>OX336340.1:7736565-8936565 GCA_946902875.1 Nematopogon swammerdamellus | reverse complement strand
GCTAGTCAGAGCATGTGGCCCCTCTGACTCAGCCACCCATACCGGATTACATAAAACAAAATAAAAAAATTGAGTTCCGCCATGGATCGGTTCCATGATGGTGCTCTTTTCAGTGGACCATTTCATCCATGTGAAACCGTATGTCCCATCCCTCTTTATTATTCTACTCTGTGCTTATCAATTGATAAGCACAGAGGTTAAAGGTTGAGTTAAGTACTTTTACTTAAAAAAAAGCCCAAGGTCAAAAAATTTTTTATATAGGTTTTACTCCCTATATGATACAGAACCCCCCCTTAGCGTACTATGAACTAATTTTGAAAGACCTTATATAATAAAAAGACAGATAAATTCTTCATTATGTTTTTGAAGAGAATCAATCGTTCGAACATATGAAAAACAATGATAATAATCAAACAATCAAGACTTTTTTTTTTATTTATTATTTTCAGCTCACAGCTTACATCAGCTTCAAAGTATATTTAGTATAGCCTTTTTAATGAAAAAAAATTTTTTTCACAAATTTTCCACACAATATACCTACCTACACTAAATAAACTAAGTAAACATAATAAGTATTAGAGATGTTGTATATATATCACATCTGTGAGAAAATGAGAAATAATTTCACGTAGTTGCACATGTTGTGTAATAACTATGTATATTAGAAGAATGAAATAAATCCTATATTTTTTATAACTAGCTAAATTCTTCTCGGTTCATAATGGATTTATGCTAGTAGTAAGTAGTCCGCCTTTGCCCTCTATTGTAAATTACTTATCGTTTGTTTCTGTAATATGTTTTTGGGGCAATAAATTATTTCTATGTATCTATCTTTTTTTTTTTTTTTATTTTTTATTGAAGCTGACACGGTCGGCTACATCACCTACAACATCCGTGATGTCAGCCCATAACACCGGGTGAACTTGGTGCCACCTCAGTGCTTCCCTCGGTCGTGCCGGCCACACTGAACTGGACGGAAAACACAAACGATTTATATAGCCGTTTCGACCGACCTTTCATTCAGTGCGGTGTCTACCGAGCCCAGCAATAAAAAAAACTTTAGAGAGTGCTTCAAAGTGTCAAAGTCAAAGTCAAAGGTAAGTGATTATAAAAATTAACATAGTGTATATAATTTTTTTTCCTTTTCACTTCGTCATAAAAATTAACCTAGTATATAAATTATATTAAAAATTAGAATTAAAAATTAAATAATCATATTAAAAATTAGAGTTAAAAATTAAAATTAAACATTAAAAACAATATAAAAAATTTAAAAAGTAATAAGGTAGCTTTTTTGGAATTTCGTGGTGCTGTGACTTGGCATTTGAAGTAGTTGCTTGTGCCTGGTAGTGTAGGTGTGTGTGCGTGCGTTGTATTCTGAGCCGTTACACCTCGCAAACAGCACGACTTTCTTCACGTAAGCATCGTACATCGTCAGCATCTTGAGCTTTTTAAATATTGGTGCGCAGTGGTCGTTCCACGCCGATTTGTTTATTATTCGTACTGCACGTTTTTGCAGTACGAATATGTTGTGGGCGTCGCCTGCTACTCCCCAGAATTCTAACCCGAATATCATTGTGGAGTAGAAATATCCGTAATATGCGTTTACCATTGTTTTTATGTCACATGATTGGGCCAGAATTCTGAGACAGTAGCATGCTTTACTCAATTTGGCACAAACACTGTCGATGTGGTCCGAGTACCTGAGGTTGTTGTCGAGCGTAAGACCTAGGAATTTATGGGACTTTTGGAACTCGATGACATCTCCGAAATGTCGAACATACATATTATTTCCTAAATCCCCTCTATTGATTATCGTGAAATGCACACATCCTGTTTTTGATTTATTCATCAGTAGCTTGTTTGCTGTGAACCAGTCGAATAAAGCTATTAAGCAGTATTCTAACTTGTTTAGCAATTCTGTTTGATCTTTTGCTTTAACAATTGCATTGGCATCGTCTGCGTACAATATTAGTAATGCGCATTTTATTGCATCCGGTAAATCATTAATGAAAAGTAAGAATAATAGTGTCGACAATATGGAACCCTGTGGAACTCCGTATGTTATTTTAAAGGGTGCCGAGATTGAATCCGACAGTTCGAGGTCATGCATGCTTTTTACTGACACTTGCGCTTTTCTATCGTGTAGGTATGTTCGAAACCAGTCCAAAGCAATCCCACGTATTCCGTAGAATTCTAATTTGTTGAGCAACAAACCGTGGTCTACGAGATCAAACGCCTTAGACAGGTCCACGAACACACCCGCGACTCGTTCTTGTTTGTCAAGACTCTCCAGTATGGCTGTGGTGAGTTGGTAGGTGGCTGTCGATATAGATCTGCCGGGACGGAATCCATGCTGCGAGTCGGTAAGTATTCCATTCAGTTTTATAAAGTTCATGAGCCTGCCGTAGATAGCTTTTTCGAAAATTTTGGAAAATACAGGTAGTATTGATACCGGCCTATAGTTCTCCACTGCGGATTCCGCTCCTTTTTTGAACAGTGGCAAAATCTTAGCGTTTGAGAGAGCTGAGGGGAATGTTCCTGTTTGAAAAGATAAATTAATAAGAAACGTTATTATATTTAATATAGGTCCATAACATTTTTTAATAAGGGATACAGGCATTCCATTAATATCTTGTGAATTTTTGTTTTTTAGTGATCCTATAAGCTTCATGATTTCTTCAGTGTCGCAAGGCCTGAGGAAAAACGTATTTGAAATGGGCTTAATGTTTTCCCTGAGCAGTTTATAAGATGTTTCCGTACATTGCGGCATGGTAAGGAGAAGTTTTTCTGCAATGCTCGAGTAATGTTTACCAAATTCTTCTGCTACTCTCTGTGGTTCTGAGGTTACCTGGCCTTCACTAGTAACTAGTTTAATATTTTTTACGATTCCACTGTGAGTGCCCTTTGAAGTTTCTCGTTTCACAATGTTCCACATTATCTTCTGCTTGTTATCACTGTTTTCTATTATTGCTTTATAGTAATTAGCCTTTTCAGTTTTAATTTGCGCGTCATATTTAACTTTTACTTTATTTAGTGTATTTGTGTATTCCCGGCTTTCATTCGGCTTTCAAGTGGTTTTATAAGGCCAACATTTTAAATTGACCTTTGTCAAAGAGAACCTATAATTGTATATTTATTTTGGAATGTTTATCTAAATGTACAGAAAAAAAATATCCTTCTAAAAGTACCTAGGTATGAACAGAACTACGTGGCTTTGTTGTCCTTATCAATATAAATTATTTAAATCTACATGAAAACCATAAAAGTGTGAAGGACATGTTTCTTTGTTTATTCAGTAGTAACCACACAATGTTTCCATCATCCTATTATTTAGATATTATTATATAACCTTACACCTAATGTACTCGTAGTTCGTACGCATACATGGTAAATGAATGAAATCATAAAAATGTGTAGACTGCAACGTACCTACGTTCAAGACAGCCTTCAATACGGGACGAGCCCGAACTGTAGATTGAATAGTGTCCCTGAACCTAACGCGAGTGACGTCACAGTAACACGATTTATAGAGATACAAATGTATGGCGTAGTAGATTGAACAGTGCCTTTTAGAGCATATCCCTTGCTTTACCTTACTATGTTGTAACGTTGCAAGGGTGTATGTAACGGATGTCCATGTCAAGATCCATTAAGAAAAATGCGGATCAGTTACACAGAGGAAGCAGGACGACCTAACATTTAAATATAGTAACAAAGAATACTGCAAGCGGTTCATTCTACATGAGACCAACGAGCAAAAGAGAAATTTCAAAGATCATAAAAGAGCCAAAGGACAATAGCGCTTGCGGATGGGATAACATAGGAAGTAAACAGCTAAAATCTATATGTATGAATATTGTGGAACCTCTGTGACACGACGGGGAGTTTCCCATCAGTGTTCAAGACAGTCATAGACTGTCCAATTTACAAAGCCGGTAAAAAATTTATAAAAAACTACCAACCGATAACCTAACCTAACCTAACCCTATGAAAGTCGAAATTTTAGTTTTAGAAATCTAGGAGAATAGGGGGGGGGGGGGGAGGGATTATTTTTCGCACATTTTTAGTTACATTATTAAGACTACTGAACTTAAAATGGTAAAAAATCCTTATAGTTAGCTCTTTCAAATTATACCCCACACGATATGTTAGTTTAAACTTTTTTTTATTGGTATCAAATTGGCCCCCCATAATGTAAAATAAATTTTAATCTAGTCTTTGACGAGTGTATATGTGCGCGTCATCAAGATCTATCATTGTGCCAAATTTCATGTTTCTACATTACTTAGTTTTCGAGAAAAACCTCTGTGACAGACGGCCGGACACCGGAATGATCTTATGATGATTCCGTTTTTTTTTCATAATAAAATGGAACCATAAAAATGTAAAATATTGATCTTCGTGGTGTCACACAGAAATGCTTTAGGTCCTATTTAGAAAGTCGGTAACAAATGATTCAAATTAGTGACAGAAAGGCGCCCCACAAGGCAGTGTTTTGGGTCCTATACTCTTTCTGATATACATAAACAACCTCTACAACCACTCAGTGTATAATTGTAAAATAACGACAATGCGGATGATACGGTTTTGTTATTTCCGGGAAACAACTGGACAGAAGCTTTTAATGAAACTGAAAAAGGTTTAAGAAAAGTAAAAGAATAGCTGGTTCTGAACCTCACAATATTAAATGCCTTAAAAACCAGTTAGAGATATTTGTTTCTCGAAAAACTCCACCGGTCGGCCCACGAACACGTGTGAACTTAAACTTCATACGTGTTCCATTTCATCAATCACAAAGTGTTCTTGCGACAATACTGAAAGAGTAGGTAGAGCATATATACGGTAGGTACTTGGGAGTCATCATAGACAATAACCTAACATGGAGGAATTGCCGCAATGTCAAACTAAGGAAACTCATTTACCTACTTCTTCAAATATGTTAGAAATTCTGCTGACGTACCATTCATGAAAACTGTATAGGTACCTACAGAGTTGTCGCCGAATCAATAATCATAATATGAATTGATTATATTGTCTGTCTGGGGCCTACGAACATAATTTCCATTCTATTTTCCATTTCCAAAGTTCCTATCGCAAATCTCTTCAACAAAGCTTCACGTGTTTACAATATTAAGAACAAAACAAGACATGAACGAAAACAAGGAATTCATAAATTGTTGAAAACTTTAAATTATAACGACACCGAAAATGTGATATATATTCTAAAATATAATTTTAAAAAAGTCTATACAGAATCTTATTACTAATAACGTAATAAGATTCTGTATGTACGTAGTATACTACGTCAAACAGCACACAGTATTCTACAAATACATATAATAAATATTTATATTTAACTACTGCATTTAATGTCCAAATTTAACCTATAAATGTATCTTCAACATTATAAAACCATAAAATATCACTAACACTCACATTATAAAATCACAAAATACCTTTCACGCAGCAACAAACCTAACATAACAAAATTATTTAAAACTCTATTCAACCCGTTATATATTAATATGAGACATTTCTGGAACACTTATGTAAATTGTAGGTGTAGTAATTAAAATTATAGATTAAAGTACGCAATATAAGTAATTAACTACAATAAGCCCCATATGGCATAATATGAATTGGGGAATTTTTCCTATATATATATATATTAAGCACTTCTTTAACAAATATCTACCTGCAAGACAGATTCATTCTAGAGCAGGAGACATATGCACTATATCGATAAGAAAAAACCGACTAATAAACGCTTTTCTTTTAAAGAAAAGAAGGCAAATTTTAAAGAAAAGAAATATTTACCAGGTAGACACACTGAAAAGGACCCTCTCGCAAACACACACACACACACACCCTCGCACACGCACACACACACACACACACACCCTCACACACACACACACACACACACCCTCTTAACACACGCACACACACACACACACACACACACACACACACACACACACATGGCAACGGCTGAAAAACAGCGCCAGGAAAGGACTGTCCTGCCCTGGCACACGCTGAGCCGATTGGCCAATTTTGCATAAATTAAGAATTGTATATAAAATGTAAATAGGTTAAGTTAGTTATTATGCAAAATAAACGTTTATCTTATCTTATCTTTCTTTCTTTATAGTAAGAGTAAGACGCATTGATATAATGGTATGACTTTACTAATAAGCTCATAAAAATTCATATAAACCATACAATTTTATTGATCTTTGTGCAGGAATAAAGAATTTCTGTTATTTCTATTTAATCCACCTTCTTCTTCATTTTACTGTTCATGTCCTTTTTCTACACTTTTCATAGTCCACACTTTGAGCGTTCATAGCATCGCTGTTGTCTCAAGCTAAATGTGTTTTTTGGTCCGTTATAATTACACTAAGCACTGTTTGTTTTTGGGCCCTTGGATTAGAAACGTATGCTCCAGCACACATAATTGTTTCTAACCAATTGTTCATACACTTGGATCAAGTATCGTGGTAGCTCCTTTCGTCCTCGGGCAAAGATTCCCCATCTTCCTGAGGCTCTGGAGCCAGGAAAGTGACGTCGGGAGTCTCGGAGGTCAGGGAAATGTAGCGTGGTACTCTGTAAAGATAGATTCTGCTTAGGACTTCTATTTTGTAACAGCACGTCACGGCTGTACTAAGTAGGTATTGCCTATAGGAAATCGCACAGTAGGTACCTAATGGTATGTATTCGCGCCAATAAAGAAAGAATATGAAATGGCGCGGCGTTCACACGTATGAGTGAGATCGCACAATATCGCAGCGATATTGTACGAGTGAGATAGCATGCGAACGGATGCCATTTTCATAATGTTTCTTAATGGCACTGCTTCTAAAGCACATTATCATTATAAAAAATCCTTATTCCATGCATACTACTTCATTAAATAAAAATTAAACCGACCATTTGCATTTCAAAAATCACATCTGTTATAGATATGTATCTCTGGAAGAACATTGGCTCCATAGCATCACTATAGTTCAACTTTAACGTGAGTGAAGCCGCGAGTGCTACCAGTGCTAAATATCTAAAATAATAGGTACTGTAATTTTCAGGTACAGAACTGTACTACTGCGTTCAGTAATGGCAGAAATATAAACTAAATAAAAACGTCAATAAAAGAGTTGCCATGTGTCCAATGCAATGGTTCCCATAAATTTGAAGCAGCTAAACAGAAACTAATGTCTCAATGAAAAATTTAAATGTTAGGTATCAGGCAACATTAGTTTGACCAGTAAGTATCCCATACCTGTCAGTAATGTAATGAGAAACTTTCGCTGGTTGGTGTGTATTTACCTAGATGTTACCGAGGGCGGCTACCGGCGGCGTTAACTCACACAAATATACCCGCAGATCTAAACCGATTACAAGGTAATGCACCCGACACCGACCGACCCTGCCATTGGTTCAAATCTGCGAGTATTTCTTTGAGTTTCTGTCGACGCCAGTAGCTCCCAAGTCAAACACGTAGGTGTTGCCGTTGCCTGCGATGCTTTGTTAATTCGTTAACTACAGTGTTGCACATGGGCTCCCTGGTTATTAAGCTTCAACTTTACAGATTGGGAAAACTATTTGCAGTACTTTGTATTCTGACTTTCATTGTGATGTAAATGTATGAGCTACCCAAATCAGAATAAATAGAACTTTGTCATGCTCACTTAAGGTGACGTTTGTCTCTCTAGTCATATTTATTGAGCGGCAGATGACAGATGGTGTGGCGGCATGACATGTGAAGGATTACGCACGACTCTTCTGATTTGTTGCACATTATATTTATTTAGCAGGCAATATCTTGATAACAGATTACTGAAGGGAAAATCTCAGTGCAATAATTATAATGTTGAATCAAATGGGTTGATCAGCCATTGGCTTCCAGCGGCGCCGCGCAGCACACGGGCCGAGTGGCTCCACCGCGCCACTGCCGCGCAGTGCGGTTTGTCTCATTTAATTTACGTATAAAGAGTATTTTGATGCGCCCTGACGCTCCGCCTCCGCGCCGCCCCCGCGCCGTCCCGCTGCATTGCAGTTCTGCCTAATGTGCTCGCACTCTACGTCTTTCAGTTCTCAACCTATAGCGCACGAGGCGACAGGTTACGACACGACAGCTCGCGACACGACAGATTTGTCTCCTGGTTATATGGGGGTCTATGGAGGCGCGCGCACGAGGCGACGCAGACACCCGGCAACTTTTCTGTCTCCAACACAGGCAACTTCGAAGCGACGCAACTGTCGCAATCTGTCTCCGCGTTCGTGTTTGTCATAGGAAGGGCGCGCACGGTGCAACTTTTTGTCGCCGAGCGCCAGTGTTCACGTGGTCGCCGTGGGAGAATTACGTCTGATGTCTCGTCGTCGTTGCGACACATCAGACATGATTTTCGCACTCATACTCGTTCGAAAATATTAGAAAAATGTATCAGGATACAATCGCAACTTATGGTAAAAAGTGTGAAATTTGCCCAGTGTGACCCTCTCTTGCCATAGCGGATGAGTCCACAATTATGTTTTCTTTTATTTCGCCTACGTCTCATAAATTAGAGTACACATTATGACTGTCTCCTACATTCCATCTTTCTGAATGTCAGCATTGAAGTCACCAGAGCGGGCGCGTCGTCGGCAACTGTCGTCCCTCGTGCGCGCACATCACACAGTCGCCGCGACTACGACGAAAAAGTTGCTTACTGTCTTGTCTCTTCGCGGTTGCCCCGTGCGCGCCAGGCTCGATCAGAGATTCCACTTTCACGAAGGCAAAAATCGATGTCGATTGAAACACTTACAAGTTATACAGTTATTTGAAAAGCAATAAAAAAATAACAAAAATAAAAATTCAAATAAAAAAATGTAGCGATCGTCATCGACTTATGTCATTCAGCAGCGGCAAATCTCTTTGGTCAAATGAAACAACGTAAACTTAAAGGAGAGTTTATTATAAGTTTAAATAAAAAAGGACTATGTTGAAATAATGTGTAACAAATTCAACAATAAATTTATTGCGTTCATTTTTCTCAATTTGTGTTCATATTCGAACACAACAATATCATGGAATGACATAACATTTGATATAAATACTTATTAATTATGTTGGTCACCATAACCTGATATGTGTGATACCTGGTAGCGCTTAGATACATGTACTGCAGATATGTACATGTAGTGCAGATATAGCGTGCACTTTATTCATTAGAATGACAGCTGTCACACGTACCATCTTATGGTGAATAATGTATCACATTTAAGTGCAACTGTATACTGGTTACGCAATACAGTTGTCTCTAAACCCACATGGCTCACTTAGATACATGTACTGCAGATATGTACATGTAGTGCAGAGATAGCGTGCACTTTATTCATTAGAATGACAGCTGTCACACGTACCATCTTATGGTGAATAATGTATCACATTTAAGTGCAACTGTATACTGGTTACGCAATACAGTTGTCTCTAAACCCACATGGCTCACTTTTGATTTTCGGTAAACAAGTAGGCGGAGCTTTTAAGCATATTAAGTTATTTTCAGTATATCATTAGCAGACATCGGAATCCGCGGGGCACGAATACGACCTTGTTAGGGATTGACTACGGCGATCAATAAACAATCGACACTGTTATCGATACTCATATTTATTTGTTTATTATATTTTATTCATGTCATATTTCAGACCTGAATACTTATATACCTACAGTACTTATATAAACATGTATACTTTATGTTAACGATTAAGTAAATATAATACATATTTATATAAGGTCTTTCAAAATTAGTTCATAGTACGCTAAGGGGGGGTTCTGTATCATATATGGAGTAAAACCTATATAAACATTTTTGGACCCTTGGCTTTTTTTAAATAAACAATTTTTTTATGTAGGTATTTAAATAAAAAAATAGGTGGTTGATTTTTATAACCTAATCGATTCAGTTTCATAACAGTAACAAAAAAGTCTTCATGACCATTATGATTTAACACGTGTAAGTTGGTAAAAAAAATTAAATTCTTACTATTCCATACTAATAAAACTAAAATTGTGGTTTTTCACAATTTCTGAAAGAAAGAGATATACGTGTTGGAAGACTTTTTTGTTCCTAGCACGAAACCGAAACGATTAAGAAAAATTTTTTTTTTACATTTAACATTAAAAAAAACTTTTTTTGTGAAAAAAAAAATTCTTTGTTCTTCAAAAGTGATCTATTTCCGATACAGAACCCCCCCCCTTAGCTTACTATGAACTAATTTTGTAAGACCTATTTTTTGGACCTTGGCCTTTTTTTTATGTAAAATATTTTTTTATGTGTTTAAATAAAAAAATTGGTGGTTGATTTTTATAGCCTAATGGATTCAGTTTCATAACAGTAACAAAAAAGTCTTCAATATCATTATGATATAACACGTGTAAGTTGGTAAAAAAAATCAAATTCTTTCTATTCCATACTAATAAAACTAATATTGTGGTTTGAACAGATTTGTATTGTACCTACAAAGTAAATACAACATTTGTTTATTATATCTTATTTTCTATAGAAATACTCTTAGTTTTAATAATCGACATTATTTCATATTATTCTAAAATAACGATCGATTTTCGATATTTGTGGATACATTGTCCCATCACTAAACAACCTTGAATCATTCGTGCCCCGCGGATTCCGATGTATGATCATTAGGTATAGGTCCCAAGAGGGCAAGATGTTATATAAAACTGAAACTGCGGTTATATCCAACTGTTCATATGTAACTACATTTTCAGCCATGGACATTAAACATGTTTTGGTTACCATATTTTATGAAAAAAAAGTGTTTCAATGAAATTATTTTGGAACCAAATCTAGATTTCTACAAGCATTGTAAAAATCTTTACAAATGTTCGAAGTATTTAATAATACTTAAGTATGAGTTTATGTTGTATGTGCAAGTATGCTCTCATAAATTTGGAAGACAACATTTATAACAACTAATTTTTATAAGCGTCAACAAATATATCATACAAAAACTCCTTATTCGCAACATCGGAGAATGTAGAAAAATCTAATATAGAATAGTAAAATGCATGAACTGGTTATACATAAAAGTTTAAATAACGAAAAATACTGAATTACATGTTTGATGTGTAAATCCTTCCTTTACAAAATTTTATAAATGGTTAAAGAGAATACAGAAACATCAGATGTTAAATCAGCGAATAATAAGTTTTCTGGACACAAAAATAGTTTTAAACAAGCTCCTGGAAAATACTTTATTTGTAAGTATGAGTACGCACTTGAGAAACCTGTCACGAAATATTGTTCACAGTATGTACACAGACTTTTGATTAACATTTTGGTTTGTTCCACTTAGCAAGTTTGCTTACAAGTAATTGCTCTTACAATAAAGCTAACATAACAGATGGTCCTGTTCCACAGACGCGAGCTAAGCTCCATTTCAACACCTGCAATATCTTCAATATCACAAGAAAATATATTCGAGGCCCAGTTTGGAATTTTATAGCTAAACATTTCATAATTCTAAATAAAAAAATTCAAGACCACCGAAAGGAGTTTAGACAATCACCAATACTAAAATCCCTCGGCACTGAGCAAAGCATTCTTTTACAAAAAGTTATAACTTTAAAACAATGAATTTGGTACTCACATTCTGAAATGTAAGTATGCAAAATTGTCATATAATTTACACACATTCAGAGTATACCATTTCAAAACAATAGATGTATGATTCAAAACAATAGTCATTATACGCAGAGGTATAGTTAGGGAAAATACAGCACACGGGTGTAGCTATGCATTTGACATTCTTATAATTACGTTGATAGAACAGTTATTGGGTTTGCCTTATCAATGTACGGAATAACAATCCCCAAATGAATGTATCAAAAGAGTCAAAAAGAATCCAGTCTTTAAGATGGACAACTTTACATTTTATTACGGAACCGTAAAATGGTGATAATATTTAACTTTTTAGCGAGGTGCTGGAAATTAACTTTCTTGAGTTACAGCCATTTTGTTCTAAGAGCGCAATCTATTATCTATTCTGGCAGCAAAAACAATTGACAACCCGAGCTGCCCGTACATAAACATCCACACCTCTGTTCAAAAGAAATAAAAAAACATCCTAAACATCTCTAAAAATGTCTAAAAATCGGCAAACGTGTAATCCATATAACTAGCTTGATCTAAATTAAATCTAACTAATAAATACTATCCGCTAGATGTGTGTTCTGAATCCATCACGCCACAATGTCTGCGATCGCTTTCTTCTCATCCGTGTTCCTATAAAGAAAAGTCACAATACATACAACATTCATAGAGTTCCTATCCTATACACTGCGGCGCTGTAATGAACTGTGTGACACGCATTCCGTTGGTGCGATAAGTAGAGGCTTCATAATCCAAACACATTATAAAAGATCTTGCTTTTATAAAACATTTATTAGTATATTTTTGCTGAAGAAACATCCTAGGATGCATGAGAAGTATTAATGTCATTGATGTTTGCATCTTTGTAAAAACATTCCCAAAGAAGAATTAGCAAGAGTAGTAGACATTTAATATGCAATTTCTAGGATATTTTTCAGCAGTAGGGAAACTGTATATAAAAGTTGATGATATTTCAATAAAGCTTTCTACAAACTTTAAACAAATAAACAAAAACTGTATAGTAGTGTGTAGAATATGTTGTATCAAGATTGTATTATGTCAAATATCATAGTTTGGACTATTAAAACTCCGCTACATCGCAAGTCCCAATTCAACATTATAGCAATGCATGCACATGCAACGTGTCACACAACTCATTAAGCTTCACAGCCGCTCTTCACAATTAGAACAATCTTGAGCGATCTCGATGAGCGCACCTCTTCTTATACATACCAATGGTAGAAGCTACTCAAAGAATCCTCGCTCTCAACGCTTCGCATCATCGCTTCTTTCAATTCTTTATCCCCGCTCTCCACGCAATCAAACCGGCGGCTCACTCTGAAAAGTCAAGTATATGTTGTGTGCATGCGAAGGTATTACAGAATTGGCTGAAAGCGGTTTAAGCGGCTGCTGAGTAGTGCTGAGTGATACGCCAACCCTGGCCGGTCCCATGTCGTACGCGCTGAGTATGAATCTTTGTCGCTAATTATGAACAATTGTCGCCAAGTATAAACGTTTGTCGCCAAGCATGAACATCTGTCGCCAATTGTGAACATTTGTCGTTGTGCGAACATCGCATTGTACGAATGAGTGTTGAGTTTGAACATCTTGCATTTCTCTGCTAAGTTTTTTGAATGTTCTTTACCATTACCACTTTTGCTTCTGAGTGTAGCAGTGCATTCATCGCAGTATGATCATCTCTTATCATCCAGACGTTATGATCAAATATTTGGAATAATGATCCAATGGTGCGCCGTCTATGAACAATGTTGATGGTGATGATTAAGGTCAGCAAATTGTTTCATTGACGTGCGTTTGTGCTTTTGAGTATGGTTCAGCATCTGAGATGAGCGGTGATACAGTTTATGCGGCATCTTGAAGGTTGACATTGATTATGTTTTTCTATTTCTATAAATTTTTGTAATTTTAATCGAAGCCCTCTCTCGGTCGGTTCCGGCAGTATTTGTAGCCTGATTATGATGTTGATGATGTCTTGGATGTAGCAATGTGCCAGCTGCCAGCGTGTCTGCTGCCAGCCATCGTTGTAGCTCGAATAATGTGAAGCGTTCCACACCAATGCTAGCATTGAATATATTAAGCATTTCTTTGAACAACACAAGCGGAAAAACCACACTTACGTAAGACTAGAATCATGCAAAAATTCAATAAAAAATTTGTACTAAAGACTGGAACTTACATTACAGCTGAAGTATTTTATTGAAAAGGTTTAAAAGAAATTTAAGAATAAAACTAGCGAGACGACACCACAACCAGCAAGTTATTGAGAGCATTCTGGGATATATTTTGAACGAAAGAATTTTTTTTTTTGTAAGCACAAAAGTCCTCATGTGAATTATTTGCACCGAGTTTCTATTTATCCATAGGAAAGTTAAATATTCATAATAGGAAGTTAACAAATCGTTAGATAGCATACAGGACGGAATACATGTGAATAGTTTAAGTTTTTGCTAATTTTTATAAAATAAAATTGGCCTAAGTAATTACTTCACTTGAAATGTCCAGTCCGGTTATGCTACCTAAGTATGTATTTTCATAAGTAAAACTATAAATCGATACCTCAGTTCCAAAGTGTAACAAGTCCGAAATTTTGCAGTTTTGAGTTAAATGAGAAATAGTGTAGAAAACATATACCTACCAGTTCCAAAGAGTAACAACTAAAATAATAATTCCACCCACCATAATGTAATAAATAAATCATTAATATGACAAATATTTTAATTCCATACTGTAACAACTTGGAAAAACCAGTGAAAACCCCTAAAGATATTACCTATTTATTATGTATTACTAGACTACACTTGACCTAATTTAATGTTTGGCAAAAACCGAGAATATCGTATAGAATTTCCAAAAAATTGACTTACTGTGTTTATTTCATTTTGCATCCTGCATTAGTTTTCTTCATTATCTCGGAATAATGATTTCTTGAGTTATTTATTACACTTTGGAACTGAGGTATCGAAATGTATGATTGATGAAAGAACCTTAAAGACAGATTTACAAGAGCAGAGTTCTCTCCCATTTTTACTAAGAAACCAAGAAGACATGCAAAGAATTCTTTTATCTTTGTGTTAATTGTTTTAGTACACCTAAGATCTGTAGCCTCAGGCATATTTATGCTGTGGAGCGCTTATAAACTAGCCTTGCGGCTGAGGCGACCCTTGTTCCAGTCCTGGTTAGTTTTGGTTCTGGGTTTGTTATTTTGGAAATGATTCCTTGGAGTGTTTTTAACCTGTTCTCGTGCAAATCAGCCTTCAACCTCACAAAGATGGAAACGGTTGAATACCTGTAGAAGACGTAGTGCTGAAGTATGAAGAATATGTCGAAGATGAGACTGAAGAGACCCAGGCCGAACTTGGTGACATCTCCGAAGATGGAGTGCCAGTCGTTGTAGTTGTAGGCGTTGAGCAGCATCTGCAGCATGCTGAGCACGCCGCCCACGAGGTCCAGGAAGATGTTGCCGATGCTCCAGCCCACGGTCGACTTGCGAGCGTAGTTCATGTATGCCTGTCCAAGGTTCACGCTAATGTTATTTATATTACCTTCTTCAATATTGGGAGCAGCAAAGGATTGGGAATTGTTGATGGACACACATGAGAAGCATTACCAAATGCCTTCGGAAATCTGTACCACAGCATTAAGACCGGATATACTCATATTCTCAAAAGCGACAAAGCATGTAGTACTTGTTGAACTTACAGTTCCATGGGAAAGTAACATACCGAAGGACCACAATATCAAACTTAACAAGTACTGCAACTTAGTAGACCGGATTGTGAGAAACGGATTCAAGACTGATCTCTTCGCTGTGGAAGTCGGAGCAAGAGGACTACCAGCGAAGTCGCTCTACGGTCTCTTCAAGAATCTAGGGCTGCCAAGATCGACGCTAAGCTCATATATGGAGAGAGCTTCGAAAACGTCACTGGAAGCATCCTACAAAATATGGATAGGTAGAGAGAGGGAGGTCGAGAGCGAGACTGGTGGTTTCCCGCGTCCTAGTCAACGCAGACTAGCTGACGAGGGCTTGATGCGAGCCGAAACGTGAAGCATGCGCGGGAAATTTAGAGTGGCCACTCGCTAGTCCCGACCTCGATTAACACCCTCCTCTACTGCCGATGGGCCCGGATATGTTCAGTGAAGCCATCGCAAGCTTAGTTTCACACCTTCCCTTTCCCTCTTGATATTATATTTATAGAATAGTAAGATTATAATATTATATAGGTAGATATATTTTGACATAAACATAATCTCACATTCAACTGTCGTTCAGTCGTCAACTACACTTTATCTATAGTTATTTTAGTACACAAACATTTACATTTTGTCAGTCTCGATAGCTCAGTGGTGCAGACAGTCGACTGTCACTATTGATGGTTAAGCAACGCTGGGCCGGTCAGTACTTGGATGGGTGACCGCTCGACCGTTGGAGGTCCCTTCCCTTTTTACCTTACTAGGTGGTAGGGTTCAACCCGCCCGGGTTGGTACCACCGCACTGAATGAAACGTCGGTCGAAACGGCTATGTAAATAGTTTGTGTTTTCCGTCCAGTCCAGTATAGCCGGCATGACCAAAGGGAAGCACTGACACGGCACCTAGTTCACCCGGTGTTATGGGCTGACATCACGAATGTTGTAGGTGATGTAGCAAACCGTGTCAGTTTCCATAAAAAAAAAATTACCGTTCAACACTTTGGTGTACCTAATTTTGTTGATGTGTGAAAAATATGTTAACCTTCCTCGTCGCGAGAGACCCCGTATGACAGGGTCAAACTAAGAAAGTACTACCGCATATACGCATACCTCGTCAGATGGAGCCACTCACCTGAGGCAGGTACTTGATGAGTGTGATGCACAGCTTGATGTAGCTGCAGTAGTAGAGGAAGTCGAGCCAGCTGACCGTGCCGGCCGCCGCCAGCGACCCGCTCACCACCACCACGCCAGACAACACCACCAGCACCCCGCGCCCCAACAGAGACACCGACTGCTCCGCTCTCTGTAAACAAACCGCTCCAACTGATGAACATCTTGGCAGTTTGATGTAGGGATGGGCGATACAGTTATTTTTCTAATGCAACAGTGGGTTGTGATTCTTATAAAGCAACTGTGGGTTAAGTTTGAAATTGCATAAATAACTCAGTGTTGCTTTTAAATTTTAGTAATTCTTGTAATGCGATAAGGTGTTGTGTTTGAAATTGTATAAAAAACTCAGTGTTGCTTCATTTTTTTTAGAAATTGACATTGAAATGATAAGAGTCGTTACCATTAACCCTGTGTTGCATTATGAAAACCTAAAATTCAACATTGAGTTATCGTTATAAGGGGGTAAACTATTTTTTTTTCTGGAAACCCACTATTTGGATGGAGCTCGATTTACTCGATATTTCTGTATACTTAACTCAAAATCGACTTTTGGGCAGATAACCCACTATCGCTTTCAGCTGGCGATATGGGAAACTGGAACCGGTACGCTGGCACTGACAATGATCACTGAGACACACATCATTGATTGTGTTGCAGTGTGCGTTAAGTCCGTCAGATCAGTGCATTGTAATTCTTGCACAAGAGTACCCACGTCATTAACTTCTAAAGTATTTCACATTATACCTACTATTAATTTAATTAATGAATTTATTAATTTAGTTACAACGCCTAAAACTGGACTGAATATTTCTATGGCACCAAATTCACCTTCAGTGTAAACTCAACATGTACGAAAAGTTAACAATTTGTTCAGCATAACCCCAACAGTGATTTCAAAAGGCCACAACGTTGAGCACAAAATAGGAATATAATTACACAAAAATATGTAGTGGTGAAACACTAGGTACCTCATAGGAGAAGCACTGTCCGATGGTGATGATGGTAGCGAATGCGGCGTGCAGTGAGAAGAACACGTCGTTCAGCTGCACCGGGTTGAGCCCGGTCGGATGTCGCTCCAAGTATTCAGTCTGAACATAACATCAACACTAATTCTCAACACATCTCTTCGTACCAGCAATAGCAAAAATTGGGAGCACAGCTGCCAATTTGCTAGAATCTTTTATTTATCAGATCATAAAATACAAAGAGGAAAAGAATTTATCATTCAAACTGCTCTTTTTTTGCTGTGCAACAGGCGAACTCATTGCAGAATACAATGACTTCCAGTCAACCAAGGCCAAGAATAACATTATTATTATCTACTATAACTATAACCTTTCATCCGATTACGGTGAAACTTTGGTTGGTTGTTGTGCGCGCGCCGGAGAAGGTTTAAAAAACGTGATTGGAGCCGTGGGTCATACCTAGTAATATTATAAACATGTTTTTCTCTAAATGTTATTGTCATTAAGTCTTCATATCTTACAAAATGATTATGTGATGCTGGAGGCAGAGGTGCTACCGACCTGTATGGCCTTGGAGAAGTAGAGTCCGCAGTTGAAGAGAGAGTACATGGAGAAGCCGAGCAGGTTGAGCGCCAGGAAGTCGAAGTTGAGCCCGACCACACTGCGCCGCCGGTAGTTGGTCCACACCTGCATTAGTTTAGTCAGACAATGTTATTTTATTATGATTTGTGTGTTCATATGTATAAAAAACCTTTTTATTTATGAGCAAATGTTATGTAAGCATACCCCTTATTGTGTCAAATTGAAAAATTTTTGCTTCTTCCTTTTTTTCCAGTGCCTACCATAACATCCTGACTTCTCTCAGACCATCCTTGGAAAGTCATTTACAAGTTTAATCACATTTTTTGATAAGTATAATATTGGTAACCTACGCATATTGTGAGCATTAGCAGTGTTCAATGATATTCATTCGTCTCAGTTGAATTCTTAAATTGATGCCTATAAACCCGCACAAAGATAGGACTAAATCTTCCTCGATTTTAGGAGCAGCAAAGTGTTGTTGTTCAGAAATCTGTACCACAGCATTCATACCAGAGACATACTCATATTCTAAAAAGCTCACAGTCTCATCAAGAATCTAGGCCTGCCAAGATCGATTCTAAGCTCATATATGGATAGAGTGTCACTAGAAACATCCTACCACTGAGCTATGTCTCTAGAAAAGTCGCTACCAATAAAGATTCAATGAATTTGTATCACAACAACTGAGGTATGAGAAAGGTAGTGCAATGACGGCTGACCTTGGGCCACCATTAGCTGAAAATATAAATTCTTTTGCCAAATTGTGTGAAAATAACGCATTTTTCTTACTTTAGAAATGCTATTCCGTTCGATTTTGATGTGTTCTTGCTATTATTATGGCAGTATTAAAAAACACACAAAATTTTAAATGTAAAGTAGAGCTCGGCTCAGTATTAACATATTTTCCCACACACACATGAGTACCATCGACGACCGCCTGGGGTCAACTGAAAGGAGGTCTACGAGATAACTGATTTCCATGGGACTAAAGTATGTACCCTAGTGTCAACTCTACTAAGAGATATAGGTAGTGAAAGCCATTGCAAGCTTAGTTAATTCATTCTGCTAACTTTGACAAAGAAAAACGATGACGTACCTGAGGGTAGAAGGAGACAGACCAGGCGGTGAAGTAGACCCATCCCATCACAGCCGACAGGATGTGCAGCTCCCGGGAGTACATCACCGTGATGCGCATCACCAGTTGCCGCACGCTGCAACCGTTTACATTATGTTATACCAAATCCTACTTGTCATTTATTGGGAATCACCGACAGTCCCCTATGCAGAGGTTGCATGGTGGAGGACGAAGCGGCTGCCCATGTGCTCCTGGAGTTCCCGGCGGTGGCGGATCAACGGCTGCATTTCCTTCGGAACTGTACCCTAATCACGAGATTTAACCTACTACGCTACGCCGTGCTCTCCGCATAATTTTGTATGGAGAAATGAAGTTCGCAAATCTATCACTAGAGGCGCTGCTCCGTTTCTCCATAAAAAATGAATCGGAGAACACGGCGTAGCGTAGTAGGTTAAATCTCGTGATTAGGGTACGGCTTCTGAAGCGTGGAAGCGTGGAAGCGACCGAGAAGGGTGCTCCACTTCGTGAAATAACTTTGGAGGCTGGAGTAACACCACCTGGGCATCAACGTACCATGAACCGTCTCAGTGCGGAGAATGTCAACTCCCCCCCCCCCCCCTTCTGCAGAAGCTGGGCAGCAAACAACAACAACAACAACAACAATAACAACAATAACAACTTGTTGTCTCCACAATAAACTCAATAGAAGATAATCTGACGTGGGACAAAACAGAAAAGGTCACTAACTCGATGAAGCCAGCGGGCGTGACGTTGAAGGTGACCTCCGAATGTCCCGGGCTCTTGCCGAGCACGCACACGTCGTACTC
This sequence comes from Nematopogon swammerdamellus, assembly GCA_946902875.1. NCBI lineage: Eukaryota > Metazoa > Arthropoda > Insecta > Lepidoptera > Adelidae > Nematopogon > Nematopogon swammerdamellus. The sequence goes on along the minus strand of OX336340.1, from coordinate 8,916,583 downwards.
GTGGACTGCGCTCGCGTTAGGCTCAGCCACCGGCGGCAGCTCCACCGTCGGCGGGAATAACTGCACTATGTCCCCGTGCTGGGCCAGCAGAGACACCGTCAGCGTTTCATTGTGCTCGCCGCTGCAACCATAACAATTACCAGTTCATGTTAGGAGTAACATCACAGTGATTTTTCTAGCCAGTTCTTCATTACGATAATCCAACCAAATTTAAAGAAGAAATTAACTGAATTTGTAAGTTTCGTGTACAAACCATACAGATGATGCACAAATAATAAAGAACTACAACTTAAAACACCTAATAGGGGGCCGGCCTGGGATATAATATATTTCAGCACTAGGGCACCAGAGTCATTAGTGCCCAGGGGTATGGCACCTCCTCGGAGGTGATATTGTCTGGGCGGAGCATGTGCTCTAGCCCCTCGAACTCAGTAACAAATACCGGATTGCATAAAACAAAAAACTTACATCTGTATAACATTGAAGAGTTTATTTTCGTCCACTAGCAAGTTGAACTCCATCTCGCTCACTGCCAACCCCTCTGGCGGTGGAGGTTGCTGCGCTTGTTGTGTGAGTGCCCCCGGCGGCAAGCCTTCAAATAAAGCAATAAAAACATCAATCGTCCGCAGCCATCTATAGTCAAACCATCAAACGCACAATGTACAATAAACAATTTGTAACGTAAATCATGCTATACTATATTGTAGCATTTGTATACCTACTTTGTTGTGTGGGACTCATTCTGTGCACTGAGACTATAAGCAGTCCATTATGCATTTTTATGCTAGGTATATATTTTTTATGTAGATACGCACTCAGACTTTTAAATTGTTACATACAAGTAATAATCACGTTATTTTTATGTTTTATTTTATAACTTAATCAATAAACTTTACCTACTGTCGAAGGAAGTGCAGACATAATACTTATGTTTACAAATTAGTTACAGTGAAATAATATGCAAAATAATTTACTTACACAACAATAATACTGCAAACATTACAATTGGTCTTGTAATCCTTAACCTATGACTAGAAGATTTAGGCGGTAGGTCGCCGCCGTCGCCGCAACCCTTATTACCGCACCCCGACATCTCGCTTGCGATCCCACCCTGCAGACAAACACACACTTTGCTTATTACTGCCGAACAAATCACAATGAAACCTATCAGGAAAACTACATCAAATTTGAGTGTTTTTGAATAGCGAACTCGCTAGGCAACATCGACTAAACTATAACATCGTACAGTACACGGCAGTTAGTAATGAACTAATGAACATCGAGATTTAGAAAGAGACAATACGGTTGTAGAGCGTCGTCTCTGTCGAACAAAGACGTGCGAGTTCGTGCGACAGAGACGATGCTCTACAACCGAGTTGTCTCTTTCTAAAGCTCGATGTTCATCACTTACTGCTGGGTACTGTACGTAGTAGGTACCTACGCGAATTCATTTCGCGTGTAAATTGTCCGTCAGTGTTTTCTGAGCGATTTGACTACCGAAAATACTTGTAATTTATGTATGAACTTGCTTAGCTTCTTCAAACAATTTAGTACTTCAAAAATTCAATAACTCCGCTTGTATAGTCTCAAAAGCAACATTAGAAGCATAAGGTAAAGTAGAGCTAGAGAGAATTATGGAAAACCTTACAATGGTGTTTTCCATACTTAACAAACAAAAAAATATATAAGTAAAACACAAAATTTCAAAAATACAAAAATAACATAACTTTAATGAGAACTATTATAATATTTGTAACGCTTGAAATGCTGAAAATAACAAACATGTTTGTGTGTCCACCTTCACAGAAGTCACAGAATACTTAATTCACCGTGAAATAATCTAATGGCCGATACTAATTTTACGAACTAGCTACCTACCTACAACAAACATTTATATATAAATGAACATGTGTGTGTATTGATTGACTCTCAAGGCCTAAGATTAGGTATAATAATATCCTTTTCTTCACCTTGAAAACCATTATTCGAGTACCTACGAAGACATGAATAATAAATATATAAAAGTGTTGACTAGATATATAAGGAAAAACTATTTTATTGAAATTGTAACAGCTTTACTCACAGTCACCTCTGACCGAGTCGAGCTCCGAGCTATGTGGCTCGACGTTTCGGGCTCGTGACTTATGTTAAACAACCATGGAGAAAAATTATTTGTTGCTCATCCATCACCCTCGATTAACATTGCGAAATGAGAAGCAAATAATATAAAGTCATCAGAAAAAGAAAAAATGCAATACCTAGCACAACTAGCAAAGCAAGAACGTTAGAAGAGGTAGGGATGTCGGACCTTCCCCGCGCCAGCGTAAGACGGAGGTTACACGCTAGGTTTGGCATCAGTTCAGTCCATCAGTCTGGTTAAACCATGGTCCAGACTGACCGTTTAATCTACTTTGATGGATGGATGGTTTGGACTGATGGACCAGACTGATGGATTTTAAAATATTTTGATACTAGACTGATGGCAGACTGATAGTGCGAATGCATTTTACGTCTGGCGTTAGTCTGGCGTCAATCTGGTCGTGACCAAGGTCACGGACTGAACTGATGGAAAACCTAGCGTGTAACCTCCGTATATCACGATATTACCAATCAGTACACTAATCATGAGATTTAACCTACACCGCATACATTTAAACTACGCCGTGTTCTTCGCATCATTTTGTATAGAGAAACGGAGCAGCGCCTCTAGTGATAGATTTGCGAACTTCGTTTCTCCAGTAGGACGCGGTGTAGGTTAAATCTCGTGATTAGGGTACATAGCGCGATACCACCCAATCAGAACGGCCGCGGCCGGCGCCCTGTCCCCTTCGCTACCCGCGGAGTTCGGCGACGCTGTTTCTCATATAAGCATTAGACAGTCCGACGTCCAACGTCTCTAACGTTCTTGTAGCAAAGTATATGTATTATTTATTACTGTAGAAGCAACAATGTTCAATATTCCATTTTGTCTTAAATCTCAATAAATGTTAAATAGCTAACAAATCTTATGTATGTACCTTCATTATGTATGTACAGACCTGCGACATGCCTGCGACTATACTTGTTAGAGGCGGCACGGCGGCGGCTGAGGGGGCATGCAAAGTGGTATTTTTTGTGACTAAGGTCAATAGTGTACGTTCTTTTAGCTGACATGTGTGTGAATAATGTTACCTACTTGTAAAACCGTCGCCATCCTATCCTACCATCACGATTCATTTGTTTCGTTTGTGCTTCAACATTTTCCTTATTATCTATTACCTGTCTCGAGAATTCTTTTTTTAAATTGCAGATTTGTTATTATTAACCATGCATATGGTAGTGATCTAACTTAACTATTCTATTCATTAAATATTCTGACTACAAAAGCGTGTGGTGGCCCAGTAAAATTATTTTAAAAGGCTCTGGTTTTATGTACCGATCGTTAATTTCCTATTATTCACGATTTAACGGTTGTTAGCTACCTATGTTATGAAATGCTAATAAATTATACATGCTTTTGTCACGCATGTATGGGTTGAGAGATTGGACATCTTTGGAGAGTCGCTAGTGGCAGCGGCGGCTATGATCTAAGCGTTCGACCATGCCATCCGGGTAATTGGTGATCCCAAGCTCACGGAGGGACTTCAATCATTGCAACATTGCAACACAGGCGAACAATTGGTTTCCTTAGCCTGTTCTATAGGTACTACCATTGTCGATGCTCCAAAGAACTGGCTTCCCTCATCCCTCCTGCGCCGACCCGTACCCGTCACACGCGCCGGACCCGCTCGGAACATATATTATTTTATTGACACCCAAAATCTGAGAAGGCGTCTCTATTCAAAATTGTTCCTTGGTTGTACGGTGAAAATATGGAACGAACTTCCAATGAGTGTGTTCCCTACTACATTTAAATGTACCTATATAACCTGGGAATCTTCAAAAGACGTGTTAATAAATTAGACAACGATCTTTTTGTCCACCTTATACGAGTAGCCTAGCATGGCGCCTTTCTGAGGGTGGTTTCGCGAGGAGTGGTGACATTGGCTGTGCCTAATCTTCTTTTGAATTTTTGGGCACAGCCATCCGTGCCGGTTGTCCATTAAATAATACAGTCTGTGGATAAAGTTGTAGGTATATAATATATTACGTTGCTATATAATGTCACATCTGTATCAATTCTTGACGGTTCCTCAAGTGCTCCATATCTAAGCTTAAGCGTTGGCACGTTTTATTAAAGGGATAGAGATAAATGATCAAATACTCGAGATCGGTGAAGTATTTTGTCTTAAATATTTACATTCGAAGAATTTTTGTTTTAAATCAGTCTCGTATAGGTAAGTATGTAAAACAAATTGTATGACAGGGCCATAGCAATAAAAAATTCATAAAAATATAAAATCGGCACAAAAAACCATCTCAAAATAATAATACTCGTATTAATTTATGCAAAGCAATACAGTAATTTTATCCACGACACGACACCACACCACAACTGACGCAGTTTGCGTCATTCCGCCATTCATACTATTTTGTTCTGTGCCATTATGTACTTACTTATGCAGTTATTGCTGGTAAGTATGAATTTGTGTACCCAGGTGCTTCATTGCAATTTGTCACAAAGGGAAAATAGAAGAGCTTGAAAAATCAAATGTACAATAACAATTGCTTGTTTTCGTTTATTTATTAGTGTATTATATTATAACAACGTGATATCTGGGAAGTTACTTTTTGTATAAATAATTACTTATATTAAAACAGATGATGAAAGAATAGTTGTAAATATTATTGACCAGTAATCTGCTCTTGCTAGACCGCAAAAACATCGCGTGTTATTTTTATGAGCACCTATAACTAAACTGCTTCGGACGGAGCAGAACTGACAAAGAGCAATTATAATAAAAACAGTTAATGTACGCCTGTTCTTTTTCTCTATCTAATCACATGTGGCGCGCGCGCCACGTCCGTTGGTTACGAGTTACGACATACACACGTACATCGTGATAGAAAATGCGACATTTTCAAAAGAGCCAAACGTGTTTGCATTAAAATGAATAACAATGTTTGACACCAATAAGAACGTAGTGCCAACCGAGGATTTTTATCTTGTACGTGCAAGACGTCCATATTGTGTCAACCAAGTCAACAGAATACGTAGCTGAACATACCCGGGCTAATTCAATGCAAGTGCAAGGGTGCATTGTAGAGGGAAAAATATTAGCAAATAATTTATTTCATGCCTACAAGTTGTAATAAATGCACGGTACTTACACCACAAATTTATACTTTTCAGTGCCTACTATCTATCTATCTATCGTACAAAGGAGCGTACAAGGAGGAATGTTCTCAAAATGTTATTAACAAGTTACATTAACACGTTGAAATCGAATGATATTAACAATTTGTAAAGGAATGCCGACATTTGTTAGCAATGTTATCGACGAGACGGTGTAAACTTGGATGAAAACGGTTAGTAGGCTTATAAATTTGTAATATGTTGATTGAAGCGGTCTCTCTCCTTCGGCCGCCTCGACTGCTGTCCCTGCTAACGTTTCGTGGGATTGACTAGGTATAGTACTAAGCAGTTGAACCACCAGTGAGCTTTCCAAGCAATCAATGTCAGATTCTGAAACTGTGGAAAAAATAATATAACTGTCTCGGGAATCTGGATCATCCAATGCGGATGAATATGGATATACCCGGTCAATTATTATTCATGTAATCATGCCTATTTTACTTGTGGGCTAGAAAACAGGCTACGGTTCCAAAGAGCTTTTCCTACCCATGCTTTGAAAGACATGTCGAGGACAAACAGTGTGTGTAAATCATGCATGGGAACATTTATTTTATCCGTTAAACGACCAATTTCGCCAGCAGGTGTTATATCTGCTTATATATAGGTTATTTGCAAGTTGTTCACCTTCGGTACAATACAATCCGCTTCAACTCTACGCAATTTCGTCACATTTTCAAAAATCGTAGATATACTCTGCTGACCAAGAAAAATCAAGTATGGTATGACTATGTAAACGGAGTGAAGGGAAAGCAACTCAGAAAGAAACCGGTCCGCGGGAATACCCTGAAGTGGCATTCATGATGTTATGTTGTACGCATGCAGGAAAGCTTAAGAAAAAATACATTACGCCCTCTTCGAATCTCCTCAACCAGACAAATATATATTCAACCAGATTCTTCGTATTTGTACGGTATCTCCACATACGAGGTGTTCTAGGCGTCTCTTCTAAACTATTCGACGAGTTCGACATACTGGTAACGGGGAATGTCAATTGAAGTCCGCTATGCATCGTTGGCGGCCACGAGCGGTCGAATGAGACTTGTTCGGTAGGTATCGGCACCAAGGTTGCTGACAGATCTGCCAGTTAAACTAAATCCGTTGCAGCGGAACAACAGCTGGTTCGATATTCAACATTGATTGTAAACAATATTATGTTCTCTAAGAACTGCTCAGCCTCATTCACCTCTCTATAATTGGTTACTAATGACGGGGGCGGTGCAAGCGTGCAAGTAGTGCAGACAGGGCGGTCGTTGAGCTCACTTAACCTTAGTTTCGGCAGAAGTGCCTTCCCACGCGAACTAAATAAAACCGGCTCCGACGAGTAACTAAAGTGCCATTGCCTTGAACGGTGGAGGCAAAATTATGATTTAAATAAGAATATCGACAGTTAAACACCTATTAAAACCTTGGCAAGCTCATAATCCATTGACCTAGCATTTTTCTAGTCAAGTAAAGGAACACGTACATCAGACTGACATCGGAGTATCCAGACCATCGGAGAAGGATTGGTCAATAGGAATGACTCTTTGACAGGTGACGACCGGAACATACATTTCTCATGCAAGACTTTTATATGCTGTAGTCAGACTCGAACGAAATAATCGCAAGATCCACTTAAAAGAGTCCAACATTACCAAGTCCACATCCAGGACAAATACATACATACGTATGTATCCAGGCAATCGGGGTAAGCAGAGTAATCGATGTTGTGAGCAAGGACTTCAAGGACTCTTGTAAATTACAGCACAACGCCGTCGTACATGTCCAAGACAAAATATGTAAAGCTATTATCGAAATATTGGCCACTCTGAGAAAGTCGGCAGTTCGTTTTGCAAATGTGACGTTCGTTTACTTAAAACATGCGTGTCGTAGAACGACATTATGCAAAACGGAACAACTGTTCACTTCAATAAAAGTACAACACCTTTCTTCGTGATTGTCCAATAAATTTGCAAGTATTTGTATGCAAATGCGAACGTACATATTATGTATGAGTATGTGAGAACCTCCACTAGGTACTAGACAGGTAGTTATTATCAACTTGCGTCGTTGTTTCGGCTTCTGTTCGATCATGTTTTCAGCGAACCCTGACAGCAGTAATCGTGTTGTTGAAAATGTTAAATATTTCAGTAGGTTGCCACATAATTCGAAGAATGAAGAGAGACATGAACTTTATACTATTTAATTTAAACTTTATATAGACAACAAGATGCTGAAGAGCGCGAACAGGACTAAGAGCATTATTCTATAATATAAAAATGGCACAAAACGTTTCATAGTGGTTATTTATTTAATTTAAACAAGTATAATAATACCACTTTGAGATAAACCAACAATATAAGTCAACTTAGTGCCAGATGGCCTTGTAACGAGAGAACCGCATATCAGATGTCGACCTGAATCCAAATGAGAGATATGTAAAAATGACGTGTCAAGGACTACTGCTACACACGTTTACATAGCACGGATGGTGCTCGTGTAATGAGAAAAAAAAGAGTAGGTAGGTACATATTTAGATGCCAGATACGGCTGATGCGGCTCTCAACTTGATATAATTCTTACGAATTTTACTAATTAACATTACTCATTAACCATGTTTCAAGAGGCGGCAGAAAAATCTTAAAACCCTACAAAATACGTATACCTAAATATACGCATCTTTATTAAAAAATCTAGTGTGAAACACCTGGTGAAAAGGACAGTGTTGGACTTGAGAGAAAAACAGCGCCGCCATCTAGCTAAAATATTATGCATAATTTGATTGACGATTAACATCATGATCATCATCACCTTACAATGTCTGCCGACTGCGTGTACGTACCAAATTTTTTCTTTTAATGGGAAGCACGACATATGGCGCACGACCACTAGTGTGCGCGCCAGCGCCAGACTAACGCCGAGCCACTAGTATCTCATCTGTGGCCGAGGTGTAGTGCGACGGCGCTCGACCGCCTAGGTGCACCTTCACATTGTGTTTAAAGGACCCCAGACTCTACATTTGAGGAAAGGATGCAGGTGGGAGTGCATATACCGGGGGTTGGGGCGGGGGGGGGGGGGGGGGGGGGGGATGTCGACATTGTGTGGATGCATTCCCACCTGTTGCGCGTGGAACAACACGGTAGAATGGGAATGGATAGCTCAACGGCTCAACCTAGAGGCTTGCGGTTTTTGACCATGTAATGCGACATAACTCCGCCAGGTTATTGGCTATATAGCATCACGCCATTATTCATATGAGCTGAGCAGTGGGGTCGAAAGTGAACGCAGTCGGAAAAAATCTACCGATTCGGAGTTTTCACCTTTTTACCGTGCCGTGAGCAAAGTCGCTGGCACAACTAGTTTTACATATAAATTTGCAAGTCATAATATAATATATAAGGAAGGGAACATAAAATTCTGTTAAAACATTTTAAAATTGCGGCACATACATGTTATATGTGTACTGTGTGTTTGATTATTAATTTGATGACATTGAGGAAGAAGACTATTTGCTTACTCAGACAAGGGCATGATTATTTACTGACCTCGTACATTTCTCGTCGACAGCTCAGCGAAATTCGCATTTTACTTATTTCCTTAATTACTGACCAAAATGATTTAACCAGTTTCCGTAGCCATGTAATTTTGACCTATAAATCCAACAATAAAACTACTTCCCTGCTCTGCTGACAATTCTCACAACATAATTGGCACGGCATTCATTCATATCGACGTTGATTGTGTTTGTGTACATAATCAGGCTTCCTGACCCATGTCGCTTCGTTTTTATCACATTTCAGATAATTCGATTACAATTCGGCAACTCATCAAGCTCACACGAGGAGGCATCGCCTCAGCGTGTGTTATTTTGCTGGCACTAATTTGGCAAATTAGATTTGTCGTGAAAGCGGGTAGGTATGCGCGCTAACAAAACACAAATTATGTTTGTAACTATTTTCTAATCTATATCCACTTTCGCGAAATTTGTCAACTGTTGGGTTTAAATATTTTTTATTGATCTAAAAATATTATAACTTTTGTTTTATACTTACCTGGATGGACAAGTATGTATGTAAGTATGTATATTTATTTGTATATATTATTCTATATATTTATTAATTTATATGTATTAAACATGTATGGCTTATATTTTACTAGCTTGTACTTATATGTATTGTTAATAAGTATTCTTATTATTATTTTATCTTCAATTGTCACGCTCAACTCTTTTGCTACTACCTACTTACATTACATTCCACTATATTATCGAATCTCAAATATCCAAAGGTTGACTGTAAGAAATCTCTGTAAGGGATAAGTCCGCCTTTGCACCTTATGTAAATTTTCCAATGTATTTGTTACTGTTTAATGTTTACTGGAGCAATAAAGAATTTTCTATCTATCTATCTATCTATCTATTATATATAACATTAGCTTATAGAGATTGGTACATGTTAAAAATAAATATAAGTAGGTATTACTATTCGTTATTCGATAATTTTTTTCAAGTCCAACAAATGGGGATCACATTATCGAAGTGACTCTACATGTCAGCGCATCGACCTAGTGCCGTACGAGCTATCGAAGAATATCGAAGGTCACGGCCACACTCACATCGTCGGCATGATAGCAATAGGTCACGAGCAGGCAGACAGAGGTATTAAAATATCATAAAATGGTGCAACGACTCGCTATGACCGTGCCACGGACAACACGCCACGCCTCGCGTGGACCGAAATACCCCGGTCTAGCTCCGTGCCACCCATGCAACATGCCCACACCACACGGCACACACCGACAACGGACAACGTGACGCGCTCTAATATTGCATACTTTTCATACTCAGAGTTATACAGACCTATATTTCTCGAACTTTTCGCAAAATAACTATCCTTTTGGATTATCCTTATGGCATTTGAGTCAAATTAAAAATGCATGTTCTTTGATAGACTCTTTAAAGGTAGATCCTAAAATAACTTCATCAACGTAAAATTGCTTATGGTAAATAGGTACACCATACGAGAAAACAGTTGGATAATAAAGTAAGCGTCCTTTAGCGGCCGATCGGGTCGGGTTAATGTAACAATGCCTTGAAATCTCTCCAATATTAGTATTTATGGCTTGTGCTGACACGAAATCTTCGTTCTGTATTATCCAGTATCCTCGCCAGTATCCTACATAATATCTGTAGCACGTCGTCGTGCGTGTGTAAACCCCACCGGTCAGTGGTAAACCGTAATACAAGTTTATAGGAGTATAAGGACTCTTCATTTCAGCGAGTTTTATGACAATTCTAGCATGTGTAGTGTAGGTATTAATTACGAGCAAGTAGCAAGCAGCAGTGTTCCACTGAGACGTAACTTTCTAGGCTTCCCGACGCGACGGCTCGCGGACCGCGGTGGCGGCACTAGGCATGGCGGGGCGCGAGGTGTGGCGGGGGCTCGGTGCGAGGCCAGGTAGGAGACCGACGGTAACCTGATGCGGTCGGTCGAAGGTTCATGACCTCATCACTATCTAACCAAGTCACGTCCACTAATATGCAAGGTAATAAGGAAAGCTCATGGCAGGTGAGTTCTGTTGTGTGTTGGAAAATTCCACAAATCAGACACCGAAATATTGCAGTTAGTTAAGATTTTCCGATCGTCTATTTCTTGTATAAGTCTGTGATGGTTACAGCACACCAGCATTCAGTTACAGCACCGCTGAAGACCAGAAGGGAGGACTGGAGGAAGATTGTGCAGGCCAGTATGCGTCCAGCAGTGGAAGCATACACGCTGACTGACTTGACTTTTTAGGAAACAGATCGAATCAATTCAACGATACAATGTTAATGAAGAACTTTCAACCGCTCGGCGCTTCAAGTAAATAATTACATACTTAATATTAATGTCGCTTGAGCATGCAAATGCATAATTATCACATTTAGAAGATTAATCGCGATGACAACCACCTTTAGTTTGCGATCATCATCATCTTCTTCTTTTTTTTTAAAGTTGGCAACCAAACGAATTGGGAATCCGTTTATTACTGCCAGTATCCAGTGACGATTTACATCATCAATCCGTATCGGCGCCGCCGTTCAGCCATCACCGGCTATACCTTTTTAGGTCGTATATCCGTGTATTTCCACCTAGCCGGGGGGCATCCAGCGCGTACGTTTGATGTACGTGACCTCCATTTGGGCACCCGTCTACCCCAGCGGTTATTTGCGGTATATCAATAAATTTATTCGGTCGATCAAGATGGATAAGAGGTTCGAAAGACCCGATTTCCTGACCCGATTCAACTCCGATGGGGGTGTCAATGTGTGAATTGTCATGCCTGGTGTGGATCCAGCCAGTGGCAAACCATCCAATTATTTAATCCATTCCTATTGGCATTCAATGTTGATCAAATCAAGAACATATGAGCCACGGTATCAAAGAAATTCATCCTACTCGCCTCGAACGCCGCGGTCGGCAAGTGGATCGAGCGACACAGGTGAAATCGCGCCATCCTCGCGACCGCATTTCCTACAAGTCCATCCAGTTTACCAATTATCATTCAGGTTAGGCGACACACGGACGACACGGTGGGGACGGGTGCTCGGTGTTTGCTTCCCCCCAACCCCGCACGCCGGCACCCCGCCTCACCCGCGCCGATCTGGCTCACTACTTTGTAAACATTCTCATTTCATTTCCATTTCCAGTTTACCAGGTAGGCTTATTTAATTTTTTTGTACAACGTACAATAATTATGAAATAATCAAACAGGTCTTAATATCTCTGCTGCTCCAGGCCAGGCAGCGTACGGCATATTATCGCGAAATCCATCGGGCAAAACATTTTGGAGATTTCTGCTGAACCCTAATTATCAAGTTACGAGCAGGTTACGAGTACATACTTTGAAACTATGGATATTTTTATAGTAATTGCGACATGAGGCGCCGAGACGCCCACAAGGTGTCTAACGATGCCCATGGATGCCCATTGATTATCGGTCGCATGGGGGGTTGCGAATGCCATGCTGGCCTGACGCAGGTGCCTATTCACGCCTCTCTTGAAGGACCTGAGACTGTACTTGGGGGGTAATATGTGGGCAGGGAGAGCGTTCCAGAGTTTACCAATTCTGTGGGGGAAGGATCTGCAGAAACGATTGGTACGCAACCTCGCGTCGTCAGTCCAGCGTTTAGGGATGCAATGCAATCCCTGCCCAGTGCGCGTTGTGCGGACGTGGAAAGTGGAAATACAATTCAACTTATATCACAAGCTTAGAATAATAAGAATTTCACAAGATCGAAAGTTCATCTCCTCTAATAAAATTGTCTTGAAGTCTGCTATACAAGCTACTAGAATATTTTATTATGCTATCTTTGAGCGGTCAGTATTTGCATTTAGAAGCCTGAGAAAGTTGTTAAGAAAATATAGCATCGGCGGGATCGCGTCAAACCGCCCCTCCGAATACTCCCCGTGGAATAAGCGATAGGATATTTACCTCTGCGTTTACTGCTAAATCCAGGCCTCCTCGTAGAAGCAATTTGTTTGCGCTGCAGTTATTTCGCAAAACACATTACCTACGTGGAACTTCACGGTGCGTGACTTTCTTCTTGAAAGTTGTGCGAAATATTTCGTAAACTTTGGGAAAAAGGTTTATGTTTTAGTCTGATAAAATTATATTACTATCCCTGTATCCCTGTGCTATACGAGTATACGTCCCTAACAAAACGTATGGGACAATATTGATATTTATTGTACTAAAACTACGTTTTCCTTATTTACTGGAACGTAATGTAATATTTTATTTCAAGATTTGTATTCCGCGAAGACCGGTTTCTATGTTGCCATTTGTTGGAAATTACATTATTCAGATAATCTGATGTACGAATACATAAAAATATAAATATATGTGATAATAGAGTTGATGTTACAACCAACACAACTGGTTTCTTGCTTTCTATTTTGAAACGACTGGTTCTGCAAGACTCACATTTTGGCTTGGTTGTGTTTACTTAAAACCCTGTTTCCGTGACTATGTTAAACATTCTGCCAGCCTTGAGACTTCAGTTCGGTCAGACACTGCATTCATCGGCTTGGGAGTAGTAGTAACACGTTGGTGCATAGCACTTTGTAGAAAACTGTAGTTTCAGTCTGAAATATTTTGAGATATTTCAGTAATTTTTTTACGTCTCTACAAATTTCGGTTACCAAACTAGCAGTATACTTCGATAATTGTAACATAAATAATCTATTCAAATCACTCACCTGTGACAAGTCAAATCCGGAAAAGCACACCGTGTATTCGAGTTTGATTTATAATTAAAATCAAGTTAATGTTCCAGTGTTCAATATTCCGCTAGGCAAAATCGCGAATTCAAATAGCGTGGGCCGTTAGAACGTGCGGGACCGGTCGCGTGCGGGTGCCGAGTGTCAAGTCAGCGCAACGATTAACTGACTGTGTAGTGGATGGGTGTAGGTAATTTATTCGAGTAGTCGCTGCGCGCTGCCTGCCACAACACTTCACTGTCGCCGTCACAACTCAACACCACAAACCGAACTGACGCGCCGCAGAAGCCGCCTCACCAATATATCCTCGCGCGCGCTCACATGCGGAGCGATAAGATGAGCGGGCGCACGATAACCATGATTAGCGATGCCGCTCCCGCAAGTCATCGTCCGCTCAAGTCATCGACGGACGCTTCTGTGGAAGCCACTGGAAGCTATTTGTATGTACCTATGTCTCTCGACAGTCGCGTCGCCTGTCTTGTTCGATCGAGCACGTGTGTCGGTGCCAAGCCCGAAACCACTGAAGTTACCGCAAAGCAGTAAAACTTGGTGGCTGCGCCAAGGGACCAATGGGGGTAGAGCCAAATTCGCCTCTCCTCGCGAATTCACCATCACCAGTGGAATGTCATCCATCACAGTAGATTTGCGGACTGTTGCGGGCTGTCAAGCCTGTAATACCATGTTTGTACACCCCACCCAAGGTTAAAGGATTGGGGAAGCACACCCGCCGCCGCCTCCGCGCCGGTGCACACAACGCTGGGTTCCGCGACGTTCTGGCTTCCACTCGGAAACTCTTCTACATAGTAGGTATTCAGTGCTAGTTACGCTTTTAGGTAATTTCAAAGAGTTTGTATTACGTCGCGCGACGTAATACAAACTCTTTGGGTAATTTATATAGCGGCGGGTGGCTGAGTGGTTTGGGCATCGGCTTCTCATGCGAGAGGTCCGAGGTTCGAATCCGGTCGGCGTGTACCAATTAATTTTTTTTTTACGAAAAAATGTACGTGCATACCTACACCTCCTGCTTCACCGTTCGGAACCGGTGTAAAACTGTAGGTCCCTTCCCTTGCCCCTTACTAGGTGGTAGGCTCAAATTATAGCCGACTGGGTTGGTACCACCGTACTGGATGTAAGATGGCCGCATAGCAGCCTCGGCTGTGTTCTCCTCTAGTCCAGTATAGCCAGCAATCCATGGAAGTCTCCGGTATGGCACCTACCTTCTTGGAGGTGATAATGGCTGGTCGGAGCATGCGCTTTGGCCCCTCCGACTCAGCCACCCATACCGGATTTCATTTTTTTTTTTTTTTTTTTTTATGATAACTGACACGGATGGCAACATCACCTACAACATCAACATAAAAAAAAATACCGGTCCTCCTGACTCTGAGACGAATAGTGACTGTTAATAAGTAGTTTCCGCTTTTGAGACTTTTTCTGCTTTTATTCCTTTCATCGGGTCCAATAAATGAATAGAATGGAGAATAAGCCTGGAACTGCGATCTTAACACAAAGATCCAGCTAAGAGGCGGTTTTCAATTAGGCGTAAATTGCACAGAGCTGAACGCATCAAGACCACTGAGGTAGGATAATCAAGTCTGCAGTGAAGTATAGTCGCGAGATTTCAATGTAGAGATTCGGTCAGTTAGGAGAAGAAAGTTGGATCGTTGCAGCCGCATCGATTCGTATCGTAGATCGAGTGCTTATAGGGGATCAGTAACGTAGAAATTCCTTTAGCCAGTGGGTGTCAGTCATATATGGACCATTAGGTTTTCAGCATGTTTTTCTTTATTTTCTCAAAACAGGATATAATTGTTTGTAGAGGGATCCTGAATGGATGGATGAACATAAATCTGACCGATTTTGGAAAGGTTCCATTCACTCGTACTCTCGCTGAATGAATAAATAAATAAAAAAAGTTTGTTCTGCACGAACCACATTTGTAAAAAGATGGAAGACATCGTCGGTGTTGATCGCTTCTGTACTAAGTACCTATCACCATCTCATTAGCTCTCTTGCATTTTCGACTAAACTGTGTGTGCGAAATTTTAATAGATCGCGTTCAAGTTGATCGTGTATTTTTAGGGTTCCGTATCGCGCGGGACCCTATCAAGAAGCCTACGCCGTCTGTCCGTCCTACCTTTAAAGAGCTGTATATTTTGAACCGTAATAGGTAGGACATTCAGCGGCGACTCCTCTCAGTTGGCGAGGTTGGCGCCGCCAAACCAAATAAAATGAATGACACCATTAATACAGAAGTATCAGGCTAAAATAAATGTGAAAAAATTTCGGAGTGATATTATTTATGTCATATATATAATCCACGATTAATAAGATAAAACGTCAATCCCGTACCCGTTACATAATTTGAAATTTCGCGCGCGTCAAACGCCGGCGACGACGAATGACGACACATCAAGGCATTCATTGGCCGGTTGGCTACATTTTGAAGCGCCATCGTATTCCATACAAGGCGGAAGCGACCGATGTCCCCCCCGTCCCGCGCGGACCCGCTGATCAGCCTTTCGAGTTGGCGCAGCGGGGAGTGCATTTAGTGACGCGGTAGCGAGTAGAGCGAGCTAGCGAGCGAGCTAGGTGTGTGTGTTGCGTGTGCGGGTGTGTGCGCGCTGCGTCCACACGACGAGTATTCTTGTGCTGTGCGACGTGCGATGCGATGCGACTAGCGAGCTAGGCTAGGTGTGTTGTGTGCGCGTGTGTGTGCGCATTGGCTCGCGAGTTGATAGCTGCATATATTCCGTTATGTAGGTATGGACTTTGTACGGATGAATCCTGTGCAGTGTTGTTAAATTTAAAGTTATTTATTGGTAATTATAATGGCAAACTCCTACCGAGCTATCTACGGAGCACTCAAGGACAAGAGAGACTCAGTAATTTGGCACTCTTACATATCTGTGGAAAAGGAGTTGCTAACAAAATTGAGGAAGAAAGAAGATTTTCACGATCGAGTCATCGAAAATTTCTTGTCTGTGGAACGAAGAGTGGACTTCATGTACAAATAAAATGTAACAATTCAAGCTTGTATGCCTGTCTCGTCGTCGTCGTGCCAGAGGAGACGTCGCTGTTGTCGGCTGCAACTCGACAGCTTTGACACAACCAGTAGGTACCTATCTACAGACAAATAAATCGTAAGTGAGCAAAATAAATCATTTAAACTAAATATTATAAACTATCTATATCGTAATCATCTTTCAGTTTTTGAACTCATTGTGGTAGAAATAAATTAACGCGTAGGTACCTAAGTTATGAAATTATGAAAAAAAAAACCTTAGCCAGAGCCAACGCAATATTCATGACCAGGAGTCGCCGGTGAGGACATTGCTAAAGCTATGCCATACATGACATGCGTATGCGTACACCATCTCACCCAGATATAATAGTACATATGATGCCGCAAGAGCTGTGTCGCTGCCAATCGGAATAAGAGCCCATCAATTTTCATGAGAATTTTCAAGCGATTATGAAGTGGTCAGTTTTCATGAGGTAAAAATAGTTGCGTAAGATGACGCAATGTTCCCACGGAGTGACTCGCTAGCGTTTTCCTCCGGCCGCCCGCCCATAGCTTATTCCATCTGTCTGCCGCAGGCGCTGTCCGAGGCGAGATTTTTTCAGCAATGTAAAGCTCAATAAATTAAAAATATTATAAAGTGGTCCGAAGCTATATTGAAGCATTGTTGTATTTTAATTTAATTAGGTATATAGAGAAAAGAACTTCTTGTGGACAGCGACGATACTCGGCGGGGCACGGAGCGTAATATGAAGTATCATGAAAGCTAGACTTGCAAGTCATGCGCGTGACGTCAGCAGCCCAGACTGCTACTAAAATACAACTCACCAATTAAAACATTTATCGGGATTGCATCACCGCACGATTTTGGAGTCAGTGCACGCACTATCGAAACGTAGGTCGCTTGGTTTTTACCATGTGATAAGATTATTGAAATTAACACTACGATACTCGAGCAAATTTAGTTCGCACTCGCAAACGCGGTGATAGGTAAATAAATACTTTTAGTTTACTAGCTCAATCCCAAATGAATAAAATTTTGTGTCTAAATAAAATCTGGGCACACACACATAAAACATAACAGATAAATGTATTTATTTTATGTAAAAGTATGATTGACAAAATAATATAATAGAAAACAACTATATGCATACTGACTGTAGTAAGCTCCAAGTTGCATGAAGAATGCCTACTAAACACTTTTACACGTGGATGACCAGCCAAGTACATACCTATATGAACATGTTGTACATACATTTACCTAGTGCTAGTGTGCTATCGCTGAACCTCTATCTATACTATTTCAATTTAACAGTACCGCTAGTTCTAACCGGCCACTTCTAACCATCATGGGAGTAATTCAGTGTTAATGATACGCCAATTGTTTCCAAACATTGCCAAAAATTTCATATCTTATAAATAACAAAATTGCTTATCACTGGACACAAATTAGGCTCATAAAATTAAACATAAACGTTATTTCAACGTTCTATTAATGCCCAAGGCAATGAATGTTAAAAGTGTAAATTTATTTGATTTAGCACTTATTTAATAGATTTAGAATTATGAATTAACACTAAGTAAATAAGTATTACAACACAAACAAAGATAAACAATGTTAAAATATTAATAGTTATGTTTTATAGCTCTGAAGTATGAGACTAAGATAGTAAATGAGTATTATTCGTTTGATCTTCTCATGGAAACACCGCGGGCCTGATTGATCAATGATCTGATCAATGATCGATCATACATAATCATGGGACATTGTGTACAAAAACCCGACTAGGAAAAACGAATTAAATAACGAAACTAAGGAAAGTTGATCGATAATGCTGCAGTCGGGCTGTCCGGTTATTCGAATTCTTCTACACGCCCGACTACAGCATTTTCGATAATCTTTCCTTATTATTTGATTAGTTTTTTGTAGTCGGGGTTTATAAAACTATTATTTTATTGTCTATTTAATTCCTTTAAATTCTTAACCATTCAGTGAAGGGAACTATTGAAATCATCTATTCAACGTGTCTTGATTGACAACGACAAAGGGGTTTGGTTGGACGAGGGTTTGGAAAAAAACATTTTCAAAGTTTGGTAATATGGCGCCTGGCGGTCGCCATTTAGATTTTTTCCTATGACACGCGGGTTATTGAGACGAATCCAGCAATGTCTCATATGTTGAAGTCGGTTAAGTAGTTTAGGCTCTGTGAGGGAACAAACGAACATACTTACATATAGGTTGCAAAATCATAACCCAAACTCCTTTTGGCTTCGAATAAAATAGAAAATGTAATTTAAATTTATAAAACCCCGACCGTCAAAAAAAAAAGTCAAAAATAATTTCCGTTACTTACTTAAGGGGGATACTAGGCAAAACATCACATCATAATATATTTCAATAGATATAACTATAATTTGTATGCTTATAGTTAGGTAAAGATTCAAGGTATAATGTGTGATAGATTATTATAATATAATCTTGTAATAAGGTCGACTGGAGATCTTCTAGCGTACGTCACGCATTGGGCTCACGTGTGGGCTGAAAGGCTCGATGGTTTTAGGGAATCGCTGGCGGTCGCTCTGGACATATCCAAAGCATTCGATCGCGTCTGGCACCGGGGACTCTTAAGCAAGCTTCCGGCCTACGGTGTCCCTACAAAACTGTGCACTAGGATCTCCAGTTTTTTGAGTGGTCGGTCGATCTTTGTCACCCTAGATGGTGCCTGCTCGGCCGACTACTGAATCAATGCTGGTGGTCCACAAGGATCCGTGCTGTCGCCTACGCTGTTTTTATTGTTTATTAACGACATGCGAATGTATTTCGCTCGGCGAAATACATTGTTACGCGGACGACAGCACGATGCACGAAGGGTTCATCAAGGACTGGAAGGGTAGAGAAGCCTGTCAACTTCAACGTAGCCAAGACGCAAGCTTGTGCCTTCTCAAGGCTGATCCGTTTCCCCTCCAAGCCACTTTCCAGGGCAGCCAAGCCCCCAACGATGGTAGTCTGGGCGTCCTGGGTATGGAGGTGTCCAAGGACGTTGGGTTTCGATCGTTCATAGAGTCCAAGGCGAAACTAGCGTCTCGAAACGAAAATTAGGGATCCTCTACCGATGTCGGCGATTTTTCACGCCGGTCCAACTACTTACACTCTACAAAGCACAAGTAAGACCGGTGATAGAATATTGCAGTCATCTTTGGGAGTGTTCCCCTGAGTGACTTCTTTCAGCCTTGGATTCAATTCAGCGACGAGCCATTCGCCTCATTGGTGACTCTGTACTCACAAAGGACCTTCAACCCCTAAAGCACAGACGTATCGTTGGTTCATTGAGTGTGTTTTATCGGTACTACTATGGCCGATGCTCTGACGAACTTGCTTCCCTTATCCCTCCTCCTACTGTTCGCCTTCGTCAAACCCGTCATACTCTCGCGGAACACCCCTTTGTAGTCGACAGAAGAGTTCTTCGAACTGCACGATTCTCTAAATCGTTCTTTTGCCGCACTGCAAAGGTGTAGAACGGGCTTCTAGGGAATATCTTTCCCCACTCCTACAATCCACGGATCTACAAATCGCGGGTTAATAGCCTTTCCCCAGCAACATTAGTCCACCTCCAAGCCGGACTGGCACCTCCTGAGCGGTGAAATTGGCTGCGCTTGAGGCTTCGACCTCGTGCAGAGCCACCCAGTTCGGAAGCAATAAAAAAACAAAATTCTCTGAAAAATAAGTCGGTGAAAAGTGGTAAAACCGTTGGAAAATGCATTTGCTATTAAAATGTACCCTCGTTACAAATACGTCCATACAAAAAACGCTCGCGCACGGCAACGACCCAAAATTTACAATGTTCAAAGATAGTTCAGTGAAAAACCATTTATTCTGTAAACGTTTGAATCTATTTAGATCATCTTGCATCTCTCTCCGTGTATGTCGTAAAAGGCGACTAAGGGATATGACTCCCTTTTTATATTACTAGGTGGTAGGGTTTAACCCGCCCGGGTTGGTACCACCGCACTGAATGAAAGGTCGGTCGAAACGGCTATGTAAATAGTTTGTGTTTTCCGTGCAGTTTAGTGTAGCCGCCACGACGGAAGGGAAGCACTGACGTGGCACCAAGTTCATCCGGTGTTATGGGCTGACATCACGGATGTTGTAGTTGATGTAGCCACCCGTGTCAGTTTCCATAAAAAAAAAAAATTCTTAGTCTTATTGACTCTAAGCTCAATGAAGCATTTTTCGTATTAGATGCATTTGTAAAAAATGGCGAGGGAAATAGCAAAGGCATTTTTGAACGATTTTACCACTTTTTAACCACATATTTTTAAGGGAATTTATAAGATTAAATTAAATATAATGTATTCACATTATACCTTGAATCTTTACCTAACTATAGGCATATAGATTATAGTTAAATCACTTGAAATATGGGTATGGTTAGGGAAATACGAAGTGCTTTTGCCTAGTACCCCCCCTTAAAGGAGTCAGAGGAATGCTAAGTAAATACCGCGAAGCTACTATGTCACAGACAGACACACCCATACACACATACACACACCCCCACACATACAAACACACGTTAAAGTTATAACACCCCTCTTTTTGCGTCGGGGGTTAAAAATATTGGATTTTCTATTTTATTAAATGAACTTGCAAAATTTTGTCAGGTTTCTATGGTGAAGTGGTGTTATCTCTGCCTACCCGATTGCCGTGACGATATGTAAATGTGTATGTACGAATATACAATAAACAGTATGGAAATTCGTACTTACTAACTACTGTGTAGACAACAGAATGAAGCTGGTTATGTGGAGTGTGGAGCCTCCGCCGCGATGCGAGTGGTGCTGCGGAGACGCAGCCATCCTGCCTGCTTCGCCAGCAGCGTCACAACTCACGTCTTCCGTCTCCTCATCTGTTCACACAACGAGCGGCATTTTACATTTACTGGAAAATAATTAATATGATGGACACAGTTAAATAAAAGCTGGTCTAATGTTCATGATGAACAAAATAAATTTAATTGTACTAAAAAACATTATAAATAAAAATGTATTTGCTTCTGGAGTAAGTACCTACAAATCTGTGAAAGAGAAAGCTCTACCTGTATGCCGAATGTACATAATTTTAATTCAAGATTTGCCAGTTTAGACAATTTGTACTACATATACGTATACTCAGTATTAGGGACTCTTGTAGAAATGCATTTCATAAAGTGGGAATCATGACGTTACACAGTGTTTATATTTATCAAAATGTCTGCTATGCTAGGAAATGGGTTTTTCCCAGTGGTCAGATTGATGGTCAGACTAGTCTGGCCACAGTCTGGCCAATGGGATTTTTTTTTCCATTGGTTAGATTAGCTCATGATTTAGTAAAGTACAGTTGAATACGAAAAATACGAAGAGGTCATATAACTATTAAATATAAATAATAATTTGTGACATTATGGAGTTTGTTTGTTTTTTTTTCATTGATAGATTTAGAAAATTTGTTCAAATCAAGTGTATATCAAGTGTTTAAAGATGTGTTTGTCAAGATCAAGGACAGTCGTTCACCTCCAAACGTTCCGCCGCCGGCCGCCGAGATGGATCGTCTAGTGGAGCGTTTCGTAAATGAAAGGCATCTGGGTCTGTCTGGGCATAAGAATAAGCATGCAAGACTTTGATGATAATAATAGCATTCTATTAGATTAGAACCATGCCCGCATGACTTGACATATTACCAATGGTAATGCACCCTTATACATTCTGTCAAAAGTACCGGGAATTGATAATTTAATTCTAATTCCATATTCAATTCAAATTATTATTTTTGTTGCTAAGTTGGCACAACTGTTTTCTATATTGGCGCGGAGTTTGAGCACCATCTCTCATTAAATTTGCATTGCTCGATTTTTTTAGTTCATCTCAAGTGTGTTTTGCGATTTTTATAATGGATAAAAATATCAAACAAAGAGTTTGTCTCAAATTTTGCATCGCAAAAAAAAAAAACTAAAAAGTTCAAAATGGCGGCCACTTTTTTAAATTTTGATAACGGATTCGTATTCAGAGCCCACACGGACACCCAGATATCGATTTTGAAAGCAATCGGTCCAGTAACTAAAAAGTTCAAAATGGCGGCCACTTTTTTAAATTTTTACAACGGATTCGTATTCAGAGCCCACACGGACACCCAGATATCGATTTTGAAAGCAATCGGTCCCGTAACTAAAAAGTTCAAAATGGCGGCCAGTTTTTTAAAATTTTGACAACGGATTCGTATTCAGAGCCCACACGGACACCCAGATATCGATTTTGAAAGCAATCGGTCCAGTAACTAAAAAGTTAAAAATGGCGGCCACTTTTATAAAATTTTGACAACGGGTTCGTATTCAGAGCCCACACAGACACCCAGATATCGATTTTGAAAGCAATCGGTCCAGGAACTAAAAAGTTCAAAATGGCGGAAACTTTTTTAAATTTTGACAACGGATTCGTGTTCAGAACCTACACAGACACCCAGATATCGATTTTGAAAGCAATCGTGTGGGGTCGGTACTTAAAAAGAATAGCCCCACTGCATCTCTCCCCGTCGCATGTCGTAAAAGTCGACTAAGGGATAAGAAAATTCGTCAGCCTCGGTAGCTCAGTGGCGCGGTTGGTTAGTCAACTGTTATTAAGCAACGCTGAGCGCGTTCAGAGATTGGATGGGCGACCGCTCGACCGTTGGAGGCTGACCGTGGTTCGGATTCCACGTTAAACTGTAGGTCCCTTCCCTTCTTACCTTACTAGGTGGTAGGGTTTATCCCGGCCGGGTTGGTACCACCGCACTGAACGAAACGTCGGTCGAAACGGCTATGTAAATAGTTCGTGTTTTCCGTCCAGTTTATTGTAGCCGACATGAAATGAAGGGAAGCACTGACATGGCACCTAGTTCACCCTGTGTTATGGGCTGACATCACGGATGTTGTAGGTGATGTAGCCAACCGTGTCAGGTTCCATAAAAAAAAAAATAAAAAAAATCGGTTCAGTAACTAAAAAGTTCAAAATGGCGGTCACTTTTTTTTTAATTTTGACAACGGATTCGTATTCAGAGCCCGCACGGACACCCAGATATCGATTTTGAAAGCAATCGGTCCAGTAACTAAAAAGTTCAAAATGGCGGCCACTTTTATAAAATTTTGACAACGGATTCGTATTCAGAGCCCACACAGACACCCAGATATCGATTTTGAAAGCAATCGGTCCAGTAACTAAAAAGTTCAAAATGGCGGCCACTTTTATAAAATTTTGACAACGGATTCGTATTCAGAGCCCACACAGACACCCAGATATCGATTTTGAAAGCAATCGGTCCAGTAACTAAAAAGTTCAAAATGGCGACCACTTTTTTTTAATTTTGACAACGGATTCGTATTCAGAGCCCACACGGACACCCAGATATCGATTTTGAAAGCAATCGGTCCAGTAACTAAAAAGTTCAAAATGGCGGCCACTTTTATAAAATTTTGACAACGGATTCGTATTCAGAGCCCACACAGACACCCAGATATCGATTTTGAAAGCAATCGGTCCAGTAACTAAAAAGTTCAAAATGGCGGCCACTTTTTTTTTATTTTGACAACGGATTCGTATTCAGGGCCCACACAGACACTTTTATTATAAAATAACCGTCGGAGGACCTTGGTTGAAAATTGTAAAATTTAGTAGAACGGACAGACATGCATTTGTTACGGAACCCTACATTCATTTTAAAATAAATGTTAAATTTTGTAGAACGGACAGACATGCATTTGTTACGGAACCCTACATTCATTTTGCAGAACTTATTAGTAGAATGGACAGACATAAACGTGTTACGGAACCCTACTTTTATTATAAAATAACCGTCGGAAGACCTTGGTTGAAAATTGTAAAATTTAGTAGAACGGACAGACATGCATTTGTTACGGAACCCTACATTCATTTTGAAATAAATGTTAAATTTTGTAGAACGGACAGACATGCATTTGTTACGGAACCCTACATTCATTTTGCAGAACTTAGTAGAATGGACAGACATAAACCTGTTACCGAACCCTACTTAACAGTTGCACTCCGGGTGTGCCGGCAGATCCCGTGCCACTCTAACTTAACCCTTAATGCAATGACTTAAGGTTTCATTTTAAAAATGACGCTGACGCGATGTCGCGATTTCGAGTTATAAATTTTATACCCACCTAAAAAAGTGCCAAGCACCGCTAAAGAAATTTTCACTTAAAAAAAAACAAGCAAACAAATAAACAAACAAATATACTTTCGCATTTATGATAAACAACATGATAGCAAACAAATAAACAAACAAATATACTTTCGCATTTATGATAAACAACATCGCATTTATTATAAACAACATCCCCGTATACAATAATTGATTTCAAATTTCTTTTCAGTCTGTCAAATTTGCCTATCATGTGTACGCGCCCGGTATGGCGCGCAGTCGTGCTCCTAACTCGCGGAATTATTGTATTTTTCACGTTTTAAGCGTTGTATTATCATTAAAATGACTTACCTATGAAAGGTTACGCCATCTTTTGTTATTCCTGATGATCTTGAGCTCTTTCGACACGTACGAACTGCACAACTCGCCATTTTGCGTAGTGCACATATACGTGTTCTTTGTCCCCAAGTCACATGTGCACTGACGTTCGATCCCGCAGACTATTATATTGTAAGAGCATAATGCACTAAGACGCGGCTAATTTTCCCATATAATAGCGCTCGACGGTTGCCACTCCCGTATGTATGCTTGGTGGGATCAGCCAGTGCACAATGTATAGCACATACCAAGTTCATCCCATCCGTCTGTAAACTTATGACTAAATCCTTTCTCAGGTTGACGTTCCGACCACACTCCATGAGAACATGGAATTGGTCCTCCTCTTTCATGCAAAAGCTACAATTTGGGGACTCTGTTTTACGCATTAAAAATGCACTTTTGTTTAGTGGAGTGTGACCTGACCGAAGCCTTAGAACTGTAGTGATGTCCACTCTTGACATATGTAGGCCCACAAACCACGGTTGTTGTCTTGGTTCACTTTGCAGGCTTTTATACCAGATACCCTTTCTCACTGATATTCCATCAAAATGCTCTTTCCATTGAGCGTAGCATATTTTCTTAATATGTGGCAGAACATCAGTGAAAAAGGGTTTACACTTCCATACATTGTCGCATCCAACAGCACGTTTAGCCAGCCTGTCGACCTGCTCGTTTCCTGGTAAGCCAATGTGGGACGGTATCCATTGAAAAGCCACCTCTTTGCCTTGCTGATTCAGTTGCATCAACAATTTAATTATCTCAATTGCTATTATTCTACTACGAGACCCTCTCGCACAACCAATCAAGTGCTGTAGGGAACTTTTTGAGTCAGTCAAAATAACAATTTTGCCTGTGTCTATACTTGTGCTGTAAAAGAGTGCCTCTTGCAACGTAAGTGTATTATTTCGGAAGGGACCTACTTTGAAGGTGATAGCATAAATTTGGAAGAATAATAATTAACATTTAGTGTATTATTGCCCTTTTCCCGTTACTTTCTTGACAGAGTAGTATAATCGACCTACCACAGATTCTATCCAATCGGTTCTGTAGGTCTTTCATTGACAGAACCGGGAAAATATGGAACACACTTCTTGCCTATCTATTTCCTCCCATCCCTCCTGGGGGTTTTCAAAGAGGCGTTAAAAGGCTCCTGTCTGGCCGGCATGGCATTCGTAATCCCCGTGCATCACAGAATGTCCATGGGCATTGTTACACTAAAACTACAAAGGTACCTACTGTGACTTGTCTGTTCTTGATATGGAAAAACTACAAAGTTACTATGACTGGATTGTTCTTGACTTTTAAAACTTCCAAGGAACTATGAAAGGTTCTTGGCTCGGAAAACTTCTAAGAGAAGGGACTGTGATTAGACTGTTCTTGACTAGTAAAAACGCCAAAGAGACTGCAACTGAACTTTTGTCTGATCCTGGTTAATTTTGTTTTGTTAGTACACAGCATAACCCGACTAGGGTTATAATTTTTATAATTTATCAATGGTACACACCGACGGAAAAGGAGTTTTAATAATATTTGTTGATTCCGCTATAGAACATTCTGGGACGAAGTGTGCGGCAAAGTGAATAAGTGTATTTGATAGGGTACGAAGACTCGTTGGTCGGGACATGCGGAAATCGTCAGTTAGCAGGTCCATTCTATACTGTTGTTCCATTCAGTTAGCGCAACTAATCAATCTCCATCTGCGATGTGTGAAACTATCACTATGATCATATGCCATTCTCAGCTCAATACTGTAGTTTTACAACTGTTTAGCCTAGTCATGCTTAGAAACAGCAATAAAATACAAATTTAAAACAAAGATATATTACGTACTAGATAAAGCACTCGGCCAACTAACATGTTCCACCGAGTTGCGGTTCACGATCCTCAAGTCTCTAAGTCGAGCGCGAGAGGCCTCAGCGCACAGTCGTCGCCTGCCTGCTGCGATCGCGCCTCGCCTACTTTAAACTAATACATTTACACATCTTCGTCGATGCGAAGGTGCGATGGTGAATCTGGAGGTGAAGTGTTAGAATGAAAAGACAATATGCACACCGACGCGCGAGTGCGATCGTTCTCCTTACCCCTTGCCTCTCTCCCGCACGCCTCCCGCCCCGCGTGAGCTCCCCACACCGGCCGCCAGACCGTCTGGCACACGCTTCCCGCCCCACGCGCGCTCCCCTCTACCGCTCGACTCTGCGCTCCGCCTCCCTGCTACCTTACCCCAAACCTCAGCCGCTCGAACATCGCTTGTCTGTATATTTGTTCGGAGCGAGAACTCTATATAATATTTCCTCAAAGATTTAAAACCCCACTGCGAATAAAAACGAAGGAAACAAGGAAATAGGAGTAGGCTTGCTATAGAAGGGCAGCTTGTCCATTCAAATCCTTCTACAAGCCCGACTACAGCATTTCCTATTATTATTATTGTTGTTATTGTTGTAGTATACACTAGCAGCTTTAAGCTGATGCGTGTACTTTGTATGTTGAGTCCACTTGATTCTCACTTGTATTTGTTTTTCGTTTTATTTCATAAGTTAAGTAATTTTTTTTTTTTTTTTTTTTTTAACTTAGTTGCCTTTAGTGTTTTTATTTATTTATTATTATAATTTTTTTTTTCATATTAATAAAATGTTTGTCCAACTGGTTTTTAAAACCGTTCACTGAGATTGCACTTATCACTTCTTGGGGCAATTTATTCCAGGAGTCCACTACTCGGTTCGAAAGAAAGTGCTTACTAGGGTTTGAATTGAAACTAGTTTGGTTGAGCTTTAGCGAATGACCACGAAGTCTCGTATTAGTGTTCATTGTGTACACCGATTTAAGTTTGGGCACGTCATAATGAGCATTTAATATTTTAAAACTAATCTTTTAAACCTACTCTTGTTTCCTGGGGTTTTATGTGTGGTTTTTAAGTGGGGTTTTAAAATTAAAATTATTATTGTTTTATTTAATGTTTTTTTAGTATTAAACCATAATGTGCCATTATTATTTATAAATTTTTGTCACATAGCCCATAGGTACCACTCTGGGTACTATGACAAATCGTTACACACCTCATTAATCAACATCAGCCGTTTTTAGGGTTCCGTATCCATACGGGAGCCTATTACTAAGCCTACGCCGCGCCGTCTGTCTGTCCGTGCGATTTCTTGTTTGGGGACCAACATAAAATGATGAGTGCGCGTGGTAGTCCGTAGTCCGTACAGATAAGCTTTATTTTTCACACTGATTCAGTATAGAACAAATCATGGATCTTTCTAGATATTATTCATTCAATATAACTATCATTAATAATGCTAGGCGTTCACTAAGCTCCACTTTTGCATTGGTGCATCATGCATGTTGGAAATTGCATTTTTCCTCATTTACATCTAAATCATTATCATAGAGGCACTTCATATATTCTTGGGACTTCCACTGCGTAGTATAAGCATGTGTCGCAATACGTCGTTTCCTTAATTAAAACTCTCATGAATATAGTCTTGATTCTTTTCATGCAAATCCAAGGAAAAGTTGAACCGAAGTAGATCAGTCGCTTCTCTTTATGCAGGTTTTGGGTGTCATTTGAAAATTGAATTAAGCATATTTAACAAAGTTCATTGACCTCAATACTACACACTCCTGTCAGGCTGTCACAAGAAATTAGCTACCTACTCCTAAAATAAGTAACCCACTGAAAAACAGAGGCATCGTTCGATCTTTGAGCCTGTTTTACCGATACTACTATATTATGGTCGCTGCTCTGAGGAACTCGCTTCCCTCATCTGTCCACCTTATGTTCACATTCGCCAAACCTACCATACTCTCACAGAACACCACTTTGTAGTCAACAGAAGAATTCGTCAAACGGCATAATTCTCTAAATAGTTTTTGTGTCGCCCTGCAAATGTGTAGAATGGGCTTCCGGGGAATATCAGGGAATATCCTAAAATTTGCAGGTTAATGCCTGCACCTTTAGTCCGCCTACAAGCCAGTCCGACTTGTAGGCGGCATCTCCTCAGGGGTAAAATTGGCTGTGCCTCAGGCTACGACCTCGAGACCAGCCACTCAGTTCGGGTGAATATAAAATAACCCGCACAAGTGTGAGTCGGACTCGCGCACGGAGGGTTCCGTACCACCACGTAATGGCCAGTTTATGTACCAATTTTTTTCATCTAGTAGATTTGGAGAAATTAAGTTGTGACAGACGGACAAGAGTGATCCTATAAGGGTTAAATTTTTTCCTCTTTTGAGGCACGGAACCCTAAAAATGTTAAACATGCCAGATGTACCCACCGCACGTTGTATGCAATGCAACCATGTCTAATAATGCAGACCTAATTGCACAATTGCATGTTATTAAAGATTGAAGTTGTAGATAAAAGTGGATCATTTTGAGCAAGAAGTCAGTTACTGGGTTTTATTATATCACCAGCTTACGGACTTCCTTCTGGCCTTTGTGACTGGGTCGCCGACTTCCTACATGGGCATAGCATGCAGGTCCTAGTGGACGTTTGCTCGTCGGACATCATGTCAGTGAACGCCGGTGTACCTCTGGGATCTGTGTTGTCACCCACACTGTTTCTTCTGCATATCTGATAAAGGTCCTGCTTGGATGACTGCTCGCACCTGTGGCATGGCTCTGCCAAATACCAGCTTGCGCTTCTGGACTCGATCCCGCATCGAGCCGTGCGACTATTGGGTCACCTCCAAGTGTCACGCAATCTAGAACCACTGCAACTCCGTAGGGATGTTGGCTCCCTAAGTGTGTTCTATCGCTTAGTCCATGGGCAGTGCTGAAGGTCGGGAGGGCTGGAGGAAAATTGGAGACGCTATGTCCAGAAGTTGACGCTTACATGCTGATTTACTGACTGACTGCTTTGAAATAATCGATAGTATAACAGACTTCAGTTTAAAAAAAAACTATTTATAAAAAATATAAAAACCGACTTCAAAAATGTATGAAATAAAAAAAAATCAAACCCTAAAGTAGTTGAAAATCTTTATTAGACAAAAAGAAAAATTAAATTAAACAGAAATGTAAGAACTTAAATTAAATAAAAATATTCCTGCATCCTCGGGACATCATTCATTGTCCCGAGGACAGCCGCCGCGTTCCCGCGCTGGATGGCGAGGCTGATGTTTTGTGTGAGGAACGCTTTGGCACGACGGTCCCCGGACGCTTCAATAAGCAGCTGACCTAGCTGCTTCACGAGGTCTTTAGCTTCCGGACTCCTAACCCTAAAGTTGAAGGCTGTGCAAAAGAAGGCTACAAAAAAGCACAAAAGGATATCATCCACTCATGTTTTCTTTCATCCATCATTTTTGCTTGCTTTAGCACCGCCTTCAACACAAACTACGCTTAAATTTGTTTTTATTTTATACATTTTTGAAATCGGTTTTTATATTTTTTATTAAATAGTTTTTTATTAGTTATATACTCGCGCTCAGTCCAGCCCCGACCTTAACAGCGGAACTACACGTAATTTTATATGTATAATTAAATGACTTTATGTATCTACTTTTGGACTCTTTTACTATAAGAATCTATTATAGAGTTTATTTACCACATATGTACATACATAAATGCTTTATATCCCATACAAATCCAATAATCCGGCAGTTCCAGCAATCCGGCATAGGCTAAAAAATTTGGGTGCCGGATAACCGAGCGCCTACTGTATGTACCTATTTATACATATTACTAGCTTTTGCCCATAGCTTCGCTCGCGTTAGACTCGGTGTAATAGCAAATCCGATTTAAATGCAAATATTATAATAAACGATCGCTTTTCTTATATTCTCTTTCTCTCCCGTCCATATATACTTTCTTTGATACTGCTCAGCCCTAAGGCTATTTGGCTTGATGTTATAGCCTATAGTGAGCCTCAAGAACTACTCTTTCCATTGGTGCAAACCGCATCAAATATGTTCAGTGGTTCCGGAGTTTACTTGAAACATACATACATACTACAGACAGACGTTCCCTTTTATAAGAAGTACGTAGAGATAATTTGTACAACTTACCGATGATATGTTTCCTGCATTCCTTTCGCCCCTACCTACTCCACAATTATATACCGCGCGCCCACCCATTGTTTGGCCCTTGTCGATGCAAATCAATACAATAGAATATTGGATTCTATACTTATAGTTCTATTTTCTTTTAAAAATCCAAATTCTTGGCTGACGCTGGCGCAACACCTTTATCCAAAGAGGAATGAGGATATAAACCGCTACCGCTACGCCTAATTTGGGTTAGGAACAGCGACCAGCGAGTCAGCGAGAACAACAAACAGAATATAAAAACCTAACCACCACGGACGGACGAAAGAAATGTCACTAATCAAAATCAATCAATGGCAAGGCAAAAAGTCTAGTCCAATCTATCTATTCTTGTCTTGTATCGTTCTATCACAACAATGGATTTTAATTATTGTACTTAAAACACTTGTCTCTTTCACACTAGGGGTAAATTGACGTTGCCTCCCTCTCTATACCCTTACCCTTGCTATAAAGTTGGCTAACCTGCGCTAGGTATATGCTGCCATAATCCGTTTGTACGATTCCCCTGTACGAAATATTTGATTACAAAATATTATTTAGCTTTGCCGGCCGGCGGGGGGGGGGGGGGGGGGGGGGGGGGGGCGCCGCGGCTGCGCTCGCCTAAAATTCGTATTTAGAAAGAATGAAGTAATAGTCCGGTCGCCCGTAGAACATTCATATTACCAAAAAGGTTACCGCTTGGCTTAGTGAAATTGTTATAAATTACGCCATTTTAAACACAAAAACCCAAGTCTTAAAGATCGCGAATGGGCGCAACCGTATTTGGTGACAAGTCGAAAATCGCCAAAAATGTCGGTAAATTACTTTTTGAGGTTACCGATTCTTTTCACTATAGTTATGTTCTCCAGCTTATTTCAATTACCACACGTCATCGTAAGACCATGGCAAGTGGGCATACACTGGTTTAAGACCACATGAAGTCAGCCGATTTTGACGTTAAATTACTTTTTGAGGTTACCGCTTCAAATTTATACAGCAGCTAATAGACCCTCTGTACAAACCACATACCCATTTTAAGACCCTTTCTGTGGGCGCTTTAGATTTTAAGACCCATTTTGTCGGCGAAGAAAAATTTAATTTTTTTTTTAAAGTACGTAAATACATACATAATGTGCATACCACACGCTGTATTCCGACAATCAGGGTAAGCAGAGTAATCGGCGTTGTGCTGCAAGTACACCTATAAGTCCTGTCGCCCGTAGAACATTCATATTACCAAAAAGGTTACCGCTTGGCTATGTGAAATTGTTATAAATTACGCCATTTTAAACACAAAAGCCCAAATCTGAAAGATCGCAAATGGGCGCAACCATATTCGGTGACAAGTCGAAAATTTCCAAAATTTCAGTAATTTACTTTTCGAGGTTACCGCTTCTTTTCACTGTAGTTATGTTCTCCAGCTTATTTCAATTACCACACGTCATCGTAAGACCATGGCAAGTGGGCATACACTGATTTAAGACCACATGAAGTCAGCCGATTATGACGATAATTTACTTTTTGAGGTTACCGCTTCAAATTTATACAGCAGCTAATAGACCCTCTGTACAAACCACATACCCATTTTAAGACCCTTTCTGTGGGCGCCTTAGATTTTAAGACCAATTTTATCGGCGAAGAAAAATAAAAAAAATGGTATTAAAGTACGTAAATACATACATAACGTACATACCACACGCTGCATTCCGACAATCAGGGTAAACAGAGTAATCGGCGTTGTGCTGCAAGTACACCTAGTCCTGTCGCCCGTAGAACATTCATATTACCAAAAAGGTTACCGCTTAGCTATGTGAAATTGTTATAAATTACGCCATTTTAAATGCTAAAACCCAAATCTGAAAGATCGCAAATGGGCGCAACCATATTCGGTACAAGTCGAAAATCTCCAAAAATGTCAGTAATTTACTTTTCGAGGTTACCGCTTCTTCTCACTGTAGTTATGTTCTCCAGCTTATTTCAATTACCACACGTCATCGTAAGACCATGGCAAGTGGGCATACACTGGTTTAAGACCACGTGAAGTCAGCCGATTTTGACGTTAAATTACTTTTTGAGGTTACCGCTTCAAATTTATACAGCAGCTAATAGACCCTCTGTACAAACCACATACCCATTTTAAGACCCTTTATGTGGGCGCTTTAGATTTTAAAACCCATTTTGTCGGCGAAGAAAAATTTAAAAAAATTGTATTAAAGTACGTAAATACATACATAATGTACATACCACACGCTGTATTCCGATAATCAGGGTAAGCAGAGTAATCGGCGTTGTGCTGCAAGTACACCTATAAGTCCTGTCGCCTGTAGAACATTCATATTACCAAAAAGGTTACCGCTTGGCCATGTGAAATTGTTATAAATTACGCTATTTTAAACACAAAAGCCCAAATCTGAAAGATCGCAAATGGGCGCAACCATATTCGGTGACAAGTCGAAAATCTCCAAAAATTTCAGTAATTTACTTTTCGAGGTTACCGCTTCTTTTCACTGTAGTTATGTTCTCCAGCTTATTTCAATTACCACACGTCATCGTAAGACCATGGCAAGTGGGCATACACTGGTTTAAGACCACGTGAAGTCAGCCGATTTTGACGTTAAATTACTTTTTGAGGTTACCGCTTCAAATTTATACAGCAGCTAATAGACCCTCTGTACAAACCACATACCCATTTTAAGACCCTTTCTGTGGGCGCTTTAGATTTTAAGACCCATTTTGTCGGCGAAGAAAAATAAAAAAATATGGTATTAAAGTGCGTAAATACATACATAATGTACATACCACACGCTGCATTCCGACAATCAGGGTAAGCAGAGTAATCGGCGTTGTACTGCAAGTACATCTAGTCCTGTCGCCCGTAGAACATTCATATTACCAAAAAGGTTACCGCTTGGCTATGTGAAATTGTTATAAATTACGCCATTTTAAACACGAAAACCCAAATCTGAAAGATCGCAAATGGGCGCAACCATATTCGTGACAAGTCAAAAATCTCCAAAAATGTCAGTAATTTACTGTTTGATGTTACCGCTTCTTCTCACTGTAGTTATGTTCTCCAGCTTATTTCAATTACCACACGTCTTCGTAAGACCATGGCAAGTGGGCATACACTGATTTCAGACCACATGAATATGGTTGCGCCCATTTGCGATCTTTCAGATTTGGGCTTTTGTGTTTAAAATAGCGTAATTTATAACAATTTCACATGGCCAAGCGGTAACCTTTTTGGTAATATGAATGTTCTACAGGCGACAGGACTTATAGGTGTACTTGCAGCACAACGCCGATTACTCTGCTTACCCTGATTATCGGAATACAGCGTGTGGTATGTACATTATGTATGTATTTACGTACTTTAATACCATTTTTTGAAAGTTTTCTTTGCCGACAAAATAGGTCTTAAAATCTAAAGCGCCCACATAAAGGGTCTTAAAATGGGTATGTGGTTTGTACAGAGGGTCTATTAGCTGCTGTATAAATTTGAATCGGTAACCTCAAAAAGTAATTTAACGTCAAAATCGGCTGACTTCACGTGGTCTTAAACCAGTGTATGCCCACTTGCCATGGTCTTACGATGACGTGTGGTAATTGAAATAAGCTGGAGAACATAACTACAGTGAGAAGAAGCGGTAACCTCGAAAAGTAAATTACTGACATTTTTGGAGATTTTCGACTTGTCACCGAATATGGTTGCGCCCATTTGCGATCTTTCAGATTTGGGTTTTCGTGTTTAAAATGGCGTAATTTATAACAATTTCACATAGCCAAGCGGTAACCTTTTTGGTAATATAAATGTTCTACGGTCGACAGGACTAGGTGTACTTGCAGCACAACGCCCATTACTCTGCTTACCCTGATTGTCGGAATGCAGCGTGTGGTATGTACATTATGTATGTATTTACGTACTTTATTACAATATTTTTAAATTTTTCTTCGCCGACAAAATGGGTCTTAAAATCTAAAGCGCCCACAGAAAGGGTCTTAAAATGGGTATGTGGTTTGTACAGAGGGTCTATTAGCTGCTGTATAAATTTGAAGCGGTAACCTCAAAAAGTAATTTAACGTCAAAATCGGCTGATTTCGTGTGGTCTTAAATCAGTGTATGCCCACTTGCCATGGTCTTACGATGACGTGTGGTCATTGAAATAAGCTGGAGAACATAACTACAGTGAGAAGAAGCGGTAACCTCGAAAAGTAAATTACTGGCATTTTTGGAGATTTTTGACTTGTCACCGAATATGGTTGCGCCCATTTGCGATCTTTCAGATTTGGGTTTTAGTGTTTAAAATGGATTAATTTATAACAATTTCACATAGCCAAGCGGTAACCTTTTTGGTAATATGAATTTTCTACGGGCGACAGGACTTATAGGTGTACTTGCAGCACAACGCCGATTACTCTGCTTACCCTGATTGTCGGAATACAGCGTGTGGTATGTACATTATGTATGTATTTACGTACTTTAATACAATTTTTTGAAATTTTTCTTCGCCGACAAAATGGGTCTTAAAATCTAAAGCGCCCACAGAAAGGGTCTTAAATTGGGTATGTGGTTTGTACAGAGGGTCTATTAGCTGCTGTATAAATTTGAAGCGGTAACCTCAAAAAGTAATTTAACGTCAAAATCGGCTGACTTCGTGTGGTCTTAAACCAGTGTATGCCCACTTGCCATGGTCTTACGATGACGTGTGGTAATTGAAATAAGCTGGAGTACATAACTATAGTGAAAAGAATCGGTAACCTCAAAAAGTAATTTACCGACATTTTTGGCGATTTTCGACTTGTCACCAAATACGGTTGCGCCCATTCGCGATCTTTAAGACTTGGGTTTTTGTGTTTAAAATGCCGTAATTTATAACAATTTCACTAAGCCAAGCGGTAACCTTTTTGGTAATATGAATGTTCTACGGGCGACCGGACTATAAGTGCGGACGTTCGGTGCGTGATTTATAGACACCCTCACGCCCGCGCGCCGCCGCCGGCCGCCGGCGCCGACCCGCCGCAGCCCCGCCGCTACCCGCCTACGCGCAGCCGCCCGTACGAGCGTCTCGGGGCAAAACATCATTGGCGTTCACTGACAAGGCTCGAAACGAAACAACATGTGCCACCTCAACATTAAGTTAGGGTTAATTTTTTTTAAACCATCAAAACCACCAAAACATTCACAATGTTTTGGTGGTTAAAAAAATATTAACTCTAACCTAATGTTGAGGCGGCGCAACCTACATCACAGATGTGCATGTGCTTATATTTCAACTGACAATTGTCAGTGAACGCCAATGATGTATTGCCCCGAGACGCTCGTGCAGCCGTCCGCTCCCTTGGCTAGCCTGAGCTCTGTGCTGCCATAATTGGTTCGTACTATTTCCCTGTACGAAATATTTATTGCACACAAATTAAATGAAGAACAGTACACGACAATAAACTATAAATGCAGGAGTGCGCAAAGGTGGACTTATCACTACAAGTGATTTCTTCCAGTCAACCATTAGGTGATGGATGAGGAATAAAATACAGAGAAAGAAGTCTTAGTATGGGTAGTGCAGGCGAAAGGGAGGAGGAATATGTACGTGTTTTATTTTTATGAATATATCAAACTGTAACATACAATACATAAAATACAAACAGCATATACAATCATACACATGTATACAACATAGATACTACTACATACAAGCGGTCCCCAAAAAGGGCGACCGCTCAAACCCTTCGAACTACCGACCTATAGCGATTACCTCCCTACTCTGCAAGGTGATGGAGCGTATTATCAACGCCCAGCTCATGGCGTACCTGGAGACAAATAACCTCATCAGCGATCGGCAATATGGCTTTCGGCCAAACCGATCTGCTGGTGATCTCCTAGCGTACGTCACTCACCTTTGGGGGGAATCGCTTGAAGGACATGGTGAATCCTTGGCAATTGGCCTCGATATTGCCAAGGCATTCGATAGGGTTTGGCACAAATCGCTCCTGGGCAAGCTTCCGGCGTACGGACTTCCTTCTGGCCTCTGCGACTGGGTCGCCGACTTCCTACATGGGCGTAGCATTCAGGTCCTAGTGGACGGTTGCTCGTCGGACGCCATGTCAGTGAATGCCGGCGTACCGCAGGGATCTGTGCTGTCACCCACACTGTTTCTTCTGCATATCAATGACATGCTGCCACTCGGCAACATACATTGTTATGCGGATGACAGTACAGCACACGGATCCTATACCAGTCACCCTTCAGCCAGACGAGAAGTTGTGGATGAAAAGAGGCGAAGACTTGTGTCTGAACTCGAACAAACGCTTCGGTCTATTTCCGAATGGGGCCGTAGCAATTTGGTCGAGTTCAACGCTTCAAAAACACAAGTTTGCGCGTTCAGTGCGAAGAGGGCGGCGTTCACACCAGCTCCTTCCTTCCAAGGCACGTCGCTTAAATTAAGCGACCACCTCGGGGTCCTCGGAGTCGAACTGTCGCACGACCTAAATTACCGGCGCCATATCGAGGGCAAGGCCAAGCTGGCCTCAAAAAAGCTAGGCGTACTCAATAAGGTTCGACGGTACTTCACGCCGGGCCAAAGGCTGCTTCTGTATAAATCGCAGATTAGGTCCTGCTTGGAGTACTGCTCGCACCTGTGGGATGGCTCAGCCAAATACCAGCTTGCGCCTTTGGACTCGATCCAGCGTCGAGCCGTGCGACTTGTGGATGACCCCGACGTGTCCCGCGATCTAGAACCGCTGCAACTTCGTAGGGATGTCGGCGCCCTAAGCGTGTTCTATCGCTTATTCCACGGGGAGTGCTCGGAGGAGCTGTTTAGCGCGATTCCGGCGTCCCCTTTCCACCTCCGTACAACGCGCACTGGGCAGGGATTGCATCCCTATACGCTGGATTTACCGCGGATGCGTACAAATCGGTTCTGCAGATCCTTTCTCCACAGAACCGGCAAACTCTGGAACGCTCTACCTGCCCACATATTTCCCCCCAAGTATAGTCTCGGGTCCTTCAAGAGAGGCGTGAATAGGCACCTGTCAGGCCGGCATGGCATTCGCAGCCCCCGCCTGCGTCCGAATGTCCATGGGCGTCGCTAGACACCTTATGGGTGACTCGGCGCCACATGTCGCGCTTAGTATAAAAAAAAAAAAAAAAAAAATACAAATAATACATACTATACTATACTAATCCAAAAATTAATACAAAATAGGCAAATTAATTAAACATAATTTCCACTACCACGGGTAAAATATTAATAGCAAGTAACCCTTTGTAGGACCGTAGTACTAGTGACAGCAAGAGTGCCAACCTAGCGGAAGATACAATGACATGTGTCAGGGTAAAATAACTGAACAATCATGTGGATAAATTCTCTTTGATAATCATAAGTTTAACATAGAATGTATTCTTTGGTTCGAGTCAAACAAATCCCCTGTCTGTGCTGTGATTTCAGATTTGTGTGTGAACAAAATCTCTGATCAAATCAGTTATTTACATTGCATCTCTCAATTACAAAAATAGTACAAATAAAAAAAAATGGTTTAGGCACGCTTTTTGATCTCTTCTACCTCGCGCGTCGTCGGAGGGATCATGCGGCGGAGCGCGCTTGGTTAAGCGAAAGTGATCGCGCCTTGCGTTCACGACATGCCCACAAAAATAATCGAGCTTACTGTGGAGGTACTCGTTGAGGCGGTGGGTATATAAATTGCCATAGTGTTAAAATGCGTAGTTTTATGGTAGATTGTTCAATTAAAAAACCACCGTTTATTGCAGGTGTCCTGTCCAGGCGTATGGCTTTGCCCTGAAGGTGAAGTGTCGTTGAGCATATTCGCGCTCGACTCCAGCCACCAAACTGCGCGCCTGCCGCCCGTCTTCCCGCTGCCATTTCGCGATGCATTCTACTTCCGAAAGTCATTCCCCAAGTCCTGCTCACTTACCAAAATGCCGAGTGTTCTTAGTAAGTTAACAGAGGTTTCATAGAGTACCAACAGATAGAATGGCAGAAGTTTCATTATTTCAACACTATGGACAGAAATTACTCTTATTTCATCCCCTCTTTGACACGAATGAACTGCACACTGACAGATCTGTCAAATTTAAGTAATACCAGGCCTCGGACACTCCTTTATACTTACCGCGATAATCACCGACAGCGCGCGACAACTCGGTGTTGCAAAACAGTCCGGGCAGCCCCGCGCTTGCGAGCGCACGCATACGTAGGTACTTACGTACACACGGTGACGCGACGGTTAGTCGATCACCTGGATGGAACGAATGAACTTCAATGCCTATTCTTCGTTATAATAATGGAGTTACTAGCAATCATAGTTAATAAAAGAACGCGATAGTTCATTAAATCTATTTGGATTTAATACAATTGTTTCATGGAAATTTCAATTTCACTCAAGAGGTAAGCAATGTTGGCTGGTGGATATTAAGGTAATGAATGATAACAGTAATAGGTACTTAAATCAAATAAAATTTATTGAACTAAGAATTTATTGAAATTTATGAGGGAGAGGAGTGAGCATGTAGGGGGAGGGGCGATTAAGGCAGGTGAGGGAGGGCGGTAGGGAGAACTGAAGGAGGTGTGGGAAGGGAGGGAGGGAAGGGGTGGTAGGTAGGTAAGAGAAGTGATAGTTTATTATTATGTTTTTTTCTGAGTTGCTATTAAACCGACTCTACCGCGAGCGAAGCCGCGGGCAAAAGCTACTGAATCAATAAAATGAACATGTCATCATACTTGCGGAAGCCACAGAGTTTTTTAGTATTCAGAATAATTTATTTGTCACAAAATGACAATCCTAACACGGCGAGTGTCGCGTAAGAAGAGATAGAGTTACGCCATAGAAAGAGAAGCATGATGTAGGCTATTAATCGAGTTAGGTATGTACAGCTGTGCGAGCTGAATTGCACTTTATTGCGTCTCAGCAAGAGTAGC
The DNA here is from genome assembly GCA_946902875.1 of Nematopogon swammerdamellus. Classification (NCBI taxonomy): domain Eukaryota; kingdom Metazoa; phylum Arthropoda; class Insecta; order Lepidoptera; family Adelidae; genus Nematopogon; species Nematopogon swammerdamellus. The sequence continues at coordinate 8,876,541 of OX336340.1, read as the reverse complement.
TATTCCTTTGTGTGTCTTTGTACAGTGTCGCTTCTGGTACGATAGTACCTATTAAGTATTCTGTAGTAATACACCATCTAGTATCCCTTTTTAGTCCGTGCACCATCTGAATAACACCACGAGATGAGATGTTATTCAGAACAGAATAGAGATTGTGGATGTTATAAATGTTACAGACTTCAAATAGAACATGCAAGTAACACATACTTACATGGTTTATGTCAATGATATTTTAGGAAAGATAGGTTATCTATATGACATTCAGTGCTCACACATGACACGTCCTTGAAAAGTTGAGAGGAAGCACTATAAAGTGATGCGCCGACTCGAATAGTCTTATTCCAATTATTAGAATTAGTGCAGAATCTCATTACACACGACGGCATTTTCGATATGTTAGCGGCTCGTGGTTAGCGGTCCGAACGCGTGCGTAGATGGTGGGCGACTAACTTCAGACAGGACTGTGGTCTTGTATTTAATGTGCCGATTGGGAGCTCAGATAATCTATCTACCTCGTATATACCTACTTATAATATCAATGGTTTATGTACAGAAGACGAGACGATCTACTGTGAGTTGGTGCAGTGGAAGAGTGAGCGGCAGGGATGCGTGCTCGCGCAGTACCTGGGTGCGCTCGCCGACGTCCTGTTCCCGCCAGACACCTGCGCCAGCGACGGGGTCGACCTGCTCATGAAGAACACCAACATCTTTCCTGTGAGTATCGTTTCTCGCGAGGTACAGGCAGGCCTCACGCACTCTATGTACTTGCGCGCGATAACTACCTACCTACCGCCCGGCACACCGCCGGCGGTGAATTTCTATGGGCTGCCCAAAGAATATAAACAGCCGAAGAATATAAACATGCGAAGCTACAAAGCAATAATCACTTTACACTCGATCGTTAACCCTTCGGCTACATTTTCGCATGCAGCGATTGGCCACGCAAAGCAGTAGGCTATTAAAACCCGAAGGTAGGAACTTTTTCTATGGAGTGATTTATCTGTTACGAAGTAACTATTTAGTAATCTGTGGTACAGGTAGAGAACTTTATGGGATTACTTGTTTATCCATTTGTCCATGCCTGCCACAGGACTTCTGATGAAGTACATGCCTAATTGTGAAAATTTGAGGATTTGTAAATTTTATTTATTTATTTAACATCAGAGTGGCCACTCGCTAGTGTCGAACTCGATTGACTGACACCCTTATTTACTGACAATGGACCCGTGTATATTCGGTGCAGCAATCGCTAGCTTAGTTCAACACCTTTTAACTTATTAGGAATCTAGACAGCTATCTTATGAATTATTACATACTCATATAATGAAAAAATAACAATGCCAATAATAAAGTTTAATGTTTTATAAAATATTTGTGTTTGTTCAATGTTACTAAACAATTTTATAATCTACACTGTATTGTGTGCCCTAATTCTAAAATTTTGCACTAAAGGACAATGGGCTATATTGTATATGAGCATTTTACCCAGAGTGTATACACCTGATACCTATATAAAATGATAGTAGATAAGTATATGTAAGTAAAATAAAGAATGTTTTATTTTCTGTTCCACAAATTCACATAAGATGTTATAGAATAGAGACAATATATTCAATTACGCTGCAATCATAACAATGAAAAAAGGATTATGGCACAGCTCTAATCCTGCCCAGGATTCTGAATTTAAGCCTATAACCCTATAGTTACTCAAGTGACACATAATAATACATTTCTTATTACAAGTGTGCACAGCAATTTTAATGATAATATGTCAAGTAAACATTGTTTTATTGTTAAGTATTACCTTCCTACATACCAAAAAAATTACTTTCCTTCTGTAAAAATATATGTATGAAAATATATTTGGTATAAAACTTATCGCCTGAATAATTGTTCTTCAGGAGAAAATGACATTGTTTCAACATGTATACTGTGAAAGCTGTGAAAGAAGTAGGTATGTATTTTACATAATTATTTTTTTTTAACAAGTAAACTGTAACGTACTCTTTAACTTCAAGTTACAGTGCGTCTTCATTTGTTAATTACCAAATACTGACTGCTTTTCAGGGTATTCTGTCACCTAAGATTGAGGTCTCCACGAAGGCACGTGTGGACGAGGTGTACGAAGGGTCTACAAGCCTCGCGGTATCTCAGCCCTCTCCAGGCTCTCCCATCAGAGGCTCAGCGGGTGCTGATGTCGCAGCAGATGTCAGGAGACAGAAACCGGTCTGCCACTCCAAACTCTACCACAAGTAAGTTACCCTCTAAGTATATACATACAGTACAAGACCTGCATGGTTCGTAGAATATTGTTTGCACCTTTTCATCTAGTAATATTTCAATAATTTTCCTTAGTAAAAGGAAATTTATGGTTAAAAATCTTTCCGATTTTCATCACACACACTGCGGCAACACTTCGCCATCACACAGAAGTAGATTCATCTGACGGCTATCAATTTCATGCTACGTCATTGCCGGCAGATGGTAAACTGAATTCTAGTCTTACATTGCTTCTAAAAAAGTTAATCCTCACTTGTTTCACATAATTTAATTGGCTTTATGTGTCAATAGAGTTATTTATATTAATTTTGGAAGGTAAAGGCTTCATTGTGACAAGCGCAAGAGTTGCACCTATTGCCATATGTATGATTTATCAATAAACAATATACACAATAAGGAAGTTTCCACTTTTTTTACTATATTTAAAAAAAAACATACTAAGATTGCGATAAAGCCTAGTGAATTTTTTTTTCAATTCCGTACATAAATGTCGAAGTTATGATACTTTTCCCTCCTGTTTTTAAATTGTTTGGCGCGCGGCCGGTCGACACCGCTGTGACGTCACAAGTCTGTTCTCTGCGCCGCCGCCGACGACGACGCGGTGACCGTACCGTTCGGCAGTTAGCACTTGAGTTTAGCTCAAGACGGTAGCAGGTATCGTTGCGAAATCATTTCATTGTGGAAATTGCGCAATCCAATGATAAAGTGACTTTTAATTTAAGACTGAGTTTAGTCACAGATGACCCAATAGTTACTTCGTAACAGATGAATCACTCCATAGAAAAAGTTCAATACCTACAGCTTTAATAGCCTACAGCTTTACATCGCCAGTCGCTGCGTGCGAAAATGTACCTAAACGAAAGAGCATAAAGTGATTATTGCTTTGCAGCCGCGTGACCTTGAAGCAAACTCGGTGACGCTAGGGCTGCTACTTTCGATAAAAATATAAATTCATTACACAATATAATATAATTTTTTTTTTTTTTTTAAATCTTCTTATGATACTGCAAGCTGTCAGCAATTTCACATTCAACAGTAGGTTATAAATGTTAGTTGTCTTGCACGGACAGTATCCATTGATTACACCCGTATTTATATTAATGACTTCTCAGTAGAGTAGATCTTGTGGAGCTTTCCTCTTTAGTCTACTGAAGGTAATCTTGTCTTCCATTAATTCGCAAGCCATTTCGTTGGGGTGGTTTTGTATTCTCACTTTGTATTGAATTGTTTGTGTTTTTATTTCTTCTTTTACAGTTGGGATGTTTAAATCGCGGTGTAATCTCTCATTGGTTATGTACCAGGGGGCGTCTACGATTATTCATAGTGTTTTCGATTGAAACCTCTGCAGAATTTCTATGTTTGAGCTAGCTGCTGTACCCCACAGTTGCAGGCCATACGCCCATATCGGCTTCAGTATACATTTGTACAGGAGAAGTTTGTTTTCCAGTGACAATTGGGATTTCCTATTTATAAGCCAGTATATTTTCCGAAGATGCAACCCAAGTGCTTTCCGCTTGGTAAAGATGTGTTTTCGCCATGTGAGGCGTCTGTACAGACCCAGGTATTTCGCTTCGTTAGCTTGAGGGATTTGTGTGTCGTTTAGTAGCACTGGCGGGCACGTGCCTTGTCTGGTCGTATAGGTCACCTGCACAGATTTCGTTTCATTTGCTTTTATACGCCAATCTCTAAGCCAATCTGAGATTTTATTGAGGCTGTTATGTAGCTTGCCAGACGCTCGGTTTGGGCACTCATCCACGGCCAGAACGGCTGTGTCGTCGGCAAAAGTTCCGCTAACGACCTCTTCTTCAACTGGAAGGTCTGCGGTGTATAAGAGGTATAGCGTTGGGCCCATGACACTGCCCTGTGGGACTCCGGCTTCTATTTTGTGCAGATTTGTCATTTCCTCGCCCTGTTTCACTAGGAAGTGTCTATCGTGTAAATAAGATTTGATAAAGTGGAAGTAATTTATTGGGAGATTCCTTTTTATCTTACTCAATAGGCCATCGTGCCACACTCGGTCAAATGCTTGGGATATGTCCAAAAATACTGCAGGGCAGTATTGTTTATGTTCATAGGTAGAGTTTATTTTATCCACAAGCCTATGTATTTGTTCTATTGTACTATGTTTCTGCCTGAAGCCAAATTGGTGAGCGGGTATAAGTTTATTCTGCTGGATGATTGGCTTGAGTCTTTTTAGGAACAGGGTTTCCATCACTTTGGATGGGATTGGCAGCAGGCTTATAGGCCGATAAGACTTGACATCATCAGGAGGTTTTCCCGGTTTTAGTATCATAATAATTTGAGCTACTTTCCATTGTGACGGAACTGCTCCTCTCCAAAGTATAGCGTTGTATAATTGTGTTAAAAATGTAATACCTTCTTCAGGTAGTAGCGTAACCTGGAGATTTCTACTGATCGAGCTCTTTTATAGCAGTGAGGTCCTCACTGCTATATCTTATATCTTAGAAAATTTCCCAATCGGAAGGTCAAGTTGGTGAGTTTGTTCGAGTGTTGATTTTACTTCCGATATTTTCATATAATATTATAAAGAGGAAATATGTGTGAATGTTTGTTCGTGAGCTACAGCACATATTTAAAAATGTTTTTTTACTTTATGATAGGTACCTATATTTTTTGTCAAAATTTAAAAAAAGTGGCCGCCATTTTGAACTTTTTAGTTACTGGACCGATTGTTTTCAAAATCGATATCTGGGAGTCTGTGTAGGCTCTGAATACGAATCCGTTGTCAAAATTTAAAAAAGTGGCCGCCATTTTGAACTTTTTAGTTACTGGACCGATTGCTTTCAAAATCGATATCTGGGTGTCTGTGTAGGCTCTGGATACAAATCCGTTGTCAAAATTTAAAAAGTTGCCACCATTTTTGAACTTTTTAGTTACTAGACCGTTGCTTTCGAAATAGATATCTGGGTGTCAGAAGAAAAAATATGTTTTTTATTTGACAAAGAAAAATTAAATTAAACAGAAATGTAACAACTTAAATTAAATAAAAATATTCCTGCATCCTCGGGACATCATTCATTGTCCCGAGGACAGCCGCCGCGTTCCCGCGCTGGATGGCGAGGCTGATGTTTTGTGTGAGGAACGCTTTGGCACGACGGTCCCCGGACGCTTCAATAAGCAGCTGACCTAGCTGCTTCACGAGGTCTTTAGCGTCCGGACTCCACACCCCAAGAGTCTCCACAGCAAAGGCAACGAACTCGTAGTGCTGCTTAATAGTATTGTATTTCAGATGTTTCGCTTTTTCTGCCTTTGCTGCGGCATAGCCAGCAACCTGACTAGAGCCCACTACATGACAAGGAGCTAAGGTATCGGCACACGTGACATCCCAAACCAAAGCCCTCCCCTGCTTCCACGGCAAGAGTGTGAAACCGTCTGGCCGTTTTCCGTCGTCTCTAGACAGGCCAAGAGGTTCCAACATACTAGGCATATTCGCAGATGCAAGGGAGCGCTTTAGAATACGGTTGATGTCAGCGTGGCGAGATATCCTGCCAGCACTCCTGGAGCAAGAAAGACCATGATGCCCTAACGTCCTCACCAATTCACCGCAAACACATGTATGCTGCTGGCAGATCCAGACACCAAACCGCAGACAGAAAGCGATGCGTAGCGTATCTCTGTCAAGCAGAGTGCCAAGATGTGGTGACGGAAATGCATTAAGCCACGCACCGGGTGTCTGTGTGGGCTCTGAATACGAATCCGTTTTAAACATTTAAAAAAAGAGGCCGCCATTTTGAACTTTTGAGTTACTGGACTGATTGTTTTCAAAATCGATATCTGGGTGTCTGTGTGGGCTCTGAATACGAATCCGTTGTCAAAATTTTAAAAAAGTGGCCGCCATTTTGAACTTTTTAGTTACTCGACCGATTGCTTTCAAAATCGATATCTGGGTTCCGCAGGTGGGTTCAAGAACCGGTTCGTAAGAACGCTTTAAGAACCAGTTTGCAGAATGCTTCTTAGAAACGGTTCGAAAGAACCCTTTTAAGAACCAGTTTGCATGATGGTTTTGAGAACCGGTTCTCGAACTGAGCTGCATAACCGGACTCGTTTAAGAACCGGGTCATAACTCGAGAACCACGGGTGCTAGACCCATCGTGTTGGTACTCAAATTTCAGGTCTCGGTCAGATCTGTCACTTGAACTTTTGTTTTGGTCATAACTCGAGAACCACTGGTGCTAGACCCGTCGTGTTGGTACTCAAACTTCAGGTCTCGGTGAGATCTATCCATCTGTCACGTGAACTTTTGTTTTGGTCATAACTCGAGAACCACTGGTGCTAGACCCTTCGTGTTGGTACTCAAACTTCAGGTCTAGACGCATCGTATTGGTACTCAAACTTCAGGTCTCGGTGAGATCTATCCATCTGTCACGTGACATTTTGTTTTGGTCATAACTCGAGAACCATTGGTGCTAGGCCCATCGTGTTGGTACTCAAACTTCAGGTCTCGGTGAGATCTATCCATCTGTCACGTGAACTTTTGTTTTGGTCATAACTCGAGAACCACTGGTGCTAGACCCATCGTGTTGGTACTGAAACTTCAGGTCTCGGTGAAATCTATCCATCTGTCACGTGAACTTTTGTTTTGTTCATAACTCGAGAACCACTGGTGCTAGACCCATCGTGTTGGTACTCAAACTTCAGGTCTCGGTGAGATCTATCCATCTGTCACGTGAACTTTTGTTTTGGCCATAACTCGAGAACCACTGGTGCTAGACCCATCGTGCTGGTACTCAAACTTCAGGTCTCGGTGAGATCTGTCCATCTGTCACGTCTGTCTTTGACAGATGGATAGATCTCACCGAGACCTGAAGTTTGAGTACCAACACGATGGGTCTAGCACCAGTGGTTCTCGAGTTATGACCCGGTTCTTAAACCAGTCCGCTTATGCAGCTCGGTTCGAGAACCGGTTCTCAAAACCATCATGCAAGCCGGTTATTAAAAGCGTTCATTCGAACCGTTTCTAAAAACCATTCTGCAAACTGGTTCATATAGGGTTCTTTTGAACCTGTTCTTGAACCCACCTGCGGAACCAGTTCGTTTGATGAACCGGTTCATTGGTTTTTGAACCGGTTCAGAAAACCGCTTCCTAAACCATTTATTTTATGAACCGGTTCTTTAATAAACGTAACCTCTTGAGAACCCTTTTCGAACCGGTTACGACCCGGTTGTTTTGAACCTTTTTCGGTCCCTGATTTAGAGCACACACGGAGACCCAGATGTCGATTTTGAAAGCAATCGGTCCAGTAACTAAAAAGTTCAAAATGGCGGCCACTTTTTTTAAATTTTGACAACGGAATCGTATTCAGAGCCCACACAGACACCCAGATATCGATTTTGAAAGCAATCGGTCCAGTAACTAAAAAGTTCAAAATGGCGGCCTTTATAACAGGAATGTAATGTAAAATATTATCATATGGAGCTCAATACTACACACACTGATACAGCGAGCGCGAAACACGAACCTCTCGGTCGGGTTAGCCGGCTCTAATACATGCAAGCAATGCATCGCGTCGCTCCGCGCCGCCGCGCCGCCGCCTAGCCTGCGCGCCTCACCGACCCACCGACACTGCGGGCTCGGAGACTTGTGACGTCACACGGCGAATGCTCCCCACGGGCTTTTAACTTTTTAGGGCATACATTTAAAGGTCAATAACTTCGCCATTTTTCAAGGTATTGTAATAATTCTTTCACCATGTTTAATGTATTTTTATTATCTTATAATATATGTACATATTTCTTGTTTTTGTTTTAGTGGAAACTTCCTTATTATCCCAATGTGAGCAAATAAGATAGGAGCAGGCAGGAAGCACTGGCATGGGATCTAGTTTCGACAGGAAGATGGTGTAATGATGATATCACGGGCGTAGCGGGTCAGATTCTATAAAAATAACATAGGTTAAGTTCAGGTTATAGCATACAATAGTTTAGATTCAATCGACAGCTCGGTTCAGTAATCAGTGGATTAGTTCAAGTAATGATTTATGTTACAGAAATCGCTGCAGTGCATGCCCAAAACCTCGTGGGAGAACTTCGAAAACGCACAGGTTGCTATTGTTTTTTTAAACTGTAAACTGAACTTGTTGCTTGAAGATTGAAGAATATGGTACATTTATTTGTATGTCTGCACTGCAACATTGTCATGTTCTCCCCGTTGCCTCCAGTGGTGTGCAGAAGGTGTACATGACCTGAATGGTTTTGGAATTGAATAATTGTAATATTTACTTTATAAAATTATAACCATACATAGGACTTTCTTTAAAGCTTACAGGGCTATATTGGGTGAACTCAAGGGAAAAATTATATTTTTATTTATTATGATTAATTATAATTAAAAAAAACATTTTTTTTGGGACAATGGAATCCTAACAGAACCTATAAAATCTACAAAAACAATCAAAGAAAAACATAAATAAAAACAATGTATTTTTTATTTTGTTGTATCTTTTTTGTCGGTTTAATTTTCTTGTGTAAAATGTTCACAATGGTAGTTATATCGTTTCTTTGAATTTAATAACCTGTTTAGTTCCAACTGAGTAAACATATGTGTGATGTGCTGGCTGTTTGTTTTGGTTATACATACTGCTTAATGCTTTTATGTATAACTGTTTTGTTACTAGTAAAATAAAATAAAAGAAGTTAAATACAATAAACTAAAATAAATTACTCCAGTGATTGAGTGCAACCCTGTTAGCGCTCAAAAGTCCGAGGTATATTTATAAAAGATTAGGGCAATTTCAGTGGACATATTAATAATTTTAATAAGAGTGTTTCCTCTTTTTAGACCTACTGATGAGTTAAGCTGTGACTGTTTATGTGGCTGCGACTTAATGTGAGTACAATATTGATTACTTTAAGGCCCTCTGGCGTACAAGCAACTTTAGTCTGCGACATCCATAGTATTTTCGGAATTTATAAACAACTAACCTGACCTTATTATGCAAAGCAGAGTCAGTATGAAAACAGCATAATTTTAGCGAAATGACTATAGCTGCTGGAGGCAAAAGTTGCCAGGGTGTGTGTCTCCTTAGTGTTAGGTAGAACTTGCCCGTGGATAGCGTCACTGAACCCACCAGGGCTTTGAACGTCTATGTTAACACAACAACAGTCATGTAAGTTTAGCCCTTCTTTGTTTGTCATTTTATTTGTGTTGTAGTTTCGTAAATGAATATTACCAACAGCTTTATTAACTTTGTGTTGTTAGTGTGTGGGGTCAGGTAAAAATATCACTCCCATTGCATCTCTCTCCGTGCATGTTGTAAAAGGAGACTAAGGGTGATACCTTGCTAAAGGGCCACAGACCTGCCTTACGCCTTTACCAAGGAGGATGGGTTGGGTATATAATTGGAGCCTCACAGTCATTGTCGCGGATCGATATAGGTTTCGCAGTACCTCGATGTGGCAGTGGTCGATTCTGCACCTTATAGGAGTGAGTTTTCGATGGCCCATTTTTCAACTAAGTCGAACGTCTTCTCATAGTCAACGAATGCTAGGAAGACAGATTTGTTGTACTCTTGCACTTTTGCCCCATTTGTCTCACAATAAATATGTGGTCCACGGTGCCGTACCCTTTCCTAAATCCAGTTTGCCCACGTGGCTGGTACTGATCCAGCCCCTGTGTCAGCCGACTTGTGATTACTTGAAAAGACCTTGTACATGTACATAGCTAGAAGTGAGATAGGTCAATAACTTATTCAACTTCGCTCTATCGCCCTTCCTGTGAAACAGGACAATGACACTACTGTACTTGACCCTACTAGAACTTGCACTGTAATTTACGTTAATGGTTGCAACAGAATACCTATACCTCGGGATAACATTATGTATGCATGAAGTTTGTTACCTTTCTCAACAGCTGTGAGCCTTGTAGAGAGTCCCGCCCCATTTCCCCGTCCGCCTCTACCCTGCTGTGGCCACCTCCCGCCCCGCTTCCACCCTTCGCAACCAGCACTCCACCTCAATCTCCGATGACGCATTTCCATAATGAGGACACTTTCCAGATGACAAAGGAAACGCACGAAGAGAGAAATGAAATTTTTGCCAATGTACAGAGGTAGTTATATTGGATAACTTTGTTTACATAATTTATTTTCATTTATCAAGGTAGAGCCAGCTCAGATAAATCAATACTCAATACTAATAATAAATCTGTAAGGGATGGTCATGGAGTAAGTTACTTTGTTTTATGAGATACTGCGTCTGTAGACTCTATGTATGATACCAAAACTAAATTGACGATTTTTAGAAATATTTTCTGTATGAATGTATGTTCCTCCATAACTCTTAAACCTATCATCCGAATTCGATGAAACTTAGTACAAGCACATTTTATTATACGGGACACAGGATAGGCTAAATAAAATTCAGTTCCGGTTACGAGATGATCTCTCATACAAACCTAATTGTTCCGCGCTCCGAAATAAAGGTAGGTACGGTAACGGGCTTACTTACTTTCTTCTTTTTAAATACGAATTTCACGCGGGCAAAAGCTAGTTCAAAATATTATTTTCTAATTCAAGAGGAAGCAACGAGAGTAATGCATCTGTTAATGAAAAACAATTTCATATTACCTATTACTAACTTTTTTATTTTTAACAATTTACAGTTATGTATTGGTAATTTAAATTTACTTTACTATACATTAATTTTTCAAATTTACAGTTAGGAATAGGAACATGTCGAACCTTGTCAAGTGTGAGAATTTCTTCAATATTTTCTATTTGATGGGCTGTGCATCATTCTAATGTGACAATATTAGTTTACATAAATCACGCTGAACCTACACATAAGTGAAACAGAACACGTGACGTATATTGCATCTATGTATCTTTTTTTCTGATCTGAAATAGAATGTCTCAAGCGTTTAGTTGAGCAAGTGTGCACTTCAACTATTGAGAACAAACAGTGTGGTACAACATTTTCAGACGGCGGAATGCTGATACGGCGTGGAGCAGAGAAATGGACTTAACCGAAAGGCGAGGGCGGGTGGCTCGGATTCTAGAGAGCGGCTATACTGGGGTGCCGGGGCGGTCGCGTGCTCGGGACGAATGTTGGGGCAGGAGGGAAGATGCAGTGTTGGCTCATCACCGGCATCGCAGCGGACCGTGCGTCTGTGAGATATGTCGGCGTTACCATCAAATATTCCATGTTAATTAAGCCTTTTTTTGAGGAACGCTAGGATTTATAGTGGGCTGGGATTAGAAGTCATAGTAGCTGTTTGTGATTCTCGCAGTGAATGAATTTGGAGTGTGCTTTGTATGTAGTTCAGTGAAGACTTGTTACGCGTACATGCATTCTAGTTAAACATTGAACATTTCTCTAGATACAAAAAGGAAATACATATTCATTTTATTTACTTTAGTATGTGTTCATGAAATTTTTTTAATGAACCACCCAAATAAAATATAGTGACTGGTCATCGCACCTGTTGAGAGTATGGCAATTTTCAAATGGCAGGCTCATTTTCCTATCACAATTTTCCATCTGGTTATCTCCAAAACTTTTTTTTTAAATAAACTGAAAACATTTAAATCGTGGGACTGATATCATATTATATAAATATAGAAAATTTTTATTTATATCTTTAAATAGATTTAAAAAATAATTATAATGAATATTGAGTATTGTAAGATCAGTCGACGTGTAATCCCAAGGTCGTGGATTCAAGTCCCACTTCTGATGATTATCTGGTAAAGCTAATCTGCTCTAATTCCCAATGCTTCAATATGTAGGCATTTCTACACAAGAAGCATATTATATAATGAATATGCTCGTTTGGCTTAGCTTAGAATTACTTATTAGAGCACACTCTACGCCCCGGCGTCCCATACGAACCATCACTTCAAAACCAATCGGCCTATGGTTAAGGCACTTTACTTTCTATTGACTTTTCTACTCAAGACTTTAGGGGCAATTTTATCAAAATAGGTATATTTATAGACAAAATAATTTTATTAAAATGAACTAATTATTAACATATTTTCACACAGAGAGACAGAGATTGAGTAGAAAAGTCCATACAAAATAATTTTTTTACTTTGCCAAATGGATAGAAGTATGTAATAGTTCAATTTACAGTATGCACCCTCAAACATGGCACATGGGGCTTGAGTAAGAGAAAACCCGATTGTAGAGCGTCATCCCTATCGCACAGTGGCTCTACAACCGGATTGTCTTTCTAAAGCCCCATGTGCCACACTGCCGCGTACTGTACGTTTGTATGATAAGCCGAGGCGTCGTGTATGCTGCTCTTAGTGCCTGCACCGATAACATACATCAAATTGTTCAAGTATTTTATTTTATAACAAATTGGGGATCAATGTATGTACTAGGTATATCTAGTATAAATATGTAAGGAATAGGTTTACATTTTTATTGTAAACGTTTCAAAATACGATTCTGTACCTGAAATTTACCAATTTGTAACTGTTGAGGACCACCTTCAGATACAGACTCTGATTGTGTATCATACAAGTCAATGTGGGCGTTATTGTTGAGTGCAATCAGAATTCTAGTTCACTATTGTGATGTATTTAAACGTACTTAGCGCTAAATATTTATCAAAATAAGTTTTATTTAGGTATGTAAATTTTATTATTTGATATACACACAAGTTTAGTTGCTGATTTTTTCTTTTTATTCCTTCCTCTTTTCATCATTGAAACTTGAAAAACTTCATTTAATATGAAACTGGTTCCTATTTGAATGGGAATGGATAAATAAAACAACTGGATACAAAATCTCATGATTTATTGTTTCGTTCGCGAGATTGTCTTATTGTAGTATTCTTTGCTGTGTGATGCACGAGGTGCCCTCACCCGCAACATTATATAATGTCGTACTTACAACCTATTATTTTATCTGCTACTAATATTGTATTCTCCTTACAACACAAAGATATGGCTTTATATTTATTTTTACTTATTTTATCATTATAAGGTAAGTACAGTAGAACCCCGATTATTTGGACACCGCTTATCCTGACGTCCGGTTATCCGAACTCGTACATGGGCTAAGCATCCTAATTTCGATAAGTCTTGTTTCTATGCAATACAACTTTTTTTTTATGTATATCGCGACATGTGGCGCCGAGCCACCCAAAAGTTGTCTAACGACGCCCATGGACATTCAGTCGTACGCGGGCGTAATGCCATGCCGGCCTGACAGATGGCTATTCACGCCTCTCTTGAAGGACAAGAGACTATACTTGGGGGAATTTTTTTTTATGTAATCTGGTATGGTTGGCTGAGTTGGAGGGGCCAAAGCACATGCTCCGACCAGCCAATATCACCTCCGAGAAGGTAGGTGCCATACCGGAGACTTCCCTGGATTTCTGGCTATACTGGACTAGAGGAGAACACAACCGAGGCTGATATGCGGCCATATTACATCCAGTACGGTGGTATCAACCCAGTCGGCTACAATTTGAGCCTACCACCTAGTATGTGGTAAACTGTCGCGAGATATTAAAACTTATGTGATTTTTTTAATAATTTGTTTACTTCAATAAATACAAATGCTCTATTCTTCAGTAAACCTGTCGTTTCAAGTTATCACTATGTTAATACTTTTATTTTACTGTAAAACGGATTATATGGATTTTCGATTATACGGACCACCCCATGTCCCAATTAGTCCGGATAATGGGGTTCTACTGTAATAAACAACTTGGACGGGATTATCTAAGTGTCGCCTGTGCAACAAGTGTATAGAAATAACGAGGTAGGTACCTCCTAGTAGATATACTTACTCGAGAAGTAGATTGATCGCCGCAGTTCAGTTACAAGTTCGTATAGATATGCCCAATACTTTCCAGCAGTATTGAAACTACTCAGTAGACTAAACTATCCTCCATTTTTTTACACGAGGTATACGTATATGAGACAAAATAAAACAATGTCAGAATACATATTGCTATAAAAAGCAATACAATTCAGTGACAAAGTCGAGGTTACTAAGCATGAATATTTATTATAATTTTCGAAGCATATATAATTTTGAGTTTCGAAGCATCCAACACTTTTCTACAAGAAGAACGTAAGCCATAGAGAAGTGAGAGCGTAAGCAATTTCATTTACTTAAACATTCATCGTTTTGCAAAATGCACCTATGTAATTGTGACATATATAAGGATGGGTTAATTGGGCAGTGAGAGAAACGGATTAACATAAAGTTGGCACTTCAGGGAAGGTTGGGCGTGGTCTTGTGTCCTCTTCGTCGTCGCTTCTCGTGTGACTTGGCGTAACGCGCGCAGTCCAACACGAACGCGCACAGCTCTATGAATACGCCGATGGCGTACACGACCGCGAGCGCCACGAGGAAACTCTCCTCCGTGGACTCCCAGATGCGATCTCCGCGGATGTAGTCGTGGTTGGCCAGAGCCTGGGTCCCGTTGGGTAGTGGGCACGGCGACTGCACAATGATGTCCTGGTATGGACGCTGCAAACATCAGTTAAATTGGTCACTTTCTTCATAAATTAGCCTGGGGGCCGTCCATAGATGACGTACCTATAGATTTTTGGCGATTTTCAACCATACAATCACATATCTTCATTATCTAATGACCCCTCACCCCCCTCTCGCAAAACTGACATATCCATTAAATGAACAAAAGCTGCGTGGTTATCGAATAAGGCCACCCCATTTATTTCCGTGGGGCGACTTTAGGAGCAAATCTCAGTAGATGGGCGGCAGTGTCTACCTGAGTAATAAAAGCCAATCTGCGATTCCCAAACCGCTTGTCAGCGTATTTGCAACAATGACGTCAAAGTTTGGCCCGACGCCCCCCCCCCCCCCCCCCCCCCCCCTTCATCATACTGAGCCAAGGACCCCCCCCCCCCCCACCCCTTCCCCGCCTCTAATTTGAAATATCGCAGAAATTGGGAACTAAACCTCTACTCAGTGCAAGCTAGCGAATGTACCAAGATGTATGTTCACACACAGTCGACTGTAAGTATGTACCTGTTTATTCGTGCAGCGCAGCTCAGGATTGGATGTAGCTCTTAAGGCGCGTTCCGTGAGCTCTCTGCGCAGTATCTCGGGCAGGGTCCACCTGGCGGGTGAAGCGTCCTCGGTCCAGGCGGTGTAGCGCGGCAGGTCGGCGGTGTGCAAGAGCACGCCCGCGGCGAGACTCCACACGAGGAGGATGAGGCCGCACAAGATGGCGGCGGTGCGCTGCCGGCCGGTCGTGTACGCTGCGGCGCGCGCCACCGCCTCCATACTCACCAGGTACACCAGCATGTAACCTGACAATATTGTTGTTCTGTTAGCAGTGTGACTGCTGCGTTTGCAACCATAAAAACAACTGCGCACCCAATGAGAATGTTGAAATTACGCCTTGTGCCTGCAACTGGCCACACGAAATTTCCTCCATTTTGCAATGCTTAATCCAAGAACATTGAATATAAGGGCATCGGACTGTCCAATGCTTACATGAGAACCAGCGTCCGTCGCCGAGCTCCGCGGGTAGCGGAGGGGACAGCACGCGCTCTGATTGGCTGGTAACGAATGTTATTTGTACGCTTTTCCAAACATCGTGTTACGCTGGCGCGGGGAAGGTCTAACGTCCTTACCTATTCAATGTTCTTGGCTTGATCGATTATGGGTTGATAGGTATATTGCAATCGCGTGAGTACCTAGGTACTCTAATTTGACAAGTCCATAAAAAGAAGTACCTTACTTGCTAGTTTGGTTTAGTAAAGGAGGTACTAAAGGTACCGAACATCCCGACATGAAAGTTATAAAGTACACTTCGCTTTGCGGCAAAACACCCCATAACCATCCTTAGTTGTGCCCGAAAATATCAGTGAAAACCCCATGTGAATTGGTTAAGTAGTTCTCGACTTATAAGCGAACTTAGAATGTATGGCGTCTGGTGCATCATTCATTAATGATTTTTTTTTTTTTATTGAAAGCGCGACATATGGCGCCGAGCCACCCATAAGGTGTCTAACGACGCCCATGGACATTCGGGCGTATGCGGGGGTTACGAATGCCATGCCGGCCTGACAGGTGCCCATTCACGCCCCTCTTGAAGGACCCGAGACTGTACTTGGGGGGGAAATATATGATCAGGGAGAGCGTTCCAGAGTTTACCGGTTCTGTAGAGGAAAGATCTGCAGAATCGATTCGAACGCATCCGCGGTAAGTCCAGCGTATAGGGATGCAATCCCTGCCCAGTGCGTGTGGTGCGGAGGTGGAAAGGGGACGGCGGGATTGCGTTAAACAGCTCCTCCGAGCACTCCCCATGGAAAAGCGATAGAACACACTTAGGGAGCCGACATCCCTACGGTTTTTTTTTTTTTTTTATGGAACCTGACACGGTTGGCTACATCACCTACAACATCCGTGATGTCAGCCCATAACACAGGGTGAACTAGGTGCCATGCCAGTGCTTCCCTTCATTTCATGTCGGCTACACTAAACTGGACGGAAAACACGAACCATTTACATAGCCGTTTCGACCGACGTTTCGTTCAGTGCGGTGGTGCCAACCCGGCCGGGATAAACCCTACCACCTAGTAAGGTAAGAAGGGAAGGGACCTACAGTTTAACGTGGAATCCGAACCACGGTCAGCCTCCAACGGTCTAGAGGTCACCCATCCAATCACTGACCGCGCTCAGCGTTGCTTAATAACAGTTGACTAACCAACCGCGCCACTGAGCTACCGAGGCTGACGAATTGCAGTGTTGTGTTACGGTGTTGCAGTGGCTCTAGATCGCGGGACACTTCGGGGTCACCCACTAGTCGCACGGATCGACGCTGGATCGAGTTCAAAGGCGCAAGCTGGTATTTGGCAGAGCCATCCCACAGGTGCGAGCAGTACTCCAAGCAGATTTTGCGCTTGTCTTGTTTTTTGTAGAAATACGACTTAAGCATGAGAAAAGTAATAATTGTATTATGAGTTAGGTACCTATGTAAAAGTAGAAGCCGCTGAGATCGTTATACGACTGCGCGTACAGTCCGCTCATCGCGTAGCTCGGCACTAGGTACGCGAGCCACACGATGCATGATGAGAACACGCTCATGAATTGCTGAAACAATCAAAGCAAAATTAACAAAACATAATTTACCTTTTATGAATGTGCCCTAGAGAATATACAGGTAGGTACTTTTTGTTCATAGTGATAGACAGCTTGAAATAATAATAATGAAATGAAATTAAAATATACTTTATTGTACCTACATTATATAAAGGGTCACAAAGGCGAGTTTAATGGCTTGCGGCATTCTTTACTGACTAACCTTTGGTAAGTGGAAAACA
Source organism: Nematopogon swammerdamellus (assembly GCA_946902875.1). NCBI lineage: Eukaryota > Metazoa > Arthropoda > Insecta > Lepidoptera > Adelidae > Nematopogon > Nematopogon swammerdamellus. Next base: position 8,858,983 of record OX336340.1, on the reverse strand, counting down.
CGTAAGGGAGGATAATGCAGTACTTACTAAAGAGTGGATAGTAGTACAATATAGGTAGGTATATACGAATGTTAATAAATAATCGCCTACTCAACTTAGAGCAAAGCGCATATCGCAGACCGCATTTTGACATTTACAGCCAATGAGGGCGCGCAAATATGTCGACATCCTCCGCCTTATGGCCAGTTTTGTGCAGGCGGCGCGAAGCGACAGGCGCCACGTTTATCTTACATCTAGTCATTATTTCTCCGGTTTGTGTCTTTTATCATAACATTACTTAGAACATCATACTCAAATCAAAACAAATGTGCAGTTCGCATAATAAAGTTTTATGGCTCAGTGAAGGCAATCTCCCTTCACTAAGCCATAAAATTTTGTTGTGGGAGCTGCACGTTTGTTTTGATTTGAGAATAGTCACTATTAAAAAGCTACAAATAAAAAATGGTAAATTTTTTATTCATAGCTATTGAGCATTGAACTTTTTGGATCTACATATCTGACAAAAAGCATCCTAATAAATAAACCGAAGTTTCGATGGCCGACCGCCGACCGTGTAACATCCATCATTATGAATATCCTCCGACCACTTCATATCCTCAGAACCACTTTATCGATTTACATCGACGAGGTTTACTTATTTACATACGGTTTTCACTCTTACATTCTGTCACTTCTCGAGATGGTTTTAGCTATAAATCATAACGCTACGTCACCGGCGGCCTGAGCTGTGAGCAAAATGTCACGCGAAGCGAAGCTGCGGGCAAGAGCTGTCATAAGACACGCCGTAGCCCGTAGCAGCGGCCGACGCGTGGCGACTGTCGGGGCAAGACGGCCTCAGATCACGTTCCACGCTTGTATGTGTGGAACGGTGCCTCCGTTCCACCTCTTCATAGCTGACTAACTTTCCTATTTATGGTGGACATTTGGTGGTTCACAACGGTTGGAAACCACGTTTGTGAATCACCAAATGGCATAGTGATGTTGTTGTTGTTGTTGTTGTTGTTTGGTTTGGGGTTGGGTCTAGGCCTGCAAACTAATCCCGCTTGGTTGGGGACCTTCGTGCAAAACCCCGCAATCTCTAGCTACCCCAGCCAGCCTGTCTTTCATGAAAGCCACAAGTCGATCGGGGCGTCTGCATGGCATAGTGATTTGACCACAGGGCTTTGAAGGTCTTTTTGCCCGTTTTACCGTTATCAACTACAAAAGCAAGAGTATACTAACATCGAGCAGTATGTATAGAGTGCGCGAGTAGAGGCCCAGCTGTATGTCTCGCTCGGCGTAGCGGCGCGCCGCGCACGTCTCACGCACCGACAGCAGGAGCAGCGGCCACGCGCACAGGCACATCACCGCGTAGTGGAAGCAAGAGTATACTAACATCGAGCAGTATGTATAGAGTGCGCGAGTAGAGGCCCAGCTGTATGTCTCGCTCGGCGTAGCGGCGCGCCGCGCACGTCTCACGCACCGACAGCAGGAGCAGTGGCCACGCGCACAGGCACATCACCGCGTAGTGGAAGCAAGAGTATACTAACATCGAGCAGTATGTATAGAGTGCGCGAGTAGAGGCCCAGCTGTATGTCTCGCTCGGCGTAGCGGCGCGCCGCGCACGTCTCGCGCACCGACAGCAGGAGCAGCGGCCACGCGCACAGGCACATCACCGCGTAGTGGAAGCAAGAGTATACTAACATCGAGCAGTATGTATAGAGTGCGCGAGTAGAGGCCCAGCTGTATGTCTCGCTCGGCGTAGCGGCGCGCCGCGCACGTCTCGCGCACCGACAGCAGGAGCAGCGGCCACGCGCACAGGCACATCACCGCGTAGTGGAAGCAAGAGTATACTAACATCGAGCAGTATGTATAGAGTGCGCGAGTAGAGGCCTAGCTGTATGTCTCGCTCGGCGTAGCGGCGCGCCGCGCACGTCTCGCGCACCGACAGCAGGAGCAGCGGCCACGCGCACAGGCACATCACCGCGTAGTGGAAGCAAGAGTATACTAACATCGAGCAGTATGTATAGAGTGCGCGAGTAGAGGCCCAGCTGTATGTCTCGCTCGGCGTAGCGGCGCGCCGCGCACGTCTCGCGCACCGACAGCAGGAGCAGCGGCCACGCGCACAGGCACATCACCGCGTAGTGGAAGCAAGAGTATACTAACATCGAGCAGTATGTATAGAGTGCGCGAGTAGAGGCCCAGCTGTATGTCTCGCTCGGCGTAGCGGCGCGCCGCGCACGTCTCGCGCACCGACAGCAGGAGCAGCGGCCACGCGCACAGGCACATCACCGCGTAGTGGAAGCAAGAGTATACTAACATCGAGCAGTATGTATAGAGTGCGCGAGTAGAGGCCCAGCTGTATGTCTCGCTCGGCGTAGCGGCGCGCCGCGCACGTCTCGCGCACCGACAGCAGGAGCAGCGGCCACGCGCACAGGCACATCACCGCGTAGTGGAAGCAAGAGTATACTAACATCGAGCAGTATGTATAGAGTGCGCGAGTAGAGGCCCAGCTGTATGTCTCGCTCGGCGTAGCGGCGCGCCGCGCACGTCTCGCGCACCGACAGCAGGAGCAGCGGCCACGCGCACAGGCACATCACCGCGTAGTGGAAGCCCGTACGGTCGCCTTGCGTCAACTGCAAAACCGATGCTTACATTATCAAATGTCGAGGGCAATATGTGTTATGTGTTATTGTTTTATTACGGTGGACAGAATCGTTAAACGCTCTTTTAGTTAAATGATTTTTTGAAATTAGAACAATTTAGTATCTAGTAGAACAAAAGTGGTACCTACTTAAATCTTTCGCCTGCCCGAAATGGGCAAGTCGAGTGGACATACAATTACTTTGTTCTGTAATATCAATAAATACGACCGAGTCAGTGCAGCACTGCATTTCTCCCCGTGCATGTCTTAAAAGGCGACTAAGGGATAAGGACGAGATGCCGTGCTAAAGCGCGACGGACTAGCCACCTCTCGCCTTGGCACGGTCCTTCCATCGAGTCATGTAGCAGGTGGGTTTTCCCTCATGCCTTTCTTGTTGCTTCATAGTAATCTTGTCGCAGTTAGTCAAATAGGTTAACGAAATAATCCCTGCGACTCCGTTTTCAGGGCATATTAATTTATGTGTTTTAATGAAGGATTAATTCGTATATATATTTTTTTTCATTCAGTTTTATACAGTGAGAATAAATTAAACCATCTGCGGCTTAGGCCTCAATAGTCAGAGTAGAGAGGAGGCTGCAGGTAGATTGTGGTTAAAGTGAAGATTGACCTTGGCGTCGGTAGAAGGCAGGTCCCAGTAGATAGCTCCCGTGATGAGAGAGAGTACGGCGGCGACGATCAGACGGCTGATAAGATTCATCACTGTGTACATTTGCGTGTACACCAGGCTCTTTCTGCAAGACAAATTATATTATCTGTATTTTTTTTCTGCTAGCTTTTCATTTCATTTCATTGACCTATAAATTCTGCATGTTCTTGACTGCTAAAATATTTTATATTGACTAATTGCATTGATTATTTGATATAATCAACAAAAACTAATTTTGTATTTAACTTTGAAAAAAAAAAATCTGCAGTTTATTCACTTGTAGGTGGAGCGCAGTATCTTGCCAGTGAAACAAACAGAATCTCGCACTGTTTGTTCCACACGAAAAGTAGAAAGTAGTTGTGTGCTAAGTATCTATATATAAGGTGTTTCGTTAGTCATGTCATTAACTTCGGGAGGGTTACATACATACTCAAATAAACACGTTACGCAAAAAAAAATTATATGTTTATAGTATTACTTTTCGAGAAATTTAACAAAACATGTTGGCTACCTAAACATTAACCTGTGTGTAACAGTAGGTAACTTGCATTGTACGGGGTCAATGACCGTACTATGTTCAAACGCAGGACAGCTGTTTGTTGTAACTAAGTCACAAGGTCTTTGTCATGATTGGTTTTTACAGCTACTTATTTGATTTAATTTTTTTGTTAGGAGAAAAAATGCTCCTACAAACATATGTTTTTTTCTTACGTAAAGTGTTTATTTGAGTGTGTATGTAACCCTCCCGAAGTTAATGACATGACTAACGAAACATCTTATATACTGACGATGCAATTAACATGTCATCGGCCGGCAATAAATAAAATCGCTATTTGCCTTTACAAACAACCATTTCAAAATACAAACTTGAAAAGTGCAAATCCCTGCGCGAGCACGTTGGGCCTGTGGAGCGGTGCGGGCAGCGGCACCGGCGGGGGCGGGTCGGGGGGCGGGTCGCGCGCGCGCGTCGCCGCGAACACCCCCGCCAGCGCCTCGATGCGCGCCGAGGACTCCAGCATCGCCGCAGCGGAGAGGTCGTCCAGCGTCACCAGATCCACTGTTTGTTTCATTATATATATATATACAGGGTGTTTCAGGATAGGCTTGAGAAACTTCAGGAATAGAAAGTACTCATTATTAGAAGAAAAAAATCCTTATCACTCAAATCGAAATTCCGTATTTTTTTTCATACAAAAATTGAAAATTGTAATAAAAACTCGATGGACAGTGAGATTTGGCAAAAGTGCTGTCTAGCTAGATCATCGAATTGAAAAAGGATCCCTTTCCAATTCAATGGTCTAGATCGAGGAATAGAAGTGCAATGACCTAGCCAGCCAGTCCCCTTTTTCTTTTGATGTCATTCAAATTTAAGTGTTTAAAATTTACCTACATGAAGTTACATTCTACTAGTTAAGCATGTAAGTTAGTCATTTATGTTTATTTAATAAAGGTGGACGTTAACTGTCCACCAAAGCTCGATGAAACGATTTCCACCAAAAAGTACTATAAAATGACCGAATTTGGGAAAAAGTTTCAGAGCTTTTCCTCTTCAAATATGGACCCCTTTCGAACCCTGAAGTTACGAAACCCTATCCTGAAACATCCTGTATATAATCGTTTTAACCAAATGAAAACTACTCGTTCATTGATTCGATGCCTCTTCTTGACCTCTGACTGAACCTTTAGTAGTGAGTTACATTACATATATATGTAGGTACTTACGCAAATTAGCGACAGTTATGAATAGCAGGTCCCTACTTACAGTAATAGTCGGAGGGGTTCTTGAATGCGGGGCAGGGGTAGTCGATGGACGCGAAGTACGGCAGCATGTCTCTCCTGTACCCGCTGTACATCGTCCGCCCAGCTGATATTAGCACCACCTGTTCACATTTATCTTGCAAGCATTCAAAATGTACAAATTATAGTTTCACTAAAGCTGCGCAATTAAAATCTAAAACAAAAAGTTCTACCAAGAATTATTAAGAATAAATAATAATAATTAATTTAACAGACCAGCGCGACGACATAGGCGACGACGTCGCCGTGCAGTCCGGCGGATACTGAGCTCTCCGAGATGGGGGTGGTGGTGGCCTACGTGTCTAGTACCACCACCCATCGCTCGAAGCTAGTCTCGCGTTGTCTCGGAGAGCTCCGTAGCCACGGCCTGCACCCGCCGGCGCGCTTGGAGGATTGTCTCCCGCCGCCGGCGGTATTACCGTTTTTAATTTTTATATTAATTTTCTGTATTTTTATTACTTTTTTGTATAATATATGTAAAATTAATATAAAATTTTAATAATGTGAAATAAATAAATCTTTAAATGAAACCCCCACAAAAGCACGTCGCCGGCAGCAACTAAAAGTAAAAATCTCGTCCATCGCAGTCGCTGTAGGAAAGGTGCCCACGACACTGGCCGTGCTCCTCTTTACAATGGCAAGGCCAATTTTTTTGTGTGGAGTAAGAACTGGCACGACTATCTCCAGATATTTCCCGTAAAATTTAAAAATAAAAACTAAAAATTTTGCTTCAGCACACTAGTATATGTATGTATATTAATAATATTATATATGTAAGGAAGGACAGAGCAAATTCCTCTTCTTAACTATCTTTCAAACTATCTCGTATGTCTACATGCTCATTATCACACCCCAAAGGTAAGTAGTAAGATATTGCCAATATTTGGCAATAAACTCGCCTTTTTGTACCTTTATATCGTATATTGGTGTACAAATAAAGAATATTTACATTACATTAAATTACTAGTGTCCTACAAAAGCGGTAAATGTATACTTTTGAATTTTGATTTGTCTGTATTTTGTTATCAAACCGGACGTTTAAACCCTGCCACCTATAGTTTTACGTCAAATCTGAATCACGGCCGGCCTCAATGGTCGAGCGGTCACCCATCCAAACACCGATCACAAATCCAGGATCAATGGATCAATAATCCATTGAGTCAGTGCATCCAAAGTATGGCCGCGCCCGACTGCCCGTTCTTCAGAGAGTCAGTTCTATGAACACACCATTACAACACTATACCGAGGTGACTGCACACTTTCAGGGCCACTTGCAAGCGCAACACCTTTTTTTATGGAAACTAACACGGTTGGCTACACCTACAACATCCGTGATGTCAGCCCGTAATACCTTGGTGAACTAGGTACCATATCAGTGCTTCCATTTGATTGTGCCGGTTACACCGATCAGACGGAAAACACGAGCTATTTAAATAGCCGTTTCGACCGACCTTTCATTCAGTGCGGGCGGTGATATCAACCCGGGCGGGTTAAACCCTATCACCTATATAGAAGGGAAGGGACCTACAGTTTGTTGTGTCGATGAGGACATCAGTCCTGGATTTCCCATTAGGCCGTATAGGCCGCGGCCTAGGGGCGGCAAACTTCAAGGGGCGGCACATTTCCGAAGGCACTAAAGAATATTACAAGTAACACTTGCGCTTTGGAATGTGTAAGCCGTCAAGTTCGTGCGTGATTGATTATGGACGCAATACTCCAGCAAATCACTTGTGGATAGAGTTTGCGATCTATTAAATGCTAAATATCATTTGGGTAAAATATCATTAGTCCCCATTGCGACTTAAGTAATATATATTATGTTTTCGCGGGCGGCGAAAGTCAAGTGGCCTATACTTAAGAACACCAAGTCCGGCGCTGGGACATACCTTAGTAAGCATTGCGAATATCTCATAAGTGGGTGGGTGCAGCGAGAGTACGACGGCTCTCCCGGCGGCCGCCCAGCCCCTCAAGTATTCCACCAGGAAGAAAGTATCGAAGATGTCCATGTGAAGTGTCGGCTGGTCTAGTATGAGTACCGCCGTGTCCAGGAGCAGCTGGCACGCGACGTCGAGGCGCCGGCGCTCCGAGCGGGTGAGGCGACCCACAGCCGTATCGCGAACCTGCTCCAAACCCAGCTCCTCCACAACCAAGTTGATCTGCGGATGTAAATGCGGCCGAGATGAGCAACGTTTCTTGGGATGTTACCTAGACTGGAAAGTATAATAAGTTAAAACGAGTTCTAACTGGAGTAAGTTACTGACTTTCATCAAGTATAGAAGGTATGTGAACGCTATGACAAACTTTCTTGTCTTACTACTGCAATAGGTAGGTATATAAGGTTGCCTAACAATGGGGCCAAAAGCGCTTTTGCTGCTATCAATGTGTTTTTTATCCTTTTTATTTTTAGGGTTCCGTACCTTAAATGGTAAAACGGAACTCTTATAAGGTCACTCCCGTGTCCGTCCGTCTGTCACAGAGGTTTTTCTCGAAAACTAAGTAAAGTAGAAACATGAAATTTGGTGTAGTTAATCATAGATCTTAATGACGCGCACATACCTACATATATCTTTCGTCAATAACTGGATACAAATTTAGACTAATATGGGTGGTGTGGGGTTGAGACATTTGAGAGGCTATCAAAGCTTATAAGAATTCTAAAAATACCTATGTGTTCTCCTAGGTTTCTAACGTTTTAATAGGGTTAGTAAGTTAGTTGATATTATATCATAAATTACAGGGAAATTGCTGGTTTTTTCGAGAATGTAATAATGGCGACCAAAAATTTTTTTTATATTACCTATACAAGAAGCAATGGTTTGCCTGAAAGTCAAACCATTGCCGTAGTTTTTATTTAGACGTTTCGTTATTTTCTAAAACACAATATTTAACACAAATATATTGTGTAGCAGTACGGAACCCTGGGTGCGCGCGTCCGACTCGCACTTGGCGGCTTTTGTTAAGATTGTAGCCACTCATTTGGCACAAGCAGGCCATTAGCTAGTTAGGTTGTTAAGATTGTAGCCACTCATTTGGCACAAGCAGGCCATTAGCTAGTTAGGTTGTTAAGATTGTAGCCACTCATTTGGCACAAGCAGGCCATCAGCTAGTTAGGTTGTTAAGATTGTAGCCACTCACTTGGCACAAGCAGGCCATTAGCTAGTTAGGTTGTTAAGATTGTAGCCATTCATTTGGCACAAGCAGGCCATTAGCTAGTTAGGTTAGTAGATGTGGTACCTGCTCGCTGGCGGTGGCGTGGTGCTTGGTGCGCGCGCGCGAGCAGCGCAGTGCGGCGTGCAGCGCGAGGGTGTGCTGCACGGACATGCGCGGACAGAGCTCGGCGGCCGGCCGCTCCGCGCGCACGTAGCCCACCACGCGCCGCAGCGTGCGCGCAGACACCACCTGCCCGTTCACCACCACCTCCCCCGACAGCTTCTGCGGCAACGCATAATACCCGAATGAAGTTAGTTAAATAAATATAACTGTTGACTGAAACAAAAATAACTTATTATCAGTCAAGTCAAACTATTTAGTGATGGTAACTAATGAATAAGTGATTTGTAATTGGTGAAGGAAGGCTATTCACAGATAAAGATAAATAAATACATAACTGATTTGGGGTGTGAAACACTGCGACCAATTTTTTAGTGCCTCTTGAATGAACATCGTAACATATAATAATAATTCATAATACACTTAAAGTGTGGCAAGGGCGGGATTATTGCCTTAGGCAATTTTCTCCAGTGAACCCGGTGGTTCTACATTTTTACATAGAGTCCGAACCATGGAGAAAAAACTCATTAGTAAACGCCGGTTGGATTCGAACCTCGGAACTCCGGAGAAGCCGACGTCCGCAGACCACTCTGCCACCCGCCGCTTTTACATTTACATTACTACTATTACATTTACATTACTACTATTTAAACTTTTTTTTTATGTAAACCAGCGTGGGTGGCTGTGCCGAGAGACCAATGGTGCAATCGACAGAGCCAAAATCACCCCTTCTTGCGAAACTACGCTCAGTTAGGTAGGTGCCATGCCAGCAGATTTGCGGACTGTTGCTAGGCTGTCTAGCCCGTTAATACGACGCTTGAAGACACCCATGTTAAAGGATTCAGGAAATACACTCGCCGAAAGACAGTTCCACACTCTAGCGGTGCGACAAAGAAACGATTTAGTGAACCGATGGGTTCTCAAAAACTACCCATTATGTGTAACTGTCATTGCATGATGTGAGAATACCTTCCTGACGCCGGCGAGTACGTCCAGCAAGCCGGTGGCCTCCTGCTGCGAGGTGGCGAGCACCCCGAGCACCTCCCCCGACTTCACCTCGAAGCTCAGCCCGGACACCAGTAACATCGAAGCGTGCTCCGGCGACGTTATTTCTAAATTATTTACCTGAAACATCATGTATCTTATTTATTTTATTGAAATTCATTGTCTGTTGAGAAGTATCTTTCTTCAACTGTTGTTGGACGGCGGCTTGCAGGCACAACACCACTGCTTCTGAATCAGTTAAAGTAAAGAAGTTCTGATATTCCAAGCGGCCTATCAATCTAACTAACATTATGCCTTCTACCTGAACCTAGGAAAATATTATAGTAACTAGCTTTCGCTCGCATCCTGAAGGTCCATTCTTAATAAATTATCAAATAATTAAAAAAATCGGATGAGTATTTTCGGAGATTATCTCCTACATAACTCACAAACTGATCTTTATAATATTAGTGTAGATCAGGGACACGGCCCGCGTCGCCACTTTATCCGGCCCGCGTCACGTTTGTGGCCTAAATATTTCTTTTTAATTCATCCTAAATTGTGCATGGGACTCTAGGTAGAGTCTCTTAACTAACTAGAGTCAACATAGCACCAATGCAAGGCACCAGTGCTATTCGTTCGGTCGGATAGCGGCGCAGCGCCACCGCACAAGGCTCTCTGATGAACATTTACCGTCTCTTTTTTTAGGTACTTTAAAGGTACTACAAAATTCGACCGCAGTAGTTAAGATATTCATTGTTGATCGACAACTGCATATGTCACATTAATAAAAATTTTTTTTACAAAATTGTTTTATTTTTCTCATTATTACAATGAACATTATTCGAGGAAAGTAACTGCACATTTTGAGTTTACAATTTATTAAAAATTTTATATAGAAAAAAAAAATTTAGTTTGACTCTAGCCCGCCAATATTTTTTGATAAGTCAATGTGGCCCGCCTGTAAAATAGTTTAGAGACCCCTGGTGTAGATGATATCTGCCTGAAGATGAGTACTCACATAGTAGTTGGGGTAGATGTAGGAAGCGTATGAATCGACCATGTCGGCGCCAGGCCGCAGGGTGGAGTGCTTCCTCGACTGCGCCAGGGACAGATGGCTGCCAGCCTTGGATATGCGACTTCCAATGTGGCTCGGAGACATCAGGTAGCTGGTACACGTAACACAAAAGTCACTTTCAGGATGAAACAGAACATGGAATAATAAGAATAAGCGACCAAGTGCAATTCGGACTCGCGCATCGAGGTTTCCGTACCACCGCGTATTTGGTCAGTTTTTATTATTTGCTGTTTTTATACATTCTATGCTGTTCAGTGTGGCCAGCCCAAACAGAAAGGGAAGGTGCAAGCATGACACTTAGCTCCTCTCTTGTGTGTTTACAAAAAACCGGCCAAGTCAGCCAAAAGTCAGTCTCGCGCACAGAGGTCTACATACCACCACTTAATTGGTCGGTCTTTATTATTTGTTGTTTTAATTTAGAGTTAGAACTATAATCACACCGAGTTTGATGCTTGCATGTGTTACCGTTTTTACGATAGAGCAAAAACAAAAAAACGTTGAAAAAAAAACATGTTTCTTGTATTGGGGGCTGGGTAAATTTTTTACTTTTCGATTTTTTTTTATTATTTCTTAGGATATCCGTATAATAAACACATACCTATTCTGTGAAATTTAAACCAGCACATAAATTACGCTTCAAAAGATTCGGCCCTCCATATGGATACAAAACCCTAATAATTAAGGGGCACGAAGGAGTATTGGAATTTGTCAACTCTTTCGCCGACACGAAATAACAAAATATATAGGTAAGTAACCGAGCAAAATGAACTAATATACACCATTGACAAAGGCTTCACCGAAGAACTTACCTACTATGGGTCATTGCAAGTAAGCCTTCCTTTGTAAGCTTTAATATAAAATGTATTCACACATTGATATTGCATCAGCAGAACTCGGACCTCGGACAGGTTCAAATTCGGTCGGCTTTGGATGATGGATTTGATGGTTTGTGTTTTCCGACCAATTCAGTGTAGCCGGCACGACCGAAGGGAAGCACTGACGTGGCACCAAGTTCATCCGGTGCTATGGGCTGACATCACGGATGTTGTAGGCGATCTAGCCAACCGTGTCAGTTTCCATAAAAATAAAAAAAAGCGTATGTCCAGCAGTGGACCCATGAATGCTGACTGACACAAACCGAGTTGGTGAACATATCAACAGATGGTAAGGAAGTAAGGAAGACAGTGCGGATGAAGACCAACCTTTGAGCAACTTATAAGCCCTCTGTGGAATGGAAATGTATGTCGAGCGCGGTTACCTCTGGTGGTCTGTATCTGGGGAGAGCTCGGCGAGGCTTCCGCGGCGGTGGTGCTGGTGCGGGCGCGAGTGCGCCTGCGCGTGGTGGTGCGCCGGCGTCCGCGCGTCTATGCCCAGCAGGTTGGCCTCGCTCACCGACTTGTGCCGCGCGCCGTTCCAGTGCGGCGAGCTGCGGATACCGGCCGCCTGCATCGCCACCAGCGGAACCCCGTGCCCGGGCTGACCACACATTATTGTCACTATATTAGCATTTTACTTGGGGCTGCTTGGGCCCCTTGAGTTTGAAAGTGTTGTCACACACATGTGCCGGAAATCTACTCAGGTGTGACTGTTTTTTTGACGTGATAACGTCTTATAAAGTGATGAACACCGGCTGCACGCACGAAAAAGTGTCACGTTCCATCTGAGCCTGTGTGTGCAAGCGAGAGCGCGTAACAAGCGATAGAGAGGCACAATCGGCCCAAGCGGCAGTGTTGCCAAACGTACGGTAATTGCCGTATCGTACGGTAATCGAGGCTAGAAATCGACAAATGTACGGCGTACGGCAGCGATAGGGGTGCCGTACGAAAAAATACGGTAATTCTTATAGCTGTGTTTCTTTATGACGTTATCACGTAAAACTATCCTCCGTAAACCGACTTTACAGACAACCATTTTTTTTTACAAACAATAACATAAAATCCTCGATGCACAAGTATTCTTCTGAATGGTATGGCAATTTTATTGTTTGCTCTTTTGATTTAAATGTAATTAATTAAAATCACAGGATAGAAGGGCGACAGGATAGCCACCTCTCACTTTGGCTTGGTTCCACCGAGTCATGCAGCAGGTGGGTCTTCGTGCCTTGCTGCTTGATAGTAATCTTGTCCTTAATAAATTGCTAAACGTGGTGGTCGGTGTTGTGCTGTAATTTACATGAGTACTTGCAGCACAACACCGATTACTCTGCTGACCCCCGTTTTCGGGATACAGCGTGTGGTATGTATGCACGTATGACAGGATAGAAGAATCGGCATTAGCTACCTGATAAGAGGGATGAAGATTGTGCATTCTGAAGTCGGGATCGGAGCGATACTTGCGGCTATTCTTGTAGTTCATTGTGGTCTCGTTGTCGGAGCTGTCGTAGCCGGAGGAGGTCTCTCTCATGCCCCGGCTGGGCCGGTGCACTCTGAAATACACTTCGTTGTCAACAAACGACTATTCTTCAAACGAATTGTACTCTGATCTACTTATAGGTACTCGTACCTAACTTCCTTCAGACGGGCAATGTTGAGACCTTCCACAAACTATCAATATCTAACACATCCATTGATATTATACACATATAATCACACAGTGGATGTTGTCCAACCATAATTTCATTTATTCTTTTCATTTTACTGTTACCGTTTTTCCTCTTGTAAATAAAACATTTTGCTGACTTGGAGGGTTCAATAAAATTTGTGGGTGAATTTATTTATTGAACAGAAAAATAGGTACTAAATAGACAATTAACTAAAAACTATAATAAATAAAAAATCTCGTTAATTAAATTTTGTATATGTATAAACTTATATCAAATTTGAGTGGACCCTGTATTCTTTGCATTTCAATATCTTTGTGAGACCGAAAACAAGGAAGAGCAAAATAAAAAGACATAATCCCTTTTCCGGCTGACCAAAACTGTAGGGTGCGGAGAGGGATCCCAAGAAAATCAAACCAGCTCGAATCAGCTTGACTAACTGAAATTCGACGTCTTCAACTTCTCAGTCCTCTACATCGGCCCAGACGCTTCCGATCGATTCGAATTTGGTACTAATGGACGAGGGCGATCACGAGGAGACAGAATATACACAGTTGACAAGTGCCGACACCGACAGTGGGGCAATATGGGCCCGTCCATGTCGACGAGCTGGAGTCCCGTATAATTTGTTCGAATTTTATTATAAGCATAATTTCGTTCATTATCAACAGGAACCAAGATGGTTACAATAAAACCCTAACTTCGTGGAACCATTAATTTGTAGGTCCAGTAGTAACCTACACATAAATGCAAAACATAATTTGACTCTGGTTGTGTTTTTCTTCACAACTGGAATTAAAACAGACGTTAAAAGTTGGCAGAATTCACCTAGGAGCAGGTTTCATGCCGCTGCCGATGGATGTCTTAGGTCTGGGCGTGCCAGATCTCTGGGAGCCGTTGTGGTTGGGAGGAAACACTCGCGGCAGACCAAACTTGAGATACGTGTACATGTTGGAACCCAGCGCTGACCTGCAACGAACAGTTTATATGAGGAGTTACTCGTGCCCTTAAACAGGATCTGTTACTTTTTAGAAATTGTTTTCTCCGCATGTACACGAGCTCTGTTGCTCGTTTTAAATTTGTATTTCGAAGTGCTTCGTAATAAATGAAGATATTGGTTCAAAACGTCTCGACAAGTGTATGAAAGCATTATTTTTCAGGACTATTTTTTTTATTGAAATATTTATGTAGCCAACCGTGCCAGTTGGCTACATCACCTACAACATCTGTGATGTCAGTCCATAACACCGGGCGAACTAGGTGCCATGCCAGTGCTTCCCTTCGGTCGTTATCACACCATTATCACCCCTCAAATGAGTGTTGTGGTCAAGTTCTCACAAGGTAACGTACCTATAATAGGTAAACAAGAAGGGAGTCCACCGAAGTAACATCAACAATTCAGCGTTAAGAGAGAGTGGCTCACTTGGGTCCGTATCTCGGGTGTGCGAGTATGGACTGCACGGTTGTGTCTCGGAGCTGGAAGTTCCCGTACGGCAGGGGACTCTTGTCCGTACTGCCCAGAGCGCTGTCCGTGAAGTCCGAGTTCAAGTTTTGCCTATGAAAGTATACATTTTGCAATTAAACACACGAAATCACCATTGATAGCCGAGAGAGGTGGGAGCTGGTAAAGTTAACTATAAAATAATTTTCTTTTATTTGTACATGTCTGATTTATGTATCATATTTTTATGTATCTACTCAATCTCTTCCAAAATGTAATCTCCTACTCAAAATTTCAATCTTCCCTTCTGATCTACTCAACATAAGTGAAGTGAAGGAATATTAACGTCATAGAAAGACCATGGAACAAAGATTCAACCAAGGGTTGAATATTCCCCTTTCACATAGCCTACCTTTCACGTTCGGAGTAAACTTAGATCTGTACCCTAATCACGAGATTTAACCTACTACGCTACGCTACGCTACGCGCCGTGTTCTCCGCATCATTTTGTACGGAGAAACGGAGCAGCGCCTCTAGTGATAGATTTGCGAACTTCGTTTCTCCATACAAAATGATGCGGAGAACACGGCGTAGCGTAGTACGCGGTGTAGGTTAAATCTCGTGATTAGGGTACTGGTTCGGTGCGGCGACACCTATAGCCGTGCAATGTAGGTAGGTACCTAATGACTGCAATATGCATTTACCTATAGATGGACCAGGCGTGCAGGTCCTCCGAGTGCATGCCGCGCGGGTCCTGCAGCATGGGGTTGGATGGCACGGAGTAGCGCCGCTCGCCGCCCCCGCCCCCGCCCCCCATGCCCGGCGCTAGCGCCGACATCGCGATTCCGACACCTCTATCACCTCAGCATCACCGCCGCCGCGCCGCGTCTCCTATCTTCTGCGGACACGATAAGCCTGTTAGTGAGCAGAAATTATAAAGTTTGCAGCAAACAGAACATTCATTCAGGAAGTATCCTCTCATTCTACGAGTACATAATTATCTAGTTACATAGTAGACAACGTAGACTGAAAAAGTTTCAATATTTTTTATGGGAAGTACGACATAATATGGCACGCGCCAGACTAACGCAGAGGTGTACAGTAGTCCGATAGAGTTTATATCATAAACGGTTATTGAGAAAACAGCATTCTAATGAACTTCGTCTGCCTCGGTAGCTCAGTGATGCGGTCGGTCGACGTCAATAGATACTTGGATGGGTGACCGCTCGACCGTTGCAGGTTGACCGTGGTTCGGATTCCACGTTAAACTGTAGGTCCCTTCCCTTCTTACCTTACTAGGTGGTAGGGTTTATCCCGGCCGGATTGGTACCACCGCACTGAATGAAACGTCGGTCGAAACGGCTATGTAAATAGTTCGTGTTTTCCGTCCAGTTTAGTGTAGCCGACATGAAATGAAGGAAAGCACTAACGTGGCACCAAGTTCACCCGGTGTTATGGGCTGACATCACGGATGTTGTAGGTGATGTAGCCGACCGTGTCAGTTTCCACAAAAAAAAAACAAAACTGGGGGCGCCGCCGCACTATGGATCGAGAAACGGCCTCCATAGTATTAGGAGATTTTTTTCGCAAACTTGATTTTTTTTGAAAAACTGTTTTTGTTATATTTAGGGTTACATAAGATAATACGAAATATATAGTTGTAGTGATATCAGTCAAGTAGATATTTTATTAAAAATACTTGAAGTTTTCAGTTGTATGGGACGGAGAATGTTTAGTCGATTTTTTCAAAAGTCTTTCGAGGTGTCGCAGATCTTTTAATACATCATGAAGTAGACCACGAGTGTAATAAGACCACATAAAAACTGTAACCCAATTCGACCCGGTATAGAAAATATCTAAGTCCGAATTTATAAATTTTCGTCTATTTTCTTTATACATTATTTATGGTTTAACTTTACAATTAATTACATTTTCTTATGTTTTGTGATTGCCAAGTGTGTAAGTTATACTAATTGGTACATTATGTAACAACTATACCTACCACTGTGGTCGAAAATACCCTCCAATATTTGTAGCGTTTTAAATGTTTATTCGTTATTCATAATTGATTTGAGGACATATTAAATAAACAAATATGTGAAGACGCGTAGCTTGACAGTACGTATGTATGTTAGGTTCAAATATATAAAGTATATATATATGTTTTTTATATTTTAAAATTTGCAATGTATGGGACGGAGAACATTATATTTATTTTGCCGGACTACAAAGATGTGTCAAACTCTTATTAGCAAGGTTGTGTAGCACAACATAAAAATAAACACAATCAGTAAAAAAAAATTTAGAAAGGTGCAGCCTTCCGAGTATCGACAGGTCAAAGTATAGCATTTTTTACCTTTTTTCTTTAACAGTAATTTTTGGTTACATTATGATTGTACAATTATTAAGCAGGTATGCAAATATGTGAGGCATATAATTCTATATCATATATGTACAGGCCATTCCGATTAACAGTGTAAAAAAATAGCAATATTTTTATTTAATAAAACTGAAAACATTATAGTACATTATTCGAAACTGTTAAGAACTAACAAAGTCTTAACAGTAACGTGATGTTGAACGTGACGGAAAAGAGGCTGTACAAAAAAAAAATTGTGAACGCACTCTCAAGATGTTAAAAAAATTTCTATTCAAAATTATTCACCAAAATTAATTTTATAAAAAAATTGTTTTATATAAAATTTGAGCCGGTATAGAAAATATGTAAGTCCGAATTTGTAGATTTTTGTTTTCTTTCCTTTAAATATAATTTACAGTTTTAGAATAGAACATAAATACAAGGCTTTGCAGCTCATTCATTATGACGACGCATTAGATACTAATTACCATTCGGTAAGACGAAAACATTCCCACATCCCTGTTTGTAAAACCCCACTATATTGGTAAAAACCAGTTTAGTACATCAGGTGGTGTCCTTTGGTCGCGAATTTCAGTTCAGTATTTGTTCAACGCGCGTAAGGGACGGATCTCTCCTTTCGAAACGAGTTATCGCTGTTTTCAAATACTTTCCTTCCTGCATTATTACTTGAAAACTAGGTACATTTTCGGTTCGAACTCTAACATTTTACAAAATGAAAGAGTTTAAATCAAATCTGAAACTTTTTGTTTTCATAAAAAACGAGCAAGGTCTCTCCGACCAAACATACTATTTTACAAGTTTTCCGTTCATATATCTGATGAAAACCGTGATCAATTCAAGTGTTTTTGTAAAACCTACTTGTCTAATATGTATAGAAAGTGGAAAAGTACAAATTATTCGTTTAGTTTCTTCAAAGCAAATTTGAAATATGGTTGACGTCATAAAGTGACACAAAGTGGCCCGAATATGTTCAAAACATACCTCAAGAACCAAGACATGAGGAAGCGGAACCATTCGTGCCGCAATCACCAGCGAAACAGCATTCAGAAGCTTCAACATCTCCTAAACCAGAGTTCAGTCCTAGAAAACAATTCCACGAACTTCACTACCAGCAAAAAAGGCGCAGAACCGCACATCTGTGTACGGAAAGAGCTCGCATTCGCTGCGGTGAGTAAAGGTATTAATACGGAAAGACATGATGTTGCTGAGGTGCTTAAGTTTCTTCTGGAAAATTCAGATGAGGTTGGTAGAATAAAGGAATACATTCAAGTTAAAAAAAAAACACAATACTCGCCGGAGAAAGCCCTCAGCCTCTTCAGTTCCCAGCAACTCTCCAAATCGCAATACTGCGAACTACGGGCAACAGCAATTGAAGCAGGAGTTGAACTGTATCCCTTATACTATCAGCTCCAAAAAAAAGGTCCAGTGTTACCGTCCGAAAGAAAGTGTCAAGGTCACGGAAGTGGAAGCACGTGTTTTTGCAGCATACAAAAATGCAGGAAGGAAAGTATTTGAAAACAGCGATAGCTCGTGTCGAAAGGAGAGATCCGTCACTTACGCGCGTTGAACAGATAATAAACTGAAATTCGCGACCAAAGGACACTAATTACCGGTTTTTACAAATATATTGGGGTTTCACAAACAGGGATGTGGGAATGTTTTCGTCTTACCGAATGATAATTAGTATCTAATGCGTCGTCATAATGAATGAGCTGCAAAGCCTTGTATGTATGTTCTATTTTAAGATTGTAAATAATATTTAAAGGAAAGAAAACAAAAATCTACAAATTCAGACTTACATATTTTCTATACCGGCTCGAATTTTATATAAAACAATTTTTTTATAAAATTAATTTTGGTGAATCTTTTATTTATAAGTTCGGTTTATTAATTTGTTCTGTTTTTATTCAACCTTGTATTTATTTTGGTGAATAATTTTGAATAGAAAATTTTTTAACATCTTGAGAAAGTGCAACTGTTCACGATTTTTTTTTTGTACAGCCTCTTTTTCGTCACGTTCAACATCACGTTACTGTTAAGACTTTGTTAGTTCTTAACAGTTTCGAATAATGTACTATAATGTTTTCAGTTTTATTAAATAAAAATATTGCTATTTTTTACATTGTTAATCGGAATGGTCTGTACATATATGATATAGAATTATATGCCTCACATATTTGCATACCTGCTTAATAATTGTACAATCATAATGTAACCAAAAATTACTGTTAAAGAAAAAAGGTAAAAAATGCTATACTTTGACCTGTTGATACTTGGAAGGCTGCACCTTTCTAACATTTTGTTTACTGAGTGTGTTTATTTTTATGTTGTGCTACACAACCTTGCTAATAAGAGTTTGACACATCTTTGTAGTCCGGCAAAATAAATATAATGTTCTCCGTCCCATACATTGCAAATTTTAAAATATAAAAAACATATATATATACTTTATATATTTGAACCTAACATACATACGTACTGTCAAGCTACGCGTCTTCACATATTTGTTTATTTAATGTGTCCTCAAATCAATTATGAATACCAAATAAAAATTTAAAACGCTACAAATATTGGAGGGTATTTTCGACCACAGTGGTAGGTATAGTTGTTACATAATGTACCAATTAGTATAACTTACACACTTGGCAATCACAAAACATAAGAAAATGTAATTAATTGTAAAGTTAAACCATAAATAATGTATAAAGAAAATAGACGAAAATTTATAAATTCGGACTTAGATATTTTTTATACCGGGTCGAATTGGGTTACAGTTTTTATGTGGTCTTATTACACTCGTGGTCTACTTCATGATGTATTAAAAGATCTGCGACACCTCGAAAGACTTTTGAAAAAATCACTAAACATTCTCCGTCCCATACAACTGAAAACTTCAAGTATTTTAAAATATCTACTTGACTGATATCACTACAACTATATATTTCGTATTATCTTATGTAACCCTAAATATAACAAAAACAGTTTTTAAAAAAAAATCAAGTTTGCGAAAAAAATCTCCTAATACTATGGAGGCCGTTTCTCGATCCATAGTGCGCCGCCGCGTGAGTGCAGTACATTCGCTATGCATGCAAGAAGAAAGTAACTACGGAACCCTATGTGTGTGAACAATTTTCGCACTTACACGACTTTTTAGGTTTCCGTATCCCGTACGGAAGCCTATTACTAAGCCTACGCCGTCTGTCTGTCTGTCTGTCTGTCCGTCCGTCCGTCTGTCTGTCCGAGGGTTGTATCTCTTGAACCGTAATAGATAGCCCATTTAAATTTTCACAGAATATGTGTTATTATAAAAAATAGAACAAGTAAAAAATTAAGGTGGGTACCCATACAAGAAACGTTCTTTTTTCAATGTTTTTTTTTGTGGTGCGGAAACCTCGGTGCGCGAGTCCGACTCGCACTTGGCCGGTGTTTTTAAAATATGATAGCTTTGTAATACACGGCGGCGTTACGTATGCCAGAAAGTGTTACTGAAGTAGGTAGTTACGTTCATAATATGATGGATGAGTATCATTTCTCGTCTTTTAAGCTGGCAAAAAGAAAGCGTTCGCTATTTTGTGAATGATTGGAAGTAAACACTAAATGATATTATATTATGTTGCAGATACAGTGTCGGCTCTAAAAGTCGGAGCTGACTATAGAATTATTTGTAGCGGGTCGGGCGGGATTTAATTAATACTGTCGATACCCACGATAACGTTGATGACTCGTCACTATTGTCATCGAAGAAGCCAACTAAATTATAGAATACTGCATGACCGACAGATAGACATCGCATCACGCACGCAGGCGGGCACCTATTAGCACCACCATCGGCCCTGCCTGGCGCGACTGCAGGCGAGGTCGTTGAGAAATTACGTAATTTCTTTTACTAAACGTTCGTATAGACATCGACTTTAGATAGACGGTTAACACCTTCTTGTAATGCCTGTGTTTTATTTCATATAGAGTTGTTTTTTTTTTATTCTAATTATAATATATTTAATTCTAAATAATAATTCTTAACAATAATAAATAAACACTGTCTCCCGGCGGAATTTACCGTTTTAATTTAGATTTTGTATTAATTTTGTGTATTTTTATTACTTTTAGTAAAATATATGTAAAATTAATATAAATGTATTATAAAAACGTGAAATAAAGATAAATAAATAATCGTAAAAAATAAATAAAAGAATAAATAACCATTAGTTACAACAAGGATCAAGAATTAAAGGAATTAACTGGAATATGATTTTGAAGATCTCATTTTTCCTTGTTCTCATTTTTCAAGTTACGTCATGATAAAGATTTTTAAGTTTTCAGCAATTATATGATAATAAGTCACTAGTTTTCTACGCCCTTATAAAATTTCACATTATGAAGTGGATTAGTGAGTAACAAACTGATAGGTATAGTATATAGTATATAGTACTATAGGTCAGCTTCGATAGCTCAGTGTTGCAGACAGTCAACTGTCGCTATTGAATGTTAAGCAACGCTGGGTGCGGTCAGTACTTGGATGGGTGACCGCTGACCGTTGGAGGCTGACTCGGAGGATTCCTCGTAAAACTGTAGGTCCCTTCCCTCCTAATCTTACTTGGTGGTAGGGTTTAACCCGCCCGGTTTGGTACCACCGCACTGAATGAAACGTCGGTCTAAACGGCTATGTAAATAGTTTGTGCTTTCCGACCAGTTCAGTGTAGCCGGCACGATCAAAGGGGGAAGCACTGACATGGCACCTAGTTCACCCGGTGTTATGGGCTTACATCACGGACGTTGTAGGTGATGTAGCCAACCATGTCAGTTTCCATAAAAAAAAAAAGTTATACCTATGCCGTCTGCGTTTTATAATAAATCGTAACAATGTAGAGAATACTTATACCTACTATTATGTGAAATGCGCCAATAAAACTTGGACATGCTCTAGCTAATGTCATTATTGTTGAAAAGTGTAATCTATGCCTCAACTAATGTCAAACTGTCATGTCACTGTATGTCACTTCTGAATAAATCCTTTCTACTCGAAAGCTGTTGATTTACTTATATCCATAAAATATTTAGCCATCTAACAGGTTATGGGCCCAGAAATGTCTTATTTCGCATGGATATGATGTAACAGACATAGTAAAAGTAATAGTTGTGTGTGAATCGGTCGGCGGCGATAGCGATCTAAGTTAGATCACAGGCCGCATCTTCTTTGAAATGGCCGATGAAAACGCGGCGGGTACGGCCGCGGGTGCTGGCATCGCGGGGATTCGACGCCTCAAGGGAGCGGAATATTTCCAGGACTGGAAATTCCAAGTAAAGAATTATTTGGAGAACCGCGACTGGTGGAAGGCGATTGACGTTGAAGTCAAGGACGGAGTCCCGGTGAAGGTCGATCCGGATCTTGATCGACGGGCGCGTACAACAATATGTATGCTGCTGGAGTCATCATGTTTCTCACACGTATACAACGCATCAACAGCACGAGAGGCATGGTATAGTCTCAAAAACGCGTACGAAGATCGCGGTTGGGGGCGCCGCATTCAACTGCAGCGTTCTCTGTGGCAGGTGCGACTAGACCATTGTAAAAACATGGAGCAATACATAACTAAAGTAATATGTATTGCGCATCAACTGGAAGACATTGATGCAAAAGTGACGGAGGACTGGCTGATTTCAATCCTCCTGAGTGGCCTTACGGCCGAGTATGCACCGATGATAATGGCCATCGATAATAGTGGCCAGGAAATAAAACTGGAACAAGTAAAGTCCAAACTGCTGCAAGAGTCGAACAGGCAGACTGACGCTAGCATCAGTGACGCAGCGCTGGTATCAAGAGGACCGAAAAAGACGAGCGGAACTACCTTCAAGTGTTATCGCTGTCAAAAACCTGGTCACAAAGCTGCGGATTGCCGCACGGGCAAAGATAAGTTTAAGAAAAATGATTCTAACTTATTGGTGGCAATGAAAGCGAACGTAAAAGCTGAACGTTGGTATGTCGATAGTGGATGTAGCACCCACATGTCCAATGATGCTCGTACTATGAAAAAGTACAAGGAGACCAAGGAAGGACTTCAGATCGTTCTTGCAGACAATAAAACAATAACGAGTCAGGGTCGAGGAGACGTTGAGCTGAAAATCAGTAATCATATCAGCGGAATCAACGATGTGCTACATGTTCCGGAATTAAACACAAATTTGTTGTCGGTCAGCAAAATGGTAGAAAAGGGATTAACTGTCAAGTTTGACGAAAAAGGCTGCACCATTTCAAATAATAATGGTACAGTCGTGGCAAAAGCTAAAGAGGTAGCTGGGCTATATGAATTGCAGCAAAAAGAAGTGATTCATGCCAAGGCAGCCACAACGGTGGACAACGACAAGGAAAGGAAGTTGCCACGAGAACTATGGCATAAACGCCTAGGTCATTTGAACAGAGGTGGAATGCGCACTATTGAAGATCTTGTAACCGGCATCAGCTATAAAAATGCTGAAAAGAGCGATGATGTCTGTATTCCATGTGTAGCGGGCAAGATTACAAGAAAGCCGTTCAAGAACAGGGGAACCAGAGCAAAAGAGTGCCTGGAACTGGTACACTCAGACCTGTGCGGACCAATGGAAGAAACTTCTATCGGTGGAGCGCGTTATTTATTAACGTTTATAGATGACTATTCGAGGATGACATACGGCTACTTCTTAAATTTTAAATCAGAATCGCTCGAAAAGTTTAAAGATTTTAAAGCCTATGCCGAGAGACAGACTGGAAAGTTGTTAAAATGTCTAAGGTCCGACAATGGTGGAGAGTACATAAGTAGAAATTCAAAGAAACTTTTCACGAAAGCTGGAATAAAACACCAGACAACTGTACCAAGGACCCCACAACAAAACGGTGTCGCCGAAAGGGCTAATCGGACCATCGTTGAAAAAGCACGTACTATGCTGCAAGAAAGTGGCCTCGAAAAATGCTACTGGGCAGAGGCTGTAAATACAGCGATTTACTTAAAAAATCGTTGTCCCACACGTGCAGTTCAAAAAGCTACTCCAATGGAAGTATGGAGTGGGCGGAAACCGGACGTAAGTCATTTGAGAGTTTTTGGCTGTACAGCATACGTACATGTTGCAAAAGAAAAAAGGAAGAAATTTGATACTAAATGTAAGCAAATGATCTTTGTGGGTTACTCAACTACGACGAAGGGATATCGACTAATCGATCCCGAAACCCGAAAGATGGAAATAGCTCGAGATGTGATCTTCATTGAAAACAAGTTCAGTAAAATAGAACAGCACCAGCAGGACGTGCCTATGAAATTAAACGATAATATCGAAGATGCTGTATTGGATCAGAAATTGAATGAAGATGTTCCAACGCAGGCATTAAGAGATGAAACTTCGAGTGAGCAGGAAACTCACGAGGTTGCTGAACCAGCTGAAGAAAGTGACCAGAATGAACAAGTGGACGAGGACAGGCGCTACCCACGTCGAAACAGAAGAATGAAGGAGTTCCCGGACTATGTGTGCAGACAGCAACAAATCTGATACGCCTGAATGCTGGAGAATGACAAAACCACTGTGTAAAGGCAAAATAAAAAAGGTTGTGCCGGAATTGTCATTAACTAAATTAATTTAGTTGTAAATGTATTTTATGTTTACTGTTTGTTTCGGCATTCGATTAAGGGGGCATGTTGAAAAGTGTAATCTATGCCTCAACTAATGTCAAACTGTCATGTCACTGTATGTCACTTCTGAATAAATCCTTTCTACTCGAAAGCTGTTGATTTACTTATATCCATAAAATATTTAGCCATCTAACAATTATTACCTAGCTATTCATTCCGAGAGAACAATTAATAGGAAGTCATCAACCTTGAGTCATTCCGTCTGGCTGGACGCAGAAACAAACAAATTGCTGACGAATTGTGGGAACCACATTCATTATTGTCTACTCTGTTGGATATTTCCATGTCTACCTACAGATATATTCGTGTTTAAATTATTTGTCATTATTTTTATTTATTAATTTCTGTTATATTTTTAATTACATAGTTACCGTGATAGTTATCTCATCCTTACTTATTCTACAAGTATCTCCCAATTTTTTCCCTACAGGTCCCTCTTTTCTCTATACGTGTGTATTATGTGCAAGCATAGAGAAATACGCCTATGTGTGCAAGTATATCTCCCTATTTTCTGAGTGACTGCACTCAATGGGTGCATCAAGAACGTTATGCATACTCAATGGCGTAAGGCTTGCACGCAATGTGCCATTCACAATAATATGTAACCGTTTAATTGCATGGATGAATGACATAAAGTGCTTCTCATTAATCTTATGACATTGTTTGCACATGGCATAACTATTGCGTGCTGCTGTTTGAAATATCTGGTCACAAATGTCAACAGCTGCGCAATGCGTATCTGTACCTACTATGTACCCTGTACAGTGTACACTACTGTGTACAGTATGCAGTGTACACCACCGACCGTCCCGTCCACTACAAACATCGCTGACAAGCCTTTGTTGGTTTACGCCTACTAGTACTTTATTTTATACGCCATCTACTTCATTAATTTCGCGACTGTGCGCGAAATTCTTACCTATTTTATTTATAGTTAATATTATTTGCTTACATTGGAGCATTGTCTTACTAATTACTAATTGGATCTTGTTTTTTTGTCTAAAAAGGATACATAATTTCACAAACTCCTTTGTTGTCACTTCATCATAATTATTATGACAATAAGGACTATTGTATACCTATGTATAATCCTTAATATATCTACTTTAAATGCTACGTCTGCCGTGTTAGCATTTTTTTTTATTTAGAAAATCTACAGCTTAGCATTACAACAGGTGTTACATCAGTGTTACAGTAATTATTTTCACCAATTACAGTTTTTCCCTAAAAGCTAATCAATAAATTGTAAGTACATAATTTTTTTATTCAACACGAATCCTTATATATACAATTTAAATTAAGTATGTATGGATGAACTGTACATTAAAGGTTGACTGAAAGAAATCTCTGTAAGGGATAAGTCCGCCTTTGCACCTTATGTAAATTTTCCAATGCATTTGTTACTGTTTAATGTTTACTGGAGCAATAAAGAATTTTCTGGATGTGAGTGTAGTGTGTGAGGGTGTGTAAGGGTACCCCCCTTACACACCCTCACTGTGTGTTTGAGTGTGAGTAAGTGGGCAGTATTCTTTCTAAATGTAGACCTCGAGAGGTGGAATATATCAATATTCGCGAATGAGCTGTTATATGTGCGTGTGCTATACTCTGGTGAGAACATTGTTCTGAGTGCAGTCGGTTACAATTAAATAAAAAATAAAACGCCTGAACCCATATAAATAAGGCAAATTATGTATTTTTTTATTCAAGGGTAATATTGATATAACTGACCTAAAGGTAATCCAGAGATAGAGGTGGTTGAGAAGCGAGTAAGGACTTGTACATGATGGAACTCGAACAACCTGCAACAAAGCAAAATCACAACACATTAAAATCTCATAGGAAGATTTTTAGGGTCCCCCCTATTAGCCTACTCCGTCTGTCCGTCCTACTTTTAAAGAGCTTTTGAATCGTTAATATGTAGCCGGTTGAAATAATCACAGCATATGATATGTGCTACGTATTAAGGCGGATATCCTAACAAATAATAAAAAAAAAAAGAAAAAGTAAAAAATTTACCAATTTTTCCTCTTTTTCAATCTTATTTGTTTTTGCTCTATCGTAAAAACGGTAATACATACAAGCGTCAAACTTGGTGTGATTGATTATAGTGCCAACTCTAAAGTAAAACAACCGTTCCATGGTCGAAGTTATGAACATCGGGCGCGTTCGGACTTCGGATGCCCGACCGTCCGGCCGTTGAGGCTAGCCATAAGGTCGGTTGAAACCGCTATGAAAATAGTTTGTGTTCTCCGTCCAGTTCGTGTAGCCGACACGACCAAAAGAAAGCACTGCCATAGCACGTATATCACCAAGATGTGTTGGGCTGACGTCACGGGCGTAGCAGGCGATGTAGCCAACCATGTCAGTTTCCATAAAAAAGAGTGCGAGATTGAGTCATCAGGATTCGGATGTAGTTGCGACAGCGTGGGCGCATATCGGATGTGATGCGACTGCTCAGCACTGAGCGAATCCGCCGCCCCGCCCCGCCCCGCCGCCCTACATTGTGCTATCTCGCATAGCCAATCGACCCGCCATTCATTTTCAAAGCCGCAGAGCCGCCACGTTGCGTTGCGAACATGTGTTGCCTAATTAATGTGCATTTAGCTTTTGACGAGCTTGCCTTTTACATTTTCTTCTGGTGAAATTAATTTTAATTTGAATGATTTTTTTCGTATACTTACTCAATCGTACTGACTGGTACAAATATTGTTTTTTGAAAACAAATAATACTTCAGTTTGTTTTTTGGTCAGGGTTGGCTAAATCACTTCTACACCCGAAGTATCACGCGTGATATTTTCGTCGATTTTCAGTTGCCATGTGGCTGCTTCATAATAATGTAAATTCATTAAGTTATGTATACCGTGCAGCGAACTTATAAGGGCTAGCACGCACTGCGAAAAAAAACTCGTGTTACATATGAAAATTTTATATACCTATTTACTGCAATTTAATTTTCACGCGGTCCCGCAGCAATTGCGAATACTGCGATGCGGTCCGGGTTCTATTTCGCGCGGATTTTCTGTTTACTATAGTATTATAGGACAAAACCGCGCAGATGCACCACGTCTAATTCGCAGTGCGCGTATGGATTGTTTCAAGCGCGGATTTTAGTCCGCTCGGACAATATTCGCTGTGCGTGCTAGCCCTTATTCGAGTACTCATTCATAAGCTACACGAATGTCACGTTGCCACCTTGAACCCAGACGGGACCCAGTTCTTTTACGCAAGCAATGTATAACAGCCGATCTACCGCAAACTTGACAACAACGTGTGAAGTGCATTGTGCAAGTGTGAACTGACATGCGAATACTTGACAAAGGTAAGCGAGAGAGAATTGTAGTAGTCTCTACCATTCGCTACTATAGTAAAGTTAAACCGTCCTGGCACTTCTAGCCATAAAACATTCCGGCCCGAGGCGAGACGTCCGAGTACAGTGGCGCTGAGCCATACAACTATACAGTTAGAGCCTTGATAATCCGAACTACCAAAAAAACCTGCCAAGTGCGAGTCGGACTCGCGCACCGAGGTTTTCGCACCACAAAAAAACATTGAAAAAACCCTTTTCTTGTATGGGAACCCCCCTAATTTTTTTACTTTTTCAATTTTTTATTATTTGTTGTTATATCCGCCATAATAACACATATTCTGTGAAAATTTCACCGGGCTACCTATTACGGTTCAAGAGATACAGCCGACGGACAGACGGACGGACAGACGGACGGACGGACAGACAGACAGACAGACGGCGGCGTAGGCTTAGTATTAGGCTTCCGTACGGGATACGTAAACCTAAAAAATACCCCTGTTCGGACACACGAAGCGTTCGGATTATAGTACGAGTACGTTAGATAGACAAATTCAATAAAACAGCTGTATACTTTGAAAAAATATAATGAGTGACCTTCTGAATCATAAAATACACAAAAAATAGTAAGTTAGTTATAAATTTATCTATTTTAGTCTGGCGTGTTCTATTTATTGACAAATCCTCAAATTACGTAGCATCATCTTTTCGGATAACGGGAGGTCATTTTCGTCAGCCCAGCCAAGCTGATATGGCTTGCGAGTGAGGTATTTTCTTGACATTTGGAGTAGGAGAATCGTCAATAAATAAAAGATACGTCATTCCTAGATTCGTCAGCGAGAGAGGGTCACTTGGCGCTGTTCGGATTATAGAGGCGTTCGGATTAGTCTGAGTACGGATTATCGAGGCTCTACTGTATTTGTATAGTGAAGCGGCACCTTATAGACAGGAACGAACATCGACTTTTGTTGTCGAATATTTATCGATGCTATCTTAAACGTATAATTTTTTTTATTTATTTTGTGATGGGATGACATTTTACATAATTTGTGACTTAAAGGAAATATAGGTGATCAAGTACACAGGTCGTTTCATTAACATTTTGTTTCTTCTTCAAAGGCCTTCCATTTCATTCACACTTACAAGATTGCTTAGTATTGTTTAAGAGAGATGATAACAAAATATTTCCTATCCGGTTACAGCGCACATTGTATGATTCATTACATTACTGTAAATCTCATTAGCGTTTGTATTGTGATATTCAAACCGTTTTCGATGCACGCTAATGAGTCATGGTTTAGTTTTGCATCGATATATCAGCGTGACCACCGCTTCGCATCCCTACCGAAAGTGACGATTATTGCCGTAAGTGACAGGAAGAAAAATTTTAGTATAGTATAGTAGTTAGATACAGAACCATAGCAAACATCGGTTGCTTGCGCCGCGTGCGCAAATATATCCGAAATATGCCACGCGGTGTGTTATAAAAAGTGGTAATTGAATTTCTAGTGTTACCGGCGTGAAATAGGCACTATGGATAAGTAAATGCGTATGAGTAGTAAAAAATAATTTGTTTTGCGTAATTTAAAAGCAAAATACAATTTGATATATTGATAGGTATTACCTATAGCAGGAATGGCCAAAGCGTCGACCGCGTAGGCTTTTCAGCTCGCTCGGAAACTTGTAGGAAATTTGCAGTGCCACGTTTCAAGTAAATTTAAATTTTTCATGAAATTGATCTGACACTGTTTCTTACAAGTTCCTCACATAATGACGTGAAACATTATTAACTATAAATGTAAGTAGGCACATTTTAACTTTTATTTTCAATTAAAATTTTATGATTAATAAATAATGCGTTTTTATCCCCTTCAGTAGACCGCTCACGAATATTAATTTGATGATTAGACCTCAGACCTAAAAAGTTTCGCCACCCCAGACCTACAGCCTGCTAACCTGCTTGCTAAACGGTTACGGTTTGTATGAGAATCGGGTAACAAGGCATTTCTGTAAGGGAGACAGCTAAATGTCAAACCTCTACCTATGCCTCTTTGATCTCAATAGGCAGTTTTTTATTTCATTTAGAGCTTTTGGCTTTTACCAGAGCAACGCAGAGGACTTTGATATACTTAAGTACATACAAATTTCATCCAAGCCATACCTACTTGAAATAACTGTATGGAAAATATATATATTATGTTGTATAATCCTTTCACAAATATATTTCTGTATACATTCATACATACTCGTACATATACATACTCACATCGCGGTTATTTTTATCTAAATTGAAACATAGTTACCTAGGCAAACATTTGGTTCTAACATTATTCTCTAACAAATATTGCCAATAAGCACCACACCCGTCACCCGCTTTGCTCACTTACACAACCTATAAGCAAACACGATTCAGGCGGCGAGTGATCAATCTGTTAGCAAAAACTTCTACCCACGAGTAAGTATGTAATGTAACAACAGAAGGTGTGACAGTGTGATGTAATAATCGACCAACAAATGGTTTTAGATAATCTTGGACACAATCAATCATTTGTACCAAGCTTAACTAAAGGGAGGCAATGTTGATAGAGTTGACAAGAGTGAAATATTAAGAAATATTATCACGCAGCAGGTAATGCAGGTAGGCCCACCTCACTACCTAAGGGTGTAAACAGTGCATCTTGGCGTTATCCTTGATAAGATAAGATATCTATATTATAGTTGTCGTCGCTATGAAGTTGAAATCACAGAACTAATTAGTTTGCACGGGAGCGCTTTTCCTGATCCGGCCATGACATACATAATAGTTACATAGGAGGTTAGATACGTTTTTGAACACATTGCGTTGTGTAATTGTTGTTTTATTAATTTTTTTAGGGCGTTTTACCATAATTTGTTAATATCAACCCACTAGTACCTACTCTTCTTCTCTACCCCAGAGGAGATTTTTTTTCAGGCTATCCAACTTTTACTGTGGATTAAAAATATGATGATGAACGTCATGGCAGGTAAGCTTGTGAAACAAAATTGACATGGATGGACAGAAAGTGCGTTTCACAATTTTATTTTCCCGGTTCTGCAAATAAAATACCTACAGAACTGGTTGGTTTTGTGGGGGTTAACCGTGGTAGGTTGACTATCTAAAAAGATAAAAACAATGATGGTCGATTATCTCAAAATCATACTTAGGCCCACTTGCACCAACACAAATTTAATATATAAACCAGTTTAACTCGCTAAACCAGTTTAAGCTAGCACCCGTTGACTGTGTGAACCGCGTTTAAATCCATAACTCGCTACTTAACTTTAAACTCGTGTTGGTGCAAGTGGGCCTTAGAGACCTACACACTTTACTGGTCACACAGTGTTTTCTTTTTCTTCTATGAATAGCATTATAATACAATACTGGGTGCCCAGTAAAGTATGTAGGCCTTTGCTCGTTTAACGTCTCCGACTCGAAAAATCTTAACGAAACTTTGGAAAATTATAAGTGAAGCAATTATAGGTACGTAGATTAATATTCGCTGTAACTGTAATTGTAAGTTTGCTCAATAGTAAATGAAAGGTGAGCAGCAAACCTTTAGGCCTATTAATCATGTGTTACAAAACCCTCACAATCCCGCCTGACCGGATCTTATCTAGTTTCCTGAGCCACCGGTACGCTCTGGCCTGTCGTAACTTGGTCAATATTCGCACAGTTGACTCGAAAAGTGCTGGTACATCAGTAGAACCATGTCACATCACCGTGCAGAGCGTTATAATCTATATGCAGTATAATCTAACAAAGCGAAGTTTGCTTCAAGGGTCACAAAAAATTAAACTATGGTAAGTATTTTACCGGGTCGCCTCTCACCCTCAAATATGGTCGAGGGAGGCGATGGCTGGCCTTGGCGTGATGCTCGTGAACGGGTGCTGTTTGTCGAGACAGCACCCGTTCACGAGCCTACTCCAATTGGCTCCAACGTGTTATACGAGTATGAATGGTTTACGCTTATAGGAAAAATTGTGTATTTGTGATATATTTTTAGAAATAGTGATGACTCGTACTATGTAGGCAGTGGCAAACATTATTTGTAAATGTAGACTAAGTGGAAGTAAAAAAAAAGTATCCAGCGAAGTTTCTTGCCAGTTCTTCTTCGCTGTGATACTCGAACTGGCAAAATGCTAAATGTTAAATGTTAAAATATGACGAATCCGAGTGCAGTGTACTGTCTATGGATGATGAATAAAGAATATTGATATTCAAATCGAATAAAACGTCAACAGACAAATGTATGGTTCTAAGACATAAATAACTTTACCGTACTCTAGCCAGGTAGCCAGCTAGTTTGTGTGGCATACAGATGAACAAATCGTTACTTGTAAACCCGGCATAGACGAATGTCGATATAAAATCAGTTATGGTGGCCGATGATGTGGAAATTCTGCAGAAACCGGGGAAATGTAAAGATTTCAACCGCAAAGTATTTTGTGTGATATTTCATTTGAAAAGTTCTGGTCATAAAAAAGTCATCAACGAATATTTCGAAACAGCTCCCCGAGTAAAGTATGAACAAGCTGCGGTGAACTCACTACACGTCATTACTGTTTTTGTTCATCGGAATTGTATGCATGTATAATGTATTGTATTGTATGCTAAAACTGGCCAAGTGCGAGTCGGACCCGGTTTCGGCACCACAAATAAAAACGTTGAAAAAACATGTTTTTGTATGGGAACCCCTTAAGTTTTCACTTTATTAATTTGTTTTATGTATGTATGTATTATGTTGTTATATCTACCAAAATAACACATATTCTGTGAACATTTCAACCGGCTAGCTATTACGGTTTCAAAGATGCAGCCATCAGACGGACAGACAGACAGACGTTGTAGGCCTCGTTGTAGGCTTAGTAATAGGCTTCCATACGGGGTAAGGAAACCTAAAACTCTGAAATTTCGTGGCAGATCTGTAGAAATAAATGCGTATTGAATATAAAAATAATTTTATATTATGAACATACTTAGGTACTAATGTTTTTCCACACAACACATATGCTAAGACTTCTTTTAATCGACTACCTACGGTGATGTTATGATTTTTTGTTAAAATTATAATAATTTATAAATGATGTATATACCTACCCGATATATCGCACGCACGACCGCGGATGCGATTTTAAACTGGAGTTAGCGAAGACTTCGTGCTATTATCACGCCACAACCGCTGAAATTCTATACCGGCACGATCGCTATTTTGTTATACGTAATCGTTATTTTAATATCTTCATTGGTAATACATATTCAAGGTCCAATGCTCGTTGGCTTCTTCGCATTCTTGACAATACCGTGTTGAGAGGTCGCTAATAAAATTATGACATCTTTATAAGCGTAGTAGGCAAATATTATTTATTGTCAGACAGTCTTCCACGTACACAGGTGTGTTATTCTATTATTTGACATATTGGTGCAGTTTTCATTTTTATTCTTTGTATTTTAATAAAATAGACACAAATTAAAAACATTGCGTTGGTATATAAAATTTTATTTTAAATGGCATGAATTACACTGAACTGGAAAACATCAACTGTTTTACGCAGTCGCCCAGAGATACTTTCTTTTTAAGTATAATTATTAAAATGTACTCGTATTATAATTTTATTTATCCTTGTAATTGTCCCACACTGCACACAACCACAATCACCGATTTAGGTATTCTTCTTGGAAAACTATTTGTAGCGGACCCGGGTTGTAAGTTTAATTATACCCTTTGATGCTAAAAATCGTTTAAAATTTAAACATCAAATACTTCTAGCCACCCATCCATCTCCATTATATTCTCCACTTATGTAAAACACGCGTGATATATATTTTTCACTCCTCATCACCCAAAGGTTGACCTTTTTCCGGTCAACCTTACCCTCCTAGTTTGCGTGCATTTTTTATTGTTGATTTGCAAAAAATAAATTTCAAAGACAAAATAATGAAGAAATACATATATATTACTGCATCTAAAAGGAAGCACCGAAATGTTATTTATTAACACTTAGTAACAGGAACAAATTGTAATGGGCTGATATCACAGGTGAGGTAGCCAACATTGACGTGTTCCATAACATCAAAATATATAAAAAATCTAAAATTAATTAAATTACATATTAATGAGCGGGCACTGGACGCTCGTTCACTTATTTATTAGTCATCGTTCAACTACCAACGAGTTATGTAGCTACTTGTGCTCAGCGCATCGAATCACAGAACCTAATGAATTATTTATCTAATGATATATTTCCGAATTGTCAGAAACCTGATGATGTGGACCCGGTCACCATTCGCCTCGTTGTTCTTATTGTTTTTCGATATAATGTATTTAGGGTTAGACTTCCGGAAATGACTCATTAGTATGTAACTTATTTTCTTGTCATTTTTCATTGTGACATGACTCGTGTCTGCGCGGCACGATGTACTGCGAGGAGACAAGTGAAAGCGTTTCAAGTTTATACATTTCATTCGATTACTGAACAGATACGACGCTCCACCACTATCCACATGCTCAAAGAAAATATCCACAAACTGTTTCTGATACCTAATGGCGATGAGTAGTTAAAACAATATACGTAAGTACTCATCGATTCCCTTATATCTTCTATCCAGTTAATTAATATGTAAAGCATTTAAGTATGTATTTATATAGTATATAAGAGTTAACGTATATTAAAATATTTATTTTTCTTTTATATATATTAAATTATGTATAATATACATATTATGTATGTAATGAGTTATATGTATATATGTAAAATTTGTCCATGTTAAATTATGTATTTATATTTCATACTATTGTCCCTTCTTCAGTACTCAATTATCCGCCACTTCGCGCTTTCCAAATCCCAAAGGTTAGTGTGTAAAGAATGCCGCAAGGCATTAAATTCACCTTTTGTCACCCTTTTACATAATGGTGAACAATAAAGTATATTTTCATTTCATTTCATTTTAGTAAGTTGGTGGAAATTTTGTTTCTCTATATTATAAAATGAAATAAAAAAAAGAAGTTTTAAATAATACGTGGGCTGTTCCGAAAATTGTTAGCCACAGAATAAATAAAATTGTTTTTTTCCTGAAACTATTTTGATTTGACGGCTAATTTAAATACAAATCTCCTCGATGAAAATTATTGGCCACCTATGTGTAGTTCTTTTTTTAAATATTTTTAACGGTTATCCGTCACTCATATTTTATTTGCAACAATGAACGTCTCGCGAGAAGCTTTTCGTGTTATGATTTTCTATGCTTATAAACTAGGGTTAACGTTCAAGGAATCTCACGAAAATTTGCAAGCTGCTTTTGGGGAGTCGGCTCCTGCGTTAGCAACAGTTACTTATTGATTTCGTGAATTTAAACGTGGTCGAGAGAACCTAAACGATGAACCCAGATCCGGCCGACCATCAACTGCAGTCACTCATGAAAACGTCATCAGGGTAGAGTAGCTATTGCGGGAGAATAGACACATTACACATCGGGAGATTCAGGCTGAACTGAAGATTGGTATTGCGAAGTGTGTCTGCCTCAAGCTTTCGGGGAGTTGAATAGCGAGCGCCCAAGGAGCGGCGTCCGTGGCATTCTTTTTCACCAAGATAACGCGCCCGCTCACACACCGGTATAAACATGGACTATTTGACAACTTCGGGGGTACAAAGGTTATCCCATCCTCCGTACAGCCCAGATTTAGCTCCATGCATTTTTTTTTATTTCCCACGGTAAAAAAAAATGCTTCGCAGGCGAAAATTCAACACTGCAGACGAGGCCGTCGAAGAATTTCGGCGGTTATTTTTCGACCTCGCAAGATACGTTTTTTAAATGTTTTGAAACCTGGTTCACCCGAATGCATAAGTGCATAGGGATTGGAGGGAAATATTTTAAAAACAGTAAATAATTTTTTTTCATATTCTAACTATTTTTTATTTCACTAACAATTTTCGGAACAGCCTATGTATATAACTTGCAAACAGTTTGAAAAGTTCTCATATTATATAGCATCATCAGAGTTAGTCCCTTTATTTATAAGAAAGGAGAGCTTTTCTTTGCAAAGCTGGTAACTTTATGTTCGCAACTTCGTTCACGTTCCTTCCATATGTAAAATTTCACGTAATTCGCCAGCCCAGTGAAGGAAAACTCTGCGAGTAAACCTCTACCTACAGTAACAGTTGTATATAATGTTGACTGAAAGGAATTCTGCAATAAAACCGCATTCTGCACTCCATAAATGTGTACATAGATAAATAAAGTTTAACAGTAGGCATCGTCCTTGCTTTCTTAGTCTTTATTATGTACTACTCACGTTAAATCTGCAGATGTACGTACAATAATGTAAAGTTACGACTCAAAGTTGTATACAGGTACTATAAAAACAGTGAATCAGACATAGCAAACGCCAGCTGGTTCACCCGCCTGGGTTTCTAAGGAATGCGGTCCCTTGACTCACTCGCGGAAAAGCACCAACTGTTAACCGTGAGATGAAACAAAAGGTGTAGGCAGGCGACGGAAATTCCCGTTCATCATCTATCTATATGATCTACATATATCTACCTATATCGGTCTTACACTGTTATGTACTTACAGATATAAATGCATTTCGAGGCGGTCAAAATATAAGCTTCAACATGCTTCAACCTACTAAAATAATATTACTTTATTTGGGTCCTTTCAGTTTAAAGATAATGTGCAGGTGCACCTAGCCGGCCGACATAGTATTTGCAGCCCCCGTAAATATCCGAATACCCGTGGGCGCCGTCGGACTACACCTCTGCGTTAGTCTGGCGCGCGCCATATGTCGAGCTTCCCATAAAAATAATTAAAAAAAACCGACTGATGTTTCTCGTAAACCACTGTGACTTTGATGTTACAAAAATATATGCCTTTCTACAAGACATACTGCGTCCCAACAAGGAGCCTAAAACTCAACTGTATCTGTTAGCCTGGATAAAAATAGCAATGTATGCTCTCAAAAATCCGGATACTCCATGTTTCCGTGCCCTTCATCATGTTATGGTCGTGTAATTTTTCATACTTCTTTCCGTTAAGGAAAGCATAAATTTCTTTTATAAATGTTACACCTACAATTAAATACTCATTGATTCTGCACTTACGTCCTCCAAACTCACAGCGATTTACGAGAAATATATTTACGAGAAATATAAGAAATTTAAAATCGAATTCGGGAGAATACGATTTTTGGTACTACTGGTTCTTAACGCCCTCGATATGTTCTGTCTTCACGCCTGAGTTACAATGGGGTGGGCCAATCCCTTGTTTGGGGATGCTCACATGTCCTGAGACAAATCTGAGCTTCCTCGACATGAATAAAAGGTTTGCACTGGGCTCAATTTCCCGGGTCGGTACTCAGTAGATATTGTGCAGTTGTTTCAAATTTTACATTATATATTTTATTCGTTTTATAATTTGATGAAATACTATGAACTAAAAGTAATATTACATCAAACATTACAAATGACATTGACTGTTTTGCCATCAATAAAAAATAAAAAAAACTGAGAAGTTTCGTTTCGCACTGCGTTGAAGTCTTTTGTACGTAACTACAGAATTGTAAGGTGTTCAGAATACTTTGACATATTTGTTGATTTTTTATGGATGGCCTCTTGATGATTCATTGATGACTTTATTTTCCTTCGATATTTCCCTCGGTGTTGGCGTTGTTGCTTTCTCACTTTAAAAGTATTTTCATCTCAAAACTGCAAACATCACCGAAAGGTGTGGCTAACAAGAGGAGAACGTTGCACACTGTATTCACGTATGGGCGCGGCTCAGAAACCCCAACCACAATAATTATTTACCTATCTAATTCATTCAGTTTCTTGCATCTTCAAGGTAAGACAAGAAAAAAGTAATGAGGCATTTTGTTATAATAGCGTAACCCACGAAGCTGCAACAAATTAATCATTTTAATTGCATATCCATAAACACCCACATTACAACGCGCACACACACTTTTCAATCTCATTATAGATACTAGTAAAAATACTTTCGCTTTAATGAAATAATAAAATAAATAAAAGGCCTTCTTTTAGCCTATTTGGATTTATTTTGTAACTCGGTGGTGCTGTGGATCGACGTCCGATCGTAAAGTTATAAGCGCACCCAGGCGCGGTGAGAACTCTGATTAGTGGGTACCATTTCAGGTCTCAATACCCTACTATATGTATACGTATATGTACCACCCACTCATGTGCTAACATTCACTGCCTATATCCGTTTCATTTTCTTTAAATTCATTAGTTTTTAATGTAGGTAATCTAGGTAGAGGCTGACAAAATACAGCTGACATTCACAAAATTACATTCTATTAGGTAGGTATTTACAGATTATTATATGCCTAATGTTCTGTGGCCCTAGATCAGCATTAGTGTCAGTCCGATAGTCACAAGTTGTGACAATATTATGACACGTGATTAGCGACTGCAGCCATTTGATCTGTCACTTCACTTTAACCCTGAAATAAGAAAGTCACTCGCATGATATATTATAAAATTATAACACCATATAATTTCATGTTTGAAAATTACGTTTTCAAACATATAAGCATCCAGCCAGTTTGACGGGTGTAGAAACCGAGCACGACAGTCGACAAGTGAAACCGGTGAAAATGTACAAACTACGGTCATTTGTATACGGCACACAAACTACCGTCATTTATGTACGGCGCGCGGGACAGGCGCCATGTCTAATCGGCCTCGTGTCACTCACCGACTCACGTTCTGGCAATTGAACGTCGAACAACGCATGCGCGGGAGAAATGGAGACGCACACGAAAGCTACTATCTGTTACTCAAGACTTTTGTTTGGTGGAAGAAATAAAGGCGGTGCAAAGAATAATTTGTTATAGTTATGGATATGGACCATGCATGAGAGCACTTAAGGGTTCGTCGAAAAGAAACTCCTACTGTATTTCCGCCTCCACTGACTTCGTGGCTTTAAACGTAGCGCAAGTCGGTCGCAGTAATAGAATAATTAGTAAGATTGGTGTCGGGGGATATAAAAAATTTCTATAATAAATTTATTTATTTTGAAGTTTTTTTTTTATTTTAAAATTTATTTTTAATTTATTTTATATATAAATACACACGTCGTCGCGGACATCGGTGACGATATGGTTATACGTGCGAGAAAATAATAGTTAGATACCTTTTTAATTTGACTGTACATATTGTCTGTGCTCTTCACACATTCATTTCATAAAATAATTTTCAATTTAATATTGATATTACCTAATGATATCACCTAATTATGTTCTATATTTTCAAATTACTTAAAGTTGCCGTACCTACTTACTTTGCAGCACACGTCTACGAAGGCACAAGTAATACGTACGTTATCTTCCTGAACACATATGCACCTACTAATCTAATTCTGAGCTTAGTAAATATTTAAAGATGACTTCATGGCAAACAATTTGTAACTCTAGCGATGAACCAGCAGGCCAAGATAACCTTCAAGAGTGTCTTTAGTACTTATACTGAGTTTTATCTTAAGACATATCGGTAGCATAGAACTCTACAATTTGCTAGGCATCTGTAAAAGTGAAAGTATAAAACAAAATTAAAATAAAACAGTTGTATTACCAAATGTTAAGGTTACATACACTCGCATGTGTAACCGCTGCAATAACAAGGCCAGGAATGCGGATAAGGAAGCAAGGTAAGTTAGACATTATATTTCGTGTTTTGAGTTTTCGTTTCACTTTATTTTATATTTTCCACGAATCTACATAATATGTAGAGCCTAGAAAAGCATTTAGGCGATGAGTGACACTCCCCACTTTAGCTGGGCGACGACGACGTGAAAATCACATAATGCAATGATACTATATTTAAGTATGGTGTTGGCACTGAAGAAGACAGACAAGTTGTTGATAAAAAAGAGCTAAATTAGAAAAACATTTGATGGAAATGTCTCGAGCTACATGTGCACATACTTTAGACACTTAGATGCACTTTATAATAATATGTTCTGATGATAGTGTAAGCGTAAACTGTAATTACGTATGCTGTAACCGCTGGTCTCGATGGCCTCAAATTATTCCATTTGTTACATTATTCCACATTCTACATGCACTGATTAATAGTCAGTCGCATGTGCTGAATGATAGCTAAGAGCAGCGGCCTCAGTAGAGTAATAACTAGCCGCGCCAGGGCAGCGGCATCGCATGTCGTGTTAAAGCCGAACTAACAGAAAATTTTACTCAGATTTTCTCCAAATTCGATCACCTTCAAGTCCCAGTTCACGATAAAATCAAATCAATACTAAAACGTCGTTACATAAAGACCGGCCGATAGACGCAGACATTGCATTTCATACCATGTAGATAGATAGAGAAGAAAAGTTAATCAGAGATGAAAACATCATTATACCCGTCCATGGGATGGGACAGTGGCGCCTTTGCTTTTAGCTTACTCACTTGGTAATGAGATTCCTTAGTATTAGTCACGCACGCGATCGCCTCGCTAGTTATTGCAAAACCGTGTGTTTGTAAGTTGAATGAGGATGCGATTAATAATGTTCCCAGAGCCAAGGTGAAGCGCCTGACTGCCTGCGCGGGCGATGATTGACTTGTCATGCGGCGCATGGCGCGGCGCACCAGGCGCGACCTAGACGGAGTCAATTATTATTAGAAAGATAATTTATATGCAAGTTACATGAGAACATCATTCGTTAAAATATTCAAACTACAATAGCACCTATGAAAACTAATAAACTATCTAAAAAGTTATTAGAACTTTTATTAAATAATAGAGAAAAAATTATGTGAAAGAAAGTGCTTGGTCTTGCTTGGTAGAACCAGAATAAATATACCAAGTCCTACCCTTTCTTTAAATTAACGAGCCAATGTTAATGTACTTCTAATATAAGCAGTTTTGTTGGAAATGTTCTTGTCAGTTAGGGCAGATAGATGAGTCCGTTTATATCGGAACTTTCTAGGGCGGCTGCGAAGGACGATGTGACGTCACACTGTGATTTAACCTGAATCGTATATTCGTCTCATCAGCTAGCCCACTTATTGTTAGGGTAATTAAAATAGGTTATGATTATTTTTTTTATAACCACATACATAACATTTTTTTTCGGTAGACTATTAAATTGTAGTAAATTTTTTTCGGTTTCCGTATCCCGTACGGAAACCTATTACTAAGCCTACGCCGTCTGTTTGTCTGTCTGTCCGTCCGTCCGTCTGTCCGAGGGCTGCATCTCTTGAACCGTAATAGGTAGCCCGTTGAAATTTTCACAGAATATGTGTTATTATGGCGGATATAACAATAAATAATAAAAAATAAAAAAGGGGGGTTTTTATACAAGTGTTTTTTTTTCAATGTTTTTTTGTGGTGCGGAAACCTCGGTGCGCGAGTTCGACTCGCACTTGTTTATAACTATACAAAGCAAGTGATTTTCGGAAATATACTTCCGAAAATAAAAAAAATTATGTGATTATAACCAAAATATTACCATAATCCGTTATAAATTAAATATCCTTACATACAATCAGTGGTGACGTCACATGACTGACAGCCGCCCTAGATAGTTCCGATATTGATGCGCACGTGCGCCGCGGATAGCCCTTCTCGGTTCGAGTACAGTTGGTTATGGAATATTAGGTAGCTAAAGTAGAAAAGGCGCGCGGGTCGTTGAGTACTTGTGTAACGTAACGGTACGATACTCGTGCAGTTGAGTCGGCTATTCAATTAGAGCTGTGGCGTTTAAGATTATTAGCTGTCTGTAGGACCTTGTAAAACGCGAGTTCCGTCGCCGCGTAGTGATAAACTACAGCGGCTTACTAATATTTTGTCTTTAGGTTTTAACACTTGGTAGAGTGAAACGTGATTGGTGAACAGAACAGGTAGACTGCAAGCTGGTCTAGGTCAACAGCCCAGATGTAGTGTCAAATATCGCACCAACTTGATGAGCAGCTCGGGAGCAAGCCGCTAGATTCTTGAGTCAGTTACTAGATGTAATTGGTTGGTTTGACTTCTATTATTACAACTTTGCACAACTTCTTTGATTCGAACTGGTCGGAACTATACAGGTTGTTTCAGGATAGGCTTGACAAACTTCAGGAATAGAAAGTACTCTCATTATTAGAAGAAAAAAATCCTTATCACTGAAATCGAAATTCCGTATTTTTTTTTATACAAACATTGAAAAATGTGATAAAAACTCGATGGACAGTGAGTATGGGGAGATTTGGAATTAGTTCTGTCTAATAGGTCTAGGGAGTGCAATGACCTAGTCCATTCCCCTTTTTCTTTTGATGTCATTCAAATTTAAGTGATTGGAATGTACATATATGCACTTTAATTCTACTAGTTAAACTATGTAAGTTAGTAATTTTATTTTTATTATTTACGGCGGATGTTAACCCTTCACCAAATCTCGATGAAACAATTTTCACCAAAAAGTATTTACTATAAAATGACCGAATCTGGGAAAACTTTCAGAGCTTTTCGTCTTCAAATATGGACCCCTTTCGAACCCTGAAGTTACGAAACCCTATCCTGAAACACCCTGTATAGACTAGCGTGCGCGCTCTTCGGTCGTGCCAGCTACACTGAACTGAACGAAAAACACCGAGGATTCGACCGACCTTCACTTAGGGCGATGGTACCTAGGTATCTTATACGTGTGGGTTGTACAATAACAACTTTTAGTCTTCCGATGTAAGGAAAGTAAAAATCGCATTCGCGATTAAATTAACCTACTTTATAGTAAGCTTCGGCCACATTCGACCGTCTGAACTGACTCTCCCCTCAACGGCCTCCAAACAGTTACTGTTACAGTAAATAGCCCCTATACAACCAGCCAGTAGGTCTGGTGAGCGGTGCACAGCAGCGGTGCAGATATGCGACGCCTGCGCACGCTATGTTGTTACGTCACGTTACACCGAACATTTGCCGCAAGTTGGAGTTTTACGAAAACCGTTATCTGCTACCAGAGGTTCGATCATGCATGAGTTGCTTTTGACACTTCGCCGTGTTCAAGCGTCGCGCTCAACTAAATATTTGTATGGAGAAACGATGGAGCGCATTTGGCGGGCCATTATTGGTACTAAAATTACGTTGAGCACGGCGAAACGTCAACTAAATCTGGCGATTGAGCCTCAGAACTTAGAACTGACTGAGCGGCTATTCGGTTCTGACTAGGTATATGAGTAAATAATGACTAAACCAACATTAATATACATGCCTAAGCACAAGCCTGCCAATGATAATATTTATTTATATTGGTTACTAAAATGATTTCAAAGGAGAAAATATATTCATATTTCCCCAGAAGACTTATAGTACCGCTATTTATAATGTTTCTTACTAGTTTTTTTCGGCGGCTGCACTTGCCTGAAATGTATACTCGATGACAATACCTACATAAGCTAAGTACCTACCTACATTTTACATTTAATAAATTTTTTTTTTCATCAATGCAGGTTATCAAATATCTGGTGGCACGATTCAGAAACGAGGTAGCTGATGACCGGCGACCGTCTGAACTCTGAAGCTAATATAACACAAATCTCAATATAGAAGATATATTTTCATTTATTGGAATTGTCTCTTCATGGATAAGAAACCAGTACATAATTACGTCTAGGAAAATATTAAATTAAAATGAAAATTATCTATA
Organism: Nematopogon swammerdamellus; assembly: GCA_946902875.1. Taxonomy (NCBI): domain Eukaryota; kingdom Metazoa; phylum Arthropoda; class Insecta; order Lepidoptera; family Adelidae; genus Nematopogon; species Nematopogon swammerdamellus. The sequence continues at coordinate 8,815,586 of OX336340.1, read as the reverse complement.
AAGTAAATATTAAATTAAACTACTTAGGTACAATTAAGTTTATTTACTAAAATAAATTAATTTGCACTTTCATGTTACGCATACGCTCCACTATCTTCCTAAAGTGAGAAAATGACTAAAGATCAGTATGAAACAATGACGTCATAGATAGACGATTTTTTGTTCCTGAAGTCTTCACGATCGCTCTAGGCCGCCTCATGTAATAAAGTGTAAATTAAATCAATTACTTGCATAATTTTAGACGCCGACTGCGATTAGCGATATAACAATTATAGCAGGCAATCATACGAAAAACGGCGGGAAAATACTATAAATATAATTAAGCCGTTCAAGTGCGCGTGGAGCTATAACCAATTAATAACAGACAAGAAGAAATTACTCGTCCGTCTTGTTGTCTGTACCTTTTAGTGTCTTCTTAGTTTCTGTTGCTTCTAGAAATAATCGGATTTAGGATAAATAGTTGAAAATATATGACAATTTTATGATAAAAAATATGGTAAACAATGACATGTTGTATTATTGTACTTAAAGAAAAATCTCTCATAATGTATAAATATATTTTATTTCTTTTAACGAACACTTTCATTTGATATGTCACATGACGCACTTGAAAAACAAAATTTTTACATACATATACATATCACACACGCTGAATCCCGACAATCGGGGTAAGCAGAGTAATCGGTGTTGTGCTGCAAGAACTCTGGTCAATTACAGTACAACACCGACCACCACGTTTCGCAAAGTATTTGAACAAGATTAAATCGATCAAGCAGCAAGTAAGGCACGAAGACCCACCTGCTGCATGACTCGGTGGAAGTACCGTGCCAAGGTGAGAGGTGGCGAGCCTGTCGCCCTTTAGCACGGCATCTTGTCCTTATCCCTTAGTCGCCTTTTACGACATGCATGGGGAGAGATGCAGTGGGGATATTCTTTTTAAGTACCGGCCCCACACGGCCACACACAAAATTTTTACTATCTAATTTATTAATTATTATTAATAATTTCAAAATTAACCCCCAAAATCTAAATTCGTTCATTACGCTATACATCCGTGATCGGGTTATCTATAACTTAAAACTCTATATTATGTATGTAACAAATTTAAGCTTTTTTGCGTGTAGTAGATTCGGAGAAAAAGTTCATTTTCGCTAATAAATAATTCAGCAATTCGGTTTCTCATCTGGAACATTTCTTAGCTCCCAACTAGTTGAAAAAGTATGAGTTGTTTTTTTTTCTCTCGAGTGATTCGGTTCCTACTCTAACATACCTTTAGGAAACAACATAAACAAGGAGAAGAAGAGTTGAAGACCCAAGAGGCCCGCTGCGGAGGCCGCGCCGCACGGCTGCGGCGGCGGCGGCGGGGTGGCGGTGGTGGCGGCGGCGGCGGCGGCGCAGGCTCCGACACTGGTGTGAATGCCACATTAGCACCATCCATTGTGTGACAGTTGATGTAACTTCCCACGAGGTCGCCAACATTGACTGCAACTGTGTCACCGAGTCGCGACTAGTGAAGTGAACACCTGCCAGCGCTCCGCCCGCTATCATGTTTAACTTCCCTGCTCACTCTTTGCTGTATGTGGCGTGATTATATTATGTATATTGTGAATTTCGGGAAGAATAGGGCCCCATTCTGCCCGAAAAAATAGAAAACAGCTTGATTAAAATCTAATTCGCAGTTCTGGGCTTATCACAACAACACTAGGTCAGACTTATCGCAGAAATTATACTTTATAATTGAAGAAAAGGGATAGAGATAAGAAGAAATGACTCTCCTTACTCTATAGAACTCCTAGTTTTAGCTGCTCGATCGTAACTACTCTTGGTTTATTCTTGTTTCAACATTTATACTTTTGTATAAGATTTAATTCATCATTTAAATTTATAAACAAGTATATTATTTTCATTTCATTTCATATCACCGATCGAATTTGAATTTGGTATTTAAACTATTATAACAAAATAGAAACTAAATATGACTGGGTTGGGTTATCGGACGCACAACATCAGCTACCCTCACACCCTCTATTTCACACTCTTACACATAGAGAAAGCGTGTACATATCTAAAAAAATAGTCTTTTAAGGGGGGCTGTAATTGGCCTATATTCTTATAAAAGTGCATTGTTAAATTATGTTATATTCATAGGCTGTTTGATTCATCAACGTCGTCATCATCAGCCTGTATCGGTCCACTGCTGTTTTATTACCGGAACAAAAAATAAATACTTAAATTTAAAAAAAAATATAAAAGCTTACACTTGGAAATATGTTCAATAAAACAAGGCTAGAGAGAGACTTTCCGCAGATGTATCAGCATTTTTGAGTGGACCATAATGAACGCTTTCGAAAATGCGCTCTCAGTCTCGGCACGCGCCGACGAAATGGCAATTACCTATCTGAAAACGAGATTCGCGAAATTAGAAAACAGGCGATCGAGCAATACCTACGTTGTAAAACACTCTCCGTATGCATGTAATGTAAGCTGCCGGACTGGTTTTCTCAGTGTTCGCTGGTAGGTTAGTACCGCATGCATGCAGCTGCATCGACTGGGGTCTTGCGTATGCAAAACTTGCAAACTTGTACTGCATTTCAGCTGGTAAGCTTGTCGTAGGTATAGCATGGACGGCCTAACATGAGGCCGCACACACATGCATTTCTCTAATACAAATGCTTGACATGCGCATAAACATGGTCTGAGCACTACTACACTCGCAGAATTTTATGCTCACCGTCATGCGTGAATGTATTTGTACGCCTCAGGTTAGAACGAACGACCTGGCGCCTGTCGACAATCGTCGTATAACAAAGCTGCTGCCATGTTTGCCTAGCGACAGTAGACCTATTCGCAAACTCTCATAGAACTGCGTCTTTCCGATGTTTGTAATATGTACCTAGGTAAGTACCTGGTTCTTTGTCTCTATCCTTCAAGATGATTCAGCTGCCCGAATATAAAATAGAATGTAAACAGACACACAAGAAAGCGAGTTAATAAAAACGTTTCAAAAAAAGAGATATCTTCGTAAGCCGAGATATATACCTATATACCTATTGGATTGGATTAGAAAGATTTCACAGCACGATACTGATGGTATCTATGGTCTGTTAATAGGACAGAATAAACAGTTACATGCGTATCGTATGTAGGTATGCGGTTGCTTCATTCATTCAAGCGGTCTCTGTAAGAACTGCCCGAAAACATATTAGAACTCGATATGACATCCTATACAGGGTTTCTTAAAGTGGGGTCCATGGACCCCTTAGGGGTTCGTAGCATATGTATCAGGGGTCCGCAGTAGCTCAGTTAACCCTTAACATATTTATTAGGAAGTTGTCAGCAGCATCCTTTAATTTAGTATTGATAACATTTAATTAAGTAGTAAGTGTAATTAAACTACCAATAAAAGTGATTTTTTAATATAAATAAGCCTTGTTTTTTTCCTAACCTAAAATATTATTTGACAGGGGTCCGCGGAATTTTTTTAATTCTGAAAGTGGTCCGTGACTGCAAAAAAAGTTTAAGAAACCCTCTTATACTATACCAGCTGTTGCCGCGGCTTCGTTTCAGTGAAATCCCCGCGTTGAGTAGTTCTCGACTTATAGGCGAACATAGAATGATGACGGCGCATAGGTTGTTACAGATTTTCCGCTTTATTACTCGACAACAACGGTATAAATAATTGTACGAATGAGCTTAAACGAGATACAGCGGTTAGTCAGTGAATTTGCCTTATTGACTAGGTCTGGTTAAATATTCAGCGCTTAAAAATTGACTAAACGAGGAGAATATGCAGCGCTCGATCAGTCGATACAGCTTTTAGTAACGCCACTCACCGGTCAGGCGAGATCCGAGAGGCCGATTGTGATATCAATCTCTATGATCCCGTTGCTCGGCAGCCCGTAGTCTGTGACCTCCAACCTCTAACGAAATTGTAATTTTCACGGGAATGCGCTAGAGACTACAGTCGACCCAGCGGTTGGCCGCGGCCCGTGGGTCACTCAGCAGCAGGGCTATCGCTTAAAAATGTTAGCACGCTAAATAACAACTGGTTGCTGTCAAACATCATACAAATCTTGTTCACTGTTATGTCTTGTTAAGATATACGTGTGACTGTACGTACTGACTGTAGTTGTACTGACTCTACGCTACGAGAATCTTTCAATGTTCAATTTGATTTATTTAAAAAATATATATTTCGCAGCAACCTGTTGCAACGTTTTTGCCTCCACACGCTGCAATGTTACGTGATATAGCTCTCCTGTTGGCTTGCGGGTAGCTCTGGTTCACTTTTCAGTCAACAGATCCGGGTTAGCAGCGTACGCGACGCGACCGCTTGCCCGTACCACCTAACTACCTAATGACTTAACGTCTCGATAAACTGGAAAATTGAATGCCGCTGTGTCGCTCGGAAAATCACGTTAAACATTCTTGGAACAGTGCGTGCGTGCAATTTGAAAGCATTTCTTGTACTTACGCATTTCTTGAGAGAGTTCGCCAGTGGAAGTTACAGTAATCGAAGTCACATAGATAATTAATACAAATGAAATGATTTTGTTTATAATAAATGCAAATTTATAGTTGGTTTAACATCAAGCCATTAGCCAGTTCAATAATTGTTTTCTTCGTGTGCATTCTTCACAAGCACGCTGAATCTGTATAATGTCTGATATTTCGAAAAGTTGATATTGCATAAGTACGGTTTTTTTAGATTTTTGTTTCGTGGGGTCGAGCGACTCGCACTTGACCAACTAATACTGAACCGTTTTAGTTGCTTCTTTTTTCGTATTGTGTTAAAGTGCAAATATCATGTAGCCACCTTCTTATTTCAATGTAATAACTTGCAAATGAAAAAAGTGCCACGACTCACAATAACTAACTAAGAATACCAGCAACCACCTGCAACTGATCACTGAAGCAAACAAATCGTACAAAACGAGCGCACGACGAGAAAGTGTATTGAGAGGAAATAGATTCGCATCGAAAAACGAAATCGGGACATCGATCGCGGATCGCGGACGTGTTCACAGGTGAGAAAGCTGTAGAGACTGTCGATAAAGAACTATCTACGATGTGGCCGCGCGTGCGCCGTGCGGGCGACGACGACGCGACATCGGCGCTCGTGACGAGCGGAAAAAGCACGTGTATGGTTTTCTATTCGATCTAAGTATACCTAGAACTTTTTCGATTTAAAAAATGAATATGGTCAACGATCACAATGCTGTGTGCAAACACAGAATGTCGTGGTTGAACCAATCTCGCTATCATACAAAATGATTAAATACTATTGCAACTAATTGCAACATTATAAGTTGTTTAATAAAAATTAGTTTCATTAAACTATTTATTAAAAAAAACTGGCTAAGTGCGAGTCGGACTCGCGCATCGAGCGTTCCGTACCACCACTTAATTGACTTTGAAGCTTGAATTTTTTACACCTCCAAGGGACCGTAGACTTGATATTAATTTGAACTTCATACCTTTACCAGTTCCTGAAAAAAATTGTCTTGACAGACCGAGACGAACGGACAACAAAGGGATTCTGTAAGGGTTCCATTTTGCCTTTTGAGGTACGTAAACTGCTTTTAAATATTATTTCGGACAAACCACAGATCAAAGATCGGTTCTTTTCCCGTGCGGGTAACTTCGGTTAAACTTAAAAGCTCTTCGGGACAAGCGAACAAAAATGCTTCAGAAGTAATTACTATGATAAGTATTTACTTATTCAATTGAACAGTTATCTTTAATTAACCGACAGCATACATACAAAACGAATGTCGCCAACAACACGAATATTCGCCAACATATTGTGATTAAACTTAACTTAGTGATTCCGATAGCTCTGAAACATATTCAAATATTGTAATGAAATGCCAAATGAAAGTGCACTTTCAATATAACCGACCACAGGTGCCTACATGCCTTCAGCCGCTAGTCACTTGGCAATTCATTTCTTTTTCCGCATTGCTGATTGAATCACGTGCCGTTTTTCACAGGCAAGTGATAACATTGATCGCAGAATTATTTATAAGCTGCCGTCATTCATCTTCGCATATGTATGTAATAATAATAATAAGTAAACATATAATTACCTATAAATACTTTACAATACATGTCACGAAGACGGATGAAATTTTTTTTATTTAGGTACGTCTTCTGTTTTAATTTTTGATCTTACCTGTAATAAACAATAAATTAAATTAAGCGTTGTCTACATGTCTGTAGTTTTGGTCAGTGTATAATTGTCTTTTTTGTATTTTTTTTTTTACGGAAAACGCGACATGCGTTGCTGTGCCACCCATAACGTGTCTAACGACACTCATGGTCGCATACAGTGAAGTTTTATTTGTGTGATGTTTTATTTTAAATTATTTTTTTAACCATTTCTATTTAGTAAATATATTTTATAGTTGTGGACCATGATATAACATCACCTTACCTTAAATAGGGCTCGAACAGTGGGGTCAGAAGTGAAGGAAGGAAAAATCGTGTCATATTTGCTGTTAAATCAACTTTTTAACTTGTCGAACGGAGCCACCGCGCGCCGCCTCATAATATACAGGATGTCCCAAAACCGGGAACAAGGGTCTCCAGTATATATACAGGTGTGCCAAAACCGGGAACAAGGGAATAAGCCAGTTTATGAGTACCCAGGGAAAAATAAGAAAAAAAATCGGAGTCATATGTTTTTTTATGATATGAGCATTTTTTGAGAAACGTTGAAAATTTACATTTTTATGTACTACGAATTTGCAAATATAATTGTTAAAAAAAATTATTGGTAGCCTAAATAACTCTGCTATTGATCAGTAACTATCTCAAACAAAACCAGAATGCCTGTAGTTTTACCAAAAAAAATATTCAGTTAAATTTTTTTCTAAAAAAATAAATTACTCCGATTTTTTTTTTATTATTTTTCCCTGGGTACTCATAAACTGGCCTACTCCCTCGTTCCCGCTTGACCTAGAAGGTAGGTGTCATACACGTGTCATACATACCGGAGACTTACTGTTCATTGCTGGCTATACTGGACTAGAGGAGAACACAGCCGAGGCTGTTACGTAGACATCTTACATCAGGTACGGTGGTAGCAACTAGCAACCCAGTCACCTACAATTTGAGCCTTGTAAGAGGCAATGAAAGATACCTACAGTTTGACACGGGGTCCGAACTGTGAAGCAGCAGGTGAACAGATGAATGTAAAATTTTCCGTTAGAAAAACCTCATTGGTGCATGTCAGCCAGATTGTAACCTCGGACCCTGAGATCAAGAGTCCAAGCCAAGACCGCGCCGACCAGTTGCCGCTTCAAAATATGAATTTTCGGCAAAATATGTATACGTATGTGAGCGTTTCTGTTAAACGACAGCTGCATTACGAAGCACGCAGGTTTCGGAATTAACGCTGGTAAGTACTGGGTACTGGTACTTCGTGTGTACCTACATACTTCGCATACTTTATTTGTAGGTCAATGACAAATTATAATGTCGACACGCCTCTGAACGCAGCTGACTATACACCTTGACCAGATGCGAACGCATCGAGTCGCATGCGATCGCACCACTTGAAGCACGGGTTTGACACCTGACAGCTCTGGCTGATCCTGCGCCTCCTCCTACGCTCCTTTCGGAAACACTCGGGTTGACTCGGCTCGAAAGCGAACAAACTGAATCCGATATTCGTTTGGTCGTTTATGCAATTTGTTGGCTCAGTGGTATAAGAAAGAGTGTAGGATTTTTATTTTTTCGATCTCGACCATGGGTTCGTGTCCCTTTTGTGAAAATATGTTTTGTTTTGTTTTTTTTTAAGCAATGTTAAAATTATGTTATGGTTATTTTTTTTTATAACCACCTAAGAAAGCTTTATTTTCGGAAATACAAACGTAACAAAAACGACATGCGCCGCCTCAACATTAGGTTAGGGTTAATATAGAGAAGATGCGTCGCTATAGCGACGCATCTTCTCTATATTAACTCTGGTTATTTTTTTTAAACCACCAAAAACATCACTAATACATACCACACAACATCACTCATTCCACACATTCCTCCTTCGAGCCGAAGTTTGCCGAAAGGAGCTAAAGGAGTAGGTTGCAGGATCGAGCAGGTCTTACAGGTGGTTCACCGCTTGAAGCACCGCTCCGCCTTGTCTGACCACACCACCTTACAGAGCCAATGTTGAACTAGGGGAAGGTGGCCGACGACGCGACGGTTTCTCCTCTATATTGACGCTATGAAGTTGTGGTATGAACATTAAATCAATGTTGATCGCTTGTACTTATTGGAGGAATTGCTGATGCTTGCTAGAATCAACATTCCTAAGTGTTGGTATAAATACGGAAATTCCACGATGTTATCGAGGATATGGTGAAGGTGATCAAGTGAGTTAATCTTACAGAATGTGTCGGTAGTTATGAAATGGTCATGTTTATGGAACAATACTACAGCATATTTGCCCTTATTCACTCGCTTATTCATGCACTTACTGCACTTTTAGTTTCTCATCAAATCGTAGACGGACATTTTTTTTATGATCGAAGCATCAAATACATCAAAAAACCGGCCAAGTGCGAGTCGAACTCGCGCACCGAGGGTCCCGTATCGCCATGTCATGGCCAGCGCTACTCACGCCATCTAGAACGCGTGTTATGAAATGCTTCATATTAGTTAATGTCATGCTTCATATCATAATCTATTCGGTAGATGGCGCGCGCGCATACACTTTTTGGTTTCTTCTATGGGAACCCCCGTGAATTTTTTACTTTTTCTTATTTTTATTATTTGTTGTTATATCGGCCATAATAACACATTTTTGTGAAAATTTCAACGGGCTACCTATTACGGTTCAAGAGATACAGCCCTCGGACAAACAGACGGACGGACGGACGGACGGACGGACGGACGGACGGACGGACGGACGGACGGACGGACGGACGGACAGACGGACAGACAGACAGACAGACAGACGGCGCAGGCTTAGTAATAGGGTCCCGTACCTTATACGGAACCCTAAAAAGGCAAACGCGTTGTAAAATAGTTTTACCGAATTATCAGCTGAACTGAATAAACGCATTGATGATTATGGCAAGTGTTGCGTTCATCAATAAAGCAGTAACGTCGGAGGCGGCAGGCGCTGCGCAGGCGCGCAGACGGTGTATAAGATCTTCCAAAACGGTGCGAGCAAGAGTGGGCTGTAGATTGCAGAACACGTCAGCAGCGAGAGAGGCAACTAACGGTGTACCACTCGCGCCACGCAGCAGGTAGCCGATGCTGCGCTTGGACCGGTGCGGTGGTGGCGGCGGCGGCGGCGGTAATGCTCAGTCGGAACGGCGGCAGTTTGCCTTTGAGACATTTCAGCAGGATTGTACGTTCCGTACTAATGGAGGCAGACTGAAATGATAATGGCTAGAAAACAACAATTGTACACGTGTGTGCAAGAAACCTTGCGTACAAGGTTTCTTACCCGGTTCTCCCTTGTAGATTGCATTGCATGACAGTAAAATTTAATGACAAACCATACTGAATACCTATGCATAATGATTAATGTCTCAATGAAATATTGTTGTATGTTCTTTATGGCGAAATAAATATCTGAATCTGAATTAAACTAATCGCTTATTTATTTATCTTTGCTTAGGTCGTATTCCTTCTCCGATCGCCGCAGTGTGAACTAAATGGTGCTATTAGATGGATGTGTGATCTTCCGGAAGAACAATAGTGCGGCGAGTATACCTGTACCTGATAGTTAAACGATGTTCGTCGTGCTTGATGGAATTGACGATATTTTCGCGCGAACTCGTGTTTAAATTAGTAGTTAAAAGAGCAACACATATGTAATCAGGAAATATCTCATGCATGCTTTACGACTACTTAATGTGGGGTGTTCTATTGGTATGCAAGTAAATTTTTCCGCCAGAAAAAAAACTCATTGGTACACGCCGACCGGATTCGAACCTCGGACCTCACGCATCAGAAACCGACGCCCAGACCACCTTGCCGTCCGCCGCTTGGAATATGTTGTTTTTAGGGTTCCGTACCTCAAAAGAAAAAAAAACGGAAGCCTTATATGTAGAATCACTTTCGAGTCTGTCACATCTTATTTTCTCCGAATCTACTGGACGAAAGAAGTAAAAATTAGGTACATATATTATAGTTCGATGATGACCCAACCATGTACATGTAGTGTAAATGAACGAATTTAGATTTTGGGGGACAAATAAAAAAATAAAAACATTTTGTTTCAAGTGTATCGTGTGACCTAAAAACATAAATCGAAAACGAAAATCCGAAGTCTTAAACGAAAATTCTAAGTCTTAAAGTTCTCATGGAAAACGGAATGGTACGGAACCCTCTCCAAGCGAGTTCGACTCACACTTGACTGCTTTATTTATTCATGGCTCGAATGACTCAAAGATATAAGGAGACGATACGTTCTGCGTACGCATAGTGCATAATAATATCCCCCCAGCATTGATTCACAAAAATCAACCTAAATTCAAGCAATCTGACGACCGATCGATCTGCCCTACTCCTGCGCATAACATACTTTACCGTGTCCGGCGTCGAATAGTATAAAATGTTCGTTACGAAACACGCGCGTTTCCTCACAACGCAGATAGGCATTGTTCCGGGCGGAGCTAAGCAACACTGTTCGGAGCTTATCGCGAGTGCAATCGATGTGCGATGCAACGAGCATCCACTCCACACTCGAGATTTGAATAAACTAGCCGGCGCACTATGGATCGAGAAACGGCCTCCATAGTATTAGGAGATTTTTTTCGCAAACTGTTTTTGTTATATTTAGGGTTACATAAGATAATACGAAATATATAGTTGTAGTGATATCAGTCAAGTAGATATGTTATTAAAAATACTTGAAGTTTTCATTTGTATGGAACGGAGAATGTTTAGCCGATTTTTTTAAAAGTCTTTCGAGGTGTCGCAGATCTTTTAATATATCATGTAGTAGACCACGAGTGTAATAAGACCACATAAAAACTGTAACCCAATTCGACCCGGTATAGAAAATATCTAAGTCCGAATTTATAAATTTTCGTCTATTTTCTTTATACATTATTTATGGTTTAACTTTACAATTAATTACATTTTCTTATGTTTTGTGATTGCCAAGTGAGTAAGTTATACTAATTGGTACATTATGTAACAACTATACCTACCACTGTGGTCGAAAATACCCTCCATTATTTGTAGCGTTTTAAATGTTTATTTGGTATTCATAATTGATTTGAGGACACATTAAATAAACAAATATGTGAAGACGCGTAGCTTGACAGTACGTATGTATGTTAGGTTCAAATATATAAAGTATATATATATATTTTTTATATTTTAAAATTTGCAATGTATGGGACGGAGAACATTATATTTATTTTGCCGGACTACAAAGATGTGTCAAACTCTTATTAGCAAGGTTGTGTAGCACAACATAAAAATAAACACAATCAGTAAAAAAAAATTTAGAAAAGCCTTCCGAGTATCGACTGGTCAAAGTATAGCATTTTTTACATTTTTTCTTTAACAGTAATTTTTGGTTACATTATGATTGTACAATTATTAAGCAGGTATGCAAATATGTGAGGCATATAATTCTATATCAGATATGTACACACCATTCCGATTAACAGTGTAAAAAAATAGCAAAATTTTTATTTAATAAAACTGAAAACAATATAGTACATTATTCGAAACTGTTAAGAACTAACAAAGTCTTAACAATAACGTGATGTTGAACGTGACGGAAAAGAGGCTGTACAAAAAAAAATTGTGAACGCACTTTCTCAAGATGTTAAAAAAATTTCTATTCAAAATTATTCACCAAAATTAATTTTATAAAAAAATTGTTTTATATAAAATTTGAGCCGGTATAGAAAATATGTAAGTCCGAATTTGTAGATTTTTGTTTTCTTTCCTTTAAATATAATTTACAGTTTTAGAATAGAACATAAATACAAGGCTTTTCAGCTCATTCATTATGACGACGCATTAGATACTAATTACCATTCGGTAAGACGAAAACATTCCCACATCCCTGTTTGTGAAACCCCAGTATATTGGTAAAAACCGGTTTAGTACATCAGGTGGTGTCCTTTGGTCGCGAATTTCAGTTTAGTATTTGTTCAACGCGCGTAAGGGACGGATCTCTCCTTTGGAAACGAGTTATCGCTGTTTTCAAATACTTTCCTTCCTGCATTATTACTTGAAAACTAGGTACATTTTCGGTTCGAACTCTAACATTTTGCAAAATGAAAGAGTTTAAATCAAATCTGAAACTTTTTGTTTTCTTAAAAAACGAGCAAGGCCTCTCCGACCCAAACATACTATTTAACAAGTTTTCCGTTCATATATCTGATGAAAACCGTGATTAATTTAAGTGTTTTTGTAAAACCTACTTGTCTAATATGTATAAAAAATGGAAAAGTACAAATTATTCGTTCAGTTTCTTCAAATGCAAATTTGAAACATGGTTTACGTCAGACATAAAGTGGCCCGAATATGTTCAAAACATACCTCAAGAACCAAGACATGAGGAAGCGGAACCATTCGTGCCGCAATCACCAGCGAAACAGCATTCAGAAGCTTCAACATCTCCTAAACCAGAGTTCAGTCCTCGAAAACAATTCCACGAACTTCACTACCAGCAAAAAAGGCGCAGAACCGCACATCTGTGTACGGAAAATGACTTCGACGAGCTCGCATTCGCTGCGGTGAGTAAAGGTATTAATACGGAAAGACATGATGTTGCTGAGGTGCTTAAGTTTCTTCTGGAAAATTCAGATGAGGTTGGTAGAATAAAGGAATACATTCAAGTTAAAAAAAAAACACAATACTCGCCGGAGAAAGCCCTCAGCCTCTTCAGTTCCCAGCAACTCTCCAAATCGCAATACTGCGAACTACGGGCAACGGCAATTGAAGCAGGAGTTGAACTGAAGCTCCAAAAATAAAGGTCGAGTGTTACCGTCCGAAAGAAAGTGTCAAGGTCACGGAAGTGGAAGCACGTGTTTTTGCAGCATACAATAATGCAGGAAGGAAAGTATTTGAAAACAGCGATAACTCGTGTCGAAAGGAGAGATCCGTCACTTACGCGCGTTGAACAGATAATAAACTGAAATTCGCGACCAAAGGACACTAATTGCTGGTTTTTACAAATATATTGGGGTTTCACAAACAGGGATGTGGGAATGTTTTCGTCTTACCGAATGATAATTAGTATTTAATGCGTCGTCATAATGAATGAGCTGCAAAGCCTTGTATGTATGTTCTATTCTAAGATTGTAAATTATATTTAAAGGAAAGAAAACAAAAATCTACAAATTCGGACGTACATATTTTCTATACCGGCTCGAATTTTATATAAAACATTTTTTTTATAAAATTAATTTTGGTGAATCTTTTATTTATAAGTTCAGTTTATTAATTTGTTCTGTTTTTATTCAACCTTGTATTTATTTTGGCGAATAATTTTGAATAGAAATTTTTTTTACATCTTGAGAAAGTGCAACTGTTCACGATTTTTTTTTTGTAAAGTCTCTTTTTCGTCACGTTCAACATCACGTTACTGTTAAGACTTTGTTAGTTCTTAACAGTTTCGAATAATGTACTATAATGTTTTCAGTTTTATTAAATAAAAATATTGCTATTTTTACACTGTTAATCGGAATGGTGTGTACATATCTGATATAGAATTATATGCCTCACATATTTGCATACCTGCTTAATAATTGTACAATCATAATGTAACCAAAAATTACTGTTAAAGAAAAAAGGTAAAAAATGCTATACTTTGACCTGTTGATACTTGGAAGGCTGCACCTTTCTAAAATTTTTTTTGCTGAGTGTGTTTATTTTTATGTTGTGCTACACAACCTTGCTAATAAGAGTTTGACACATCTTTGTAGTCCGGCAAAATAAATATAATGTTCTCCGTCCCATACATTGCAAATTTTAAAATATAAAAAAAATATATATATACTTTATATATTTGAACCTAACATACATACGTACTGTCAAGCTACGCGTCTTCACATATTTGTTTATTTAATGTGTCCTCAAATCAATTATGAATACCAAATAGACATTTAAAACGCTACAAATATTGGAGGGTATTTTCGACCACAGTGGTAGGTATAGTTGTTACATAATGTACCAATTAGTATAACTTATACACTTGGCAATCACAAAACATAAGAAAATGTAATTAATTGTAAAGTTAAACCATAAATAATGTATAAAGAAAATAGACGAAAATTTATAAATTCGGACTTAGATATTTTCTATACCGGGTCGAATTGGGTTACAGTTTTTATGTGGTCTTATTACACTCGTGGTCTACTTCATGATGTATTAAAAGATCTGCGACACCTCGAAAGACTTCTGAAAAAATCGACTAAACATTCTCCGTCCCATACAACTGAAAACTTTAAGTATTTTTAATAAAATATCTACTTGACTGATATCACTACAACTATATATTTCGTATTATCTTATGTAACCCTAAATATAACAAAAACAGTTTTTAAAAAAAAATCAAGTTTGCGAAAAAAATCTCCTAATACTATGGAGGCCGTTTCTCGATCCATAGTGCGGCGGTGGTCAGCTGCGAGCCGGCTTTCACTTTTTCTACATATTGTTTTAGAATAAAACTTGATTTTTAACGTAGATATGGAAAATTATGAACATAGATGTAATGGGGTAAAAGTACATTTACATATGTGCATGTTTACCGTTATAGCATGACATAGCTAGAGGAAGAGCTTGACACAACTCCATTCGACTGATCAATTTCGAGGTCTTATAATAACAAATGACATTCTATTATAACAACTAATGAAAACTAAAATAATGACGAAGCATACCCAATTGAGGTTGTTTATGTTCGTTATGCCGGAATAAATGACTGCAGCTGAAGTGAATTAAACTACTAACAAGTATAAGCTGACACTTCTAAATAGGTACCCAGGATTTGCTCTTACAAAAATTTGATTAAGTACTGGACTGGAGGACATATTCTCTATGTTTGCCTTTGCACCGTATGTATGCAGTATGCTCTAAGTATCATTGTAAATGTGTTGTGGAGCAATAAATAATTTCTCTGCATCTATCACTTTCATAATAAATTCTGAGCTACATTCAAAATACATTATTACTAAAAAAAGAGCCACAGTATGGTGATGCTACTATGGTGAAGAATAGATAAGATAAGAAAAAGACAAGACAAGAAGTTAGCCGAGGGCGGTCGAGGCGAGGACAATACAACGGCGGAGGCGGCGCGGCGGCGGCGCAGCGAACCCGGAACAAGGTGGAGGACGTCAGCAAATTAGGTACGAACAAGTCAGCGAGTCAGCTTCCGTAGACGAGGACGCGCAGCTGACCCACGACCTCGATGCTTCTTCCATTTACAGCCTTGGAGCTGGAGGCATTAGCTGACATGGCAATTTAGTAATGATACTGTCTTATATTTCTTTAGAGGCTATCACTGTGGATTTATCAAGACCAGCGGCACAATTGTATCTCAATGATACAGAAATCAATTGCCAAGTGATGAACGTAGTTTAATTCACGTTCAGTTTGTTGTATCACTTCCCACAAATAAGTTACCAGGTGGGTGAATTTGTTCTCAAATGGCAATAAAGTGCTTGAACAGTGTACCTATATGTTTGCTGAGTTTCTGCAAGTTTTTAACTCTGACGTTTTTTATTGACGCGGACTGGCCGGCTAAAAGCCGGACTGGTATCTTATCGGGGGTGAAAGTGGAAGTACCTGACTGATTCTCTACCTTTAGCACAGCCACCCAGTTCGGGTGCAATAAAACAATTATTCCTATGATCCTCTTATACCATTTATTTGTTTTCTTTCAACAACAAACCTTTTCCAGCGTTCTAGATCTCATGTAGGTACGTCATTTCTAGCAGAGACAAAATCTTCTGTGATGGATGACTCCAACTTCACAATTTTGGTGCAGTTTATACCACTTATCCAATACTTATTTTTGCATTCATTTCGGCATATCTACCTACCTATATATATATTATTTTGTTTTACCAAGCGTATTAAGCCACAATAGTTATTTTATGCGTTTTCCTAAAAGTAGACTAAGCTCTTGCTAAGCTAATCCACAATCCCACAGACGACCAGAGTGCGAGTGTACAGTACAAGTACGACCAAACAATTGACTCGCTTAAAATTCCGACAAGTAAATTTTCATTAGGTCGAGGCGGTCCGCGCGATTGTGGGAACACTCACTGCAATAAAACTACAGGAGGGAGGGCGGACCGCTACGTAGTCGCAGCGAAGCATTGTCTGAGTTTCGGCATAACATACACATATCAGTAAGAGCAGCAGCCGGTGTGAGAACATGGGACGTATACGATACGAGCAGAGCAATAATAACGGAGTAACGGGAAATATGACAGACCACTCACAGAAACTGCTCGCAGCTGCTATTCGTAAAGCTAGGAAATAATCGCACGCAAGTGATGTCGTGTGAACGGTTTATTTGTGAACACGTGTGGTCGATGACCCCGTGCAATCCTATAGGAAAGAAGAATGTCCACGTATGTACCTACTGTCATTATTGCATCCGACATCTCAAGATTATGAATGTCGTGACAAGAATTGCGAATATTTTACCACACTATGCCGGCCGAAGCTACATACATGGGAGCTTACATTTTTGGGCTCTTACATGTATCCTGGAAAATGCCAAATGCTTTTGCCCCACCATCACCAAGAGCATCTGGTAATCAGAACCAATTGTGAAGTTATCTGAAATAATCTAGGTAGGTTAAAATTATGCTACTGCTACATTTTTATCCTAATCTCAAATCAGAAAAGTTACGCATCTAGACTAAAAACCAGTGAAACTATAAGTTCTTGGTATTAGATTTTTCAATTTAATGTGTTGTTTTGTTCTCTCTACCGAAACATTTGTGGGGTTCGAACAGCTTCGGAAGTGGACGCGGAAGACACACCCTTTTCATTTGAATTCGTAGGTAATAATTTGTAAACGTTGAGTAGTCGCGACGGAAAATGGGTCCATTGAACCGCGCGATGTGCTCGAAGCGGTCGGGAATCGTGACTCCGGCCGGCGTAATGCATAATCTGCCTCGGCTTGTTCGTGTTCGGTTGGCCTATGTTGCATTGGTAAATTGGTTAGTAGCCAATGGTTGAGACTTTAGAATATGATCTCCAATTTTTTTGTAGAAAATTATCAAAAAACTAAAAACTTAATACAATCGAATACGCTATCTATTAGCTAGCAAGTCAAGTAAGTGCATGTGAATTCAAAATTAAACAACAGATGAATTTCCATCTACGGATTCCTTAAACAAACTATCTACGAGTACAATGACCAACTTGCGGCCCCACTGAAATGCAAATTGAAATTACGATCACCCGGCGAGCTCATTCATTTATCAATGCTAACTGCGTTGTGAAGTAATACTCTCGATTGTCTCAATCCTTTTCACGGTTGGCTGAAGGCGAAGCCAGCTAATGGTAATGGTTAATCGCTGCTGTTTACTATTATAAATTCTATTTCGCTTCAGCGGGAGTGTGACAAAGGTTTCTAGAAAATTAAATTATTTGCTTTTTTTTGTTTTTTGGCTGTATTTAAGCTCGAACATTTCGAACGGGCCTGATATTTATTCCACATTTTACTGACTTTGAATGAAGTACTAGAAAGGTTTTTTGGATGCAAAGGTGAAACGTTTTTAAAAGAAGAAAATTAATTAGCACTTTGCTCCCACTTCGCTGAAGAATGATGTCCTTGTTGATTATTTCCAATTCAGAGGTAGAGGTAGTTTACGCGGGGCGTCTTGAGGCGTCTTGGTGGTTCAAATTGTGTTTGTCACAATGTTGTTTGTTTGTTTTTTTTTTCTATCCTATATGCCCATTTGACTTTGGCTGACTGACTGACTGACTGTAATGGTAGAACCACAGAAATCAAAAATATAACCATTACAGCATATTAAATAAATAAATAAATAAACATGACATTTCATTAGTCTTTCTACTGTCATAAAGGTCGAAAACTTAGCGTTAATAAGGCCTCACTCACTTAGATCTCACGAATGAATACTGAAATATTACATGTATAACTAATCTAGTAGTTTATTTCATACTTTATTCTCTCCTAACTTTGGCCCGCGGCTTCGCTCGCGGTAGACTCGGTTTAATAGCAAATACGATTTAAACGCGAATATGATAATAAACGATAGCTTCTTTTATATTCTCTTTCTTCCTCTCTCTCTCTCTCTCTCTCTCGTCCATACTATACTATCTTTGATACTGCTCATTTAGGTGGTATATAGCCGATATTGAGCCTCAATAACTACTCTTTCCATTGGTGCAAACCCCATCAAAATGTGTTGAGTGGTCCCGGAGTTTACCTCAAACATATATACATACAGACAGACGTTCCCTTTTATATAAGAAAAAAAAGTAGAGAGTAGTGGTAGAGATAGAGATAAAGAGAGAGATTCTCACCGTGATCGACCTATTATGGTGCTGCGTAACTCAGTGTTTCACTAAATCTACATTCTACATAAACCAAAATATTATTATGCAAAAATATTTCCACACTGTAAAGTAAGCTTACAGCAGCGCGCCCGATCGAGCCGGTCATCGATTGCCTCACCTCGGGTTTGTGGGACACAAGTATTCACTACCGCACGCATCTCAAACAATAGAACAATAAAGGTACGTGCCATGACAATCCCACATATAAATATTTAAAGCGGAGAGGAGGCGCTGCTGCTGCCTCGTCTGCAATCGGAACCGTACCGAATCGCGCTAATTCGGCGACTCGGCGTTCAGCGAAAAGCGCTTGCTTGATTTCTGGAGCGTTTCTTTGCCGAATCGGCGGTCGTGCCCGCAAAGTTGACACGAATGCAACTTAAGATGCGTGCGAGCGAACGAGCAGTGTTAGTTAGATAGTTTTTTTTTATGGACCCTCTTCTACAACGCCCTCAACAAACTTCATCTCTCAGTAAATATCACGGCGATTTTTTTATGTAATCCGGTATACTATGTGGTTGAGTCAGAGGGTTCAAAGAAAAGTCTCAACTAGCCAGTATCACCTCCGAGAAGGTACGTGCCATACCGGAGACTTTCCTTTTTGGATTGCTGGCTATACTGGACTAGAGGCTAACAGAGACACAGCGGAGGCTGCTATGGAGACTTTTTGCTCATCTCTCAGGCCGCCGATGACGTAGCGTTATTATGATTTATAGGCTAAAAAACCACCTTGAGAAGTGATAAAATGTAACAGTGAAAACCGTATGTACCTACCGATAAAGTGGTTCTCGAGTTATAAGGATATTCATATACTTATTGACGTACATGACACGGCCTACGAATATGCAATGCAGAGCCAGTATGAAAATAAAGCATATTATTGTGAAAACAAGTTCTGGCACTGATTTTGGTTGGAAAAAGTGCATATACCTACAAACCTTATACACGCTTTACCTAACAACGTATATAAACCTGACGACGGAGTGGCCTATACAGAGTGTTTCAGGATAGGCTTGAGAAACTTCAGGAATAGAAAGCACTTACTCATTATTAGAAGAAAAAAACTCCGCATTTCTTTTTTCATACAAAAATTTCAAATTGTAATAAAAACTCTATGGACAGTGAGATTTGGCAACAGTGATGTCTAGGTCTAGGGAGTGCAATGACCTAGCCAGTCCCCTTTTTCTTTTGATGTCATTCAAATTTAAGTGTTTAGAATTTACCTACATGAAGTTACATTCTACTAGTTAAGCATGTAAGTTAATCATTTTATGTTTAAAGCTCGATGAAACTATTTTCATCAAAAAGTACTGTAAAATGACCGAATTTGGGAAAACGTTTCAGAGCTTTTCGTCTTCAAATAAGGACCCCTTTCGAACCCTGAAGTTACGAAACCCTGTCCTGATACACCCTGTATAGCAACACATCTAGAAGGGCCAACAAGTCGCTGCAGTACTGGGCCAGATTCAGGGCAGTAATGAAATTCCAACCAGAATGTTTACCGGTCCGGTGCCGGAGACCGGTATCCAAGGCTCGGCCAGATTCCGACAACTTTCGCCGCGAGTGACGAATTGCAAATTTTTGTACAAAAACTTGCCGGCACACTTACGGTTTTACCGATAACATCGCCAGTTAATTATTTTTATCGCTCCCCAGCAGGTACCTATAAAGTAGTTGAATATGTTTTATGCGACATATTGTCGTCGGCTATGGATTACCTTCTGCAATCATTATGTCAGTCCATTGCATCATATTCCTGTCGGAACAAGGTGTCATGCAAATACCTTTTTACAAAATTGCACCACGCCGTATGTGTATATTTAGAGTTTAGAGAGATTAGAGTATAAGTGGGAAGGTACATGAATTTCGATGCTCGCATCCTTTTGTACCGTGTGGGGCCGGTACTTTAAAAGAATAGCCCCACTGCATCTCTTCCCGTGTATGTCGTAAAAGGCGACTAAGAGATATGACTCCCTTCTTATATTACTAGGTGGTAGGGTTTATCCCGCCCGGGTTGGTACCACCGCACTGAATGAAAGGTCGGTCGAAACGGCTACGTAAATAGTTTGTGTTTTCCGTCCAGTTCAGTGTAGCCGGCACGACCGAAGGGAAGCACTGACGTGGAACCAAGTTCACCCGGTGTTATGGGCTGACATCACGGATGTTGTAGTGTAGGTGATGTAGCCAACCGTGTCAGTTTCAATAAAAAAAAAATACAATGTATTATTACAAGTATTATTTCTTTTGTTAAATATTGCCCCTACAATTACATATTAATCGACCAGCTTTTGCCTGCGGCTTCGTTTGGCGAGACTTTTTGCTCACAGCTCAGGCCACCGATGATGTAGCCTTATGTATGAACGGTGTATACTAAAGCCATCTTGAGAAGTGATAAAATGTAACAATGAAAACCATATAAAAGCGATAAAGTTGTTCTAGACTAGAGTTATAAGGATATTTTGACGTATGATAGATAACGGTCGCCGCCGCCATACGCCACCTCCGCGCCGCCGCCGCCGGTCGCCCGTAGAAACTTCGCTTTAGGTATTTATTAGGAATTCTGTAGTTACCTACGTTCTCCAAACTCATAGTGGTTTATGAGAAACATCGATCGAAAGAAACCTATTTTGGTACTGCTGGATCTTAACGACTTAGGAAACCAATAACACTTCTACAGCGAAATCAGACCTTATGCATTTTCTACCAGTCGTACCTACCTACCTACATACATAGGCAAGATTTCGAAATTTAAGTAAAGTACATTTTCATGCCACTCATTTCCGTTTAATTCCATTAAATTTCCTTTTCATTTTATTTCATTTCACTGGAGAGTGGGCGCACTGTTAACTTTAACGACCGATGATTCTAATGTTATTCTACTTTGGCGTGTGTTACGGATTGCATACGGAGTAGACGGTATGGTACGAACGGTACCGCTGATCACGGACAATTCTTCACCCGGAAGAAAAGCTGGTGACTGTCACTAAATGCTACTTTCCACGCAGTATATATGTATACAGCAGGTTTGTATGAATAGTGCATGATAGCAGGTCTGTAGTAACAGATATTGAATTGTAAGTTACTCTATGATAATTAGCTATTTGTCTGTACCAGTTTTCCACCATGTT
Source organism: Nematopogon swammerdamellus (assembly GCA_946902875.1). Lineage (NCBI taxonomy): Eukaryota > Metazoa > Arthropoda > Insecta > Lepidoptera > Adelidae > Nematopogon > Nematopogon swammerdamellus. The sequence continues at coordinate 8,793,930 of OX336340.1, read as the reverse complement.
TGTTATATTTTTATTTTGGCAGAGTATTAATATATGCTTTCTTTGGTTACTGACACTATGAAAGTAGGCAATTTGTAGACCAAAAGATCAATATTTCAAAATAAGGAAGGGGCACTTTTTTCATACATAAACAGTGCCTAAACTATAGCTATTTCCGATAGTCATTCCATCTCCACTGAGAAATAAATGATAGTTAATTTTTTAGAGTTTCGTATTCATGCGGAAGCCTATTACTAAGCCTACGCCGCCGCCTAGAAATAATAAAAAACACAAAAGTAAGAAATTAAGGCGGGTCCCCATACAAGAAACATGCTAAGAATCGATTAGTACAAATTCACGATTTTTTTTTTATTGATAGCGCGACATGTGGCATCGTTTCACCTACAAGTAGGTGTCTAACGATGCCCATGGACATTCTGTGATGCACGGGGATTGCGAATGCCATGCCGGCCTGACAGGAGCCTTTTCACGGCCCTTTTGAAAAACCCCAGGCTGTACTTGGGAGGAAATAGATGGGCAGGGAGTGCGTTCCACATTTTCCCGGTTCTGTGAATAAAAGACCTACAGAACCGGTTGTAAGTCCGTTGAATAGGGGTGCATCCGTGGTAAGTCGATTGAATAGGGGTGCATCCCCTGCCCAGTACGCGTAGTGCGGAGGTGGAATGGGGACGGCGGAATCGCGTTAAACAGCTCCTCCGAACACTCCCCATGGAATAGACGATAGAACACACTTAGGGAGCCGACATCCCTACGGAGTTGCAGTGGTTCTAAGTCGCGGGACACCACAGGGTCACCTACTAGTCGCACGGCACGACGCTGGATTGAGTCTACGATACTAAATAATCTATGGCGATATAGGTACTTTGCATTGGAAACAGACAAGAGGTACAGGTCAATCTATAAATCTATCTTCTTTTGTCTAATATTAATAGTGTAGCTAGCTATAGTAAATAAATTATATTAATTGTTCAGTCAGAGGTACAGGTATAGCGGATCTACGGAACCCTGCATGCGTGAGTAAAACTCGCACTTGACCAATTCTTTACGTACCTAAACTATGAAGTTACTATGGTTAAGTGTAGACATCTTTATTTGTATGTGTTTAACTCACTGTGTTATAATATTAATTAGCTAGCTATTATAAAAATGTGGTGCATATTATGGCCAAGAAGCCTGTAAGAAACTCTGTGGACGAGAAAGCGCGGGAAAAGTCTCTTCCCGGAAGTCACGTGACATTATACTAGACTAAGGCCCAATTGCGCCAACACGAATTTAGAGTTAAGTAGCGAGTTATGGATTTAAACGCGGTTCCCACAGTCAACGGGTACTAGCTTAACGAGTTAAACTGGTTTATATCGTTAAATTCGTGTTGGTGCAAGTGGGCCTAAGCCGCCATCATGTGCGCAAACGAGCAGTTCGGCATGGAATTCAATGCCAACTTGGGGAAGTTAACACCTAAAGAACAGTCTGTACATAATGGCTTAAATAAGCAAGTTACAAACAACACATTCTGATAAGTTTTGTTTGTTCAAACTATTTAGGTTTATTTAAGTTTAACCTTACAAGATCTTGTCTTTTATCTACACTAATATTATAATTATAAAAAAGTACAGTTTGTAAGTTTGGATACAGGAGGTGATCTGCGAAAATACTCGTCCGATTAAAAAAAATCTTTGACCGATATTTAGAATGGACCTTTAGGATGGACATAGGATATGCGAGCGAAGCCGCGGGCAACAGCTAGTAAAATAATAATTTTAATCAATACAACTGAAACTCAGTATCATGTAAGCTATTTAGGATCTCAATACATAGGTATATCGACAAATCTAAAAAACTTAGGAGCGGTCTTTTTTTTTGTGGAAACTGACACAGTTGGCTACATCACCTACTACATCCGTGATACGTGACCGTCATAACTCCTTGGTGAACTAGGCGCCATGTCAGTGCTTCCCTTCGGTAGTCTTTACGAGTATTCATTGATATACGTTATTTACAGAATGTTAGTTAAAACTATTATATAAACTCCGATTACCAAACACGTTTTAAAAGTAGAAACTTAAAATATAGATACACATTATTAAGTACATACTATAGGATGAGGTTTAGTTAATGGCAGGTTTGATAGCAAATTCCTGGTTGTTGTATCCTGTAGTTTAGGATGTTAGAAGAATATTAGTGAAATAATTAGCCCGAGCAGATCAATACTTTTCGAGAAAAAAAAATTGAAAATCCTATTACTTTAAGTGAGCTGAACTTTTATGTATATATATATATATATAATTGGTTTCTCGGAAACGGCTCTAAAGATTTGGATGAAATTTTGTATATAGATAATGCTATTTTTTTTAGTTTATCTAGATAGGTGTAGACGCCGAGCGAAGCTCGGTCGCCCAGTTACTTGAAATTAACAGTGGTCAGACATGGTTACTTTGCGGAAAAACTAAATTTACCGCCCCGACATAACCTGTTAGTATGGCTATTCCCTAGAGTGTTTTTATAAGCCGGAGGCGCGGAGGGAGTGCAGCCCCCGTCCGCTTTGTTACGCAAGGACGGAGGGGCTGCACTTCGCGCAGCGCCGGAGAAGAGGCAATCGTAATTAGCTAATGAGTTTTTTTATACGGGCAAATAACTAAAAACTTTTTCTGCTCCCTTCATTGTTTTATATCCTTCATTTCTCATTTTCGCTCCCTTTTTGGGGGTAATTTTTATGCCCCCCTCCCTAAACGGCCCCCCTCCTCGGGGGGGGGGGGGGGGTTCATAAATCGATACACCAAGCTCCCCCCGTCTCTCCCTCCCCCCTCCGCCACCTGTCAGTATCTGAACCCACCCCAAACATAAAATGTCTTCAGTCCCAAAGAGGGCAGTCGCACAAGGTTCCATTTCAGCGCGGGCGGAGGAGTGCTCGCGTGCCAAAGGTTCAGCGCGCCCACGCTCGCTCCGGGCTATTAATAGAACTGTCTGCCCTCCTCCGAACACAGTCTTAGATATAAGGGGTTTACAGAGGCCCAATAGAGAAATATAACATAAACATACCTAGTTGACAGAAGTTTGACTGAAGAAATCCAGATTAAACACAATATTAGACACGACTATCTATCACAGATACACAAGGGCTGCAACACTGATGCCAATGTCTTTCATTACCACATAACTTCTTACTTTATTTAACTTCTCTTATTCTAACAATGGGTTCATCGCACGCGCGATACCGCGGCAAGCAAGACGCCACAACGACAACAAACTAACCCGTCCAACCCAACCGAACCGCTTCATAAAATTCCACTTCGTGCGAGCGTGCAGTTTGCCACACGACTGGCGCGCTACTGTCGTCCTCTTCACTCTCGCGCGGTTGGTCTGGACGCGTCTGAAGCAACATTTTGCAGGTAAACCTACCTGGCCGGTAATGCAGTCTCTTTCACGCGAGTATACGAAAGCATGGTGCGAAAGAGAAGGGAAATGTGTACCGTTCCTCGTGGTTGAAAACTGGCATCGACGCGGTTGGAAAATTGAGGCTTTGATGTTAAGGCCGTTGATACGACCTGAAAGTTTTATAAAAATAAATTTTTATTTAATTTTTTTTTTATTGAAAGTGACGCCGTTGGCTACATCACCTACAAAATCCGTGATGTCAGCCCATAACACCTAGTGATCTAGGTGCCATGTCAGTGCTTCCCTTCATTTCGCGCCGGCTACACTGAATTGGACGGAAAACACGAACTATTTACATAGCCGTGTCGACCGACGTTTCGGTCAGTGCGGTGGTACCAACCCGGTCGGGATAAACCCTACTGCCTAGTAAGGCAAGAAGGGAAGGGATACATGAAGCTTTTGGCACATTTAATTGGTTTTAGTATTGATAGAAATAATTACGTTAATTTTAATTCGTTTATTTCTGAAAATTTTACCTGGGTACCTAATAAATATACATAAATATATATATTTAAATTATTAAATTAAACTATTTTTTAAGCATAGCTGGTGCGTAAACAAATATTTACCTACTTAATGTTTTCATAAAAAAAAATGTATACGTGCCGTAACCTAATTGTTAAATACGTCATTTATTGAATGTTATTTGCTGAATACAAGTAAATGGGATACAATGAACTCAAAAAAACTTATGACTTCATGAAAATAAACCTAAACTTGTGAATTAATAAATACATCAAATTCTACTCTAGCTCAAACTTCATCCGAGGCTGCCACTCACCCGACTTGGCTTACAATAATAGGTACCTACAAAACATTTCCCCATCCAATACACTTGTGGCATTCCCCCTTTGAATGGTAGTGAATGTCTAGGCGGAGCGGCGCATCAAGAAAGCCCTGGATTAACACAGATCACCGGTCATCAATTATTATACACGAAATACTAAATCTACTTACTGTACAGTCATATTATAAGTACCAGTAGGTACTTATATTTAACATACCTGCCTAGTTCTCAATGCAAAATTTATTAACTATAATTAATTAATTAATTATAGGTACAATGTCGATATTATGTGACGTGAGATTTCGTGCGGCATTGAAGTATTGTCAATATATTTTATGTTAATTGAATTTTTTTTTATAGAATGGTTTCGAATCCCAAGCTTCTGTTTGTTTCATAATATCGAATTACTAATAGTTATGTAATATTCTAAATTGTATGCAGTGTAGGTAAAAAAAACCGGCCAAGTGCGAGTCAAACTCGCGCACCGAGGATTCCGCACCACAAAAAAAAAACATTGAAAAAAAACACGTTTCTTGCATGGGAACCCCCCTTAATTTATTTCTTTTTCAATTTTTTTATTATTTGTTGTTATATCCGCCATAATAAATAACATATATTCTGTGAAAATTTCAATGGGCTACCAACGGTTCAAGAGATACAGCCCTCGGACAGACAGACGGACGGACGGACGGACGGACAGACAGACAGACAGACAGCGGAGACTTAGTAATAGGCTTCCGTACGGGATACGGAAACCTAAAAAAGGAGTTAATTTGCGTAGCGAAGGTGCAAAGATAATATATTTATAGTTTGCTCTTGTTAAAGCACACAAGTGTCCTGAACACTATGTGCAATGAACTACCCCTATTAAGGGCAGGTTCCGATCGGATACCCACCACCCACGTCTTCGAAAAACATTTCGAGGTCATAATAGGACCAAAAACCCCTGGCCCATCTAGTGAGACGGAACTCAGAATCTTCACAGACGGGTCACGGACAAGCAGCGGAACCGGTGCGGGCATTTTCTCACTGGAGCTGAACATCAACAGATCAGTACCACTTGGTGCACACTCAACCGTTTTCCAAACGGAAGTAATCGGGGTGCTTCAGGCGGCAACCGCTGTGACTGAGATGGGCGTATCAGGGTACATTATCAAGATACTCTCAGATAGCGCAGCGACTCTTATGGCACTGAAGAGCAAGAGGTGTACCTCAGGCCTAGTGCTACAATGTCGTGGAGCCCTGGAGAAGGTTGCAGGTAATAATAACAAGGTGATCCTCCAGTGGATAAAAGGCCACAACGAAGACGACGGAAATGACAGCGCTGATGACCTCGCCCGAAGAGGATCCAGAACTATACCTATAGGAGCGGAACCCGTGATAATGCCGTCAGCGAGCACACAGAGATCTTGGTTGCACGCGTCGACATCACGGAAACACAGGGACAGATGGAAGGGCCTCTCAGAGTGCAGACAGTCGAGAGCTGCCCTTCCTAAACCAGACCGAAGGCTGGCTCGGAAGCTTATCAACCTGGCCCGGGCTAAGCTAAGAATAGCCGTTGGTCTGATGAGCGGTCACTGCTCACTAAATAAACATCTACACACGATGGGTATTACGGATAGTCCACTATGCAGAGGATGCTTGGCGACGGATGAAACGGCCGAGCATGTTTTGTTGGAGTGCAGTGTGCTTGACAACCAACGAAGGGACATACTCCGCTCCCCATCTTCCGTTGCGGCGGTCTGCAGACACCCCGGTCGACTTGTGGCTTTCATGGAAGACATAGGCTGGCTGGGGTAGCTGGAGCCTGCGGGGTTTTGCACGAAGGTCCCCAACCAAGCGGGATTAGTTTGCAGGCCTAGAGCCAACCCCAAACCTAACAACAACAACAACAACAGTTTGCTCTTGTATAGCCAATCTTACTAAGCTTTATGCTTCAAACTTTGGCATGCATTTCGCAGTTCAAGCAAGTAATTGTAATTTTTTTATTTATAATCAATACATTTTCTAATGTTAATTTCATTGGTATATGGTCTTAATTTAAAGTATTTCGAAGTATTTTAAGTTCAAGCGCCATTGCAGAAGGTTGCTTATTGGTTCCACAGACCGCCGAGGCTGTTGTGAAACTGCAGCCAGAAGCGGAACTATTGGAGAATCGGTGGGGTGAACGCTTTCCACGCCTCCCTCACTCTCATGTCATAATATAATATAATTATATAATATTTATATAATTCCTTCCTTGGTACTGAAATAAATCTGTTCCTATCTTAGACCACGGACGTTCCGGTACCTCGTGTTGGTGTAAGGTTTCTTTAGTATTTTGCCGTCTGAAAGTCAGACATGCTTGACAATTGGATATCATATCATTAAGTTGTGTATTCAAATTTGGCCAGTACATCAGTTCCCTAGATCTTAATTTACATTTCTCTAGGCCCAAGTGGCCTACGTGAAGGTTTTTTAACATATCTTTTCTTAATTCTTTTGGTATTACAATCTTGTCCCCTTTCCAAATTAAACCATGTGCCACCGTCAACTCTTCCCTAACATTTCAGTATGGCTTTACACTTTCATCTACAACCTGTTCTTGGTCCGGCCAACCCCTTTTTATATACCTTTTAAGAGTCTGCATCTCCTGGTCTCTGTCTGTGCTTACCTGTATTTGCTGAAAATGCGTGTCCGTGAGAGGATTAGCCACAGTGACGGCGCGCACCTGCGCCTGCACCTCACGCTCCTCGCTGCTCTCCACCGTACCATCCTCGCTCTCTCCAGGCTCGTACGCTCTTGATAGTGCATCCGCTACATACAAATATTTACCGGGCTTGTATACCAGCTCAAATGTATAGGGCTGTAGTCGCAGCAACATTCTCTGCAAACGTGCCGGTGCGTGCGCTATCGGCTTCTTTATTATTGTTATTAATGGTTTATGATCTGTTTCTACAGTGACCTCAGTACGCCCATAAATAAAAGTGTAAAATTTCTCACATGCAAATACACAAGCTAGAAGTTCTTTCTCAATCTGTGCATAATTTTTCTCAGCTTTTGTCAGCGACCTGGATGCATAACACACTGGAAGATCGTTCTGTAAAAGACAAGCGCCTAGTCCACTTTTACTTGCATCTACAGATATTCTCACTGGCTTCTCTAAACTATAATATTGTAGTACTGGTTTATTAGATAGGCAATTCTTTAAAATCTCAAAACATTTTTGATGACTCTCATTCCAGTGCCACTCTATATTTTTTTTCAGAAGTTCCCTAAGTGGTTGAGTTTTCTCTGATAAGTCCTCGATAAAACTGCCCACATACGTTATTAAGCCTAAAAATCGTTCTACATCTTTTACATCCTTGGGACATGGCATATTTTTTATTGCAGAAGTATGAGACTCATCGGGATATATTCCATTTTTTGTTATTTTATGACCTAAGTACTTCAATTCGCTCAAGCCAAATTTACATTACATAAGATTAAGTTTCAAATTAATGTGTCTGCAACGTTCTAGAACCTTTTTTAGCCGTTTGTCATGCTCCTCTTTTGTTTTTCCGAATACTAATATATCATCTATGAACAAGCATACTCCATTTAAGTCATCTAGATGCTCATACATTACACGATGAAAAACCTCTGAGGCTGAACAAATTCCATACGGCAATCGTAAAAATTTGTACCTACCGAAGGCCGTATTGAACGTACACAAATCTGTGCATTCAGAATGTAGTTTTATTTGCCAGAAACCCGATGACGCATCTAGAGTGCTAAAGTGTGTTGCGTTTGACAAATTTGACACTATCTCATCTAACGTTGGGAGCTTAAAATGTTCTCTCTTTATTGCTTTGTTTAAATCTCGCGGATCCAAACATATACGCAAGTCCCCGTTGGCTTTTTTAACAACTGTCATACTATTCACCCAGTCAGTTGGTCCCTCAACCTTAGCTATGATCCCTTGCTGTTCCATTTCTTTTAATTTCTTTTTTACACTTTCCTTTAGAGCTATAGGCAGCTTGCGCGGCGCGTGAATGACCGGCTTAATTTCTCTATTCACTATTATTTTGTGCTCAGCAGGTAAACATCCTATTCCTTGAAACACATCAGCATACTCATTGACAATATCTTGTCTCATCCCCGCACCACCGTCCACAGACATGACCCTCTGAACCACGTTGAGCTCTTCGCAAGCCCCAATGCCTAAAATCGGTGGTGAAAGAACATTTGCTACTATAAACTCAAGTATATACTGTTGCTGTTTGTGACAAAATTTTAAAAAACACTTTCCAACTACCGGTATGCTTGAACCTGAATAACCATTTAGTTTAGTTTTTGTTTTTAATAAATTTGACTGTTCTACCTTGATGCTCTCAAGATACCTCAATGGCAAAACATTAACAGTGGCTCCCGTATCAAGCTTAAATGATATCTTAACATCGTTTATCCACAAGGGAAGAGACCAGCTTTGATTACTATCTGTCAATCCATATATTACCTCATTTTCGCAGCAATCAACCTCCTTGATCTCGTACGCCATACACATTCGCGCGTAATGATTCAAACCTGAACAGTGCCTACACCTCTTGCCGTACGCAGGGCACTGAAACCTTTTATGCAATGACCCACACTTATTGCATTGATTGCGCGACGTGTTACTCGTCGTCTGTGCCAGAGGACGTGTCGCAGCGCCGAGGAATGGGGTTGATTCCACGCGTTCGCACCCGCTTGACAAGCCATTGTTGACATTGCCACTGACAGCTCGCTCATTTGTCGGATGTGGCCGGCCTCTGCCATTGCCGCGCGCATGCGCGCACACTACGTATATATGTATATGATCTCCGATTCGGTTCATTCATACTTACATACGCACTTGCAATTTTCACAAAACAAGGGCAGGTCCTTCGATTTTTTTCGTCTACGGGCATGTCGGATCATGAGATGTTTATAATTTTGTAGCGAATAAATAAATATTCCCACTACCACCGGTGGCAGAAGCCTGTAATATTTACTTGTATTGAATTTTTTTTTACTTATTTATTACATAAATACATAGTTATTTTAGACAGATCATGCTGCACCCAACTCACAGATAGAAAGCGAGTATAATTGAATAATAATATTGGGATGTTTATTCACCTGCTGCCCTCTTTTTGTTTCTAGATCCGTCAACGACCACGCTCGCAGAAGGTAGTACAAGCGGCAACGTCGCTGCGCAGGAGCACTGCCCGCCCACTGGCGCAGCCAGCAGCCTACCTGTGCTTAGTTTCGTGTGTATTTACTCGCGTGTGGTCGTCGCTCGTCGTTGCGCACGCGCTTACCGTCAAGTTTATTTACTCGACTCTATGTAGTCAGCTGCTGACATGGATCTGTAGCTGATTTCGATATAAATCGTGTACAGCTGACAGTTTGACCCAGTTCGAGGCTGTGTGTAGCGAATCAACATGATAGGAAGTGACTATACTTTGGAACTCTGTAATGTATTTCACTCTGGCGAGGTGAGTATCACTCTATCTATTCACTAAGGTGGTTTCGCTTGCTCTTCTATTTATTTCGTAGAAGTATTTTACATGTTTATGTTAGATGAACGGACTAATAAATCATTTAAAAACTCAGAACCTATTTATTATTCTATAGGAACCAACTTCCCTTTCTGAAAATATATTTGACTAAATACATTTTAATAATTTAATAAAGAAAGCTAATTCTCGATCATATAATTTTGGGCAATAATTGTTATTTTATTAAACTTTAAATAGAACTCCCAACTGAACCCTACCTAACTTGAGGGTTTCCTTTACGCGAGGCGTTGAAGTCTTTTGAATGCCGGTGTTGAATGGACAGTAGGAGAAATAATATTGTTCCTCTCTGTCTAAATGTTGTGCCCGCGTGTATTGTTATTATTATGAGGCATGAGAGGAAAATGTCGTCAGTGTGACAGGGTTCTACCAACGTGTAACTCAACTTTTCCCATCAGCTGTTTGTAGGTTTACGTTACATTTTTCTGCGGCCGAAAACACCGACAGATGGGGATAATTTTTATGTAGTCAGAGAAAAAGCTGAGCGGAAAAATCACATTAAAATAACTTTTTAAATCACCTTTTACACAGGTCGGTGTGTTTTCTTTCCCCAAAATGGCATACCTACCTACATTTTAACCCACTTACATTCTTTGAAGTTCGGAATAAATCGATGCATACCTAGATTTTTAACCTCTTAAGAGATCTCGAAGGCGAGATTACTTTTCTAAAACCCTTGATCATCGCGCGCCTCGCCAATAGGATACGGCAAAGAAGTGTCTGATCGTATCTCAGGTGGAGCCGAGCAGTTGCCTGCAGCGCGTGTCCGGCGGAGTCAAGACCGGTGTCATTCTGAAAGATGTCTCCTTCTCCGTGCACAGCGGAGAGGTCCTGGCGGTACTCGGTTCCAAAGGTAACTGGTCCGCTAAGTAAGTAAGGTCCGCTGCTGTACCGCATCATCTCAACCCACATAATAGCACTGAGCTTAAAAACATCGAACGATGTAACATAACATGAGAAATTTCGGTTTGCTTATAGGCACTTATGTACGCTTGGTTGATTGACTTCGGAAATACTAAATACAAACTCTTATAGGTACCAGAAGTTTCAATTAAGAAACTTATGTAGTTGTAAGACATGAATTCTGACATGGAATCAAATTACATGTCTGGTAATGGTAATTCACGGACTTGATAGTAACAACGCAGTGATCTGGGGAAAATTGCTGTATCGCTGAATGCATAATATATAAGATTATGTCTGAAATACCTTACTTACTTACTATAGAAGAAGGATGCGCAAGTAATGGGCGTGTGTTAAATTAAACGAGCCGTACCCACCCTTCTCAAAACAAAAGAAAAGAAAAGGCCAAGAAAACAAAATGCGGTGTGCGTCGTGTTGCTTTGCGAAGTTTTTTTTTATTTATTTTTAGTTCTTGGTGAAGCCGTAGCCCTGCCTCCGTGCCGCCGCCGCCGGTAAGGAAGGTTGTCAAAAAAACATTTTCATTAGTATGTTTAGAAAGAAATACCTACCTAGTTGTTTCATAATAAATAAATAAAATAAATAATTTTCATTAGTTAAAAAAGAAAAAATGTTAGCCCGAAGACCAGTAGGTACCTATAGGACTGAATAGATTTCTGGAGGCGGGAGACGGAATCATCACCTACAATTTTCCTCTAGTAGTTCTCGAGTTATGAGCCAAATACATAGAGCCGGCAAACATTGAATTTTATAATAAAGAAGAATGTATGTGCACAGGAAGCGGCAAGCGCGCGCTCCTGGACGTAATAGCGCGGCGCGTGAGGTCGCGCGGCCATGTTTTCTTGGAGGGTGCGCCGCTCGAGTCGCGTCATTTCAACAGGTCGTGCGCACTCGTCCGCCACTCGACCCGCCTGCTTCCCGGTCTAACTGTTCAGCAGACATTGTCGCACTCGCTCGCACAGGTAACTATGTTCTCTTGGAGGTTGCGCCGCTCGAGTCGCGTCACTTCAACCAGGTCGTGCGCATTCGTCCGTCACTAGACCCGGCTGCTTCCCGGTCTAACTGTTCAGCAGACATTGTCGCACTCGCTCGCACAGGTAACTATGTTCTCTTGGAGGTTGCGCCGCTCGAGTCGCGTCACTTCAACCAGGTCGTGCGCATTCGTCCGCCACTAGACCCGGCTGCTTCCCGGTCTAACTGTTCAGCAGACATTGTCGCACTCGCTCGCACAGGTAACTATGTTCTCTTGGAGGTTGCGCCGCTCGAGTCGCGTCACTTCAACCAGGTCGTGCGCATTCGTCCGCCACTAGACCCGGCTGCTTCCCGGTCTAACTGTTCAGCAGACATTGTCGCACTCGCTCGCACAGGTAACTATGTTCTCTTGGAGGTTGCGCCGCTCGAGTCGCGTCACTTCAACCAGGTCGTGCGCATTCGTCCGCCACTAGACCCGGCTGCTTCCCGGTTTAACTGTTCAGCAGACATTGTCGCACTCGCTCGCACAGGTAACTATGTTCTTCTGGAGGTTGCGCCGCTCGAGTCGCGTCACTTCAACCAGGTCGTGCGCATTCGTCCGCCACTAGACCCGGCTGCTTCCCGGTTTAACTGTTCAGCAGACATTGTCGCACTCGCTCGCACAGGTAACTATGTTCTCTTGGAGGTTGCGCCGCTCGAGTCGCGTCACTTCAACCAGGTCGTGCGCATTCGTCCGCCACTAGACCCGGCTGCTTCCCGGTCTAACTGTTCAACAGACATTGTCGCACTCGCTCGCACAGGTAACTATGTTCTCTTGGAGGTTGCGCCGCTCGAGTCGCGTCACTTCAACCAGGTCGTGCGCATTCGTCCGCCACTAGACCCGGCTGCTTCCCGGTTTAACTGTTCAGCAGACATTGTCGCACTCGCTCGCACAGGTAACTACGTTCTCTTGGAGGTTGCGCCGCTCGAGTCGCGTCACTTCAACCAGGTCGTGCGCATTCGTCCGCCACTAGACCCGGCTGCTTCCCGGTCTAACTGTTCAGCAGACATTGTCGCACTCGCTCGCACAGGTAACTATGTTCTCTTGGAGGTTGCGCCGCTTGAGTCGCGTCACTTCAACCAGGTCGTGCGCATTCGTCCGCCACTCGACCCGCCTGCTTCCCGGTCTAACTGTTCAGCAGACATTGTCGCACTCACTTGCACAGGATACTATGTTCTCTTGGAGGTTGCGCCGCTCCAACCAGGTCGTGCGCATTCGTCCGCCACTCGACCCGCCTGCTTCCCGGTCTAACTGTTCAGCAGATATTGTCACACTCGCTCGCACAGGTAATGTTCGCACAGGTCGTGTGCACTCGCCCGCCACTCGACCCGACTGCTTTTCGGTATTACTGTTCAGCAGACACTGTCGCACTCGGTGACACAGGTAACTATGTTGTTTATTCCATTATTTTTATGGCATGGATGCCTACATCAAATCAAATACCTTATTGCACTTAAACAAATTGATTAAATTAAGAGTGTGGAGTGGCAGAGGGCATAGATGTAATGTATGCATATAACAAAACTTAAATACAAACAAATATGTAAATAAAAATAATAAATAGGCTATGTAAAATACATACAAATATATCTACTACTAAGACGACTAAGCTAAACAAGGGAATCGCAACATAAACCTCGAAAGCATTGAATGAGCTATAAAATACACTTGCGAAAACAAAATATGGACAGATACATTTTATTTCGAGAGGATATTGCTACACCCGTAATGGCAGTTCATTACGCCTTTTTACACCCATTACCCAGTACGTTTTTTTAATCAGAACCAGCATGGTTGGCCGTGCTGAGGTCATCCCCTTATGTTACCATTCGATATAGATGTTAGGATGAAACTCAACCGGATTGATCTGCACAAACATTATTATGAATGATCCACTATTTTTCTATTTCTAATGTACCTATTTTACAACTTTTCCTTTGACAGATTTCTGGCTACCTCAAGTCATCGAAGGTTAAACAAGTGATGGCAGATCTTGCCCTGTCGCAGGTGAATACATAATCTACATAAATTAAATTTTCAAACAGTCTAAACTTTAATTACTACGTGTCGTCGGGTCTTGTGTGCGTACCTACATCGCATATTATTATTTATTTTAGGTAGCACACAAATGCATCACAAATCTGACCAAGAGCGAATATCGACGGCTGGTGATTGGAGTGCAGCTGATACGTGATCCAAGTAATTATGTATTCTAGTCCTCAAGTCTTCCCCTCAGCATTCCATAAGTCAGCTACATGCGAATTAATACTTGCCCTTCTTTTCGTATCGAATTGTCAACTAGGTACTCGTATGTAGGTGTGATGATTATATTGTCATTGGTTTGGTCTTCTGGTGGTCACCTCATTATCCTTTCTTCTCTTTGCACTTCGTATCTTGTTATTTTGTCTCTTTTCCAACTTGATCCGCTGAAAGATTTGTAGAGGTCAAGCTTTTTCTGTTTTCCATCCTATCGTAAATTAAATCAATGAGTAAATATTCTTACAAAGCAGCCCTTTTCTCATTGTCATACATAAGTATCACCATATATTCCTCTTACAGTAATTCTGCTTCTGGATGAGCCGACCTGGGAGCTGGACCCCCTCAACACTTACCTGGTGGTGTCCATCCTCGCCAACGCTGCCAAGAAGTATGGAACTGCTATCATACTCACCATGGAGAAGCCTAGATCTGGTAAGACGTATTCCTAACCAAGCCAGGCAAGATAGAAGATACTGGGGAATTACTGGAAGAATATTAACTTGAAATGTTTAACAAAGAAAGGCTTTGGGCCAGAGGGGAAGAGATGGAAGCGATTGTGATGCGTTCAAACTTCAGATCGATCAGAGTTTTGTTGGCTTCCATAACCTAGCTGAGTTAGGCGTACATAGAAGTCAGATTATATATTATATAGATTATATATATATATAGAAGTCAGAGTACTGTGTGGGGCCGGTATTTAAAAAGAATAGCCCCACTGCAGCCCCGTGCATGTCGTAAAAGGTGACTAAGTAAGGGATATGGAATATGCCAAAGGAATGCCGTGCAAAAAGCCACCTCTCACCTTGGCGCGGTCCTTCCACCGAGTCTCTTGTCACAATATTTTGCGAAACGTGGCGGTCGGCGTTGTGCTGTAATTGACCCCAAAGTCCTAGCAGCATCCCCAAAGTCCTAGCAACAACACCGATTATTCTGTTATGCTCATATTATACAAAATATTGCTATAAGTCTGCTATTCTTGCACGAGTAGCCTCCGAATTTCCGCCACATCTTATGTTTAGACTTCTCTGACCCAGTTGACTTACACGAGTTAGTTCATAGAGAAATTAGTTACACACGAATTTGTAAAGTCTCCTTTATGACGCTAAGTAATGAGGAAGTATCCACACAGCTTATGTGGTCATGAGTTCATTGTGTACTGTTAGCTCAAGTAAAATAAAATTATACATCCTGAAAATAATAGTTTCAGCATGAAATCCATTTCCTAACTATATTTCATACTACATCTGAGACCCATCTGTTCCCCTATAATTTCTTAAAGTTTTCTTAATCCGGCTCGAAGGAAAAAACATTTTACCATCTAATTCGACCTGTATTAGAGAGCAGATGATCGGATGTTTGCGCGTGAATCGATTGAGGTATTCTCATTTTGTATGGGTGTGTTTGACAGATGTGTTCCCGTTCCTGGACCGCGTGGTGTACCTGTGCCTGGGAGACGTGGTGTACGCGGGGCCCACGCGGACGCTGCTCGACTACTTCGCCAGCATCGGCTTCCCGTGTCCGCAGCTCGAGAACCCGCTTATGTACTACTGTATGTGGGCCATCTTCTTCTGTTTCCCTACCAGGCGCCATTTTGATTTTCCGGCGCGAAATTTATCAGGGGGCCCGAAGATCCTAGATCTTAAGCTTGAACTCGAAAAGCATTCACAGTTCTTTTCTATGGACACCAAGAAACAGGTGTTTCTACTACATGGCCCCTATATATTCATTCTGGTAACCGGCTCATTCTGTCCAGTGTGCCTGTCGACGGTGGACCGGCGGTCTCAGCAGCGGTTCATCGAGTCCAACCACCAGATCGCAGCGCTCGTGGACAAGTTCAAGCTGGAGGGCCAGGCCCTAGTGCAGAGCCGCAGCAACGATCACAGTCGCATCATCAATCCGAACAAAATGCACCTCAACTATGGCAAGCCCGGTTCCCTCAGAGTTGTCTGGATGTTGTATGTGTGAGTACCTATCTATTGTTGTTTTTTTTTCATTGATTGATTGCGCCAGCCATGCTTTATTTCACTGTGTAGTTAGCCGACACGAGTGGGTAGGAGTGGAGCATACGTGTTTCTCAAGCAACTTTTTCATCGAAATGGATTACACTCCCAATAAAACCAATTACATAGTAATATTCAAATAGTAAATAGGATGGAATGTTATATTTAGCTAGATTCCTTATAATTTTACTTCCGTCAGTTTACTTCATTTTACTTCACCACATTTTAATTCCTTTGGAAAACTCTATTGTTTTACAGGAGAATGCTGGCGTCGATATTCAATTTCACGAAGACAGGCATGAAGCAGATATTTATGCGACTCTTCTCTCTGCCTATCTACTTCTTCATATTGTGGCTTTTCTACAACGATGCAAAGGTACAAAATATGTACATACACTCAATATTCATTCGGAGCATGATGCGACCGCCTCTAGTATTTATTCTAAAATTATTTTGTTCGCAGAACTACCAACGAGCTTTCATCACAAAGAGCGGTTTAATATTTAACGCTATGGCGGGGACTTACTTCATCGGAATATTGAATACTATTTCACTTTGTGAGTATTTTTGTTTTGTAGTTTGTATCGTCGTTCAATGAAAACTTAATTGTGATTTTGCCCTCTTTATTATAGCTTCAAATTAATTGTGGAGTCTTTGATGGAAGTCTTTTGAAAGTAACATGAGATCTATAGACCAAACTATATAAGCTTTCATATCATGATCATCATTTGCAAATTTTTGCTCGAACCCAAACTTTGTTTTGCATAAATTATTTCTTATTATCTTTGTTATTGTACTTTATCATGCCTGCATTGTAATATAATGATAAATTTATGACCAACGTGACTTATCGGAGTGTACAATGTAGAGTGTACTAATTACTAGCAAATAGATGAATAAAAATGTCATTTGCCACGCATACAAATGAACACTTTGTGTGTGTCCCCATAAACACGAAATGAACAAATTTTGACAGTTGGGCCATACCGCATGCGTTACTACCAGGAGTCGCAGGAGGGGCTGTACGGCGGCGCTGGCATGTTGCTGGCGCACAACCTTGTCTCGTTGCCGTTCGCCCTTCTCTCAGTGCTGGGCTCTGCGGCTATTGTGTACCCGTGAGTCTTTACATGTCATGTCATTAAATCAGAAGTTTGGTGAAGACCAGCCAACGTTAGGCAATATTGACGCCAAGTCGTAATAATTCCAAATCGGATATTATCATTACACACCTAAATATTATTACGAATCCAAATTGTACTGCTCAGCTTTAGGACAAAGAGTGAAGAACCCTAGTCTGAAGTCATGCCTTCTAAAGTGAAATGGATTACCAACTGCAGAAGCAAACCAGCTCATGATATTGTATTTCCAGAACTAAAACACATGAGGTTCAAACTGCCTTCGCTGCTCTATGGTGAAATGTAAAACATTTTCTATGTAATTTCACTAACATAGTTGCATTAAAAATAAATAAAAATAATAACTAATTTTCTCGGATCATAGTTTGACATACAACATACACCCATGTCACACCAATCCAGCCAACTTGTAAAATATTCTTTATTGTTCACACAAATTCAACAAATGGTGATACGAAAGATGAGCTTAATGCCATAAGGCATTTTATTCCAGCAACTTCAGCATTAAACAGACTAGCACAGTGCCGTTATGATCTAAATGTGTGTTATTGTGTATGGCAGTATCATAGGTGACATATACGAGGTGCGTGAGTGGGCGTACTGGTCACTCGCTCTATGGTCGTGCTACGTGCTGGCCGAACAGCAGACGGTCGCCATCATGATGCTGGTGCGGAGCTCGCTGGTCGCCGCCGCTGCCAGCGTCTACATTACCTGCATCTATATCGTGTTGGCTGGCGGAATTCTGAGGTCAGTCACTCATCTTGATTATATTATCTTGTTCAATGAGATGAATACGTGCGATAGATGATGGATTTCGATACATACAACCTTTTTTGACATATTCTGTCACCCACACTGTGGGCTGTGGTGAAAGACAGTGTGCCCTTAAACCCATCTGTGTGTTCAAAGTCATTGTCTCTCTTGAAAGTCATGCCCATTCAACAGTACCTACTTATAAACATGGTCTAAGTCAACCTAGATAGGTAAACCGCATACACCTGCATACATTTTCCGAAGGTAATTAATAATAAAACTTAATAAATACTCAAGTATTGTACGTACGTAGGTACGTGTATGTGTCTTGCAGTGAAGCTGTGGCTAACTTAAACATGTATAATATTTGTGTACACTTAAACTTTCACAACTTCCCCACAGATCGTACAAGGGTTACGAGGACTGGCTGTACTATCTGACGTACGCGACGCAGACGCGCTACGCGTCCGTGTTTCTACAGCGCAGCATATTCCAGCAGCCCGCGTTCAACCTGCTGCCGTATAGCGACAGCGAGAACTGCACAACCACTGCGCTCGTGCAGACAGCGGTCGGCGCGCCGCATGCCGACAACTGTCGCTATCTGAGCGGCAAGGCTTTTCTTGCTGAACGGTTAGTTTAACTAGATAGAAACAACTTTATTGCTCCAAGAATCACTTACATAAGGTGCAAAGGCGGACTTATCCCTTATAAGAGATTTCTTACAGTAATATTTTAGCCAAGCACTTCTGTGGAAGTTTAGATTAGAACACATAGGCACATTCTTTATTACACACCGGTAATAGAAATACATACATACAGGTCAGTTAACCAAAGCTGGCGCGTACACAGTACTCACACCAATGCAATTGTGCAAGTGCGAGTGAGACAGATCGGGGCATACGCATCACGAAACCCCCATCTGTCTCACTCGCACTTGCACAATTGCATTGGTGTGAGTACTGTGTACGCGCCAGCTTTGGTTAACCGACCTGTACCACACGCTGTATCCCGGCAATCGGGGTAAGCAGAGTAATCGGTGTAATAAAAAAAAATCATAAAGAATGGAAAGAAGCGAAAGGTAATTTCTAAAGTAAACTTAACAATAAAGAGTGACAGACAACTCAAGTTATTACAATATCAAAACTAGTTTGTGGCTTCAATGAATAACATCTGTTTTTTTTTTACAGATTTGCCATACTTTTTATTCACCTTGATACTTGATCACCTTGTTTGTGATCACCAACAAATGGAGCACCTTGTGGCTTTGTGGCCTGGGAAGACATAGACTGACAGACGGAAGGGGATTCATGAAGTACTATAAAAAAAAAATACATATGTGTAAAATTTTCAATTTAGTACAGCATATTTAATGTAACTTTGTGAAGTGCATGTTTTAATGATAGTGTATTGCAACAGGTTTACATCAGCACAGACCACCGGCGACATTTACCAAGCTGGAGACTTCAACTTGGACTTCAACCTGGGAGTCTCTTTCGCCTTCGCTCTCGGCAGCATCGTCATCAACAAGCTTCTTTACGTTATGCCTCTGCCCTCTTATGTGAAAGATAAATTTAGAGAATAAGAATAAAATAAACGCATATCAAGTATTTATGTTGTGGAAGATGCATCTGTGCATGGTGCAATATAAAATCATAATTATTACGAAACACAAATTAGCTTCTATTGTGTGATAGCTAAGAATGGTCCAGTACATGTATTTGTAACATAATTCACCGAGAAATAAAATTATATACACAATTACCTTTACTTGTTTTTTTTTTTTTTTTCTGTGTGTAAAATGATCAGACATCGGAATCCGCGGGGCACGAATACGACCTTGTTAGGGATTGACTACGGCGATCAATAAACAATCGACACTGTTATCGATACTCATATTTATTTGTTTATTGTATTTTATTCATGTCATATTTCAGACATGAATACTTATATACCTACAGTACTTATATAAACATGTATACTTTATGTTAACGATTAAGTAAATATAATACATATTTATATAAGGTCTTTCAAAATTAGTTCATAGTACGCTAAGGGGGGGTTCTGTATCATATAGGGAGTAAAACCTATATAAAAATTTTTGGACCTTGGGCTTTTTTTAAGTAAAAATTTTATTTATGTAGGTATTTAAATAAAAAAATAGGTGGTTGATTTTTATAACCTAATCGATTCAGTTTCATAACAGTAACAAAAAAGTCTTCATGACCATTATGATGTAACACGTGTAAGTTGGTAAAAAAAATTAAATTCTTTCTATTCCATACTAATAAAACTAAAACTGTGGTTTTTCACAATTTCTGAAAGAAAGAGATATACGTGTTGGAAGACTTTTTTGTTCCTAGCACGAAACCGAAACGATTAAGAAATTTTTTTTTTACATTTAACATTAAAAAAAAAAATTTTTGTGAAAAAAAAAATCCTTTTTGATCTTCAAAAGTGATCTATTTCCGATACAGAACCCCCCCTTAGCTTACTATGAACTAATTTTGTAAGACCTATTTTTTTGAACCTTGGCCTTTTTTTATGTAAAATATTTTTTTATGTGTTTAAATAAAAAAATAGGTGGTTGATTTTTATAGCCTAATAGATTCAGTTTCATAACAGTAACAAAAAAGTCTTCAATATCATTATGATGTAACACGTGTAAGTTGGTAAAAAAAATCTTATTCTTTCTATTCCATACTAATAAAACTAATATTGTGGTTTGAACAGATTTGTATTGTACCTACAAAGTAAATACAACATTTGTTTATTATATCTTATTTTCTATAGAAATACTCTTAGTTTTAATAATCGACATTATTTCATATTATTCTAAAATAACGATCGATTTTCGATATTTGTGGATACATTGTCCCATCACTAAACAACCTTGAATCATTCGTGCCCCGCGGATTCCGATGTATGAAAATGATCGATGGAGTCAACTTCGCCTAAAAGTTTTTTTTTTTTTTTTTTTTTAATCTTTATTTTGTTTAGGGCTTTAGCCATTCCTGGCTATGCCAGCCCCATAGTAACTATATTGATTTTTTATTGTACTTCAGCACGATTCAACGCCTGTGACTTTACAAAAAAACTTAGTATGAATTCAAACTCCTCCCCCTGAGCTCGCCCCAAGGCTTCATGTACTTTAAAAAACAGGTTGAGTCTGTCAGTTCTTAAGTTTCTCAATAGCTTCTGCCTCAGTTCTTGGTTCCGGGCACATTCCAACAGTATATGGAGTAGGTCCTCTTCTATCCCACACATGCTACAGTTGGGTGATTGTGCTATCTTCATAAGGTACATTGTCTTATTTGTTGGAATGTGTCCAGATCGTAGTCTCAGGCCCATTACAATTTCTGTTCTCGGTCTGTCGCTCTTGGCAAACCAGGGAATTTTTAACGGTTCACACTGCATTGTTCTGTACCATATACCTTTCTGCACTGATCTCTCATCGAAATATTGCTTCCACATATTATAACAGTTCTTTTTTATTTCGGGTAGGTGGTCAGTGCAGAAAGTTTTACATTGACTAATTATTGCATCAGATGTACAAGCCTTACTAGCCAGGCAGTCAGCCTCCTCGTTGCCCGCAATACCAACGTGCGATGGAATCCATTGTAGAGTTATGCTCTTACCTTCGGTGCTCATTTTATATATATCTTTTAGTATTTCGTATGAAACCGATCTTCCAAGGTTGCCCTTCGTACAGGACACGAGGTGTTGAAGTGCACTTTTTGAATCTGTGAGTATGACTGTCTTATTAGAACCGGTCGATGTGCTGTACGAAAGGGCCTCTGAAATCGCAATTAGTTCAGCAGTCATGATAGGAACTTTTGCGGGTATGTTGATCTCCATCCCATCGTTGGTTTGCGGGTCCCAAAAGGCTGCCCCTGTCCCATTATCATTTTTTGAGCCATCTGTATAGATTTTGTAGTGTTCACTGTACATTTCCCTAATCATAAAGTCGGCTTTTTGTTTTATTTCTATTTTTGACTCATCTTTTTTCGGTTTATCTATACCTGGTACATGAACATGAACGTCTAGTTGGATTTTAGAGGGCCAAACCTCTAATGTAAACATCTTTTGAATAGAACAATTTTCAATTTCCCAATCACTCATGCAGCTATGACACTTGAGTAGAATAGGAGTATTCCTCCGTCGCCAGTAGGCATAGGTACATTTATCTAAAAGCTCTTGTAACAGCTTTATCAGTGGGTTTTCTGTGCGTGACTTCATCTTCAAATAGTATTTACTGCCTAGGTATTGTCTTCGCACGTGCAATGGTTGTATACATAAGTCACTCTGCATCACATGTATTGGTGTACTTTTGATGTATCCTCCACAAATTCTCATCGCTCTATTTTGTAGAGTGTTCATCTTATTCAAGTGACTTTGCGCACAGTGACCATACAAAAAACTGCCATAATCCATTCTGCTTCTTATTAATGTTATGTATAATCGTCTTAATTGGATAGGATGAACACCCCACGACGACCCTGCCAGAACTTTAAGAACATTCATGTATTTCATTATTTTATTGCAGCTTTCATTTATGTGTTCACGCCATTTGAGTGATTGATCTAGCCAGACACCCAGAAATTTAACAGTTTGAGCTCTAACAATGGGAATATTGTTCACCTTGACATTTATATTGGCTCTATTTCTACCTCGTGCATATATACATATTTTGGACTTTTCTGGAGCTATATCCAGACCAATTTCACCCAGTAAGTTAGTAACATCCCTCAGTGCCTTTTCCATGCATGTGGAGGCGTATTGAATGTCTTTACAAGTTATATACATAACAAAATCATCTGCAAATTGTAGGATTGAAATATCATAAATTTTTCTAGCCACTCTCGAGGTTATTATATTGAATAATAACGGCGAGAGTGGGTCCCCTTGTGCTAGGCCTTTATTACACATTCTTTGAATATATTGTTCACCCTCTATCTGAATTTGTAAATATCTTTCTTTTAAGTAATTTTCAATATATTGTATAGTGAGTTCGCCAATATTGATTTTACGTAGAGAGTAAATTAATGCTGGGATATTTATATTATTGTAGGCATTTTCAACATCAATAAAGCAAGCCAGAGTAGGTTTATTAGTCGTTTGGGCAATTTGTATACTAGTGACAAATCTGGAAACGTTTTCCAAGCAAGACATCCCACGTCTGAATCCTGTTGAGTTATTTGTTAGAATTTTGTTCTTTTCAACAAACCACTCTAGCCTCCTTACAATAATTAAATTAAAAGTTTTGCACATACATGATATCAAGGAAATAGGCCGTAGAGATGATACCAGGGATGGATCTCTACCAGGTTTTGGGATTGTGATAACCCTGATATATCTCCATTGACGTGGTATATCTCCAGAAGCAAAAATTTTGTTATATACTTGGACCAATACAGCCTTACCGACTCGGGGGAGATTCCTTAACATGGAATAGCTAATGTAGTCTGTCCCTGGTGCAGTGTCTTTACTTTTGAGTACATTTTCTAATTCTTCTTTGGTGCATTCCTCGTCTAGCTGTCCTGATGGTCCTCCAAAAGTGCCCGGAGGGTCTGAGACCGTATCTGGACAGAGGCTGCACAAAAGTTCTTCCGCTAATTTTTTGTCTACAGTAGATTGCCCTGACCGAATACCCTTCAGCCATTTCATCTTGCGCCAAAGCTCAGAAGTTGTTGTTTGGTTGTTAATATTATCACAAAAGTCTCTCCAACCAGTGCTTTTTGCTTTGCGTATTTCTCGACGTGCTTCTGATATTTTGCGTTGGAGTTGCTCGAAGTTTTCAGGTGTTGCTCTTCTTCTTATTTGTGCTAATGCTAGTCTTCTTTCAGCCACTGCTTTGGACAGAGACGGTGTCCACCAGGGTTTTGGCTTGAATGTGTTTTGCGGATTGGGATTGTGTTTGATCCAGGGGATACTGTGTTCTGCTGCTTCATAGATTTTGTCTGTTATGTAATCGTAGGCTTCTTGTGCTGCCAGAGGAAGTTCATAGGTGTCCAGTGTTTTTTCTAATGTTTCTTGGTACAACCTCCAGTTTGCATCCTTTAAGTTGCGTCTTTTTTGTGTAGATCTGAAGCTTTCAATGCCCACTGAAGCTTTTATCATTAGGTGATCGCTACCGAGTGATTCGTTTGTTACCTTCCAGTCGCATACGAGGGCTAAGTCCGTTGTACAGAAGGTAATATCCGGTGAAGATTTTTGTACTGTGCCATTAACTTGTTTAATTCTTGTGTAATTTCTATCATTCAATGTAATAAATTGGTATTCAGAGCTTGCGTTGTATAATTGTTCACCTCTTGTATTGGTTTTCCGTGACCAGTTAGAGTGGTGTCCATTAAAGTCTCCAGCTATTATAGTCCCTGCATCCCACTGTGAGAAGATATGCTCCCAGTCTGCCTGAGTCGTGGGAATGGATGGTGGACAGTAAACAACTATAACATATTTCAAGGGGTGGCAATTCAACAACTCTACTCCTAGTACTTCAATTCCAGAGTGTACATTGCTGAGATTTAGGAGTTTTGCTCTTACTGATTTGTGTGTGACAATACATACTCCTCCATAAGAGTCCTGGCGGTCTCTTCGGAAAGTCTTGAAATTATTTATTTTTAAGTTTTTATTTTCATCTAACCAGGTCTCCGTCACCATTCCTAAATGAACTTTTTCTTGATTTAGTGTTTGTTCGAACTCTACATTTTTTGGTAGTATACTATTTGCATTCCATTGAATTATATTTACACGATTTATCTTGGCGGAATTATTCATTTTTGCGGCCGAATCCTGCCATTGAACCCATCACCACATATTCCATAAAAAGTTTCATTGCCTCCGATAATAATAACTCTACCAGGAGACTTATTTTCTCTTCCCATTCGTTTTTTGATATTATAATTTCTTTTGCCTTGGTTATAAGTGTGTTCCATCCCCTTTTTTTCTGATTTTCTGTGTTGGACTCTTTCGTAGAGTCTTCCTGGAACTCTATATCAGAGTATGATGTTTCATCTTGTGAATTTTTGCTTTTGTTATTATGCTGCTCTACTTCATTTCTTTTTCTAATATGTACCTTCTTTTTATTACTCCTTTTTATTTGTTTGTCTTCCGTTATGCTTGCCGCACTTGAGATGATGTCGTTTTGGCGTTCTCTCTCCATCGGTGAGTGTATCTGTGCTGTGGTTATCTTTGTATGGGCAGCATAAGATGCACTTCTTGGTTGTCCTCTTGGTAGTAGTAGTAGCTCTTGTGTTGGCTGGGTTTGGTGCTCTTCTAAGGGTTGTTCATTATGTTCATTAGTAGTTCTCGCATTTGTAGCGCCTACGGGAGTTGCCGTGCCTCGTTTTTGTATTGCCATTTTGTATGAGCAATTTTCTTTGGCCATTATACGCCGAAGCTCTCTTTCCTTACTAAATACACGGCAAGTTTTTGATAGAGCCATGTGTCGTCCTCCACAGTTCACACATTTGAAGTCTTGAGTGGTACAGTTCTGGTGTTTGTCTCCACATTTTGGGCAAATTATTTTGCCCGTTGGACATGATTTGACTGTGTGCCCAAAGCGCCAACATCCTGAACATTGGCTAACGGGGAATACATATCGTTCCACTGCGCACCTGTTTCCATATATATATGCATATTCTGGTAGCTCTGTGCCTCTAAAACATATCCTCACAGCTTCGCTTGGCACCCATATACCATCAATTTGTTTGTTTAGACGTTTTACTGATACAATTTCTTTTTCAGCTTTCTTCAGAATTTCCAAAATTTCTCTTTCGCTCATTTCTATCTCTATTTCTTTGATCACTCCATATGAGAAGGGAACTTCGCTCGCTTTTCTGCATATAATTCCTTTCTCCTTAAACAACTGATTGTCAACAAATTTTGTAGCATTTTCTATTGTGCTGAACTTAACAATTGCTT
This sequence comes from Nematopogon swammerdamellus, assembly GCA_946902875.1. NCBI lineage: Eukaryota > Metazoa > Arthropoda > Insecta > Lepidoptera > Adelidae > Nematopogon > Nematopogon swammerdamellus. Next base: position 8,768,152 of record OX336340.1, on the reverse strand, counting down.
TATACAGGCTCAGGTATTTAACTTTACTCACCCCTCCTATGTTTCCTTCATGCATTAGCCGTGCGAGGCCAATTTGTTTAGGAATTTTCTCCGCGCTCGATATGTACACTTCACATTCCACATCTTGTTTTTTTCCAGTTTCGCCTGAAGTTCTTCTATTTACCTTCTTGTCTTTTTTCCCCACTAATATGAAGTCATCGTCCTCATCTCTGGCTCTCTTCTCTCCCGTTGAAACTCCTGAACTTTGTTCCTGTTGTTGTTGACTTTCAAACTCCATCCACTCTCTCTCTTCAATAACTAAATGTTGTTCTGTTTCCTTTTCTTGATACATCTGGTTCTCCTGGTTCCTTTTTTCGTTCCGGGAATACTCTCCTTCCATTGTGGATGGTTCCCCAGGGTCTAACTCGTCCATTGTAAAATGAGGGTAGTTTGCAAACTTTCCGCTCACATTTACTTGCGTTTTCTAACACTTTTCACTTGTTTTCAAACTGAACTACACTTTTCGCAGATTCGCCACGCTCAGTTCTCTATGTTTCAATTGCTTAAGCTACTGTAACTTTGTCAAATATCATTTTTATTCACTCATAATGCAAGAGCTCAGTGTTGACAATTTAACAATTTGACAGTTGACATAAAACTGTGGCCTAAAAGTTGTTTTAGTCTGCTAGATAATCATCTGAAGGAAAGAATTATATAGCAAAAGATTTTAATAACACTCTTGCCAGGGGCGCTTGCGTCTTTTCCCATATGGCAAAACTGACAAAAAGAACTTGTGATCGACATGACGCGTAATTACGAAGCTGAATATAATATGAAAAGGTTCGAACGTGAAGTTCTCAAAATTTACCAAGCACAATCTACATATTATAGGCTTATGCTCGGGCATAGCTGGTAAAGCTTGACTTTCATAAGATAGAAAAAGTAAAAGGCGACTAAGGGATATGACTCCCTTCTTATATTACTAGGTGGTATGGTTTAACCCACCCTGGTTGGTACCACCGCACTGAATGAAAGGTCGGTCAAAACGGCTATGTAAATAGTTTGTGTTTTCCGTCCAGTTCAGTGTAGCCGGCACGACCGAAGGGAAGCACTGACGTGGCACCAAGTTCACCCGTTGTCATGGGCTGACATCACGGATGTTTCCAACCGTGTCAGTTTCCATAAAAAAAATATATATTTGGGTTTCTTTCAAAAACACTCGACTACATAATACAATTTATTGATACTTTGACAGGACAATTTACAAAAAACTTACAACAATAACGGTGGTGTGTCACAGTTAGCTCATACGTCAGCCGAGTGTGAACTCTCCTATGACCTTTGGATATGTGTAAATGACGGTCGTCTCGCCTGTTTCTTCTGATTCTGTGGCATGTGCACTCGATGCTTCGTCTGAAATATAAAAAAAACTTTCAAAACATGAACGGCTTGATTTTCAATGGCATCATGGAAACTACCCATCGCGAGTAGTGTGGAAGGGAAAATATTTTCTAATAGCAATCACACGATGGATCACTAATAAGAAAAATAAATCTGAATTACGATTAGGTATACTTAGCTTGGGATATGGTTCAAAGTTATTTTTGATAACTCACCTTTATTTAAAAAAGATTGGTCCTCATACACTACGATGGACTTATTCAGCTTCTGCACAGTCACCTGAAGCAAAATAGATTAACAATTTAGAATTTCACAAATGTGTAAATAACACTTGCCATCGAACATCACTTGCCAACTGAAATGCACAATTACATAAGTACATACCACACGCTGTATCCCGACAAGATAGGTAAGCATAGTAATCGCTGTTGTGCTGCAAGTACTCTTGTAAATTACAGCACAACACCGACCGCCACGTTTAGCAATGTATTAGGACAAGATAACTATCAAGCAACAAGTAACGCACAGACCCACCTGCTGCACAGTGGAAAGACCGTGCCAAGGTGAGAGGTGGCTAGCCTGTCGCCCTTAAGCACGGCATCCTATCCTTCTTAGTCGCCTTTTACAACATGCACGGGGAGCTATTCTTTTTAAGTACCAAACCCACAAGTTACACTGAAATAAATTTTACGTGCATACGTACACCTGCTGCTTCACCGTTCGCACTGGTGTAAAACTGTAGGTCCCTTCCCTTGCCCCTTACTAGGTGGTAGGCTCAAATTATAGCCTTTAAAAGTAATATTGTTGATTAAAGTGAAAGTTTTTAAACGTTGACAGGAATTAACCGGCAGCTACATTTTACCCAAAGATGGTGAAGTGACCCTATAAGAAGACCTAGCTTGGCGTTAGAAATTATACTAACCGAGTGTTGACCAGTGGCTTCACTTGTGTGAAGATTGCCTTGGAACACATTCAAATATTTTCATTTGGCACACAAGCTACCCCAATGCAAAATACCAGGTCAGTCTGGATGATGTGTTCAATGGTAATAAATAGTAAATAGACAAGACGACAGACGGATATTTTTAATTATAGTATGATTCCAGTTTCATGTTTTCCATCCAGTACAGCGTAGCCGGGACAAACCAAAAAGGAATCAGTGACACGGTACCTAGTTCCAACAGGAAAGGAATTGTGATGCGCCGACATCACACGGGAGTAGTGGGCGACGTAGGTTGGCTACGTCAGGAGCAATAAAAAATATCCCAATGAATAAAAGTACGAACCGGCGACAGAACCATCTCTCTGTACTTGCGCAGATACAGCTTAAGAGGCTCAATGTAGTTGTCGAAGCCGAGCGTGTTCATAGCGAACAGCACGTCTTCACCGTTGATGGTCTTGCGCTTCTCGAGGTGGCAGCGGTCGCTCGCCTCGCTCGTGATGAACGAGATGAACTCAGATATGCACTCCTGCACGCATTCGCGCGCGTCCTTCGCTATCTACAACAAGAATTAAGAACATCATGAAGAATTAAGGTATCGACAAGCATGTCCGAAAAAGATTACGATTGTGTAAGAGCTGTGTCAGGACTGTGGCACGCTTTATGTTGTCTCTCCTTACCTCAGTGTGAAACAGATGACGTTTTGTATGTACATGTTGTTGTTGTTGTTTTGGTTTGGGGTTGGCTCTAGGCCTGCAAACTAATCCCGCTTGGTCAGGGACCTTCGTGCAAAACCCCGCAGTCTCCAGCTACCCTAGACAGCCTATGTCTTCCATGAAAGCCACAAGTCGACCGGGGTGTCTGCAGGCCGCTTATCCCTTAGTCGCCTTTTACGACATGCACGGGAAGAGATGCAGTGGGACTATTCTTATTAAGTACCGACCCCACACAGTTACTTTGTATGTACATACATACCGTCCGTGATACTACAGTACCACTTAAGTAACAGCCATGATACATTATTTATTCTGGAAATATTTCACGAAAAAGTTCCTACAAAGCAACATACATACCTTGCCGTTATCCGGGATGGCTCTCTTCATGATCTTGGCAACATTGGCTATGGGCAGAAAGCGGTCTTGTTCGCGCAGCGGAGTGTTTTTATACTGTCCCGAGTCTGAGTTATTCTCCTCTTCTGTAACAATAATATGTAACATACAGCACACTTGTTGATACGATAAGGCGCACGCGCATTATGGTAATAAAACTATCATTGTTTGGACAACTGCAGCTATCTATAACAAGTGGTCAGAATCACAAAATAAATAAATATAATTAATGTTGTGATATGAATGTAATAAGTAATGTGATAAGGACATTGTAGTGGTTTGTGACAAAAACATTAGTATTTCATTTCATGTTGCCCAATGGGGTAGTGCATCGCTTGGTCTTTGCTTATGGTGACACTTGGTCCGGATCATCTCTCACCCTATAATATGGTTTAGGGAGGCGATGGTTGGGGTGAGTATTAGATTAGCGCCGGTTAGATCGAATATTGCTGGTATGCTTATTGTGTAGGCCTAGATAAAAGATGAATTATAGTGAAACAATTGTTTGCCGGAAATGCGTAGTTTCGGAGAAAAAAAAATTTGAAAAAAATATTTTTCATACAAAATAAATTTTCGATTTTAATTTTTTTTTTTAATGCACCAAAACATTTATTTTGAATAGGAATTTATGCAAAAACGACATGCGCCGCCTCAACATTAGGTTTTTTTTTTTAAACCACCAAAACATTCACCCATACCACTTTCCTTGTTTTTACATACATTTATATACAAAACCAATGTTTTTGTGCTTGAAAAAAAAAAAAAAATTATTTTGTATGAAAAATTAATTTTGTATGGGAAAAAATTTGTTTTCTCCGAAACTACACATTTCCGGAAAATAATTCTTTCACTATAATTCATCTTTTATCTAGGCCTACACAATAAGCATACCAGCAATATTCGATCTAACCCCCGCTAATCTAATCCCTCCCCCAAACCCCCCCCCCCCCCCCCCGCACCCCAATGGCTGGACCGTGTGGTGCTCGTGAACGGTTTGTGCTGTTTATGGAGACTGACCTGCTTCATGTCTTATCGCATGCCACTACGATAGTAATACGAACTCAATAATGACCTCACGAACAAAAATCAAATCAATAATTTTTTTTCACTTTGTCATGAATTGCTGCATCTGTCGTAAATCAGACACATGCGTGTTTAGGTAAGTATACGCCCCGGCACGTAACTTGGCTTCTGTGCGAGCGGGACAGCAATATACCAACGATCGCATGCGTATAACGTCGTTCCTCTCGCAGATGCCAAGTTACGTGCCGGGCCGTGTAAGTAGTGAATCAACAAAAAAATCAACTAGTCTCAAATTACGTAATTTAATAAAAATAATACTATATTAGTTTCCAAATAGTTTTTTCGTCATTTTAGGAGTTCTTGACCCCCACTTTAGTGAGGACATTTATTAACCCAATTTTTATAACTGTGCACTTCGAGCTGTCAAAGTCGTTAGGTTGGCAGGACTGAATTCACCCCACGCTTACATCCTCACCTCTCCGCCGACGCCTATCAGTACACGCCCTTACTGTGTGTGTGTGTACTGATAGGCGTCGGTGGAGAGGTGAGGAAGTAAGCGGGGGGGGGCAGGGCTATTCGCAGGTACGCCAAACATAGATTATTAGCTAAGAACTCGTAGGTTTGCCAAACAGAGATTATTAAATAAGAACTGGGAGTGTCCTATTAGATTTCCTGCGAATAGATCTACAAGGCGGGACAGTGCTATTCGCAGGTATGAGGTATTCGTAGGTACGAACTGCACTATGCGAGTTGGTTTAAAATAAAAATTACCAGGGTTCTATAATTTTTTTTTTTCTAACCTAATGTTGGGGCGGCGCTTGTCGTTTTTGTTAGGTTTCGTTGAAAACTCCCATAGTGCAGTTTGCATACCTGCTGCAGGTTTACCTGCGAATAGACATGCCCGATCGGACAGGGCTATTCGCAGGTATACCTGCGAATAGACATGCCCGATCGGATAGGGCTATTCGCAGGTATACCTGCATGCAGGTATACCTGCGAATAGACACTTCCTAAAGCGGGGAACTCACTATGTGGGCATGCCCGGCGGGCAGTCTGCCAGGCATGCCTGTCGCCGCAACACACTACACGGACCACTAGACCGACTTGCCCACGGGCAGTCTGAGCCAGAGATCGTTTCAGTTTCATCAGAAATTAGTTGTTAGAATTCATCAGAAGTTGTAAATTATATAATGAAATTTTCCATAGTGTAGACATATTTAATTCAAAATTAGGTAGTTTTAAGAAACAGTGTTTAACTTTGTGCACAGAAATTAATTTGCTCTAGGTTCTTAAAATTTAATTACTATTATTATAATTTTTTTTTTTCATATATTTCACTTCTTTTATTTTATTTTTCATGATAAACTAGTGTTGAAAACATGTTTCCTAATTGTGGAAACTTTACTGGTTTATGTTATTACTTTATGTTTATTTAATTTAAGATATTTATAACTGTGTGTTTCCCTAAAATAAATAAATAAATAAATAAATAAATCAGACAATAAATTTTTCAAAATCAATTTTTTTTTTAATGTATGCTAAATCGGCTTAGGAATGTATTTCCTTACATTTCTCAATTAAATTTTGATAGGCAGTATTGCGTAATTCAGTGTTCATAAACTCCTTGCTTTTGACCTTCCATAAGCATGGGAATGTTTTGTAGGCAGCTATAAATTCTTCCCAGAATATTTTGTTGTCGTTAAAACTCATTTTTCATTGAAAACCTTTTAAAGTTCGTAAAATAGTTATAAACGGACGTCTGCACTGGTTGCTCTCGCACCTATGTCTGTGGACAGGCGGCCCGCGGCGAGAACTCACGCTCGGACATGTCTGTGCCCGCGCAGACAAAATGGGATCGCACGGACGCGCGACGGGCAGTCTGCCGGACCGCCCGCGACGGTCATACACTTGACAGACATTGGACAGACCTATAGTAGTGAGGTCCGGCGGGCATGCCCGCCTAGTGAGTTCCCCGCTTAAGCGGGGCGTGAATTCAGTCCTGCCAACCTAACGACTTTGACAGCTCGAAGTGCACAGTTGTAAAAATTGGGTTATATTAGTCGTCTGGTTCCTGTATGCCACCGCTGACGGTTATGATATGACGTAACAGCTATCGGTACCGTCGACAAAAAAGTCGGATAGACGAATGTTCCCGCCACCAGGTGTTAAACTGAACTGTCGTTACTTCGTATTTCAGGCATAGAATTAATATGTACTACCATGTAATACTAATAATAATTTTACGTAATTAAGTGACATGACTAGTGAAGCTAGCACACGTCATAGTCATATTATTATTCCTTTTTTTACTCGTATTGGCATTTGAACACAACAAATGTTAGTAATAAAACCAATAACACAAAAAAAAAAACAAAATTCGTACACGCGCGAGGGGTAGGTAGCTCAATTACACATGAAATACGGGTGTGGCTACGCGGTATTACATTCTTTGGCTACGCGACAGCGATACTAACGCTACTGAGCTAGGCGTCAGCGGGTGTGGCGTGAGGCGCGATGTGCGGAAGCGCGGGCTGAGGTAGCGGCAAACCAGCAATAGACAAGTAATATGTCCTTACGTTAGTAAATAGGTTATTTCCATGATATTTATGCCAATGTTCTGATTATGAAGTTTCAAATTACCTAGACGAGCATGCATGAAGAACATTATGGGAGTGGAAGAGGCGGCAGAGGTGTGTCAGGATCGTGGCACGTGGAGATCCGTTGTCTCTGCCTACCCCACCGGGAAACAGGCGTGACGCTATGTATGTATGTATGTAAATTACCTAGAACGTCTGCGTTTACAACGTATGTCGGCTCATCCAGGAAGCCATGCGCCAGCTCCTCGCTCAAGCCAGAGCTTTCCATGTTTGAGGAAGCCACTATGCTCTACTAGTTTTCACGAGAAACCTGCTGCAATGTTCAGATTTTCCACTCTCTAGAAAATGCTAATATTTCGTTCTTCTCAACCATCACAACACAATCTCTTTATAACAATACTACTTTACGAACAGGTTATCCTCTTTGTATACGAAACAATCTCTCAATCAAAGATCAACAAAGAGAACACAGACAGATTGAAAACGCAGTGGTTATATCCTCTTTGACAGATTGATTGATTTGGTATTACATACCAAAGAATATAGGGCTGATAAAATGCTGATTTAAGCCACTACTACACCACAGACAAAATCAATTACACTACAGTTTCATTATATACCTACTTCCCACGCACGTAAGCAGTCTCTAGTAACTCGCAATGAAAATAATTATGTATGAGGGTCATTCTTGAGCCCCTCGATTTTCACTGTCCTGAAGCAAAATTGCTACTTATTACAAAAATTTGCACATGAAGTATTTTTTTCCTTGAAATTTTAACTATAAACTAACTGGGCAAATACTGAAATAGCGTAAAATATAAAATTAAATAAGGCAAAAAAATTATCAAACCCCCAAAAATTGATCTCACTGGCGCGTCCACGGCCCAGATTGTTACACAAAACCATCTATATTTATTTTTCTGTGCAATTAACTGATATTATATTATTTACCGTGCAAGGTGATTAGTTGTTAATTTCCTAAAAAAGGTTTTAAAACGCGTATTTTATATATATTTAATTTTATTTAGTTTTAAAATTTTGTCCGAGACCTAACAATGATTTCACTGGCGCATCACAAAATCGCGTGTACAGCACTACCGGAACGGTTAAAAGACGCGTCATCGGCCCCGTGCCGAAAAACGTCAGTCGTGTTTCAAGCTGCGGGGAGTGGTTGAGCGACTCCTCGCTGCGTTCCCGAAATACGAAGGTAAGAAATTGATTCCACTGGCTTGGTTCTGGTTCATCGTTGATTACTCTGGCTGAATTTTATTTATAGTGGCTTGTTCCAAAATCAATTAAATGATCTATATACAATACTCCATGTAGCCATAATCTACTGTGTTAACCTCATTACTCCGATTTTAGTACATTCGCGGTAAATGACAAATTTTCAAAAAAAAATGATTCCCTTGGCATTGATTCCACCGGTTTTATAGCCTGGGTAATCAATATTTGCTTAGTTTATCCCAGAAAAAAAGTTTTAATTGTGCGGAAAGGCATCTATTACAATTCATTATTATTTTAAAGCAATGTCTATAATCTGACAATTATTTATTTATTTAAATTCTTAATTTTTACACCAATACACGGGACAAAAAGGTCAGCTTAACGCTAAACAGCATTTTATTTTAGCTAACCTATGGGTATGATGAAGGTATTGTAGGTGTACAGTGATAGTGCAATGGGCTTGTATGTACAATACAGTTATATTACGTAAATATAATATGAATATATGAGTACTGTCAGATACACATCAAGAAATCCACTTTTTGCGTCGCATATGCGTGCTTCGTTATTCATGTCAAAAACTTCGGGAGGGCTACACACACACTCAAACAAACACGTTAGGAAAAAAAAATGTTTTTAGCATTACTTTTCGAGAAATTTAACAAAACATGTTTGCTACCTAAACATTAAATAGATCAACCTGTGTGTACTAGTAGGTAACTTACAATGTACGAGGTCAATGACCGTACTATGTTCAAGCGCAAAACAGCTGTTTGTTGTGTTTTTGAATGGGTGAGCGTGTGACAGTGGGAGTATGTGTGGGTACTCTTCACTTACACTAGTCTAGTAGTTAGGAACTTACATTTTGGTTTTTTTATTTGTTTTATATAGAAAGCGCGACATGTGGCATCGTTTCACTTACGAGTAGGTGACTTACGATGCCCATGGACATTCTGTGATGCACGGGGATTGCGAATGCCATGCCGGCCTGACAGGAGTCTTTTCACACCCCTTTTGAAAAACCCCAGGCTTTACTTGGGAGGAAATAGATGAGCTCCCTGCTCATCTATTTAAAAATAAGGAATCTATTTAAAAAAAAAAAAAAGGAATAAAATGAGGAGAAGACAGGTTGTTTTAATCAACCTACAAGTAGGTAATTATTACTAGTGAGTGAGAACAGCGTTTAAGTGCATCATTGAATATTTGAATTGTGTTTAACATGTTCGAAAAGATTTGTTGGAGGCGATTATTTGCTAAAAATAAAAGCCAAACAATTAAAAATTAACTTTTTTTGATTCCCTTGTCACTCTGTATTGATTCCCCTGGACACGAAATTTTTATGTCAAATATATTTGCATACATACGTTAGAATTTGGTGCCTTATCGAAATTTATGTTTCTTATGCATCTAACTTTAATGTTTGATCACAGGTTTTATAAAATTTTAAGACTTAAAAACTGCCAGTGGAATCAACAGAATACGCCCAATCTCAAGAATGACCCATGAAAACATTTCACAAATACACCAACCTAAGAAGTGTGTCTGTATGTGTGTGTAGATAGATAGTTGTGTGACGTTGGTAGGTAGAAGGTGCGGTTATATCCTCTTTGGTTGTTATCTGTCACTTGGTCTGTCAGGCAGATCTTTCTTTCTGTTTATTCTATAATTCATAATATGAGTCGCAGAAAATGTTGCATTTGCGGACTCAAGGAGCAAGAACAAGAAACAGGGAAGCGTGTGTTGTTCGCCCAGTTTCCTTTGGATCCAAACCGGTAAATTATTTATTTCATTATTTTTTCGGACTATTGTGTTCTGAATTTTTTGGTAAATTGCTGTACATAACAAATCGGGGGCAACCCCCCTAAATTCGACGGTCAACAAAGTCAGTTTAAGCACTTTCGCTTCATTTAATTTTATGCTTATCCTTGTCGACTTTAGACAGGAAAGCGAGGCGTAGGAAGACCGCACGCCAGGTCCCACCTGGCGTGGCGTGTGGTCGACACGACACGACAGCCGATGCATTGAGGACGGGCAATGGATCCGTGCTGTCGAGTGCCGGGAGAATTGGAGAAAAACTGAAGAGTTGTATGTCCAGCAGTGGACAACAACACGCCGATGATGATGATGATGATGATGATGATGATGATCCTGGTCGAAAAATGCCGAAAAAACTATAAAAATAAGTCAATGGAGTCAGCATTTAGATTTTTTTTTTATTACAGGTGCAGAGATTGGTTGAAAGCAGTGGGGAATGAAGAATTGGTATACATTCCCATAGAAAAACTAAACCAATTGAGATTTGTTTGTGGAAAACACTTCGACAAAAATAACTTCAACTACAGACAAACTCGTCTGAAGAAGTATGCAGTACCTACTTTAGACCTTAAAGCACTTCCACTTACGGATGATCAATTGAAAGAGTTTCCTTTTTACATTTCTTTTTGTATCCCTCCTGCATTGAAGTGGAAATCCATAATATACAACTGGCCCCTGAGCTGTTCTACCTAAATGCATTCCAGCTTACTCTCCCCGACCCGAGTAACCTAGTTAGATGGGGGAAATCTACAAATAGATTATGCCCGTCTCATGTAAGGAGTCCGTAGGCACGGCCAAACATTTGTTATGCGGATGCAAAATACTACTTGAGCGAGGCCAGTATTTCTACCGTCATGATAAAGTCCTAGATGTACTAGGCTAATAAACTTGAAAATAAAATTGTTTCACATGCAGTGTTTCGTTGTTTTATTGTTTATACCTTCTGGTTATGAGAAATAATAAATAATGGAATCACAATTATAATCGAATCGATTATAAATAATCGATTCGATCACGATCACAATCGATTATATACATTTGAACATCACTAATCGATATGATTAAAATCATAGTGCACATCTCTATCAACGTCAAGGCGCATGGTTATATTCTCTTTGGGCGCATCAGTGTGTGCGTGTGGTTTCTGTATGTTGGCATTAATTAGAAATGATTTCGTTCTTTTTCGTTTATGGGAGTTCCGCCTCTTAAAACGCAGTGGTTATATCCTCTTTGCACGTAAGCAAAATTTTCACGTCTCAAAGCCCGATCAAAAATGTTGCCATACCACATTCTGACTTTCACGCAATTCTAATGAAAATCTATGACGATGAATGGGCTATCTGAATTTCTCCAACAGAAAGGAAGGTGGTACCATGAAATTCAATCAAAATAATATTACGAAGACATCCTGATTTGATAAAGGAGTCCTATTTAAGGAATGACAAATTCTACACAACTTTTTGATACGAGTCCTTCAATGCTTTGACGCAGCTGTGAGGGAGAGAAGATGTCACGTGACTGCTGCAAACTGTATTTATCTCAATGTCACACACAAATCAGTTGCAGTAGCGACTAGCGACTCAGGATTGCCTCTTCTCCGGCACTCCCTCCTCCGCGCCTTCGGCTTTTATAAACACTCTAGGGAATAGCCATACTAACAGGTTATGTCGGGGCGTTGAATTTAGTTTCGCCTCCGCACCTTCATAACGAATTGGCTGTATGGTCAAGTGATATTTGCCTGCTGGCGAAAACAATAACAACAACAACAATCGAACCGCTGCCTGTGCCCAAAGAGTTTAAATAGCTTGCTGAGTGCTGGCTGGTGCTGGCTGAGTGCGAGCGATAGAAAGCAATATAATAGAAAGAAACCAAAAGAAACCGCGTCAGACAGACAGAACACCAAAGTATTCACTGTATTGTAACGGATTTATTAGATGTATACTAAATAGTAAAATTGTTCGGAATTTCGGATCAGTTCATCGACGCATCGACGCAGCCTGCCTGTAGAGGAAATGCCCCGCGTCTAACCTCTCTGTTTTTTACTTTGTAAATAGTGCTGTAGATATCAAACGGCACGATGGGGGTCCCGAAGTTCTTCCGCTACACTAGCGAGCGCTACCCCTGCCTCAACGAACTCGTAAAGCAGTACCAGGTATACATTTGGAAATTTCATAGTATTGTATCACTAAAGTGGCTGGACATAACTTTATAGTCATGGCCTCGATCGCGATCAGAGATACGTGCATAAATTGTAGTCTTACTTGACATTGCATTCATCTGAAGGTCTTTCAAATGACACTGGTTGCTTTGTTATTAAATATTGATTGTATGCCAAAAAATCTCAATGTACCGAACATTATATATTTGTTAGGTTAGGTATTCAGGTAGGTAGGTATTAGGTAGGTTAGGTTAGGTAGGTCAGGTGGGTAGTACCCGTAACCGACGAGCATGTATGAAGAACATTATGAGAGTGGAAGAGGCGGCAAAAGTGTGTCAGGATCGTGGCGCATGGGGTTTGGGTTGTTTGCGTGGGTTGGGTCCGTTGTCTTTGCCTGCCCCACTGGGAGGCAGGCAGGCGTTACGTTATGTATGTGTATGTATGTATGAACAAGACTGATTACTCTGCTTACCCTGATTGTCGGGATACAAAAACGTGAGTTATGTATGTATGTAGGTATGTGTACATATTATTATATTTATTTATTTATTTATTTATTTATTTATTTATTTATTTATTTATTTGATGAACGAACAGCCTAAGCTGATGTGTTCATGTCTAAGTTCACTGGTGCTTTGTTATTTTGATGTTAGTTTAGTTTGGTGTTTTTTTAGGTGTTTGTCGAGCCTGTTTTTAAAGGAATTGGTGGTGGGTGCTTGTACGACATCTTCGGGCAGTTTGTTCCACATTTCCACTGCTCTAATTGACAGGAAGTTTCGACAGAAAGTTTCGTTTTGGATTTATTGAGCTGACAGTGACATTCAGCTTCAATCTATGGCCTCGAAGATGACTATTTGTATTTCTAGAAAAGAGGTTCTTCAGTTCTGGACAATCATAATGCTGATTTGAGAATCTTGTATGTTTCTATGAGGTCACCCCTAGTTTCTCTACGTTGCTCCAATGTTGTCAGGTTGAGGATTTTTAGTCTTTCCTCGTATGGTTTCCTCTTCAGTGATTTTGGTATCTTGGTCGCTCTTCTTTGAACTCTTTCTAGGAGAGTAATATCTTTGACGAAGTAAGGATTCCATATTTGAAATCCATAGGTATTCCAAGAGTGGTCTGTGAGATTTGTAAATTTTGATTAATGTCTCTACAGTCAGGTTTTTAAATGATTTTCGTACAACATAGAGTATGGCGTTTGCTCGTTTGACTATGGTCTCTATATGATTTGCCCATTTTAGATCTTCTGAGATAGTTATTCCAAGATCTTTCTGAGCCTGTGTAGAAACTATTATGTCTGGTCCAATTTTTGGAGTCTTGGGTTGTTCATCTCTATATGCAAAACTGTGCATTTCGAGGGGTTAGTTCGTATTAGCCAATGGCGGGTCCATTCCAATATTCTGTCCAGGTCATCTCTGAGTGTCCCACTGCTCACAATGGGGTTGGCAATGAGTTTTGCATCATCGGCGAATAAGCTTGACATGGCTTGGATAACAGCGCAGATGTCGGAGATGTATAGACCAAATAGAGTCGGTGCCAGAACTGATCCTTGGGGCACGCCGCTGAGAACGTCTCTCACTCCCGATAGGCAATCGCCCACTCACACACTATATAAATATTTTTTTAATTAAAAGCGCAACGTATAGCTTCTAGCCATAAAACATTCAGTTGTACATACGTCGCGAATGCCATGCGGGCCTGACAGATGTATATTAACGTCGCTCTTGAAGGAACCGTTCTTGCGGGCATGCTGCCGGCACACGGCAATTCGAGTAGGAGAGGCGGAACAAGCGCATCAGCTGTTTGCAGTTGCAGTGTGTTGCAGTTTTTTCGGGCCACGGCAGCATTTTCGTCTCGCGATAGTGTATCGTAGCATGTCTTGCACCGCTTTCTAGGAGGCCTTATGCTGCTTTCTAAAGGGTATGCTTTAGTTTCATCGTCTGTTCAGTTGATTTTGAAAGTTTGAACCGTGTGTTGTGCGTTTGTTGTACTAAATAAATGTTCGCCCGCGATGAGGGTGTGTTGGGCAAAATAATTTCCCAATGTTTTTATGTTTACTCTGTTACTCATTGTACTCATTTTAAAAAAACAGTGGTCAAAAACATTGACGTAACTAAGTAATTTCTGACCACTGTTAATATGAAAATTTTAAAATGAGTAAAATCATTACCGGTTATAATATGTTAATTAGTAATAGTGTAAAGATTTCATAAGGCGTTTTCATGATAATGGGGTATAAACTGTGCATGTTGATTCTTTGCGTACGCACGGTTCGTAACTCGGAACTTTCGAATGAGGGATTGGCATCATAAACACTAGGCCATCTGCCACTTAAAGCTGTCCTGAACCAGCCGCATTACATGTTAAGATTTTGCATCGTGTTGTGTCTGCTCCCTTTTAGCAATTTTTTTTTGTGTTATTGTAATATACCTACTTACATTTTTTATGCCGAATAAACCTTTTTCATTTGATTTTATTTATAATACACATTCATGTCAACACCATAACTTTTCAGATCCCTGACTTCGACAATATGTACTTGGACATGAACGGGATCATCCACAACTGCTCACATCCCGATGACTCCAACCCTCACTTCCGCATCACCGAGGAGAAGATCTTCGCGGACATATTCCACTACATCAGCATATTGTTCCAAATCATCAAGCCCAAGCGACTGTTCTTCATGGCTATCGATGGAGTCGCGCCACGTGCCAAGATGAATCAGCAGCGAGGACGCAGGTTCACATTCTCCCCATTATTTTTGCCAACAACATTAAATCTCATTGCAACATTTAAAATGCATTGCATTGCCTTTCCCATAGAACACATGGTACAAATATTTCGAGTACCTAAAAAAGAAAAATATGTACCTATTTTGACGGGTGTAAATTTTTACCTACGTAATTTCTGGCAGGATTATGAACTGGTTTCTAGTATTACTTTATTTCAAATGCATTATTTGAACGGATAAATTCTTTACATTGATATGCAATTTGTATTGGAGAATTGTCAATTTCAGGTTAGAAAAATTTGGGAAAACATTTTTGGGTGTGTTTTGTTTTTCTGTCTGTGCTTCTAAATAAGTTAATCTTTACTTGTTTTATGTCATTTTGTGGGTAATTTCATCTCATCTCGTCTCACTTCTCACTTCTCATCTCACTAATATAATAAATGCGAAAGTATATTTGTTTGTTTGTTTGTTTATTTGTTTGTTTGTTTGTTTGTTCCTCTTTCACGCCTGAACGGCTGGACGGATTTTGACGAAACTTTCTATAGTGGTAGTGTATATCCCGGAGTAACATAATTTTGTAAAATGGTCAAGATCGAGTCGAGCTCGCGTAAAGAGGGTTCCGTACCATCCCGTTTTCTGTGAACTAAAAGGCTTAGGATTTTGATTTAGGTTTTCCTGTAAATTAAGTGCATATCCCATGGTAAGAAATTTAAAAAAAAGTGGTCAAGTTCGAGTGGACCTTGCGTAAAGAGGGTTCCGTACTATCCCGTTTTCTGTGAGAACTAGAAGGCTTAGGATTTTCGTTTAGGGAGTGAGGGAGGGGGAGCTATGAACGGGGAATGAAGGGGGGGGGGGGATAAATAGAGGCATAGAGGGAGGGGCGGGAGTGGAGGTCGACGTAGAGAGATGGAAGGGAGGGGAGGGAGGATGGGTTGGGAGATGAGGGGGAGGGGAGGGAGGAAGGGTGGGGAGAGGAGGGGAGGTAGGAAGATGAAGGAAGAGAGGAAGGGGGGAGGGGTGGGAGTGACGAAAAGGGGGAGGAGCGGAGTGAAGGGAGAAGAGAGGGATAAAGGTGGCGATGGGGGGGGGGGGGGGAGAGAGAGAGGGGACGTTGAGGTGGTGAGAAGAGAGGTGGTGAGGGGAGGAAGGGTGGGAGGGGAGGGAGAGAGAAATAGTTGAGGTAGGGAGATGATGGAAGGGGAAGGAGGGTGAGGAGGAGAAAGAGGAAGAGCAGCGATGGGAGGGGGAGGAAAAGGAGGGAAGGGAGAGGGGATGGGTGGTGGAAAGAGGGAGGTATGGAGGGAGAAGGAGAGGCAGAGGCAGAGGAGACGGAGAGGGAGATCAATTACTTAATTACTTAATTTCTTCGAGAAGGTTTATAGTCTTCCTGAACGCAGCTAGACCTTCGGCCTCGCCCTGTGTTACTTACTTTTATCAAGAAGGTTTATAGTCTTCCTGAACGCAGCTCGGCCTTCGGCCTCGCCCTTAGTTACTTACTTTCTTCGAGAAGGTTTATGGTCTTCCTGAACGCAGCTCGGCCTTCGGCCTCGCCCTCTGTTACTTACTTTCTTCGAAAAGGTTTATGGTCTTCCTGAACGCAGCTCGGCCTTCGGCCTCGCCCTCTGTTACTTACTTTCTTCGAAAAGTTTTATGGTCTTCCTGAACGCAGCTTGGCCTTCGGCCTCGCCCTTAGTTACTTACTTTCTTCGAGAAGGTTTATGGTCTTCCTGAACGCAGCTCGGCCTTCGGCCTCGCCCTCTGTTAATTTCATCAAGAAGGTTTATAGTCTTCCTGAACGCAGCTCGGCCTTCGGCCTCGCCCTCAGTTACTTACTTTCTTCGAGAAGGTTTATTGTCTTCAGAATGCAGCTCAGCCTGAAGCCTCACCGTTAGTTACTTACTTTAGTTGAGAAGGTTTATCGTTTACCTTAACGCAGATCGGTCTTTGTTACTTACTTTCTTCCTTTGAAATACGAATTTCACGCGAGCCAAGCCGCGGGCAAAAGCTAGTTGGCTATAAATGTGAATAGAGTTTATGATTTGACTTCATTATTTTATGAAATATTTGAGTTTATGTGCGCTAAGTTTTGCGAATTTTTGCGCTATGAAAATTGCATGGAACTGTAGCCCCAACCTTCTTAGTTATAAGTCAATTTTATTTCAAAAAATTTAATATTGATTACCTAGGGAGTATAATTAATAAACCTTATAAAGTTCTTATTCAATAAGTTTTAAAGGTTAATATTAATGTTGTTAAGTTCAGTATAGTGCACTGTAGTGCAAGTTCAATGTTCACTGTGCAAGTTCAGGGAAATACTGACGGATGTTGGAATAGGGGCTAAAGTTCTTGGTCACAATGGGCACAAGTTTTCAACCGATAAAGATATGTTATGAGGATGGGTCGTAGTTATCCGCCGAGATAAGTTTGAGCCATCTGGACATTCCAGAGTATTATGACCATTTTAATTTATCATTATGACTATTTTATGCTAGTTTTTAACAGAAATTTAGAAAATAGTTTATGTTCTTTCGGAACTTATATTATGTCTATGTATAAATAAGACAGATACAGAGATACGACAATACTAGTAGCTGCAAATCGACCGCATGCATCGGCCCACACATGATTATACCTTCTGAAATGTGGAGATAACTAACTGCGTGAAAACCCCAAAAGCACACTAATTTGTATGGCTATTGATAGTTCTATGGACCGCACGACCCAGTGGCGCAAACTAGTGGCCAACAAATACACGTTAGTCCCTCATTAGCTGGGGATGGCTACTAGGTGCCATTACAGTCTAGGAGCAGGGTAAAATAGGCTGACATTACGAATTTAACAGATGATCAAAATTATTATGAAGCTCTAATATTTTTTTTTCCATTGCAGGTTTCGCTCAGCCCGAGAGGCAGAAATACTGGAAGAAAAGGCGAAAGCGAAGGGTACATAATAATATATTTAATGATAAATTAACCGCTCATGTGTCGCCGTTCCATAATTGGAACCGCCACTGAAAGCTGACCGAAACGTCGCGTTCCAATTTTAGAACGGCGGAAGGGCCGAATTCATCATTGAATATCCCATAAGGCTCATTATACTTCTAAATAAAGGTGAAGATATGTCCTACTTGGTTTGCTTCACTTTGGCGCCAGCCTAGAGCAATAAATTAACAGATTTCTCAGTTGATTTCCGACGCCTCAAATAAACATGATTTTTCGTGTTTCAACTTTCAAACTCAACATCGCTATATTTGTGAAGTGAAATGTTTGTGCAGAGTGTTCAATTCACAATTTGAAAACAAAACAAAGGTTAGTGAACTGTAAGGTATATATATAGATGACTTTGCAGAACATTTTGTAACAATTACAACCATGCCAAATTTGCTATAAATTTCATAAATTTTTTTTTTCCAAAAAAAATGTTTTTTCTCTTCTTGCGTAATGAATCGCGGTCACACGAACGAGGGGCGTGACGCGTGTGACGTGTGAGCGGTTAAAATAATTTTCTGATAGACTTATTCCGTTTTTATAATATGTACCTATCATAAAGTACAGTGGTGCGGAAATTGAAAAAGAGTATAAAAAAAGATTTATAGTAATATGTATTTGTATTCAGGTGAAAAGCTGCCGTCCGAGGAGCGTTTCGACAGCAACTGCATAACACCCGGCACGGTGTTCATGGCGCGTCTGCACCAGCAGCTGCGATACTTCGTCAAGCAGAAGATCTCCACAGACCCGCTGTGGAGCAAGTGCAGGGTTGTATTATCCGGACATGAGGTTCGTTGCGGTTCACCTACCTTCATTATCGTAATTATCGCACAGTGTGGGGCCGGTACTTAAAAAGAATAGCCCCACTGCATCTCTTCCCGTGTATGTCGCAAAAGTCGACTAGAAAACAAGGACAAAATGCAGTGCTAAAGGGCGACAGGTTAGCCATCTCTCACCTTGGCACGATCCTTCCACAGAGTCATGCAGCCGGTGGGTCTTCGTGCCTTACTTGCTGCTTGTCCGAATATTTAGCGATACCCGGTGGTCGGTGCTGTGCTGTAATTTACCAGAGTCCTTGCAGCACAACACGGATTACTCTGCTTATCCCGATGGTCGGGTTACAGCGTGTGGTTGTATAATATATTATACTTAATTACTGTTGGAAAGTCATAATAGATCTGAAAAGCTCTCAGTGACAGTGGGGCCTTATAAGTACTCTTGGTCGGGGACCTTCGTGCAAAACCCCGTGATCCCCAGCCTCACCCCGGCCAGCCTAGGTCTTCCATGAAGGCCACAAGACGACCGGGGCGGCTGCAGACCATTTGTTGTTGGCACCACCTCCTGGTGTTACGGACGCTAACAACGTTACACCCTAAGGCTATTGTAAACCAAACTAATAAAGCGATACATCTATAACATCTATAACGGCGTGCTGACTTACCCTGACGGGATGCAACGCAACTACACAATCAATTGACTTTTTTTCTGACACATCTAAGGATGGATACAGGACATGTGTCACTGCTAAGAGAAGCCGTGAGAACAACTATTGGAACTTCCATTCAGCCTCGATAGCTCAGTGGTGCAGACAGTCGATTGTTGCTATTTATTGTTAAGCAAAGCTGGGCCAGTCAGTACTTGGATGGGTGACCGCTCGTGGGCCGGTCAGTACTTGGATTGGTGACCGCTCGACCGTTGGAGGCTGACCGTGGTTCGGATTCCACGTAAAACTGTAGGTTCCTTCCCTTCTTACCTTACGAGGTGGTAGGGTTTATCCCGCTCGGGTTTGTACCACCACACTGAATGAATCGTCGTTCGAAACGGCTATGTAGGTAGTTTGTGTTTTCCGCCCAGTTCAGTGTAGCCGGCACGACCGAAGGGAAGCACTGATGTGGCACCAAGTTCACCCGGTGTTATGGGCTGACATCACGGATGTTGTAGGTGATGTAGCCAACCGTGTCAGTTTACATAAAAAAAAAAGAATCCAAATCTGTCTGAATATATTCAGTGAATCCATTTTCTACTCCTTCAGCATCTGGTTAGTCATAAGCATTTTGATGATATTCGACAGACTCCAGGTGAGGGTGAGCACAAGATAATGGACTACATACGCTGGGCGCGCTCTCAGTCCGATTACGATCCCAACACGCGACACTGCCTGTACGGGCTCGATGCTGACCTCATCATGTTGGGCATGTGCACGCACGAACCGCACTTTGCTCTGCTGCGCGAGGAGGTGAGCAAATATTTTAATTTGAAAACAATTTATGGTTCCTTCTGAGGTTTTGTGAAATAAGTAGACTGTATTACATCACTTTACTGTTGTACTTACTTACTGCATATATAATGATATTTATTCCAGTCAATCTTACGTGCAACAATATGCTATATGCAATAATGCTTTAGCATTGTTAGCGTACTGCACAGTCTTCTTTCCTACTCCAGAGTGACGGGTACATTTGTAAAACTTATTTGCGTGAATTACTAACCTCCAAGCTCTCACTTGTGAGGCCAGCGCCTTAGTTACTAGTAATTTAGTGATGAGCCATCCTCCCTATCAAAACATGAACATTTGTATCAATATCAATACCTACTAATAAGAAATCTGTAAGGGATGGTCATGGAGTAAGTTAATTTATGAAATACTGCGTTTATAGACTCTATGTATGATACTAAAACTAAATTTAAGATTTTTAGAAATATTTTCTGCATGTATGTTCCTCCATAACTCTTAAACCGATCATCTGAATTTGATGAAACTTAGTATAAGTACATATAATTATACGTGACACATCCACTGAAATAAAATTCACTTTCTCTTACGGTTAAATGTGGCTCTCATACAAACCAAATTGTTCCATGCGCCGCAATAAAGGTACGGTAGCGGGCCTCAACCTTAGTTACTTACTTTCATCGAGAAGTTTTATTGTTTACCTGACTCGGCCTTCTTTCTTACTTACTTTCTTTGTAAATACGAATTTCACGCAAGCGAAGCCACGGGCAAAATCCATATTTATATATCTGTCAATTATTGAATCCAAATTATAAAATTAATGAAAAATGATTACTCCTCCTCAGGTGAAATTTGGCAAATCGACGCAGCGCGCAACTAGTCCTGAAGAGACGAACTTCTACCTGCTACACCTGTCGCTCATGAGGGACTACCTCGAGCAAGAGTTCCTCGCCGTTAAGGACAAGCTTCCATTCGAATGGGACCTGGAGAAGATAGTGGACGACTGGGTACTGATGGGGTTCCTGGTTGGAAACGATTTCATACCGAATTTACCCAATATGCATATAAACAATGATGCTTTGCCGTTGCTGTATAAGACCTATATGGCCGTTTTGCCGACGCTTGATGGTTAGTTTTATCAGTTTTTTTTATGATCTAAATTCTGGTATTGGCTGTGTGCCACAGTATTTTGCTGTTGAGAACATCAATTATTGGTCTGAACATCAGACCTATAAATTTATACTTCTGGAGCATTTATAGATACATTTCGCAAAGGCTGAACTGTGTAGGTACCATCTGGAATACCTCATCACTTGGATTTCATAGAAAGCTATAATAAAAATAAAAAAACAACCGAAAAAGGCGAACCGAGGGTTCCGTACGACCACACAATTGGCCAGTTTTCATTATTTGTTAAGTTTGCACTATAATCATACGAATTTTTAATGTATAACTGTTTTTACATAGAGCAAACACAAACAAAAAAAGTTTAAAAATCATGTTCTTGTATGAGACCCCCCTCCCAAAGCCCAGCTGAATAATTGAGGCTTCTTCGATGGAGGGTGCGCTCACCAAGCCTGAACCACGCCACTAACCAGCTTATAGTTGGGGAGTCTCATTGCAGATATATAAACAAAATTAAACAAATATTAGATTACTGTTCAAATTATTACGCTTTATTTTCAGCTTGAAAAAGGATTATCAAAGGTTTTACTGTTTAGTTGTATATTATTATATTTTCGTACATCATGTTTTATTGATATCTCTCAGGCATCCAAAGGTTTTCTGAAAGAATTCGGCATAAGGGATAAGTCCGCCTTTGTAAGTTTTGGAACAAAGTCTGGATGAACTGATCTCTCTGTTTTATCAATTTTCTTCTATAAATAATGACTTATTCTATGATTTTTAAAATGTTTTAGGATACATAAACGAAGCAGGCGTTCTGCACTTGGGTCGTTTTGAAACATTCATGCAGGAGTTGGCCAAAATAGATAAGGAAGCATTCCAGGAGACATACGCAGACCTCCGCTACTTCCAGGATAAGACTGGACGCAGACCTAATGCCAACGAGAGGAAAGAGGTTTGTAATTTTATATCCCTAGCACACCTAAATCGAAGCTCGGCCATGGCATCTCGTTCTCGGACAGGTATGACGGGCCGACATCTGGGTATAGTAGGTCATGTAGCCAACCATGTCAGTCTACTATCATTCAAAGGATTTTTGAATATTGTACCATGATTGTTGCAAATGTGGATGCACCATGTGAATGTATTATACCAATCAGATAGGCCGGAGACCTAGGAGACAAGAGTGAGAGAGAGAGAGGAGAGACAAGCAAGAGGGACCGACCTGTTCCCCAGACTTAGCTTTCCACAGGCGCACACTTCTTCATCAGCGGTGTCGGAGGCAGATGCATTTCACTCCAGACCTTGCACACAATCGCGGACACTTCTAGATCGCTTCTAATTGTAAGCATGAGGGTTGTGATTAGGATAATTCAGCAGTACCGAGTTTTCTTCTGTTTTATGCGAATTCGTCGAGACGTTCGGGCAGACACGAAAATAACACGAATAATGCTCAATAATAATAATGCCCGTAGTTTTATCGCAATGTTGATGTAATTTACAACTTTTAACATTAATAGTTCCCTTGAGTTGCAATACGTTTTGCCCGAAGCGTCGAGCTACACTGTTCCAAAATGGCTGTGATTAAATTAGTTTAGGCCTTTGCCTTCCGGAAGGGCCGGCCGGCCCCCATACCATTTACTACGGTCGCCTTCCGCAAGGCCGGTCGGCCCCCGATGGGTGAGGTCGAAAATATCGTCCAGTGTCCATTCAGTAAGATTTAATTATTAGAATGTGAGAGAATGGTAAGATGGTTAAAAACCTTGCCAAGGTCACTAAACACATTCGCCAACATAGTCAGACCAACAAACAAAAAAATAAATCTGACGCTTGTTACTTTTGTCATACGTCATTTCCGACAGATATGTAGAATGGATTTAGCAATATTAATACATGTTTTCCTGGAAGAAAAAAAAACATCTGTGCTTGTGCTTGTTTCACATAATTTTGTAGGTAATTTCATTGTCTTTATGTCCCGATAGAGTTCGTTGATCTGACTTCATTATTTTACTAAATATTTGAGTTTACATGGCCACCTCGCGGCGCCATGTTCAATTATAATAGTGTATAGTTCTCTCCACGTCAGCCGAAGAGACGACGACCGTTGGAGTAACCGTGTCCTACACTGGCGGCCGTGGACAGGAAAACAGAGTGTGGGAAGACCACCCGCCAGGTGGGACGACGACATCAAGTACGTCGGCGGAAAGCAGTGGTTTCGTACCGCTGAAGGCCGGGAGGACTGGAGGAAAATTGGAGAGGCGTATGTCCAGCAGTGGACGGTTACATGCTGACTGACTGACATAGTTCTCTAAACTTTCTATTTGCAGTACAAACCAAACAATGATGATACTTTCAATGTCAACATCGAAGATATAAAGTTGGGCAAAAATGACGATTTGCAGGCCCTAATCAGAGATACCGAGGATATGGTAAGCCATTTAAAAATCACTAATTTAAATAAAGGAAATATTTGTTTTTGATACCGGGTGTGTTCCAATGGGCCTGCACTGGCCCCGATCCTTGATCGACGCTTGCTTCCATTGGGCGCCTGAAATATTTGTCTAGTGCTATTTGAGTGAATTCTTCTTATTAAAACGAGAGAGCACTTTAGATATATGATTAAAAAAACCTTTCAATTGACATTAAACACACCTACAAATAATTCTGCACTCATACAGAAAAAAACTTAAACATCAACGTTGTGCATTTTTGAATATTTTGGAATGGTTAGGGAATAATTTCGCACGAATTGTTTTATTTATCAGTATAAAAGTACTATCATTTATGTGTTAAAATACAATATTCATTTATTGCGCTATCGTAGACAAACATGACAATTTATATTACATAAAAAATTTAACACTACATAACTATTATAATTATTTTACATCAAAAAGTTTATTTCTCAGAAAAATCAACTTTCATCCATAATTTCAACGAATCTTACGCTTTTTCGATCAGGCTACGGATCTGACGCGAGTTTAAAATTTTTTACCCATCTAAAAAAAGTGCCAAGCGCCGCTAAAGAAGTTTTCACTTAAAAAAAAATATATTCTGACGTCTTGTAATTTTTTACTGAAGATTCCTTGCGTTTCTTTATTTATTTGTGGATTGGATTCAATTCCCGCGTACGTACGTTTTGTGGCCTTTTAGAGGCAGCATTCTTCACCTACAATTCTATATATGATTTGTATGGGAGATTGTTAAGAAATGACTTCAAAATGCCTGGAAGTCAGCGTCAATCAGCATATCTATAGTATGGAATGGAACCAGTTAAGCCTGGTTTTAATTTTAAATTGTGCTTTCTTGCAGCTGCTGGATGGTATAGAAGATGATGGTGATGAAGAGTATGAGGATATTAGCGATGGTAACCACTTTTGTCATAATTTTTATTTTAATGTTCTGCCAGAATGTTCAGACATTTATATATACACGGTGTTAACCTAAAGCTGGGTAATTTTTCAAATAAATAAAAAAAAATCACATTCATATCGACACGATACAACAGCTAGCGCGCGACACGTCGTGTCAGTCAGCTGGGTACGCATACACGGTGTTAACCTAAAGCTGGGTAATTTTTCAAATAAATAAAAAAATCACATTCATATCGACACGATACAACAGCTAGCGCGCGACACGTCGTGTCAGTCAGCTGGGTACGCATACACGGTGTTAACCTAAAGCTGGGTAATTTTTCAAATAAATAAAAAAATCACATTCATATCGACACGATACAACAGCTAGCGCGCGACACGTCGTGTCAGTCAGCTGGGTACGCACGGTCGGAGGCGCGCGGCGCGCGGCGGCGCTAGCTTCACCATTCCAAAGAGAAATTGTCGCTGAGGTAAAATTTAGAATAAAATATGAAATTTTTTTAAACTATTTTAGATTTAATTTTTTATTACCACAAAATAATCAGTATAACAATTGGTTTAATATTCGGTATTAAAATTGAAATGTCGCGAAAAAAGTTAACACCGTGTATATATATATATATATATATGTATATATTATTAAGTGCCATATCTGACAATGATTAGTGTATTTTTGCATTTTAGAGGAAGCTAACTTCGACATGGAATTTATTCTGCACAAAAAAGACTACTACATTAACAAATTGGACTATCAAAAAGTGACACCGTAAGTTCGCTCGCTTTTACCCATACAACACGCTTGTTAGGTTTCCATAGCCGTACGGAAGCATATTATTAAGCCTACGCTGTCCGTCCGTCTGTCTGTTTGCCCTACCTTTAAAGGGCTTTCTTTTGAACCGTAATAGCTAGCCGGTTTAAATTTTCCCAGAATGTGTGATAATGGCGGTTATACGAACAAATAATAAAATAAAAATAAAAAGTAAAAAATTCAAAATCCCCATATAAGAAAAATGCTTTTTTAATATTTTTTGTTTTTACTCTATCATAAAAACGGTAACATATACAAGCATCAAACTTGGTGTGATTATAGTTCTAACTCTAAAGTAAAACAACAAATAACAAAAAAACAACCAATTACGTGGTGGTATGGAGACCTCTGTGCGCGAGTCTGCCTCGCACTTGGCCGGTTTTTTGTTAGCTATATCTCAAACACACAAGATGATCTTTTTATCTACCTAGTTCCGCATTCCGATGTGTTCATGGAGGAGCTAAGTGTCATGCTTGCACTCCCCTTGTGTTTGTGCTGGCTACACTGAACAGCATAGAATGTGTATAAAAATTTTTTAGTGCATTTCTGTATATTCCTGTCAGAACTCAATACCATGCTTTGTTCTAAAGGGAGGTGCTCGCGTCGCAGGCGGAATGCTACGTACGAGCTATCCAGTGGAACCTGCACTATTACTACAGAGGCTGTGCGTCGTGGTGTTGGTTCTACCCCCACCACTACGCGCCCTACATCTCCGACATCAAGGGCTTCCAGAATCTTCGCATCGAGTTCGACCTCGGCGAGCCGTTTAAACCTTTCGAACAGGTCATTCTAGAATAAGGTTTTTATAGCCTAGTTCACCCGGTGTTACGGGCTGACATCACGGATGTTGTAGGTGATGTAGCCAACAGTGTCAGTTTCCATAAAAAAAAAAATAATTGAAATATGTCTCGGTAACAAGGGGATGAAAAAAAATTTTACCTAAATAACCCAAGTATTCTACCCATGCATAGGTCAACTTTAAAGAAAGAGGTGACACAGATTCTTGGGCCCAATAGTCTCCATCGAATGATCAGAAACAATCAATAATCCCGGATCTCGCAAATCCACGCTCGGCGGCGAGACATGCCAGTTACAAGGAGGACAAAATGGTTGCGGTTTAATTTATGGAATTGCCTTTTAAAAACCGCCATTTTAGAGGAACTAGGAAATACTCTCAGTGAAAAACTGTTCCAGACCATACGTTCATACATTCATGCATAGCTTCATGCCTTTACCCAATGGAGTAGGCAGAGACAACGGATCTCCACGTGCCATCACGGTCCTGCCTGACACCACCGACGCCTCTTCCATAGGGACGATTTGTCCGAGAAATCCCACTTCGTAGGTAAACTTCGAAATGTGTATGTGGCTGACACACAAGCAACAGTAGCGACACCTAGCCACAGCCGAACGAAAGTCGAGAACCGCTTACGACGCTACTCACCAGAGGCAACAGAAAGACTCACGAGCACTCCAACAGATGGCGCAAAAGCCAAAATATCTAGTATTCATACTTTCGCACAACACGCTCTCGAATTAACAAATACGTTCTGCGTATATACAATTAGCTCACTGAGAGCCTTGGGCAGTAGCCCACACACGACATCAGATGCGCAGCCACCCAGTGGAGACCAAGGACACCAACATTTATCCACCTTTTACAGTAGCTGCAACATGTATTTAGCTGCTTCATCATGCAGTAAATCAGTGTGTTTGCGCCCACTGCTGGACATGCGCCTCTCCAATTTTCCTTCAGTCCTGCTGCAATGAACAAGCTGAAGCCGGGGGCTTCAGCTTGTTCATTAGTTATTTGGTATTCCTGCAGCTGCTAGCTGTTCTACCGGCGGCCAGCAA
This sequence comes from Nematopogon swammerdamellus, assembly GCA_946902875.1. NCBI lineage: Eukaryota > Metazoa > Arthropoda > Insecta > Lepidoptera > Adelidae > Nematopogon > Nematopogon swammerdamellus. The sequence continues at coordinate 8,740,788 of OX336340.1, read as the reverse complement.
GGCGCTGCTTCCGGTGCCGTTCCACACTCTGATGACAGACGACACGTCGCCCATCTTCACATACTATCCGGTCAACTTCGATACCGATCTCAACGGCAAGAAGAACGACTGGGAAGCTGTCGTTCTCATACCGTTCATTGACGAGGTACACCTTTGTAAACTATTATTTTGTTCTTGTGTCGAACCCATTCACCGCACTCTGAGACAATCCTGTTCTTGTATGTATTACATTTCTCTGCAGTGCAAAGTACACTCTTAACGCAGAATACATTTTTATATAAAAAGCAGATTTTTTTTATATAAAGTATATAAAAAGCTTTCGTTGTGTTGTTTTCTTTCAACTGAATTATGGATATTTCTTCTTCGAAAATCCGAAAATTAGTTTCATTCATTGATTTTATAGGGGGAGTCAGATGTACCGTCAGCGATGTTTTAAAGGTAACATGAAATTAGTCTTCAATTATGTCCTAAGATGGCGCCAGGAGTATCGAATTTGAATTAAATAATTATTATATTTTTAAATCTGCTAATTATAGAACGATGCTAAGTGGGAACAGCATAGTTAAATTTAAAGATTATTTTATATTAAGTAGAAATTTCAAAATAGTGTATTTTAAGGTTTTCATAATTTTTCCAAAAAATATTTTCATGTTTTGTCAGTCAGTGAGCTTGGCGGATAAAATGTATAATTTCGTCGCTTCTGCATCATAGATGTCAGACCAAAGTTAAGTTGTCCTATTTGTCTATAGATGGCATGCCTATTTCTTATTATATTTTTAGTTGCCAAATACCCACCAACCAAACCTGCGTGCAATTCAAATACGTGCGTGCGGTTAGGATAAAGTGGAGATACCTTCTTTCAAATTATATTTTTTTACGTCACCACCTTTGAAAATGGAAACAAACACGATGGATTCCCAAAATAATTATTTTATAATAATATATTTTTATTGTTTTAATATATTAGATGGAAATTTGAAAAGCTAGAATAAATTCAACAAAATACCAGAACCCCTAAACATTATTTTTATTTATAGATTTCTTTTTGTGTTTTCTTTGTTTTTGACGTGAATTTGATGAAACGTCTTTAGCCTGCTGCCGAATGTATTTTACAAAAAGTTGCGAAAACTATAACAGTTACAGGAAGGTGAGGCATATCGTCTTAAAGGTAGTTCTTCCGACTTGCTAAGACGACATACCCGAGAGTCGCATATCAAGCCCTTCTTTATATGGCACTTTGAAAAAAGGCTTCGAAAATCAATAAATGCTTATAACTCCTGAACTACTGGTCAGATTGACTTGCAATTTGTTTCTTTTCGTAGAAAAAAATTGCTCTTTTTGAAATAGTTGTTTTTTTTTCAAAATCGGTTCAGCCGTTTCAGAATAAAAAAGGAAAAAGTGTTTGAAAGAGGGCATATCTCGGAAACTACTGATCCACGACTACTCATCCGCTGGAGGAAATGATAGGCCTCGATAGGATTGATTTTTTCGAAAACTACTGCTCCCAAACTACTCGTGTGGTGGGACAAGCAAGGATAGGTATCGATGAGATCTTCATCAAATTCACGAATCTGCGGCCGTGTCTCCGACACAGCCCACTCGCTTTTTTTTATTGAAAGCGCGACATGTGACCCCGAGCCACCCATAAGGTGTCTAACGACGCCGATGGACATTCGGCCGTATGTGGGGGTTGCGAATGAAATGCCGGCCCGACAGGTGCCTTTTCACGCCCCTCTTTAAGGGCCCGAGACTGTACTTGGGGGGAAATATATAGGCAGGAGAGCCTGCGTGTAGGGATGCAATCCTTTTTAACAAATTGCTGTTTTCAAACCATTTCCCTTTTAAAAGCTGATATTTGGCAGAGCCATCCCACAGGTGCAAGCAGTACTCCAAGCAAGACCTGATCTGCGATTTGTGCAAAAGGACTTTACGTCCATAAAAATAAAAAAAAACGTGCACAAGAAAACTTTTTTCTTTCTTGGTTGTTGTTTGTTTGCTTCTTACAGATTTTGAATGTAATATTTACTTGCTTTTATGACAAAGTGGTTCAAAAAAGTTAACTTTAAAGGGAGGAATACGAAAATATGAAAAACTGGTCTCGTTTAAATAGTTAGTGAGAAATTATTATTTAGGTTGACCACAAAATTAAGTTTGTTTGTAATATATTTATGTATCACAAAATTAATCTTGAGATGAACTTAATTTACATTGTGTGTGTGGCTTTGAAGTGGGATACCTAGCGCTCTCGCTTGCGCACACAGGTTTAGATGGAACGTTACACTTCTTCGTGCGTGCAGCCGGTGTTCATCAATTTATAAGACGTGACATCATCACGTCAAAAAAAACCACCTCCATAGTTTTTAGCCGTTGCGGCAATTTATCGATCGACGCGCGACGTTCGCTTGTTTTGGAACACGCAAATGTTTGCGTGGAGCGTGCAGGCAAGCGATACGGGTTACTGCGCGTGGAAAAAGAATGACACAATATCGCTGCGATCTCTTGAGACGGTCGGTTCTGTATTCACGCGATACGCACACTACCATAATCGCGGTGTCTCGTTTTAGTAATAGTTGAACAAAGAGATTAAAAGGGGCTTAATGTCTTTGTAGTTGAAGTATGAAGTACGGAGTCCAGGCACCGAATTAAAAAAAGTTGAGTCCAGGGCTATTTTTTCCATCTACGATGCTGCTGGTGGTGTTATACCAAAGAGATTAAAAGAGGGTGGGTTTAATGTATTTGTGTTATACTTTACAGAATATATAAGTCAATGATATTTTATGTATTATATTTATATAAAATAGTAGATTTTACCGACGACGACGAATAAAATAAAAAAATAATAAAAAAAAATAGTAAATCTGATTTAAATGCAAAATTGATAATAAACCATCGCTTCTCTTATATTCTCTATCTTTTTCTCCCTTCCTTCCCTTTCGCCCATTCCCTCCCTCTCTCCCTACTTCCCTTCCTCCCCTCATGCCGCCCCTCCTTTCCATCACCCTCCCATTCCATTCCTCCCCTGCTACCCCTCATCCTGTCCGCAACCCCCTCTTACCCCGCCCCTTCCCCCTTCCAACCTCTCACTCGCTCGATCTCCATTCCTCCTCGTTCCCTCTACTACCTCCCTCCCCCACACCTACCCTCATTCACTAACCCTTCCTCCCTCCATACCTCTCCTCCTCTTCTTCTTTTTTTTATGAAAACTGACATGGTTGGATACATCACCTACAACATCCGTGATGTCGGACATGTCGTGCCGGCTATACTGAACTGGACGGAAAAAAACGAAAAAAATAACTATTTACAAAGCCGTTTCGACATACGTTTTATTCAGTGCGGTGGTACCAACCCTAGTAAGGTAAGAAGGGAAGGGTGCTACAGTTTTACGTGGAATCCGAACCACGGTCAGCCTCCAATGGTCGAGCGGTCACCCATCCAAGTGTTGACCGCGCCCAGGGTTGCCTGCACCACTGAGCTACCGAGGCTGACAAACGTACCTCCCACCCACTCCCCCTTCTTTTCTCTCCCCCTTCCTCTTCCTGACCATTATTCATTATTTCTTACCAAAAGCAGTAACTATTGAGTAATCTGTGCCAAAAGCCTAGATACAAAGACATTAACTTAATCTCTTTGCCTAGATATAAAATTTTCATATCCTTACCTTGAGAAATCATGGATTCCCCATACAAAAACTTTCACCCCTATTTCACCCCTTATTTTTAGGTTTCCGTATCCCTGTACGGAAGCCTATTACTAAGCCTCCGCAGTCTGTCTGTCCGTCCGTCCGTCTGTCTGTCCGAGGGCTGTATCTCTTGAACCGTAATAGGTAGCCCGTTGAAATTTTCACAGAATATGTGTTACTATGGCGGATATAACAACAAATAAGCGGAGCTAGGTACAACCAAAGAGTTTGTAAACTCTTTGGACCGGAGTAAAACCGCAAACAGGAAATTACAATCTTTTGGTTCAACCCACATGAAAAATCCAGTATTTCCGTTTGGGCCACGGGGCTCACCGCTCACCGGTGAGCCTTTCCTTACTGAACCATTCAGGTCATGGGGGTCACCGGTGAGCCGCGTGAGAGGTCCTACGTAAAAGCCACAGAGCGCAGCTACAAAGCCAATATGGAAGTGAGCCGCGTGGCCTTGTAGTCGAAGAGGACGGCGTGGTTTTCAAATCCAATAGAAACTTGTAGTTTTTTATTAAGTTTATTGTAACGATGCTAGGGCTGCTCTTAACGATAAGGTAGAAAATAATATTTTTATTAATAGAATTAACAAAACCAGAAAATAATAAGAAAATATTCGTCAAAATAAAAATTAACATAAAATTTTTTTCATTACCAAATAAGAAGACATTATTTATTACGAAAATAATTTATGAAATTGAACAAAAGAAAATATTTATGAAATTTAACAATCACAACATTATGACACTTCATTATTTAAAATAATCAATCATCTTAACCCTTTGGCTCTCAACCATAAACAATAAAGAATTATCCGTGAGTCTTGTTAAAACAAGGCAAACAAAGGAATGGTTTAGTTGGGCTGCTTTGGCAATAAGTGGATACTTTTTTCGACTTGGTTTTAGCCTGTTTGCTACCCATTATTGGTACGTTCTTTGCATAACATTGGTGACATTTTCTTCTCACTTTTCTGGCCAATCCCTCTTTCCTTTCCAGAGTGTGTTTCATTCTCTTCCGTCTTTCTATACGCATTTCATCGTCGCTATCCTCACTCTCCGACAAAAGAATTCGAAGCATCTTCTTTTCGTTGGTTGAACTACGTCTTCATAGAATCTATTCCGAAACTACGGTCCAGAAGATCTATCTCGATGTTTTCTAACTGCGTTAGCGCTTTTTGTGTTAACTCGAAATCTTCAAAATAATCCATTTTTGGCAAGAAAAGCGTAAAACATCCTCAATTGTCGACGCAGCCGGACCGGGATTAATCGCTGCGTCCGCGGCGCGCGCGCAAGGGGTGGGCCGCGCTATTTTTTGAAATTTTCTCTGTCATTGCATTGAAATACATGAATCGATATTGTCATTCATATTCGCACCCTTGTTTCATGAATATTCTAAATTTGAAATCTTTTCCGACCGGCCAGATGCGCTTAATATATTGTAATACGAGTACGAGTACCATCGAGCTGGTCTGATGATGGAGACGGAAGGTGGCCATAGGAACTCCTAAACTACACATGATAAACCCATCGTGTTTGGGCTCGTTGCATTTGTCTTCACGAGCAATTTACTTTAGACCTAAGAGATTCTCAATTCGACGGTATGTTTTCTTTTTTTGGATGTTTGTTACGCGATTACTCCGTCAATTATTGTGGGCCGATTTTGAAAATTCTTTTTTTTTGTTTGAAAGGGGATAACCATGAGGTGGTTCCATTTTAATTTGGTCGAGATCAGATTGGAAAGCGAGGCGGAATCGCGAGGCCGAAGGTCGAGCGATTCCGCCGAGTACATTAATAGCAAAAAAATTACAAAAAAAAAACTGTGAAATAAAAAACTATTTAAAAAGGCCTTCAAAAATGTATGAAATAAAAAAAAATCGAACCCTAGAGTTGAAGGCGGTGCTAAAGCAAGCAAAAATGATACATGAAAGAAAAAATGCGTGGATGATATCCTTTGTGATTTGTGTAGCCTTCTTTAGCGCCGCCACCTTCAACTCTAGGGTTCGATTTTTATTAATTTCATAAATTTTTTAAGGCAGTTTTCATATTTTTTTTTACATACAATGCTGACATTATTAGAATGAAGAGTGACGAGTATTTGTTTAACTGTTCAACTAAATAAATACGATCTATCCACAGAGCACGGAATACCACACGAGCGCGCGCGGGGGTATTCCGTGCTCTGTGGATCTATCTATTAAAAGCGCACAAACAGGAAATTACAATCATAATAATATTTTGTTCCGTATACCAAATAATTTTCAAAACATTTTTTTATTTTATTTAATTTGATAAGAAGTGTTAGTTTAATTGTAAATTGTCATAATTTTATTATTCAAATATAATTAAAAATTTTGGAATTTACATAAATAATGTTCTTTATAAATATAAATGAAAGCGCCATCTTTTGTCTAGTAGCAGTAATTCTACAGCCTAGTGACAATTAAAGGTACCTAGATACTGTTGTATTTCAACTAGATAGCGCCCTTAGTATAGAAGTATTAACAAACATTAACGCCACCTGTTTGTTTTACGACAACATCAAGAAAAATTATTAACGCCCCCTGTTGGTATTACGATTTACAACGTTACCAAATTTTTTATATGGAGTGGTCTATCTGTCCCGACAGGGTTATAAAATCAATGGTTTCATTCTATTTTAATTTAGGTGAAAGTATTTTCAAATTATATAAAATATTTTCCGATTCCCTTGCACAAAAAAGAATATATCTATGTGCACAATTAAAATATGCGTCTACAGAAACGACTGCTGTCAGCGATGGAGCCGTGCTACCTGCAGTTGTCACCGGAGGAGACAAAGCGGAACACACACGGGCCCATGCTCATCTATAACTACACCCAAACCTCGCTCGGTCAGTACTATTCACTGATGAATCTTTCTCTAATATGGTTAAAACCTGTCTGAAGTGTTACCACAAAACTGAATGAGAGTCGCTCGAAACGGCAATATGTTCCTTTTCCAGCCAGCATGATTCAAAAGAACCTAGGCATGGCACCTAGTTCCGCCCAGAATGGTGTAGAGGGCCATGTAGGGATGTCAGGTTCCATAAAATAAACCCTACTGACATTTCCACTTAGAGTCCGAAATCTGACTTACACGAGTAAAGCCGCAAGCAAAAGCTAGTGTGAAATAAATTATACTGTTAGACTAGGTTTTCACTCATGTGTGACACAATAATTAAATTTTCTAGTTGTTTCTCAAGTGTTCGGCTCAAGTTCGGGGGAATTTTTTTGGATTTGTAATTAATATTTTTGTAAAGTTAATGGCATTGATTCGCGCTGGAGCAGATTAAAATATCAATATAAATAGTTAAGAGTGTTTTCATTTTATGAAGGCACGAGGGGTATGAGGTAGGAAGTGGTGTGAGACCGCGCGGAGCTCAGTAGGGAACGACTCGATTCGACGGAGCGACGCGGAGACGCGAACGTGTGTACCGACCGGGTACCGAGTTCGTTCTCTACTGAGCTCCGCGCGGTCGCCTTTCGCACCACTTCCTACCTCGTACCCCACGTGCCTTCGTAAAATGAAAACACTCTACTATGGCAAGGATAAAAAAAAAATATAATTTGTTCTTTCCTCTTCCCTGTTAGCCACTTCTCTGTTAGCTTATGAATAGTGCTCGCTCGCTCCCAGGTGTTGTGGAGGCTCCCACGTACTTCCCCTCGATAGAGGACTGCCACTGCAGTGAGACGGCGGTGTGGCGAGCGGAGCTGGACGTGTCGGCGGAATGTCTGCGTCGCGGGGTCCTGCCGGGCGCACACACCGAGCTCTACTATCCGGGCTTCCCTACTATGAGACATCTCAAGTATAAGGTGTGGGATGAGTGGCATTACTGTTATGATTGGCTGAAAAAATGTATAATATAGTCACCATAGCAGAACTTCCATATGACATTTTGCGAATTTAATTGGAGAAAACCTTGGTAGTGTATGAAGACTAAGCCGTATGAAGTTAACAAAATGCCAATCAAACCTTTTACTGTGTCGCTGGAGCGCCTACATAAAAAAATCTATGACAATATGCATGTTTTGACCACCAACTCACAAGCACAACGGCCTCGTGTCAAGTGCGTTCAAAGAAAGCGTCGGCAACTGTCTGTCAACAACAACAACAAGAACTATGAACTCACAACCACATCCCAACCACCAGCTCAGATATACGCAATGCCTATTTTAATGTATTCATGTGAAGTGTGTTTATAAGTATTTATGTGAACATGATTTAGATAAATATTTTTATTTAATTTTTTTTCTATGGGAACTGACACGGTTCGCTACATCACCTACAACATCCGTGATGTCAGCCCATAACACCGGGTGAACTAGGTGCCATGTCAGTGCTTCCCTGCATTACATAATTTTGTACGTTTTGCACGCAGACAATGCTGCGGAAGGCCAAGTGCCGAGTGTTCGACCAGCCATCGCGCAACGACAACATGATCGTGCAGCTGCTGCGGTCGAGCGGTGACCCCGCGCTGGAGGCAGCCGCGCGGGAGCTGCTCGGCCGCGTCGTGTGGGTCGGCTGGCCGCATCTCATGCAGGCTAAGTATGCACATATATCCTATCTATACAACATCTGGATCATGACGTGACAATCCAAGCAGTAAAACTCTACAGAATACGCATAGACAAGCCATTCAAACGACCTAATGAAATATCTTATGAGAAGAGGAAGAACCAATAATTGACTCAAGAGATCACCCCCATTAGCTCTGCTGAATAACTGATCAGTGGGAAATACAAATAAGGAAGCTTCAGTACATTGATATATCAATCAAACTCACAGAACACATAAATGAGAACATAAATGAATACTAATAACTTTTTGGAATCAGTTGCAAAGGAAACACAACACTACAACCGTAATACGAAAATAAAATCACTTTTCAATTGTCTTTTTTTTTCTCACAGAGTGATCGCCGTCTCGAATGAGAAACAACGAATGCGCTCAGCTGCGGGGGTGAGCGGTGCCGTGAACGGCAACTCGGACGACGCGCCGAGCACACTGTTGGACGTGGAGGCTAACGTAGGCCACATGCACAAGCAGTGGCTGGCCGAGAGAGCGACCATCATTGAACAGTAAGTTTGTCAATTTTAAAATAGAATAGACGTTCTTTATTGCATACCAGTCATAAAACAATAACATAAGAAACTAACATACTAACATACCAACTATGCTCAGGACTCAGTTTTCACTAGAATTGTACGTAACTTCAATGATCTATTTACTGATACTGACATCTTTCACCTATCTAGATCAAAATTCAGAATTGAGATTATAAAGACCTTGATGAGCGAATAAGTATCACCCACACATGCATTCATAACCACAGTTTATTTTTATGTTATTTTATTTTTTCTTATATTTCCATATGTTCTGTTTCCTAACTCGTAATTAATGTAATCCCTTATGGAAGGACATCGTAAGTGTTCATTCTAAGCAGTGGCGGCTGGTGACCTATGGGACTGGGTGTGCGGCGCACAGCACACCCAGTCCCATAGGTACCTAGCGCACGATGTGCGCTAACTTACTCGTAGTACTAAACCCAAACGTGAATCTAATGGATACCGAGACGTGATTTTTTATTTTATTTTCATGTCTGAGTTAATTGCCCAAATTATGTACGACCGAAGGGAAGCACTGACGTGGCACCAAGTTCATCCGGTGTTATGGGCTGACATCACGGATGTTGTAGGTGATGTAGCCAACCGTGCCAGTATCCATAAAAAAAAAAAATGTAAAAGTATTCTCACTCAACAGATACATAGTTGAAAGACAAAATAAGGTAAGGATATAAGTGATAAAATTATTAAAATATATGTAATAAAAATGTACTCACTTTTAGATTGAAATATGTAGGTATGGTGTTTTGAAGAACACGCCAGCGAATTTATGAAAATTATGAAGAAATCAGTCACATACACACACACACCACACACACTACAGTTTGATTGGGTAGGTCTAATATTGTTGTATTTATAATGTAAGTCTATTCGTCGGGTTTTATCCTGCGCAAATATTTCTATCACTTTTTTGTCACGCACTAGAAACACAACCAGAGTCCTAATTGCTCGAAGAACCAAAGTGACGCTTCACTGCGCAGTGGCCGGCCACTGAGCCGCGGCCGCCGGGGCGCCGCCGCGCGCGAGGCGTGGCCGGCGCGCGCGCCCCCGCCCGCCGGCCAGCCTTGCCGCGCCGGGCAATGAAGAAAACTTCACAATGTACTGTTAACTGACGAAAAGTCGTTCAAACTGCTAAAAAACTGATTTGCAAAACATCCCGGCGCGGCAAAGATATATTACGTTCAATATTTCATCTATATTACGTACAATATTTCATCTAAGCGGCGCCGCGGCGCGGAGCGGCCATTATCGGTCGACGCGACGACGACGGGCCTCGCCCCGAACTGAGAGAGATGGCGCGGCGCGACGAGACGCAGAGTTTAGATCGCTCCCGCCGCGCCCGCGCCCCCCGCCCGCGCGTGCCTGCGGTCGGGTTTACGATCTCGGCTTACATCGGCTCATCGTCGGCTGGCTCGGTCGCGACGTGTCGCACGCGCGTCTATCCACAATATACTGTCCTTCTTTTTCCGTCGTGTGTCACACGCAGAATGCATCCTTGTTCCACACATAATCGTATGAAGAGTGTTTTGTTTCACACGGCGGGGCAGCGGCGTTTAAATTTTTTTCATAGTAACACGTTCGCGGTGTTTTGTGATGCACACGGCGGCGAGCTCGGCGGCGATACGTAGTAAGTAGTACGTATTACGTACAGCAAAATCGCGCCTTGTTGTCTAGGAAATAGGAACGAATTCAGTTTGATATTTTTACTTCGATCGGCGAGATTCATGGAGAATGTTTAATATTTTAATTTATTTATTTCTTTCGGGTGAAGGCGCTGTTTGGTGGTAGTGCGGCGCACGAACGCACTTAAGGGCCAGCCGCCACTGATTCTAAGTGTATAATTTGTATAACTTGAGCTGTTAATTTCCTGAAAAATAAAGAAAAAATAATAATATCTTACTAAGGCTGAATTATCACTAAAGTGCGGCCAAGGAGAAGCGATACGAAAGTTCATTCACCTAAAACACGACCGTGGAGTTGACAATCTGTATCTATCTCATTCCATCTTGTGCATTTCACATAATGTTTCGTTCTCTCTGTCTTGTTGACTTTGTTTACATTTGCTATCGCTTCTCCTTGGCTGCACTTTAGTAGTATTTTTTTCCAGTCAATCTATGTGAAACTAAAGTTTAAGTTAAGTTTAAAGTTATGATAACTCCAAGTTAGACCATCCTATCTTTATGCAAGTGAATTTGGAAAATATAGTCCCTGTAATAGGTAGTTTAGTTAGACATAAATATATACTCTCTAATGACAACTCGGCACTTGGTCAATCTTATGCCAAGATGCTGCTAGACATGGGCCTGCTTTAAATAAATTAAATTAAAAGTAAGATTTATAATGTTTTGTGTTGCAGCAACATGGGTCGCATGGGCTTGGATCTGGGAGATGTGAACGTCATTGTTCATGCTGTAAATTTGAGAGGTAAATAATAATCAATTCTTCAAAAGATTTACCTTCAAAGATTCAAAGATTGCCAGCTTTATAAATGATGAATAAATAATGTGTATGTACATGATCTATGTTTATCTTAAAAAAATCTTATGTTATTAAATCTGCCATCGAAACTTAATTTGAGTGGGAGGCCATCCGTTGACGGCACTCCCCTTTGCCTGCTAGCGTCGAAGATCCTGGTTCAACCATCAAGTGTTTGTCTTGAACCTTCCAGGGTCGGTGTGTTCCACGAGTGCTGTGGCCCAGTATATTGGGATTATTTTTCAACCTTGCATTGTAACAAGTGCAGTTCGATCGCCTCTTGAAATGAATCAAATTGACAGGACACAAGTACATTGTGGAGAATAATACGACGTTGGCAGTGGAGCAGGTGTGGTGTGAGGTGCCGTGCGGCTACGCCTACCAGGCCGTACTCAAGGAGGTGACCGTAACTCTTGAAACTTTCTCTCGCATTCTTGACTGCTTGGATCTCTTTGCTTTTCATTTATTAAAAATTTTATTTTACATCATCGTTTCTCATCTTTCCACTACACGGTACAAAGACCGGAACAGATATTTTTTTTTATGGAAACTGGCACGGTTGTCTACATCAACTACATCCGTGATGCCAGCCCATTAACACCTTGGTGAACAAGGTCCCATGTCAGAGCTTCCCTTTGGTCGTGCCGGTTATACTGAACTGGAAGGAAAACACGAACTATTTATATAGCTGTTCCACCGACCTTTCATTCAGTGCGGTGGTACCAACCCGGTCAGATTAAACCCTACCACATAGTAAGGTAGGAAGGGAAAGGACCTACAGTTTTATGTGGAATACGAACCACAGCCAGCCAATGGTCGAACGGTCACCCACTCAAGTTCCGCGCCCAGGTGTGCTTAATGGTTGCAAGTGTGTTGTCCGATCGCACCACTGAGCTACCGAGGCTGACAAAAAAAAGTCATAAACAAAACAGTACATGAGTGAAGCAAGATGTACGGGATGCGACCAGACTCCTGTCAGCATTCTCTAACTATACGTTGCATGTTCACGGCTTCCACAGGTAAAACACAAGTCGACAGCGGTGCGGCGAAATGCTTCGCCACAAGAAGTGTTTCCACCGGGCGCCGGGGTTTTCCTCATGACAGGACCGTACTACGCGTGCCTCGCTCAGGTATATTTTCCTAAATATTGTGTCGATTGCCATGTCTTTTTTTTCTGCAGTAAAAATGCATCTTAAATTTGCAAAACTCAAGCTATTAGGTCTTGGGTAATCCTGCATTTCTATAATATGTTTGTTCATTCTACATAAACAAACTGTAACATGCAAGCTTTTCTCTGAAAGGAAAAAAAAGAAAAGAAACATTACCAAGTATAACAATTCTTAATGGTGGAGGTACATAAAACAAACTAAAACAAAGAAAAATATTCTCTAAATTGAGGTATACTTATTTATTTATTTATTCATTTTTTATTTGACTTTTTTAAAAGTCTTTTGCGTTTAGTTTTTTGTTCTGGGTTGTGGTGAATGGTAATGTTTATGTTCATAATAACTAAAAATCTAATTACTTAAAAAACATACCTATAGGAAAGGAAGGAGAGGAAAATCATACAAAGAGGCACTGGGGTGTCAGCTGCCACTCGGGACTAGTCGAGATACGGGCGACCACACCTTGTTCGACTAGACACGGATTCTAAAAACCCAAAGGGGAGCCAACCCGCTAGCTTGAACCGCTTGCTCTTTCTGTTCTGTATAACCACATGTCACAATAAATACATTTGAATTTGAATTTGAATTGTAATGTGTGGGCGGCAGGTGGTGAGCGCGGAGGAGGTGGCTCGCAGTGGTCGCGTGAAGGTGCAGGTGAGCGCGTGCGAGGAGCCGCGGCCGCTGCTCCCCACCGCCGCGCACGCCGCCCTCTACCGCCCCGCCAACCACGTCGCCGCCGCCACCGGTACCTTGCCTCCTCACATTATTTGCTTTCCTGTTAGTCTCCACAATTTTTTTTTTTTATGTAAGTAAACCAACATGGTTGGCTGTGTCGAGAGACCAATGGTACAGTCGACAGAGCCAAAACCCCTCTCCTCGCGAAACCACGCTCAGTGAGGCGCCATGCCAGCAGATTTGCGGACTGTTGCTAGGCTGTCTAGCCCGTTAATACGTAGTTTGAAGACACCCAGGTTAAAGTATTCGGGAAACACTCCACAAAGCACCTGTGTGTGTAACCTGACATTGTCGGCTACATGATGTGCTACACCCGTGGTGTCAACCCATGACACCTTGATCCGATCGGAACCAGTTGTTGTGTCAGTGTTGCCCTTTGTTTGTGCCGGCTGCATTGAACTGGATAGAAAACACGGACTATTTTCATAGCCTATTCGACCACCCTTAATTCAGTACAGTGCTACATCACTTAGAAAGAAAATATTTATTTGTCACACATACACAAAAAATATAATAGTCTGCTATTGTCACATTCACAGAGTTACCTTTTAAATTGCACACAAAAACTGACAAAATATAGAGTGTTTTGTCAGTTGGAAGTCAGTATCCATAAAAAAAAAAAATAAAGTGTGGATGAGGTGAGTTTAGATACCCAGTGACCTTCATAGAGATTGCCGATCCCACGCTTGTGTTCACGATAGCACATCTAAAATCATCAAATATGGAAGTTGAGAAACGTAAACTGTATGCAACTATAGTCATTGCCCATTGTGATATATCTCCTGCACTAGACCCACAATGTGATCGGTGAAGTAATGCTGCAGGTGTCTATAATAATTGCTCGATACAGGAATAACATCACAGCTTCTGTCTCGACTGACGGGCTGCGTGTTCCTGGTGCTCGGGGAGAAGAACAACCAGCCCACGGAGTCGCAGGCCAAATTGAACATTGGACTCAACCTCAAGTTCAACAAAAAGGTTATTACTGCACCATAATCTCGCAAAATAGATTAATATCGTACAGCTAGTTGAAATGGTTCATATGCCGTGTTTATTACGGCTCTCGTGGGCATGACTGGCAGCTGCTCTTGTTGTTTGATTCCCTTCATGCTAGCTGAATTGAACCAAGAACAGATTGCAAAATGAACCCAATTTTGATGCAAAACATTTGTGCTACAGCTTTCTCAAAATAAGGGTTTATATATTTTTTTATGAACAAACTAGCTGATTTGTTAATATCAAGTTTTTTTTTGCGAAATATTTATTATATTATATTGACAATTTTTTTTTTTTTTTTATTTTCATTCTTGGGCACTTTTGCTATTTTTGATGTACTTTTTATGTATTTATCTAATCAAATTTATTCCGGGCATCCACCACTCTATTTGTTAAGTAGTGCTTTCAGATGTTCGTGTTAGAAGCTGTGCAGTTTTTTGTTGTGCCCACGTAGGTGCTTAGGGTTGTGTTGGTTTCCAACTTATATCCCTCTCTACCTGCAAATCCTGCAATGGGTAAGGGTTTATATACTTGGACAGGGTATAGATACTCTACATAATTGCATGTCATTATGTTGAATTTGAATTTGATGTTGAATTGATGTTTTCCGATAATAAAACATTTTTATTTGATTTGATCACAGAACCAGGAAGTGACGGGGTACACTCGCCGCTGCCCCACCACCAACACTTGGCTCTACTCGACGCGCTGTACGGAGCTCGTGTCCGACTACGTGCGCACTTTCCCGGACGTCGTGGAGACTCTCTCGCGCACCTGCGGCAACGATCTATTCTTCGAGGGCGAGCTGTGGCCCGGGCATGTCGGGTATGACACACGACTTCTTGTTACAAGAATGTACTGCACACCCATGTGTTCACACACACATGTGTTTCCTACTACCTATTACCTGGGGCTCTTCAAAAGTTGTGTTAATAAATTAGGCAACAATCTTTTTGTCCACCTTATAGCTGGCATGGCGCCTCTCTGAGTGTGGTTTTGCGAGGAGTGGTGATATTGACTGTGCCTGATCTTCTATTGAAGTTTTGGTCACACACCCGTGCCGACTGTCCATAAAAAACAAGTATCGCCGAACCCATTGCCTTTCGTAAAGTAGCGCTAATGCTTTTAGCACTTGACCTCGCCTATATATAAATTGATTCAGCTATATTTGTTTTACCCCTTCCTGACAGACGTTACGTTTTAGAATAGTCGGCTTATAGTAGTAGAGGTGAGGTGGAGAGGAGATAAAAGAGTATGAGGTCGTTGCAGAGAGGGCAAGCCGCAGGAGTTGTCGGAGTGGCTGAAGCGGCAGGCGCACGGGAGCGCGGCGCGGCGGGACTGCGGCTCGGAGGCGCTGGAGCCGGACGAGGTGCTCCGGCTGGCGGAGAGCATCGACGGCCAGCTCGCCGCCATGCCGCGCAACGACAAGAAGGTCACCCTGCAGGTCAAGATTAGCTTGCTTTATATGGTATGTGACGTTTTATTATTATTGTTTTTGTAAGATCCGTTATGTATGTTATAATAAACCTAGAGTTATTAAAAAATTATTGCAAATTCAATTAAATTTTGACAATCATACTAGTCATAATAGGTTTATTATATTAGGTTTATTATAAAAGCTGTTAGGGCGCGTTTATTTCACACAAATTATTTCGTGCGGCCACCGCGCACAGCCATCGCGCGGACGCTGCGCGGCGTCCGCGCGTCGACCGCGTGCACATATCTGTGGACCAGTTGTTAAAGCAAAATAAGCTCTATTTATTTAGCAACTACGTTTAAAATTAAAGTAGCATTCTCACCACCGATGACGCCACTGCTACATCGGTTCACGGTCTTGTCCCAAAGGACTCCTCTCTCTTCCACCAAGACAATCAATGTTTCAAGGTTGATATCCATTTTTCATTAAAATACGAAACTCCAAATACGAAAGTCAAAATACTACGACACGACGTCACTCATGCGCAGGCGACGGCGTAGTGGAGTGCGGCATCGAGACCGCGTGAACAACGCGCGGAGGCCGCGCGGACGCCGCGTGGTTAGGTGATTGCGAGGAATTTGAATGTTGTGCGTAGTACATAAAGTCCACATTCGCCGTTTCTGAACACGAGAGCGCAGCGAACGCGCGGTAAACGAGCGGCGGCCGCACGAAAACTTTCGCGTCGTTTAATTGCAGCCTTATTGTTTTAAACCCGTTCACAGAACTTGCTTCCGTGTGAACACTTTTTTAAAATTAACTATCTTTTCTTTTGTGTTTTTTTTTCAACTGGTCGACGAACTAATATTATATGAAAAAAACTATTTGTGGCCAGGGTGACAGGCATAATGGGTCCGGCAAGACCGACCTAAATGTGGAAACTGCCCATCAAAAAGAAGAAGAACAAATTATATGTACTACATACATCTAACATACAAGTTACAATATTGGAATGAAAACATTTCTTGCAGCCCAATTTGCACGAAGGCAACATACCTCCGGATCCCAAAGCAGACTTCCAGCTGTACGACCGTGTGACCTGCGCAGCGAGTAATCTTACCGTGTGTATATTTGTACTGTATTTTTTAAACGAAATCACATATGTAATAGCAAATTCATATTCAGTGTCACGGTATGTTTAATCGCTCTATATGTTGTTATATTGTTATTAATATTCAAAGAGCATTTTTTTTATTTTTTTTTTTTTTTTTTTTTATGTAATCCGGTATGGGTGGCTGAGTCGGAGGGGCCAAAGCACATGCTCTAACCAGCCAATATCACCTCCGAGAAGGTAGGTGCCATACCGGAGACTTCCCTAGATTGCTGGCTATACTGGACTAGAGGAGAACACAACCGAGGTTGCTTGCGGCCATCTTACATCCAGTACGGTGGTACCAACCCAGTTGGCTACAATTTGAGCCTACCACCTAGTAAGGGGCAAGGGAAGGGACCTACAGTTTTACACCGGTTCCGAACGGTGAAGCAGCGGGTGTAGGTATGCACGTAAATTTTTTCGTCAGAAAAAACTCATTGGTACACGCCGAGCGGATTCGAACCTCGGACCTCCCGCATGAGAAGCCGATGCCCAAACCACTCGGCCACCCGCCGCGGTGAAATCACATATGCATGTATTGTAATTGAGCATGTATTGTAAATGCTGGCGGACGACCGATCTTGAAAGAACTGCAGAAACTGTTCAATGCAGTTCTTGAAAGTGGTGTAGTTCCGGCCGCATGGCGAAATAGTGTCGTTGTCTTGTTTCACAAGAAGGGGGATAGGGCGAAGTTGAAAAACTATCGACCTATCTCACTTCCCAGCCACGTGTACAAGGTCTTTTCGAGAGTCATCACGAGTCGGCTGACACAGAGGCTGGATCAGTACCAGCCTCGTGAGCAAGCTGGATTTAGGAAAGGATACGGCACCATGGACCACATATTTACTGTGCGACAAGTGGTGCAAAAGTGCGAGGAATACAACAAGCCGCTCTTCCTAGCCTTCGTCGACTATGAGAAGGCGTTCGACTCAGTTGAAAAATGGGCTGTCGAAAACTCCCTCCTGAGGTGCAGAATCGACCACCGCTACATCGAGGTACTCCGAAATCTGTATCGGTCCGCGACGATGACTGTGAGGCTCCACGAAAATACCCAACCCATCCCCCTTAGTAAGGGCGTAAGGCAGGGGGATGTGATCTCACCCAAGCTCTTCACGAACGCATTAGAAGATGTGTTCAAGACGCTTGAGTGGGACAACATGGGTATCAACGTGAATGGAGATCTTCTCAGTCATCTGCGCTTCGCCGATGACATTGTCCTTCTGTCAAATTCCCGAGATCAGCTTCAGACCATGCTGGAAGACCTCTATACAGCGTCGATGAAGGTGGGTCTGAAGATGAACCGGGACAAAACCAAGGTCATGGCGACCGAGGTTATGACGGGAGGACAAATCGTTATTGGCGGAGAAGTGATCGAACAGGTTGAAGAGTACGTGTATCTCGGTCAAATTCTGCGGCTTGGTAGACAAGGTCTGCTAAAGGAGGTCGAGAGACGAATTCAACTGGGTTGGGCTGCCTTCGGAAAGTTAAAATTCGCCCTGAGGTCTGATCTTCCGCAAAATTTAAAAACCCGTATATATGACCAGTGTGTCCTCCCGGTTATGACGTACGGGTGTGAAACGTGGACGCTGACGGTCGGTGTTGTCCAAAGGTTGAAAGTTGCCCAGCGAGCAATGGAGCGAGCCATGCTGGGAATAACGCTACGTGATATGGTGCGTAACGAGGCAATCCGCCGACGCACCAAAGTAGTCGATATTGGATACCGGGTGGCTAAGCTCAAGTGGCAATGGGCTGGGCACGTCAGCCGAAGAGACGACGACCGCTGGAGTAACCGTGTCCTACACTGGCGGCCGTGGACAGGAAAACGGAGTGTGGGAAGACCACCCGCCAGGTGGGACGACGACATCAAGTACGTCGGCGGAAAGCAGTGGTTCCGTACCGCTGAAGGCCGGGAGGACTGGAGGAAAATTGGAGAGGCGTATGTCCAGCAGTGGACGCTTACACGCTGACTGACTGACTGACTGACTGACATGTATTTTAATGCCCAAAGTCGCCGCACTACTGTATCACAATGCGGCGTTTCGGTAACCTTGCATTGCCGTTCCACAACCCGAAACGTGGTGCTTGAGCGGTTTAACTTTCATTATATATAGTCGGTTTATATTCAGTGCCATCCTATCTTTAAAGTCTCTTTCATTTCACTTTATTATGTATTAAAAAAAAATTGGTTTTCTATTAATTTTTGTTAGGGCTTGAAAGTTACATATTTGGTAAGACTATGCCATCATGACTTTTAAAATATGACTGACTGACTTTTATTATTCCTAGTAAATATAGTTTGTTGGCTTTTTCATTATTTACTATGACGAAGTGAAAAGAAAAAAAAAATTTATGCTTACACTATCTAAATTTTTATAATAACTAATCACTGAATAAATTATTTTTATTTTTTTTATTTTTTGTGTAGGTGCCGATGGGAGCTAAGGGCACAATAACTGCAATCTACCGGTCAGGTCCCGCCAACACAGTGCGACTCTCGGACAAGCTGAACAGTGAGCCCAGCTACCAGATCATGTTCGACCAGCCCTTCCCCGGCGGCATGACCGAGGAGCTCTTCACTGCCGCTCGATTCTACAGGTAATCCATTGGGTAATATCGCCTAACTACACCTGTAATGTCAGCCCATATCACCTGCATGAACATGGTGCCATGTCAGCGCTTCCCTTTGGTCGAGCCGGCTACACTAAAACAGATGGATAAAGCTAACCTGATATGGATGACTATATCTATGATGACTATAAGCAATTTTAGCTCTTATGTTAAGACATTTAATATGTATTTTCAATGTGGCCCTAGTTGGCTGAAATAAATAGATAAATAAATAAATAAATATCACCCGTTAGATTCATGACCTTGGGCCATTTTAGTGTAGTCATATGAAATGAAATGAATTTATTTATTTCGTCCAATACAATACACACACAATAGATACAATAAAAACACAATACGGACAAGACAAATTGGACCATCAATATTGAGGCATCTTCGGAGACGTAAGTCGCTGCACGCTGCGACGTATGCATCACCTTCCGCCCACATCCCGCTAAGATGAACTCACTTATTTAAGAGCATTTTGACAGTTTCATTCTATCAATATGCCCATATATTATAAATCTATAAGTGTAGTCCCCCCAGAACAATTCATTATGCCAGTATCTTTCAGTATTTTCGTTCGATTACACTGAACTCGGACAGAAAACAATATTTCGTATTTAGTCAGTGGGCGGCAATCAATCTACACTGGACAGAGATTCTATGAGGACAGCTGGGGGTTCGTGTTAGTGCCATGGTACGTACCACGACTGAGGTACGCTTCGGGTTGTGGGGGTATTGGCCAGACTGGCGCATCAGACCCAGCTGTCCTTATCCTACGGCAGGTGTACCTCTTGTTAAGGGGTGAAGTATGTCCCCAACGAACAGGATGTTGGGAATGTTGTCAGACTGTTTTCCCACTTCAATCCCTCTTTACCTGCATGGGGCTTACATAATATTATGTTGAAGGCATTTAAAGTCAGTTTCTACGCCTTCACTATTTAGAACATTCAATGGACCGTGTGGGGCCGGTACTTTAAAAGAATAGCCCCACTGCATCTCTCCCCGTGTATGTCTTAAAAGGCGACTAAGGGATATGACTCCCTTCTTATATTTTCTTATTACTAACCTATTAAAGGGTTAAACCGGTAGGGTTTAACCCTCCCGGGTTGATACCACCGCACTGAACGAAAGGTCGGTCGAAACGGCTATGTAAATAGTTTGTGTTTTCCGTCCAGTTCGGTGTAGTCGGCACGACCGAAGGGAAGCACTAACGTGGCACCAAGTTCACCCGGTGTTATGGGCTGACATCACGGATTTTGTAGGTGATGTAGCCAACCAAAAAAAAAAATGGACATTCCATCATCCCATTAGGGAGAATTATGTCTCTAACAGGATTTGTATATCGTCAGGCTGTCAGGATGTCACCTGCTAAACATATCGTATGGGCGCAAGCTGCGGACGCAGGACGCAAGACGTCTCGGAAACATGGCGCAGGACCCGTACCAGCCTCAGGTGCTCTCCGCCGCGGCCGCGAGCAAACCCAACCAGCTGCGGACTAACGACGGACATCACTCCGCCTTCGCGAGCTATAGCAGGTCTCTTTTAATTCCTTTATCTATTTAGAATAGTCATGCTGGTGTCGATCACTGAGAAGTTTGTAGCAAAAGGCGCTGGCAAACCTACAGGGAGATGGTTTTTTTTTTATTGGAAGCGCGACATGTGGCGCCGTGCCACCCATACCAGGCCTCAAGCACTCTATGTACTTGCGCGCGCTAACTACGTACTGCCTGGTGCACCGCCGGTGGTGTAATTCAGTAGAAATTCGTCAGCCGCGAGAAACATACCTACACGCTCGCCCACGCAACTGCGCGCAGCTGCAAAGCAATAATGCACTTTACACTCGATCGTTTAGCGACGTTTCGTTTGGCGACGTAAAACAGTAGGCGATTAAAGCCGAAGGTATGCAACTTTTTCTATGGAGGGATTTATCTGTTACGAAGTAACTATTAAGTAATCTGTGCCCATACGGTGTCTAACGATGCCCATGGACATTCGGCCGTATGCCAGTGTGCAGGTTGCAAATGCCATGCCGGCCTGACGTGCCTGTTCACACGTCTCTTGAAGGACCCTCACAGCAAAATATCCTATCTGCCAGAAAACTACAATGAAAACCCCATTTGAATTGATTGAGTGTTCCTTGACTCGTAAGCTAAGGTAGATTTGGCGACGGTGTGTCGGTCGGTCGGCGCAATATTTCAGATTTTCTACCTTATTAGGATAGCATAGCGGCTCCTATGTAAATATTGTATTAAATGTATTTTTTTTAGCCCTACAAAGGAGAGACAAACACCAGACAACTACACACAGCCAGCACCTTCTAGTGTGGATGCACAGGTAGGCATGATGTTGTTTTCATTTAGAAAAAAATAATAATAGACAAAAAAAATTATTTGCCCATATTAAATCATCAAATTGATTGAAAATCACAAACACAATCAATTTTCATTTTAATCTCCCATCCTCTAATACTCATCAAACCATTCTCTTAACAATTTTAGGTTTCCGTACCTTAAAAGGTAAAATGGAACTCTTATAACATCACTCCCATGTTCGTCGGTCTTTCACAGAGGTTTTAACACAATAAAATTAACTTAAATGCTTTTTATCGGTAATATATATATAAATTCATAATTTTCATATAGTTCAGTATTTTTCCGTTTTTTTAAGAAAATAATTAAAATCAGCATCGGCATCCGCTGATGTCAATGATAAAATATCAGCATCAGCATCAGGATCAGCTGATGTGAAAAGAATGTGCATCAGCAACAACCCTGGATTAGACACTGGATAGCAACCTTGGCTGTGTTTTCTAATCAGTATAGCCAGCATTAAAAAAGGAAATCTCCAGTATGGCACCTTCTCGGAGGTCATATTGGTTGGTCGGAACATGTGCTCTGGCCCCTCTGACTCAGCCACCCATACTATAATTTTATTAATACTATTAATTAGCACTATTAATATGCACAACAATGTCAGAGTAACAGGACCAAGGACCTGCCGACAAGTCAAATATTGTATTGTATAAATTGTCCTGTGTGTACAGAAGTGAAGTATTTTTGTCCAGGAGAAGAGTACGGAGCTGCTGAAGTCTCTGCTGAAGATAAGTCAGCCGGCCGCCAGCGGCCGAACGGTGAGTTTTTTTAACTTGTAATTTTATATAAAATTTCCCCAACTGCACCAAATATGGGTAAATGTACGACACACGTTTGTAACCAATCGTAAGGTAAGCGGAAGCGTTCGGTCGACACGGCTGTTGGTTGAAATCGGGGAGTTTTTGGGTGAGTAGCATGTGCGTTGTTCCTGGTGAGGTTCGGCCATGAATGTGTAAACTCTCTGTAACGAATGATAACAATATACCTATTTGACGGCATTATACGAGCACTACACCATGATTTATGATTTGAAATCGAGAGCTAGGGCCCCTTAGCCTTATTGTCACTGCGACTAGGATAGATATATTGTGATCTCTCAATAGTTCGGACAAGATAACATCAAGCAGTAAGGCACGCAAACCCACTTGCTGCGTGTTTCGGTGGAAGGACCGCGCCAAGGTGAGAGGTGGGTACGGCATCTCGTCTGGCACGTCGGAGAGATGCAGTGGGGTTATTCTTTTTAAGTACCGGCCCCACACGGTACAGCAAAACTATACCATAACAAAGTTTGTAAAATTCTCCTTCTAACACTGACACAATGAAGCGACTTGTGAACGCTCACATTATTTCGTAGAACACAACTTCTGAGAACTGGCGCTCTCGAAGCGATCCCCCGGCGGCGCCCCCACAGCAGACCCCGCGCCCCACGCAACCGCCCAACATGAGGTCAGTACAGACCACATTCCTTTCCTGCTGTACCCTCGGCTCTAGCACGCACTGCCTATTCTTGTGTCAATTCTTGTGTAAATTCTTGGTTTTTGTGAATTTCTGCATATTTATGGTTTGCAATTAGTCTGTTGTAAACTATATAATATACAGGTGTTCCAGATCGACCACATAACATTACCGCCACACGATTTCTTAGCTCATACATAAGCTACACAAGTGGTTATTATAATTATTTTAATCCTGCTTAGAGTATCCAAGTTTGTAAGAATTTTATGTGGTAAGGGGTGCCAAGAGCGCTCTGTTGTAAAATAACGGTAATTGTTTTCTCAAATACCATTGTATAGAATTCAAATGCTTTAGTATCTTTCGAAAGCTGAAATAATTTACTTAGATTTTATGTAATTTACTGTTTGAGTTCCTGACTATTTACTTATATTTTAAATTATATTTACTTACTATTTGAGAAAAAAAATCTCATTATTGTGCAGATTGCTCTTGTCGCTCTCCCATCTTACCGCATAAAATCCTAGAAAACATGATAACTATAAGCCTCTTAAAAAAATATATTATAACCGTTTTTGTAGTTTATGAGCTAAGCAATCACGTGACAGCAATATTATATGGTCCATCTGGGACATCCTGTATAATATAACATATAAATTAACATATTATATTTATCTATATCTTTAAAAATTGTGTGTATATGCTTAATCATATTTTTACAAAAATTTCCCTTTGTCAAGCTATTAACCTGTAGCTTCGATCACCTTTTGTACAATTTATTTTTCTTCTTTTTATTTACATTATGATGTTGTGCCTGTCCTACGTCTTATAATATTTATACTTATTATATGTATATATTATTAACACCTAGTGTGGTGTTAGCTCCCCGCAGCCTCTTAACGCCGCTGATCGGATGCGTGGTCGGGCTGGTGAGGTTGCTGCGGTGGCCGACGCCGCGGGCCTGGCGCCAGGCCTGGCGGAGCTTCAGGGGCTGGTGGACGAACTGATGAACTCTCGGAATCAATGCTATAATCTTAACGGCGGCCAAACTACCTTTTTTAATATTTATACACAATTTGTAATTAATATAATTTTAAAATATTGCCAGAAACTTTATTAAATGACAGGATATTGGAAAAAAAGGGAATTAAAGTAATCTAGGACTCGACAGGAGCTCTTCATAAGTGCAGGCAACACATAAGAGTGTTTAACTCACATGAGTTGCATATTTGATTTTTTTTTTAACATAAATGAAAAACATTATTTAAAAAAAAAACTTCTACCTAATAAAACATCTACTTTTTGACTTTAGTGACTTTTGTAGTATGGAATATTATGTAGTTTTATGTATATATGAATTGCTATTGTAATTATTTTAACCCCTTATTTACAATACCCTTAATAAAAATTTTACTAATATGAGTAACGTTCATCAGTTGAAGGTAGAACAAAATATTATTTGTAGTATTATCTATCACACTCGCACACTGCTTTTGCGTTTTTGTCGAATTTTTATATGTGCAATAAAGAATTGACTTTGAGTCCTATTCTACTCTGTTTCAAGCAGTCCGATACACCCATTCTGGTTGATGTTTGGGTAAGACATCTTGAATATCTATGATTGCATGTGCCTAAACATAATTTCACTGTGATAGCATTCACTTTGTTTTGATTAGTCGTGTGGTTTTGTGCACTACTGTGAGTTTCATTTTTGCCTAAACTGTTTTATCACATTTTTTAAAATTGATTTTAAAACATTAATCAACATTGACCAAACCAATTATGGTTTTAGATTAGATGAAAGCCAACATGAAAGTGAACAAAAAATTCGTCTCCGATTGTTCAAATCATCTTGCAACACAATGACAAAGTGTGCATATCATACTCGCGTCCTGCCGTATGAAGAGATAATAGATGTTGGTTGCGTGTGCACGGTCGGCAGGGCTTCACAACAAGGCAGCTGGCGTAGCGAGAGCGGGCAGAAGCCGCCGGCCGCGGCGGACGGGCCGGCCCAGCGAGTCCAGCCTAGCTGGAACCCTTCACTTCTGCACACTAACGTACAACACTTTCACAATAAGGTATGCCCACCTAAAAGTATTTTTATAAAAAGGTTGGAAAAAATTCACAGATCTCGTGCTCTACACGACTTAAAAGGACATTGAAAATGAACCTAGCTATTATAGATTATTCAGATAATAAAATAAGAAATGAATCTACGGAATTCGAAAAAATATTTTCGCTGAGCGGCACGAGAAAGTCAGAATAAGGAAAAGGTTAGTTGGGTTCTGATGATGGAACTCCTAAACTACACATGATAAATCCACCATATTTGGGCTCGTTGGATATAGGAATATAGGTTAGGTTAGAAGATAACCTAACCTAACCTAACCTATATTCTTATCTTATATATCTTTATATTATATTTTTATATTTTATATTTATTAGGCGGGTTTTTTTGTTGTTCGATCTTCAACCTCGTTCACAAGATATCAGAGATATTCTGAAAATTTTTTTTTTTTAAAAAGCATAGATTTTTTTTTGAGTTTTTTTTTTCTAACTTTTCGACTTTTCCAAAAATTGTTTATACCATCTTAAAGCCCTTAAAATTCCGCGTCTTTTGAGTCCTCATAGATCCTCGTATCTTAAACCTGCGAAGTTCCATTGGGCTGTGACGCCTGAGTGACCGCGCGCCGACGCGCCACTAAGGGACCTCCCACCTCCCCCCCTATCACTCCCACGAAAAAAACTGTAATGACATAAAATGTTCTCCGTCTCAATATCTCCAGGCTATTTTTTTTTTGTTTTTCAATTTTCGACCTCGTCCACGAGATATCGACGATATTCTGGGAGAAAGTGTAAAAAATCGAGTTTTTTTTTCGAGTTTTTCCAAAAAAAATTTATACCATCTTAAAGCCCTTAAAATTCCACGTCTTTTGAGTCTTAATCGATCCTCGTATCTTAAACGTGCGAAGTTCCACAGGGCTGTCGCACGTTAAGCGAAAATGGGGCCCTACCGGAGCGAACGAAAAAACATTTTCAATGTTAAAAACAAAAAAGCATTTTTTTTTATGGAAACTGACACGGTTGGCTACATCACCTACAACATCCGTGATGTCAGCCCATAACACCGGGTGAACTTGGTGCCATGTCAGTGCTGTTCAAAATATTATTGAGTTTTGTTTGTTTGTTATTATTTCATTGTTCAAGTTAATCCTAAATTGTTGACTGAGTTTCATGTTTGAAGTATCTGTATGAAAGTAGAATCGATGACCTTATGCGATGATGCGACGTTTTATAACCTGGATTGGATTGGAGTGGATGACAACATTACTAGCTAGACTGGTGGTATCACCCCATTAAAACAGGTGGATCAGTTGCTATCCTTGCTATGTACAATGTATCTGAAAAAGTAGCAGTGGCAGTGAGTGGAGCCCCGTGCCCGCACCACACCCCACTACCAATTAAGTATATCATAAAAACTAAGCGACTAGAACTAGGCGACTAAGGGCTATGACTCCCTTCTTATATTACTAGGTGGTAGGGTTTAACCCGCCCGGGTTGGTACCACCGCACTGAATGAAAGGTCGGTCGAAACGGCAATGTAAATAGTTTGTGTTTTCCGTCCAGTTCAGTGTAGCCGGCACGACCGAAGGGAATCACTGACGTGGCACCAAGTTCATCCGGTGTTATGGGCTGACATCACGGATGTTGTAGGTGATGTAGCCAACCGTGTCAGTTTCCATAAAAAAAAAAAAAGAATGTTTCATTTTGATAAAACAAAACATCTGTATTGTTGAGTAAGACAAATGTATTGGTCAATGCAGAAGGAATCGTCTCAGCCGCTGCACCCTCAGCTGCCGTTCCCCAGCTTCGGGCAGCCGTTCCCGCCTCACCCGCCGCCGGCGCCCTTCCCCTTCCAGCTGCTCCCGCCGCCGGCGGGCGCGCCGCCCCGGCCCCCGCCCTTCACACACGGCCAGGGTTACGACAGGCAGGCTAAGCCGGCTTTCCCGTCGCATTTGCCAAATCTCAACGCACCCAACTTTGGGTTCGTTAGTCAGGTGAGTTATCCTCTTGTATATTAGTGTGGTTATCGTTGTTGTTTGTAGGGGTGACTCTAAGCCTGCAAACTAGTTAATCTTTGTCAGGGGCATTCGTGCAAAACCCCTTGATCTCCAGCTACCCAGGCCAGCGTAAGTCTCCCATGGTGACCGCAAGACGGCCAGGGAGGCTGCAGACCTCCGCAACGGAAGATGAAGAACGGAGTATTTTCTTTTTATGTAATCCGGTATGGATGAGCTGAGTCAGAGGGGCCAAAGCGCATGCTCCGACCAGCCAATATCACCTCCGAGAAGGTAGGTGCCATACCGTAGACTTCCCTTTGGATTGCTGGCTATACTGGACTAGAGGGAACACAGCCGAGGCGGCTATGCGGCCATCTCACGGTGGTACCAACCCAGTCGGCTACAATTTGAGCCTACCACCTAGTAAGGACAAGGGAAGAGACCTACAGTTTTACACCGGTTCCGAACGGTGAAGCAGCAGGTGTAGGTATGCATGTAAATGTTTTCCTCAAAAAAACTCATTGGTACACGCCGACCGGATTCGAACCTTGAACCTCTCGCATGAGAAGCCGATGCCCAATACCACTTGGCCACCCGCCGCTTAGTATCTTCTAATATCGTCAGTTCTCAAGTGCACTCACTGCACTTTCAACAAAACATCTCAGCGTTTCGTCCTTCGGCAAAGCGTCTCCTGCACAGTTGGACTATTCGTAATAAATAACTTAAGTGTTTAGTTGTTTATTCAATGAACAGTGACTGCTCATTTGTGTGTCGTAAATCTCCATTGTGAGCTGTTATGATCGGAGCACTAGCTCGAATAGTTGATACCCGATAAACTCTGATAATACAGTAATTTGAATGAAATCATATTTGAAAAGTAATTACATTATATTTCGACTATCTTCTATCTAATATTAGGTACATCATGTCATATATCATCTGTCAGCCTATCATATCTGTCAGCATATCTGTCATCTATATCATATGGGAAACTCGAAAACAGTTTTCGACTGTATATAATTATCTAGTTAAAGCAAGAGCTAGTTATAAAATAATGATCATATTTATTAACTATGTTCCTTATATGTAGGGTCCAGAGGCGTCAGGTGCAACACAGTTTCCAGGAAGTGGAGTTGGCCTAGCGGGTCCGCCGATGGGCAATACAGGAGTCCTAACACAGGAGCCGGCCACCCCACCAGCCCACAACCCATTCGTGCCACTGCAGGTCGTCGCTAAGCAGAGGTATCCTACTAGCTTTATTTATTTTAGTTTTAAAGTTTTAATAAGTTTGTTAGAAAAATATATATAATTTTTTTGCTTATAAAATTAACTTGAATACCTAGCTATAGATACATATATATATTAATATGAATAGATGGCTTGAGGACTTGAACCACTTCGTTTCAAGTGTTTTTGTAGGTATTCAACACATAGCCATGTGGCCTTGCACACCTTGCAGTGCGGAGCACTCAATTCTTGAGATAATAATCTTCAGTTTTATGTAACTGATTGAAGTTTTAAACTTTCCATCGAGTAAGGCTTGTTTCCACTACATCAAAAAATGTGATTGATTTTCTAACAATTTTCAATAAAGGTGATAGATAGAAAACTTTATTGCTCCAAAAACATTTTACAGAATCTAGTTCGATGTATAATGTACACGAGAGGCAAAGGCGGACTTATCCCGGCCTTATCCCTTACTCCCCTACCTTTAAAAGGTGATATAACATTTAAAAAGCAAAAATGGCATGTCATTTTCATACTTTCGTGATGGCAACGCCATTTACCGATTTGTATTTTGCAATTAAGTACATATATTTTCATTTTATATAACAGTTTTTTTTTCAAATACAGTTATAGTTTATTGAACAAATAGAACAAAACATAATATAATATACTAATAGATTAGTAATTATTAAAACTACTACAACTATACTACTAATATAATATTATGCACTAAGTCCTGAGACATATTATACAGGGTGTCCCAGAAACCGACGATAATCCTTTAACAGGAGATAGGGCTGCTAATTACCTCTCAGAATATATAATTTTAGGTTTAGTAAAAATGGCTTAGTTTTTGAGATATTGTCATTTTTGTAAAAATCCAAAATTTTCTCCCTCAGCTAATTTTTTTAAATGCCACAAGTACAAATGTAAGATTTTCTTAAATCTAGTTTTTATCAAATATTCCTGAAAAGTAAAGCTTTCACACGGTATAATTTATTATTTCATGTTTAATCCTGTTTAGCTGAAAAACGACTTAAGAGCCACATGTTAAAAAATTTTAAGCCTCATTCCTTGAGTTTGGCACTTCGCGGTGAAAAAAAAAATAACTACACTAAAGTGGCATTATGCAACAAAAATACGCCCATCTAATGTAGTTTTTAAAATGGTACATCACTTACCGATTTGCCCAATAATTTATGAGATATTGTTATTTAACTGCAAAAAGACCTCGGAATTTGATAACTGTTCTACCAACTACGAATTGGTATAAAATAAACACTTGAAGTAATTGGTCTTTATTAACCTGTTAAAGTAGATGTTCAAATAGTTTACAACCTGCACAAATGCTAGCTCGACATCTTCTCACAAATGCCCGGTTGATGCGTCGGTAGTAAGTACTCGATGCAAGTGCAGATACGGCCACCTATGCTATGTAAATAGTTTGTGTTTTCCGTCCACTTGACTATAGTCGGCACGACCCAAGGGAAGCACTGACGTGGCACCAAGTTCACGCGGTGTTATGGGCTGACATCACGGATGTTGTAGGTGATGTAGCCAACCATGTCAGTTTACATAAAAAAAAACCTGAGCTACTGCCGTAATTCTTTCTTTGAGCTCTATGAAGTTTCCACCGGTTTCCCGTAAACTTTTTCTTTTAAATAGCCTCAATAATAAAAGTCTAACGGATTTAAATCCGGTGACCTAGACGTCCGATCCATCTGTGGGGATATGCTTGGTCTAAAAAATTACGCACTTCTCTAGCGTAATGGGCCAGCCCATAACGCTA
The DNA here is from genome assembly GCA_946902875.1 of Nematopogon swammerdamellus. Lineage (NCBI taxonomy): Eukaryota > Metazoa > Arthropoda > Insecta > Lepidoptera > Adelidae > Nematopogon > Nematopogon swammerdamellus. Next base: position 8,710,506 of record OX336340.1, on the reverse strand, counting down.
GAGAAGTGCGTAATTTTTGCGGAGCCATCATTTTGAAACCACCTCCGTATGGCCAATGGTACATCTTCTAAAAGGCTCTGAAGCTCCTGTTGCAGAAACTCAAGATAATTCGCCTGTTTAAAGTTTCTACAATTCAACGGACGTCTTGTGGCCTCCTAGCCACTTGCATCCCCACAGATAGACAGGACGTCTAGATCACCGGATTTAAATCCGTTAGATTTTTATTATTTGGGCTATTTAAAAGAAAAAGTTTACTGGAAACCGGTGGAAAACTTGATAGAGCTAAAAGAAAGAATTACGGCAGTACCTAGCTCAGGTTTTTTAAAAATGTAAACTGACATGGTTGCCTACATCACCTACAACACGTGATGTCAGCCAATAACACCAGGTGAACTTGGTGCCACGTCAGTGCTTCCCTTCGGTCGTGCCGGCTACACTCAACTGGACGGAAAACCCTAACTACATAGGATAGGTGGACGTATCTGCACTTGCATCGAGTACTTGCTCGACGCATCAACCGGGCATTTGTGAGAAGATGTCGAGCTAGCATTTGTGTAGGTGGTAAACAATTTGAACATCTACTTTATCAGGTTATTATATACCAATTTACTTCAAGTGTTTATTTTATTCCAATTCGTACTTGGTAGAACAGTTATCAAATTCCGAGGTCCTTTTGCAGTTAAATAACAATATCTCATAAATTGTTGGGCAAATCGGTAAGTGATGTACCATTTTAAAAACTACATTAGATGAGCGTATTTTTGTTGCATAATGCCACTTTAGTGTAGTAACTTTTTTTTTTCACCGCGAAGGGCCAAACTCTAGGGATGAGGCTGAAAATTTTTTAACATGTGGCTCTTAAGTCGTTTTTCAGCTAAACAGGATTAAACATGAAAAAATAAATTATACAGTGTGAAAGCCTTACTTTTCAGGAATAATTGAGAAAAACTAGATTTAAGAAAATCTTACATTTGTACTTGTGGCATTTAAAAAAATTAGCTGAGGGAGAAAATTTTGGATTTTTACAAAAATGACAATATCTCAAAAACTAAGCCATTTTTACTAAACCTAAAATTAGATATTCTGAGAGGTAATTAGCAGCCCTATCTCCTGTTAAAGGATTATCGTCGGTTTCTGGGACACCCTGTATATAACTTACACAAATTGATTGTCGTGAAAAAAAGTTTTCTTCTTTCTAAGATTATTATAATGCCAGGTGATAAGGCAGAAATTTAACCTTGAATGAACAGCTTATGGTATGTAAACGAAATTATTTTGAAGGCGAGCACAGAATCCGAGCGCACCGGCCAATAAGCAGAGTGTCGAGAATGCGCCCCTCGCCCGCGCCGCCCCGAGCGACCAGACGGACGATCCAGTGCCGCCGCCTCAGCTGCAGAACCAGGTACGCACTTGTCACTACTTCTCTAATATGTAATTTTGTGTCATTTTTGTTTTGTGAGCTCACAGAAATTAACTTTTTTCTAGCTTAACTATGGCTGTTAATCCATATGTCATATCTATAATAAAAAATAAAAAATGAAATGAACACGTATTTGTCGCCATTGTAGATAACAACAGTAAACAAAATGAAAAACATACAGAAAATGGGCGTCAAATTGGACTAAACTTAGCAAGTGCGATAGACAGTGGGGTTGTCTATTGCACTTGCTGATTTGTCAGTTGGACCATAAAACCTATTCAATATAGCCTGTGCTACAAAATGTTGCTACTTTGCATTTTGCAAAGTAGCACATTACATTAGACATGGTGGGAGGGTTAATGCACTCTCGGTATATGAGTATGTTCAATATCACTGTCTTCATGAAATGCTTTGAAGATTTTACATCTAAGATTCAAGTTTATAACCTTAGTTCTATCAAGATGATTTACTTAATTAGATTTGTTACCCAACCAAAATACTACTATACATCACTTTCGGCCGCAATGCAGCGAAAACTAAACAAAATCAATTTTACAGGGCAACAATACGGCTGCTGCTGAGGCGAAACCTCGTCGCAAGAGGAAATCGAGGATCGCTGCAAACCTGCCTCTATTATAAGTAGAACAATATGGATAATCCAAAACCTGCGTCGCTTTCCACAACAGGATTACTGAATCACAATTACATAATTACTCCATCACTTAAAGAAAGGCTGTTCAGCTTAATACATGTGTCTCAGCTTAATACAGGCAGCTCAACTTAATGCATGTGGCTTAGCTTAATACAGCCGACTCAGCTTAATACTGGCGACTTCGTCACAGTCAACTCACATACGCTCTCGTGCAGTCAACGCACATACACCCTTCGTACAGTGAACACATATACATCCTTCGTACAGTAAACTCATCTGCCTAAACCAGCAACTGTGGCTCAGGTCACTTTTTCATCACAATCTTGTAGGTTCCGTACAGCTGAAGGCCGGGAGGACTGGAAGAAAATTGGAGAGGCGTATTTTCAGCAGTGGACGCTTACACTCTGACTGATTAACTTGTAGGCATGATTGGCTATCGGACCCTTATATTACATTACATAGGCTGTTCCGAAAATTGTTAGTGAAATGAAAAATAGTTAGAATGTGAAAAAAAATTATTTACAGCTTTTCAAAATATTTCCCTCCAATCCCTATGCACTTATGAATTCGGGTGAACCAGGTTTCAAAACATTTAAAAAACGTATCTTGCGGTAGGTCGAAAAATAACCGCCGATATTCTCGACGACCTCGTCTGCAGTGTTGAATTTTCGCCCGGGAAGCATTTTTTTTACCGTGGGAAATAAAAAAAAATCGCATGGAGCTAAATCTGGGCTGTACGGAGGATGGGAAAACCTTTGTACCCCCGAAGTTGTCAAATAGTCCATGTTTCTACCGGTGTGTGAGCGGGCGCGTTATCTTGGTGAAAAAGAATGCCACGGACGCCTCTCCTTGGGCGCTCGCTATTCAACTCCCCGAAAGCTTGAGGCAGACAAACTTCGCAATACCAATCTTCAGTTCAGCCTGAATCTCCCCACGTGTAATGTGTCTATTCTCCCGCAATAGCCACTCTACCCTGATGACGTTTTCATGAGTGACTGCAGTTGATGGTCGGCCGGGTCTAGGGTCATCGTTTAGGTTCTCTCGACCACGTTTAAATTCACGAAACCAATAAGTAACTGTTGCTAACGCAGGAGCAGACTCCCTAAAAGCAGCTTGCAAATTTTCGTGAGATTCCTTGAAGGTTAACCCTAGTTTATAAGCATAGAAAATCATAACACGAAAAGCTTCTCGCGAGACGTCCATTGTTGCAAATAAAATATGAGTGACGGATAACCGTTAAAAATATTTAAAAAAAGAACTACACATAGGTGGCCAATAATTTTCATCAAGGAGATTTGTATTTAAATTAGCCGTCAAATCGAAATAGTTTCAGGAAAAAAAAAATTTTATTTATTCTGTGGCTAACAATTTTCGGAACAGCCCACGTATATTAATGGGTACAATCGCACATAAAGCCAAAATTTTATTAATAAAAGTGGCATCGCTATTTGAAATGTTTCAGTGTAAAAGTTGAATTCATGTCCATACCTCTTTCATATTTTGTTGATAGTCTGAACACTTTTCAGAATATAAAGAGGCAAAATGATCAGAAAGGATGATTTCACATTTGTATGGGTCAGTAATGAACATAATATATGAACAATGCTTGGGCGGGACAACTGTTCTAAGGGTGGTTTGTTAACTTTACCTCAATGACAACTCTCATTCAGCATTTTGATCTCCTGTTGGGGAAAGCAGACATTATATTAGGTTTAAGAAGATTCAATGAGAGTTTATTTTTGTAAAAGATTCTGAGAAGTCACTCTTTTTTCTAATATAGTATCTGTGACTGCTAAATTATGATACATTTAGTATTCGACTTTCAACAGACGAATAACTTGTCCATAACATATTTGACTAAACTATAAATATTGTACACAAGTATTCTGAAAATATTCTAAAACTAATTAATTTATGTATATTTTGACGACAAAGAAATAAGAAAAAGAATAATTATGTAAGATATGTTCAAAAAATATACAGCCATCATTGCAAAAAACTTCCAAAATAAAGAATAAAACATGTTTTGGTGTACAGTTTGGTGTTTTATTATTTTATTGGGAACATTTTTTAAAGAGTTTTATAATTCTGCATACAATAGTTGCTTCAAATTTAATTTAGCTTGTCTAGAGCGTGTTGTAAATGTAGCAGACTCAACTAAACTGCATAACTACTTCATAACAGTTTCGTTTGGGAAAGATTTTATAGATTTTCAAGGCTAGGTTTACCTTGGCCTGAGCACTCTGCAAGAACGAATTTAAAATTCTGAATGCCTATTACAACACTCCCAGGCTACAATGTATGTTCACTCTTGCTAATACCACAAACCTGAGAGGGCACTCGAAAAAGCTGTATCACAGTCGGTCCAAGCAGAACCCTCGACGACACTTTCTCGCCAACAGAGTAGTAGAATCTTGGATCTACCCAGTTAAGTTGTAAATGCTGTCTCCGTAAATACTTCCAAATACAAACTGGAGAATCACACAAAACATTAAAAAAAAATTACTTACTACGAGTAATAATCCAGGAAGCTTCTTTGCTGTTGAGACTAATTTCTGCATGCATTGCTTGTTCAATTCTATGTAAAATACTTACATTATCAATCTCAAGTACATACTTGAGGGTGATGTATTTGCATATAAATGAAACATTTATGTGAGTTTAGGAGTTAGTGACAATGTCCCGAGCGTGTTGGCTGGTGGTGCTAGTGACCGTGGCCGCAGTGGCCGCCGCGGTCAATGTTCCAGAGAAGGACTGGTGGCAGACTGCTCTAGTCTATCAGATCTATCCGCGGTCTTTTAAGGACTCAAATGGGGACGGCATTGGAGATCTAAATGGTTAAACATTAAATTTTCATTGTTCTTCATAAATCTTGCTCGGTAGACAGACAACCAACATTGTGCCTTTATGATGCCACTATGCTCAGTCGCAACCTTCTATAGCTGTTATAGTTTGTATTGACATTTTGTTTAATATGCTCCAGATATTTTATTAATTGTGGTTTAAAATAGTGAGTCAAATGTTTGGACAAGAAAATGTTAACAAAATGACCAGACAAACTAAAGAATTATATTATTATGTTGTAAGGCAGCGAGACCTAGGAGCTGAGGTAACGGAACCTTTATCATTCCTCTCGGTGTTTCATGATTCATTTACTATTTCAATGAGTACAAATGTTTGAATGTCGTGAAGCTTTAAATGTATTATATTTTGATGTTAGGAATAACTCAAAAGCTGGACTACCTCCAGGAGACGGGAGTGGACGTGATCTGGTTGTCACCGATCTTCCTATCGCCTATGTACGACTTTGGATATGACATCACGGATTACCGTCAAATCGCACCCGAGTACGGTACCATGGCTGACTTCGAACGACTGCTGGCTGAGTCTAAGAAACTTGGTGAGGTGCTTTGCTAAATCTTTGTTAAATACAATTATTATTCAGTCTGTATTGGAAATTTATGTGTTTGTATAAAGTTCTTCTTGCCAAGCTTATTTATTTTGCCATTTTTACTCCGCTTTTTTCTTTTGATCATTGGACCACTTTACGGGAGATCTCGCCAGTCTTTATTTAGTCCAGACTTTATTTCACCCATTTGTCATATCTTCGAACAATCTGGCAGACCTTTATAGCCTATAAGTCATTTGCAACTTAACTCTACGCATTACCTGCTCTGCGATTTGAATTTAAGAAGTTGTTCATCATAATGTAGTTATTTTGTGTAACGTCAGGTCTACGTTTGGTACTGGACTTCGTGCCCAACCACACGAGCAATGAAAGCGATTGGTTCATTAAGTCGGCCAATCGTGTACCTGGATACGAGGACTATTACGTGTGGGCAGACGGCAAGGCAGATCCTAGCAACCCTAAGAACACTCTGCCGCCTAACAACTGGGTGAGAATATACGTCTATGTTTCAAAGAACAATTTATAAGGAAGGTGTGGATCTAAGCTTGCGATGGCTTCACCGAACATATCCGGGCCCATCGGCAGTAGAGGAGGGTATTAATCGAGGCCGGGACTAGCGAGTGGCCACTCTAAATTTCCCGCGCATGCTTCACGTTTCGGCTCGCTTCAAGCCCTCGTCAGCTAGTCTGCGTTGACTAGGACGCGGGGAAACCACCAGTCCCGCTCTCGACCTCCCTCTCTCTACCTATCCATATTCTGTAGGATGCTTCCAGTGACGTTTTCGAAGCTCTCTCCATATATGAGCTTAGCGTCGATCTTGGGAGCCCTAGATTCTTGAAGAGACTGTAGAGCGACTTCGCTGGTAGTCCTCTTGCTCCGACTTCCACAGCGAAGAGATCAGTCTTGAATCCGTTTCTCACAATCCGGTCTACTAAGTTGCAGTACTTGTTAAGCTTGATGTTGTGGTCCTTCGGTATGTTACTTTCCCATGGAACTGTAAGTTCAACAAGTACTACATGCTTTGTCGCTTTTGAGAATATGAGTATATCCGGTCTTAATGCTGTGGTACAGATTTCCGAAGGCATTTGGTAATGCTTCTCATGTGTGTCCATCAACAATTCCCAATCCTTTGCTGCTCCCAAAATTGAAGAAGGTTTAGTCCTATCTTTGGGCAGCTTATTGGCTCCAGGTTTCACAAAGTTGACCTTCTGGAAGCCGCTACTGGTTTGCCCTTTCCTGGTCCGTGCAATTGACAGGTTGATGGCCTCTCTGATGATTGGGAGGACTTTATCATGACGGTAGGAATACTGGCCTCGCTCAAGTAGTATTTTGCATCCGCATAACAAATGTTTGGCCGTGCCTACGAACTCCTTACATGACGGGCATAGTCTATTTGTAGATTTCCCCCATCTAACTAGGTTACTCGGGTCGGGGAGAGTAAGCTGGAATGCATTTAAGTAGAACTTAAGCAGCTCAGGGGACCAGTTGTATATTATGGATTTCCACTTCAATGCAGGAGGGATGCAGAAGTCACCCACTGTTAGCCAATCATTCTGCATTTCTAGGTTTAAGGCGTGAAGTTTGAAGCCTTGTTCCATGTCCTCCTGAGCAAAACCTTTCAGTATTTCTTTATCAGACTTTGCTGTTTCTATGCCCAATCCAGATCTATTGGTGCGTGTACCAACTTGGAATGATTTGTAGAAGTCGAGTCTCGATTCCAGTTCATCTGATAGTGATGTGTTGGGTAAGGCTTGAATAGCGCTATCATTGGAGTCTTTGAGTATACATCGTTTGGCTATTCTCGCCTTTTGATAAAATATCGACGGTTTCTTAATGTTCAGTCCAAAGTTATTGTGAGATCTGTATAGCGTTGACGAGTCAGCCGGGTGAGCCAGTCCAAACCATGATTTCAGGAATCTGGTCACATACGAGTCTAATTTAGTCAGGTTTTGCTTTGTGAAGTCGTAGACGAGAAATGGCCATGAAAGTTTTGATGTCAGGTAGTTATCGTAAATCCATGCCTTTTGTGTACCCAGGAGGGGAAGATTGTCAGTTTGGCGGAGGCTCTCTTCGAAAAGTTGGACAATATCATCAGTAGGATGCTCCTTTCCTCTGCTGGTGATCCTTTTGCCCAAGAATTTAAAAGGAGCTTCATCAGCCACAGTTGCGATTGGTTTTCCGGCTACTGTCAGACCTGGATTGCTCGAGGTAAACTTTGAACCTTTCCTGGTTAAGCTCAAACAGTAGCACTTCGCTGGTTTTATCTTCATCCCTTTGGTCCATTCACAATAGTCATCTACCACCTTAAGAAGCGCCTGATTTTGTTTTGGATTGCGGGTTAACAGCGTAATATCATCCGCAAATGCCAGGATGGCCGCCATATATGTGTCTCCATATTTGAACCTGTATCCCCATTTCTTTTCTTTTACGACAAGCGTATCAATTAGAATGTTGATAACAATGTTAAATGTAACAGGAGAGAGGCAGCAACCCTGGAAAAGTCCTATGCCGTAACGAATTTCCGGTATCTTCTCCGTTTCGCCTTTTACTTGTATTACAAAGGAAAGTTTTTTGTAGTAGGAGGCTATTATATTACAGATCAGAGGTGGCACATTATACCACTCTAGCGCCTTTAATAGTAACTCATGGCGCACCGAACCGAAGGCGTTTTCAAAGTCTAACCACGTGGCAGTTAATTGTCTCTCATTCTTCCTTGCATCTCTAAGACATTCAGTCAGCAAAGAATTATGTTCGAGACACCCTGCAACTCTTGGGAGAAAACCTTTCTGGTACTTCTTCGGTAAGTAGTCGTTGGTACACATGTGTTTGAGTAGTCTGGCCTGTATAATGGAGAAGAATATTTTCGAAATTGTGTTCGTAAGGGCTATAGGTCTAATATCCTTGGGATCAGTAACTTCTTTCTTTTTTGGTAGAAGAACAAACACGGCTTTACCAAGACAGTCTGGCACTTCTCTGTTCGTCCAAATTCTTTTGTAGATGTTCAACATGTGTTTCCGCACTGATGGACATTTTTTGTATATGATGTATGGTATGCCATCGGGTCCCGGGGCGGAACTATTTGGTTTCCTTTTTATGTGGTATTCCAGCTCTTCCATCGTCGGTGAATCAGCATCAAATGCTAGAGCAGGCTCTTTGGGTTTTGGAGCTGGTGGATCCCTGTAAGTTATATCTGCCTCCGGGGTGGTATATGTGGATTTAAAGTAGTTGAACATCTCGTCCGTACTTAACCTAATTGTACCCTGCTGTTCCTTAAAAGCTTTTTTGGCGAAGTAAAAGGGGTTCTTCTCGAAAGCTGCTATATTCTGAGCCTTTCGAAATTCATTGCCAGCAACCGTAATTTGCTCAGATACTTTCTGGATGAGTTTTAGGATAGATCTCATCGCTCTGGCTAATTGGTGGCATAGATTTCTGTCTCCTGAGGCTTTAGCCTTCCTTAGCTGCTTTATCAACTCTCTCTTCCTTCTCCTAAGCTTTGCTTTGAAAGTGTTTTCTCTTTCCATTGGGTTGTGGTGATAACGAACAGGGTACAATTCGGAGAAGTAGTTGTAAATTGTTCCCTGGAAGTCACACAGCTGATCTTCCGGACTCTGCCTGCAGCCTGGGAGGTCAAGTCTTTCGGCTAGGCATCGATCATGTTGCTTCCAAGTGGTCTCGGATATGCTCGGTAAGCTTAGTCGGTCTCTGGGCGAAAATGCTTCATGGTGAGAGGAAGGTTGCGCAACACTTTGTGACTTGTGAGGTTGTACTCTGTCAATAGTGTCAGGTGGAGAACTTACAGGCGCTTTCTGCCCTGCTTCACTATCGCTATGTTTCTCCTTCACGTGCTTTTCTAGCCAGATTTTTCGCTTATATTGTTTCCCACACTTCGAGCATTTCAAGTCCATATTCATGCCAAGGTTGTCAGAGATATCGATCGGTGAGCGGTTCATCCTCCCTCCCTCTCGGACCGCTCTGAGGGTATTTACTCTTTTGACTGTCGTAGCTTTTATTTCCTGGCGCGGCTTGCTAGGCCTAACGCCCGTCTGTCTCTCCAGCGTCACCAGTCTTTCCCGGTCGTCAAATGGACTTTCCCATTCGTCAACGGTCTTTCCCGGTCGCCAGCTGTCTTTCCAGCGTCATCCCGTCTCTCCGGGCTGTCTTGTTTCGAAGGTGTGGATCTAAGCTTGCGATGGCTTCACCGAACATATCCGGGCCCATCGGCAGTAGAGGAGGGTATTAATCGAGGCCGGGACTAGCGAGTGGCCACTCTAAATTTCCCGCGCATGCTTCACGTTTCGGCTCGCTTCAAGCCCTCGTCAGCTAGTCTGCGTTGACTAGGACGCGGGGAAACCACCAGTCCCGCTCTCGACCTCCCTCTCTCTACCTATCCATATTCTGTAGGATGCTTCCAGTGACGTTTTCGAAGCTCTCTCCATATATGAGCTTAGCGTCGATCTTGGGAGCCCTAGATTCTTGAAGAGACTGTAGAGCGACTTCGCTGGTAGTCCTCTTGCTCCGACTTCCACAGCGAAGAGATCAGTCTTGAATCCGTTTCTCACAATCCGGTCTACTAAGTTGCAGTACTTGTTAAGCTTGATGTTGTGGTCCTTCGGTATGTTACTTTCCCATGGAACTGTAAGTTCAACAAGTACTACATGCTTTGTCGCTTTTGAGAATATGAGTATATCCGGTCTTAATGCTGTGGTACAGATTTCCGAAGGCATTTGGTAATGCTTCTCATGTGTGTCCATCAACAATTCCCAATCCTTTGCTGCTCCCAAAATTGAAGAAGGTTTAGTCCTATCTTTGGGCAGCTTATTGGCTCCAGGTTTCACAAAGTTGACCTTCTGGAAGCCGCTACTGGTTTGCCCTTTCCTGGTCCGTGCAATTGACAGGTTGATGGCCTCTCTGATGATTTGGAGGACTTTATCATGACGGTAGGAATACTGGCCTCGCTCAAGTAGTATTTTGCATCCGCATAACAAATGTTTGGCCGTGCCTACGAACTCCTTACATGACGGGCATAGTCTATTTGTAGATTTCCCCCATCTAACTAGGTTACTCGGGTCGGGGAGAGTAAGCTGGAATGCATTTAAGTAGAACTTAAGCAGCTCAGGGGACCAGTTGTATATTATGGATTTCCACTTCAATGCAGGAGGGATGCAGAAGTCACCCACTGTTAGCCAATCATTCTGCATTTCTAGGTTTAAGGCGTGAAGTTTGAAGCCTTGTTCCATGTCCTCCTGAGCAAAACCTTTCAGTATTTCTTTATCAGACTTTGATGTTTCTATGCCCAATCCAGATCTATTGGTGCGTGTACCAACTTGGAATGATTTGTAGAAGTCGAGTCTCGATTCCAGTTCATCTGATAGTGATGTGTTGGGTAAGGCTTGAATAGCGCTATCATTGGAGTCTTTGAGTATACATCGTTTGGCTATTCTCGCCTTTTGATAAAATATCGACGGTTTCTTAATGTTCAGTCCAAAGTTATTGTGAGATCTGTATAGCGTTGACGAGTCAGCCGGGTGAGCCAGTCCAAACCATGATTTCAGGAATCTGGTCACATACGAGTCTAATTTAGTCAGGTTTTGCTTTGTGAAGTCGTAGACGAGAAATGGCCATGAAAGTTTTGATGTCAGGTAGTTATCGTAAATCCATGCCTTTTGTGTACCCAGGAGGGGAAGATTGTCAGTTTGGCGGAGGCTCTCTTCGAAAAGTTGGACAATATCATCAGTAGGATGCTCCTTTCCTCTGCTGGTGATCCTTTTGCCCAAGAATTTAAAAGGAGCTTCATCAGCCACAGTTGCGATTGGTTTTCCGGCTACTGTCAGACCTGGATTGCTCGAGGTAAACTTTGAACCTTTCCTGGTTAAGCTCAAACAGTAGCACTTCGCTGGTTTTATCTTCATCCCTTTGGTCCATTCACAATAGTCATCTACCACCTTAAGAAGCGCCTGATTTTGTTTTGGATTGCGGGTTAACAGCGTAATATCATCCGCAAATGCCAGGATGGCCGCCATATATGTGTCTCCATATTTGAACCTGTATCCCCATTTGTTTTCTTTTACGACAAGCGTATCAATTAGAATGTTGATAACAATGTTAAATGTAACAGGAGAGAGGCAGCAACCCTGGAAAAGTCCTATGCCGTAACGAATTTCCGGTATCTTCTCCGTTTCGCCTTTTACTTGTATTACAAAGGAAAGTTTTTTGTAGTAGGAGGCTATTATATTACAGATCAGAGGTGGCACATTATACCACTCTAGCGCCTTTAATAGTAACTCATGACTCATATACATCGGAATCCGCGGGGCACGAATGATTCAAGGTTGTTTAGTGATGGGACAATGTATCCACAAATATCGAAAATCGATCGTTATTTTAGAATAATATGGAATAATGTCGATTATTAAAACTAAGAGTATTTCTATAAAAAATAAAATATAATAAACAAATGTTGTATTTACTCTGTAGGTACAATACAAATCTGTTCAAACCACAATATAGTTTTATTAGTATGGAATAGAAAGAATTTGATTTTTTTTACCAACTTACACGTGTTACATCATAATGATATTGAAGACTTTTTTGTTACTGTTATGAAACTGAATCGATTAGGCTATAAAAATCAACCACCTATTTTTTTATTTAAACACATAAAAAAATATTTTATATAAAAAAAAGGCCAAGGTCCAAAAAAATAGGTCTTACAAAATTAGTTCATAGTACGCTAAGGGGGGGTTCTGTATCGGAAATAGATGACTTTTAAAGAACAAAGAATTTTTTTCTTTTTACAAAAATTTTTTTTTTTAATGTTAAATGTAAAAAAAATTTTTTTCTTAATCGTTTCGGTTTCATGCCAGGAACAAAAAAGTCTTCCAACACGTATATCTCTTTTTTTCAGAAATTGTGAAAAACCACAATTTTAGTTTTATTAGTATGGAATAGAAAGAATTTAATTTTTTTTACCAACTTACACATGTTACATCATAATGGTCGTGAAGACTTTTTTGTTACTGTTATGAAACTGAATCGATTAGGTTATAAAAATCAACCACCTATTTTTTTATTTAAATACCTACATAAAAAATTTTTTTACTTAAAAAAAAAGCCCAAGGTCCAAAAAAATTTATATAGGTTTTACTCCCTATGATACAGAACCCCCCCCCCCCCCCCCCCCCCCTCCCCCTTAGCGTACTACGAACTAATTTTGAGGACCTTATATAAATATGTATTATATAAGTACTGTAGGTATATAAGTATTCAGGTCTGAAATATGACATGAATAAAATACAATAAACAAATAAATATGAGTATCGATAACTGTGTCGATTGTTTATTGATCGCCGTAGTCAATCCCTAACAAGGTCGTATTCGTGCCCCGCGGATTCCGATGTATGTCATGGCGCACCGAACCGAAGGCGTTTTCAAAGTCTAACCACGTGGCAGTTAATTGTCTCTCATTCTTTTTTTTTTTCATAGTTTAATAGACTGTTCTACTCGTAGCTGAATAGTTGTATGGAGGGCGGTCTACCCACATGTTCATAAGAGGTTCAATAATACAGAAAGTTTATACACCATCTAGCGAAGTGACATCAATTTTATAAATCTCGTACGAGAAATAAAATCATTATTTAGATATATTTTTGTTCAGATTAGCATCTTCCGTAAGAGCGCGTGGGAATGGCATCCAGTGAGGCAGCAGTACTACCTGCATCAGTTTGTCATCGGGCAGCCGGACCTCAACTACCGTAGCCCCAAGGTCGTCGAGGAGATGAAGGTACTTAATAGCGAAGAAGAAGAATATGCCTTCTGTATTCTTCAGCTGACAGTGGTGGTGAAACCAATGCGTTTCTAGCCAATCGCGCGATACAGTACACTTATTTCTACTAATTATGCAGTGTGTGTGACACGGAGACGCCGAGTTAATACACTTGTGGAACTGAATATTATAATTTGTGTGACTATTTGATAGAACTGACTGACACGTGCTTGCATTTTGAGGAATTCACCCATTCCATACAATTTCCCAACTGCCATTTCTGGGGCACCATTTTATCCATAGATGTAGGATCCATTATTCAGATGTACAGCGACAGCGTAAAATTGGAGGTCTGTGATTTTATCACTGTTTGCAACGTTTACTGGCAGACTTTGTGTTTCAACATATTTAACATGCAGGTACATATTTGTTTGTTACAGAACGTACTTCGTTTCTGGCTAGACAAGGGTGTATCCGGGTTCCGCGTGGACGCCATCAATGTGCTGTTCGAAGTGAACCCGCGCGATTTCGGCGGCGTGTACCCAGACGAACCGCGCTCGGGCAACGCCGGCGCCGGGCCAGACGATCACGACTATCTCGACCATATCTACACACAGGTAAGTAGCTCTACACGAATGTGCACGCTGGTCAGCCTCGGTAGCTCAGTGGTGCGATCGGTCAACACACGTGCACCTGTTAAGCACACCTGGACGCGGTCAGTACTTGGTTGAGTGACCGTTCGACCGTTGGAGGCTAACAGTAGTTCGGATTCCACGTAAAAGTGTAGGTCCCTTCCCTTCTTACCATACTAGGTGGCAGGGCTTAACTCGTCCGGGCTCGTACCAGCGCACTGAATGGCAGGTCGGTCGAAGCGGTTATGTAAATAGTTCGTATTTCCCGTCCAGCTCAGTACAGCCGACACGATCTAAGGGACGCACTGTCATGACCCCATATTTCGCTAAGGTGTTATGGGTCGACATCACAGACGTTGTAGGTGCTGTATTATCTATAATACCCGGCAGTGGAGTGTTTGTGCTAGGCTCTATGTGCTGTCACTGCGACCTTGTTAGTTGTGACTGGAAAATCCACTATCACTGTCCAGAATTTTCACTCTAGGGGGGCAATGGAATTGGAATGTACGCCAAGGCCGAACTAACTGTTTCAATCCAAGGACACCTCTTAAGCAAGAGGGATAAAGGTATACCTCAATATTTCTTCTTGCCATGATCGCTCAGTCTGCAGTATAAACCATAAGAGCAGCTATGTAATGAGTTCGCGTTTTCCATCCAGTTCAGTGTAGCCGACATGAAATGAAGTGGAGCACTGACATGACACCTAGTTCACCCGGTGATATAGGCTGACATCACGGATGTTGTAGGTGATGTAGCCAACCGTGTCAGTTTCTATAAAAAAAAAGAGCACTCAAGTATACTATTTATATCTCAAATATTTGGTTGCCAATAAATATGCATAATATTTGAATATTACTTTTACTCTAGGACCAAATGCCCACCTACGACATGACATACGCGTGGCGGGATGTGCTCAACGAGTACATACAGAAGGACGGGGAACACAAGATCATGTTGACGGAAGCCTACACAGACATACACCTCGTGATGAAGTATTACGGCGTGGGTCCACGAGACGGCTCCATCCCTTTCAACTTTGACTTCCTCAGAAATATCAACAATGAGTCCAACGCGAGAGATATCAAGTATACTATAGACAAGTGGCTTACTTATATGCCGGAAGGGAAAGCTGCTAATTGGGTGGTAAGTAAGATGCCATTTTTGCCCCCACCGCCGCCACCATTGGTTGAATTTAAAAACCCGTAATGTTTACTGAGCCTTGCTTTTTGTCAGCCTCGGCAGCTCAATGGTGCGGTCGGTCGACTGTTGTTAAGCAACACTGAGCGAGGTCAGGACTTGGACGAGTGACCGCTCGAGCGTTGGAGGCTGACCGTGGTTCGGATTCCACGTAAAACTGTAGGTCCCTTCCCTTCTTAACTTACTAGGTGGTAGGGTTTATCCCGCCCGAGTTGTTACCACCAGACTGAATGAAACGTCGGTCGAAACGGCTATGTAAATAGTTCGTGTTTTCCGTCCAGTTTAGTGTAGCCGACATGAAATGAAGGGAAGCACATGGCACCTAGTTCACCCGGTGTTATGGGCTGACATCACAGATGTTGTAGGTGATGTAGCCAACCGTGTCAGTTTCCATAAAAAAGCCTCAATTATTGATTGTAAATGTTTCCTACTTGATGTCTATACGAGCAACCTTTGCTATACTATGTAAAGGACCTTTAGATCTTCAACCTCAGACATAATACACCTTAGGAAACTGTCTGATCGCTTTGTTGATTCTGGTGTGATGAACAGACAAATTCTTATATCATTGCATGTTTGAAAAAGAAAATATCCCTTGCTGGCTTGTGTTCAATAAATAGTTCAATATCTAAATGACTGTAATGAAATGAATGACTTATGTAAGTGATTGCACGTTGCAGAACGGCAATCACGACAATAGCCGAGTGGCGTCGCGGGACGGTGTCGAGCGTGCGGATGCTATGAACCTGCTTGCTCTTCTGCTCCCAGATGTCGCTCTCACCTACCAGGTCTCACTTATTTATTTTTTTTTTATTATTATTATTAAACGGTTTTATTTAGCTTGACTTCGTACGTTTGTTTCTATCTTTGTTTCAAATCTTGCGACACATTTTTCAACTACTTCTACTGAACCGATTTTTATGAAACTTTGCACACACATTGAGTTCTCGTGACAATACAATATTATGATAATTTCAACTTGGTAACGAGGGTCTGATGATGGAGTCAGGAGGTGGACAGTGGAACTCTTCAACCGTTACTAGTAACCCCCTCGAGTTTGGGCTCATTTGGTTGGTTTGGACGAGTGTCCCATACTTCTACCAATACACTTGGTGACGAGGGTCTGATGATGGAGTCAGGAGGTGTACAGTGGAACTCTTCAACCGTTACTAGTAACCCCCTCGAGTTTGGGCTCATATGGTTGGTTTGGACGAGTGTCCCATACTTCTACCAATACACTTGGTGACGAGGGTCTGATGATGGAGTCAGGAGGTGTACAGTGGAACTCTTCAACCGTTAGTAGTAACCCCCTCGAGTTTGGGCTCATTTGGTTGGTTTGGATGAGTGTCCCATACTTCTACCAATACACTTGGTGACGAGGGTCTGATGATGGAGTCAGGAGGTGTACAGTGGAACTCTTCAACCGTTACTAGTAACCCCCTCGAGTTTGGGCTCATTTGGTTTGTTTGGACGAGTGTCCCATACTTCTACCAATACACTTGGTGACGAGGGTCTGATGATGGAGTCAGGAGGTGTACAGTGGAACTCTTCAACCGTTACTAGTAACCCCCTCGAGTTTGGGCTCATATGGTTGGTTTGGACGAGTGTCCCATACTTGTACCAATACACTTGGTGACGAGGGTCTGATGATGGAGTCAGGAGGTGTACAGTGGAACTCTTCAACCGTTACTAGTAACCCCCTCGAGTTTGGGCTCATATGGTTGGTTTGGACAAGTGTCCCATACTTCTATCAATACACTTGGTGACGAGGGTCTGATGATGGAGTCAGGGGGTGTACAGTGGAACTCTTCAACCGTTACTAGTAACCCCCTCGAGTTTGGGCTCATTTGGTTTGTTTGGACGAGTGTCCCATACTTCTACCAATACACTTGGTGACGAGGGTCTGATGATGGAGTCAGGAGGTGTACAGTGGAACTCTTCAACCGTTACTAGTAACCCCCTCGAGATTGGGCTCATTTGGTTGGTTTGGACGAGTGACTCATACTTCTACCAATACACTTGGTGACGAGGGTCTGATGATGGAGTCAGGATGTGTACAGAGGAACTCTTCAACCGTTACTAGTAACCCCCTCGAGTTTGGGCTCATTTGGTTTGTTTGGACGAGTGTCCCATACTTCTACCAATAGGTAGAAGGTCCCATACTTCTACCAATAGGTGGCGAGGGTCTAATGATGGATTCAGGAGGTGGACAGTGGAACTCTTCAACTGGTACTAGTAACCCTCTCGAATTTGGGTTCATTTGGTTGGTTTGGACGAGTGTCCCATACTTCTACCAATACACTTGGTGACGAGGATCTGATTATGGAGGCAGGAGGTGGACTGTTGAACTTAAATAAAACAAAAATTATGATCAGGATATTTGTTTGAATCGACCCAAGTTAAGTTTACTGTATTGTCCCGAGAACTGTGTGGCGTTAGGGTGGCTAAAAATGATACGTCGTTAGCGATACACCACCCAAGTCAACGTTTGAAACGTGCCGAGGACTGTGGCATTAGGGTGGATAAAATTATACGTCGTTAGCGTTTCGACTTCAAGGCTGGGCACGCCTTGTTGTATGAGAGCCTTGCCCCTCTACATGGACCTCTGGGGGGGTCGACTGTTATTGGTCCAGTACTCGTGGGAACAACATGAAAGAAAAAAATTGTAAAAAAAATCAAACTAAAAACCAGTAAATAAAAAAATAGGTAAAAAAACTTTTAAGTTAAACGGTTTTATTAAAAAAAACAGCTGTACAAAAAACTAGAAAAAAAATCAGCTATACAAAAACTAGAAAATAATAAGGACACAAACCTGGGCCTTTTTAGATTTTACGTCTGGGTAAGAAATTGTGCAATACTAGCGTGCTGTGTTCTCATGTCGGATGCCAAAGGGCACTTTGTGTCGCTGCGTCAGCGGAATAAGTAATAAATTGAGACTTTTAACAGACTAATATAAAAACGTGGGGCGTATAATATGCGTAATAAATAACATGCGCCCCACGTTTTTATATTAGTCTGTTAAAAGTCTCAATTTATTACTTATTCCGCTGACGCAGCGACACAAAGTGCCCTTTGGCATCCGACATGAGAACACAGCACGCTAGTATTGCACAATTTCTTACCCAGACGTAAAATCTAAAAAGGCCCAGGTTTGTGTCCTTATTATTTTCTAGTTTTTGTATAGCTGATTTTTTTTCTAGTTTTTTGTACAGCTGTTTTTTTTAATAAAACCGTTTAACTTTAAAGTTTTTTTACCTATTTTTTTTATTCTATAATGCAGTACCGTGTGGGGCCGGTACTTTAAAAGAATATCCCCACTGCATCTCTCCCCGTGTATGTCGTAAAAGCCGACTAACGGATTTGACTCCCTTCTTATCTTACTTGGTGGTAGGGTTTAACCCGCCCGGGATTGTACCACCGCACTGAATGAAAGGTCGGTCGAAACGGCTATGTAAATAGTTTGTGTTTTCCGTCCAGTTCAGTGTAGCCGGCACGACCGAAGGGAAGCACTGACGTGGCACCAAGTTCACCCGGTGTTATGGGCTGACTTCACGGATGTTGTAGGTGATGTAACCAACCATGTCAGTTTCCATAAAAAAAAAATGCATTTTTACCGACTATTGTGCAAGCCGCAAGAAAAGTTACGTGTGTAACAAATATGTTTGTATGTAGGTACTCATCTATACTAAGGGTATGTATGTTTCTTCCATTCTAACTTATAAACGTTTCCTGTTTATTGGCACCTGCTAAAGTATCTTACAATGTGAGACAGTCTCCTATATGTATTCACGCTTCATAATAAAATACATGTTGAGCGACGTCATCTGTGAACTCTTGACATAAACTCTACAATAATACGAATGTATATTTGCATAATTTATGCCATCAGGAACTGTTTATCCACCAGTCTGGAGCGTAGATTAACCACAAAGAAACATCATAGATACATACATATACATACCACACACGCTGTATCTCGACAATCAGGTTGCAGAGTAATCGGTGTTGTTCTGCAAGAACTCTGGTAAATTGCAACACAACATCGACCACCACGTTTAGCAAAGTATTCGGACAAGATAACTATCAAGCAGCAAGTAAGGTACAAAGACCCACCAGCTGCACGACTCGGTGGAATGACCATGCCAAGGTGAGAGATGGCAAGCCTGTCGCCCTTTAGCACGGCATCTCGTCCTTATCCCTTAGTCGCCTTTTACGACATGCACGGAGAGACGAAGTGGGGCTATTCTTTTTAAGTACCGGCCTCACACAATACACATCGTATAACATCACATCATAGACTAAAGTATATTTCTCCTATTATGACACTAGGGGGAGGAGTTGGCTATGACAGATGGTTTCGTCAGCTGGGAAGACACCGTGGACCCGTCAGCTTGTAACACAGACGACCCAATCAACTACTACAAGTCTTCCCGGGATCCGAACCGCACGCCCTACCAGTGGGACGACACACGTAACGCAGGCTTCTCTACCACGGCCGGTAGGACTTGGCTACCGGTCGCAGACAACTACAAGCAAGTCAATCTACTCGCCCAGCAGAAGGCTACTAAGAGTCATTATAAGGTGAGAGAGCTTTCTGTGTTCGTAAAATCCGAAAACTATTTTTTTATATTAATTTTAAAAGCATCTATTTTTGATTGGCCAACTGAGCAATCTGCTTGGACCATTAAGAATTACTTTTAATCGTGTTCCCACCACACTATTGTTGCCGATAACTCACTATTGATGTATAAACATAAGCCGTGAATGTTACGCCTGTGGCGCATTTCACGAAATATCTGTTCACTCCAGGGGCCCCTATATAAATGTTTACACACCAAAAATATACATTGACAAAACAACCATATTTTAGTTCTCTTGGGGAGAGAGCAGCAGTGAAGAATTAATTTTTCGTTTTAAATAAACACTGGTTGCTGAGAATGCCAACCAAACGGAACTTGACCTGTTTTCAGATGTTCCAAAGTATGGTTTGACAAAATATGTTTTCTTCAGTTCTACAAGGACGTGGTGAGCGAGCGACGCAGTAATGCAGTGCGCCTGGGAGACACAGAAGTGCGAGCCATCTCTGATGACATTCTCGTAGTAGCCAGGTACCTGTAGATGTCGATTTAACTGTTACTAATCATAATGAATGATTGGCACATGTCTAAAATACAGGGTAGGCATATATTTTGAATTTACTAACCTTTTCTCTTTGCCTATCTGCATACCCACGAGGTCATCTCCTCGTCACTGTTGTAAAAGGTTGGCAAGATGTCTGATCTGTACATCATTTTTAATATTAAATTAATTCTGTTGATTTGAGCTATGTTCAGAGCTTTGGACATGTGCGACTGTAAGAATAATAGCAGGAAAGCAAAATACGCAAACATGTATTGAAACTGAGTCCTCCACTAACGCACACGAATGACAAAACAACTCAGTTGAGACAACACAACAATGTTTTTTTTTATTTAATTTATTTTTAGGGCTTTTAACAATAATTTGTTAATATTAGTCCCATAGTACTCATCTTGTCCATCCCTTAGGGCCCAGAGTCCCTAAGGGATAGAGAACGCTCCACGAAATTCAACACAATTACTAAGTCCCTCTCACTTGGGCTCGCCAACAGTTTATGTATGCTAAAAAACAAATTGAGTCTGTCCACCCTAAGTGAACAACAATATGTTTGCATTGTACATTACTGTTGGGTAATGCGCTCACAATGCCTACTGTCAAAAAAGGTTGTCTTTGGGCAACAAGGTCTTTGGGGGTATATTACGATATGCTGTCTAAAGTGCGGCCAAGGACACGCCAAGGAGAAGCGATACCAAATGTAAACAAAGTCAACGAGACAGAGAGAACGAGACATTGTGTGAAATGCACAAGATGGAATGAGATAGATACAGATTGTCAACTCCACGGTCGTGTTTTAGGTGGATGAACTTTCGTATCGCTTCTCCTTGGCCGCACTTTACTAATATTTGTGGGCATAATTTATTCCGCCAGGTTGCTGCCGGGAGAGCCAGCCGTTGTGGGCATCGTGAACCTCGCCGGCAGCACTCACAACGTGGACCTCTCGCTTCTGAGGAGCGTTCCCCGACAGCTGGAGGTCGTCGCTTCGGGAGTGGACGCCGACTTAGAGAAGGGGTGAATTCGTCGTTTCTTGATATTCTTCTAATGTAGAAGCTCTTACATGATTTGTGGTTGGCTGCCTCACCAGCGACACCCGCGCCGCGCCGTGAACTGTTGGAACTATCTGCAATGTCATTGCTTCCCATAGTTCCTGCGTACGTGCGATTTTTTTTTTGTGACCATAAGCAGATTTTCTGTGTCATGTTGGTCGTGTGAGTTGAGTCAGTCAGTCAGTTCGATTAATTATATTTAAATTTTTTAAATAAGATATAGTTAAAACACTAAACAGAATCTAAGAATGTCAGAAGAGACAGAGAACCGAAAAACTGGTTTGTGGTTGATATTGGGCTTTTGAGAACAAATCGTTTTTCAATATAGTTTTTTGTTACACGCCAGTATTAAGTATTCTATGCCGCTAGGCTGTGGGACTGTCTTCCGGCGAGTGTGTTTCCCGAATCCTTTAACCTGGGGATATTCAAACGTTGTATCAATAGGCTGGACAGCCCGGCAAGAGTCCGCAAATCTGCTGGCATGCCGTCTCACTGAGGGTAGTTTCTCAAGGAGAGGTGATTTTGGCTGTGTCGACTGCACCTTTGGACCTTCGGCACAGCCACCCATGGTGGTTTTAATTATAAAAAAAATTGCAAACAGAGTGCAGTATCCACCAGAATGAAATATACACTTGTTGTTGTTAGGGGTTGAAGAGTTTTCTACATTAAAGCATTGTTTTCTCAGAACGGAGGTGGTGAAGACGTCAATCCGTGTGTCACCACACGCGGCCATCCTGCTGCGATCCCTGCGCGCCGTGCCTGACTACCAGGAGTAACTTGTACCTTCCTCTACCTACGCTTATACTTTCTACATTATTACCTACTCTTTAACTTGTATTACTTAATACTCTCTAACAGTTTACAGTTTACAGCGAGTTTAGTTTGGCTACATAATTGCACAAATGCAATACTTTAAATGTTATTTATGAATATATTTATTATAATATTGATTAAAGTTAAGCTTTGTTTTATTATGTGATTTCACCCCATTCTCTAACTAACTTGTCCTTTTTGTAAACTCTGTAATTAAACACCAAGCAATTTCATGTAGGATCCATTTCTAAAAGTCAGTCTCCTTTCGAACCGAAGAGCGTAATAATAATAATAATTTTAACCATCCACGTCCAGCTCGCCTTCAAAAGAGGACGGCGGACCGTCGACACTGCCCTCGCCACAACATCCACGACGGGGACGGTGTCCAGTCACCGGCCGGCTTGGGGCCGTTGGGGTCCCGTACCCCACTAACGGCCCTCGCTGCCGGTGACATAGTGCAACACCCTCGCGGCGCGCGCACGATGATGGTTCATCAACTTAAAGTGCTGCGTGTCGTCGCTCCGCAGTAAGTGGATACGGAGCTCTCCGAGATGGGGGTGGTGGTGGCCTACGAGTCTAGTACCACCACCTATCGCTCGTAGCTTGCCTCGCGTCGTCTCGGAGAGCTCCGTAGCCACGGCCTGCACCCGCCGGCGTGCTTGGAGGTTTTTCTCCCGCCGCCGGCGGTATGCCGTTTTTGTTTTTTACTGTTTATATTAATTTTGTATATTTTTAATATTTGTTATTATGTATAAAAAATTAATATAAATATTGTAAGATAAAAATGTGAAAATAAAGGTATATAATAATAATTTCTACAACCAACAAAATAAAAATATTGATGTTCAATAAGGAACTTTCTCTTGCTTTTCTTTAGGTACAATAAAATTCTAAGAAGTTGAACTACTTACAATTTTATTCACAAAAAGAAGTATAATGGAGGGCACCTATATCTACCATTCACCACAACGGCCTACTTTTCCTACTCTCTAACGGGTTTAAAAGAAACCCTTACGGGTTAATAACTCGGCACATTCATCATTATGGTAAATTAATTAGCCGCCAGACAGACTCATTATTGGTATCGATTCCCCTTTATTGCTATGACCCATGGATTTCTAAGTCATTGAGACCGGGGGTTTTTTAATCGAACCTGACATGGTTGGCTAGTCAATACACCCGTGATGACATATCAGGTTGGTGATGGTGCTGTGGCAGTGGTCCCCATTTTTTATGGAAACCAGTATGTGTATCTGTGCCGAGAGACCTAGGTGCTCGATCCAACCGAGTTGTGATAAAAAAAAATTTTTATGTAATCCTATATGGGTGGCTAAGTCGGAGGGGCCAAAGCGCATTCTCCGACCAGCCAATATCACCTCCGAGAAGGTAGGTGCCATACCGGAGACTTCCCTGAATTGCTGGCTATACTGGACTAGAGGAGAACACAACCGAGGCTGCTATGCGGCCATCTTACATCCAGTACGGTGGTACCAACCCAGTCGGCTACATTTTGAGCATAGCACCTAGTAAGGGGCAAGGGAAGGGACCTACAGTTTTGCACCGGTTCCGAACGGTGAAGCAGCAGGTGTAGGTATGCACGTAAATTTTTTCGTCAGAAAAAACTCAATGGTACACATTAAAGCGATGCAAGCAAAAGAAATGTTCAACTCACCAAGATTTTGCGGCGTAGTCTCCAGTTACCTAGATCCAGCTGGTTTCGCTTAAAACTGAATCGAGCTAGTTCAACTCTTCAATGTTCAAACTTTATTCTAAATCACACTACGCGTCCCTCGTCGCACTTTACACTATTCACAATATCCACAAAGGGCAGCGTGCTAACCTACTGCCGCCGCACGGGTGAACCACTTACTTGCAACAACATTTAGTAGTTTAGTAGGCTCGCAACACTCAAATTAGGAAATATCAAGATGCAAATAAAAAATATGGCGATATTCCCCTGTGGGCTGTGTCCACTCGTTCCTAGAACACAAAGACAAGGAGCTTATATGAAACGAAATGGTTTTTTGATTTTTCTCATTTAACACACACACACACTATATGCCTAACACATACAACGCAATATTAAATAGAAAAATTGGACCTGGCACAGCCTTAGTCCGTCACCACCGAGCTCGCGAGCTGGAGAGAGGCACGCTGATTTTAAGTCAGGCCCATTACAATATTACAAAAAAATAACATTACTAACCACATAAAACAAAAACAGAGAAAAAGGAAAATAAATAAGCTTTACAGTTACTTATTCTAAATGGATGACACGCACACAACACAATATACACAAACAATCGTCTGTCGGTGAGCTGTCAATTGAGGGGGGTAAGGCATTAATTTAGCTAAATAATTTTTTTTTGCTATATACCAATGTAATGCATTACTACCATGTACTTGCATTACTTGTATGTAATACACCAATGAGTTTTTATTTCATAACTGTGATCGCAGCTCTGCTCGTGTTAAAGTCGATTTATGAGCAAATCGCATGTAAGCGCAAATATGATTAGAAACTATCGCTTTTAAGTCAATGGCATGTAAGTACATTATAAGTATAACCCACAAATTTTTTTTTAATAGTAACACGTTAATACTTAACTACTATTATTTTATAATTTTTTCGACTGCTTTCACTTCAGTCAGACCCTCCGTGATGTGGGAGGCCTATGTCTAACAGTGGGATAATAAAAGGGCAAGATTATGATTTAAGTAAGCGACAACAAATTGTGCAATTTATTATAGGTATTGTTTATTGATCATTCATTATGGCAGTAACACTGCACTCAAACTTGTCACAATTTGTTGTATCGAATATATATTTATTACCACCACTTTCGACTAACTTACTACTCTAGAAGAGATGGCGTGATGTTAAAAAAATGTAAATAATTACAAAACATTGCTCAAACTTTTTTTGAAGTAAATCACTTAAATGATGATAACCAAAGTTACGGTTTTTCTCCAACTGCTTTCACTTTCGACCCCAGTGCTCAGCACATAATCTGAATATTGGTGTAATGCTATAGCCGAGTTATAAGTCCTATAATTTTCTGAAAGCTCATTTCGAATTGCTTTAGTAGTTTTTACGTAATGCTTTCACAAACAATCACACCCCATGCTTATAGCGTGTGGTTATATCCTCTTTGATGGTTATATTCTCCTGAAACACCCAAACTAAAGACAAGAATTCCAAAAATATTCTCAGTGCACTTATGTACCTAATACTTCATCCCACCCACCAGTTAGTCTAATATCTTCAATGTACAGACACACCAATTGTAAAATTGTGTTGTCAAGACAGATAAATAGCGGAGCATTCAAATCCAAGTATTACACGAATAACGAACTAAAATTTAACATTTGTTTTAACGTTTCTTTGGAACCTGGAAAATAGGTAAAATCCAACAGATATTACTCCCTTAGCGAAATCC
Organism: Nematopogon swammerdamellus; assembly: GCA_946902875.1. Classification (NCBI taxonomy): domain Eukaryota; kingdom Metazoa; phylum Arthropoda; class Insecta; order Lepidoptera; family Adelidae; genus Nematopogon; species Nematopogon swammerdamellus. The sequence goes on along the minus strand of OX336340.1, from coordinate 8,684,999 downwards.
TGTATCCACGCCATGTCACCACGGGAAAATTCAATTATTAGTACCTTACCTACAAATCGTTTGTAAATTTATTTAGTCATTCTCGAGTTATAAACAAACATATAGACTAGTTAGATCGGTACCGCATATAATATAGAGACTTATAAAAATATCTACGTACCGCATACAATATAGGTAGAAAGGACGTGGATTCACGGAATCCTTGAACCATGACATCAGAATGGGCTCGTCGCAAAAATTCACGTCAAACCAGTCAAGGGCGAGTGAGTGAAAAGCCAAGGGCGCACTCGCTTACACCTCCCTCTCTCCCTGTATATTTCGAGCCACGTAAATAGAGCTTTCGTCGCCATATGTTTTGCATGGCGACGAGAGCTCTATTTACGTGTCTCGAACTATACCAAGACTGTACGTAGTACTGTACGTAGGTACCCCGACATCATTTGGGGAGTTCAGTCACCGAATAGGTTTGTGTCACGCACCATCACGTTCAGCGGCTAGAAAGCCATAACGTGTTGGATCAATTTAGTTGGACGAGTTTTAGTTTACATTGTTAGCGTGAGACGATAAATACTTACCTATCTAAAACATTCCGTTTTGTAAGAACTAACGTCACTTAATAGGTAACTTTTGCATCTGGCTATGCTCGTGTTAAATTTGAACATAAGTAACCAATGTTTTTAAGTTTACTCTGTTATTAATTATATTCATTTTTAAGTTTCCGGAATAACAGTAGGTTTATAGACTTACATAAGTCGGCGTTTCGCCCGCTACGTCACGGGCTTCATCAGGAACTGCGGGAGTTCCTGGAGCCGACGTCTGGGTCCGTTGTACCAGACGTCAAGCTTGACAACAAACCAGACGTCGTCGGCTCCAGGAACTCCCGCAGTTCCTGATGAAGCCCGTGACGTAGCGGGCGAAACGTCGACTTATGTAAGTCTTTAAACCTACGTTTGAACATAACTGTAAAACGCTACCTAACTTATCATTATTGACGTAAATCCCAACTAGCTACCTTATGTAAATCGGTTTAGCAATTCCCGAGTCATAAATTATGCCACCAAACACACTATACATAAAAATATATAATAGTAAAGTAAAGTGAGCTCTTGTTGCCCAAGGTACCTTTCAACCTGTGTGTTTTTGCTATTCCAGTTAACTTGAAAGGTAAACTTATCTCTGTGCAAGTAGGTTTCAGCTTCCCATTAAACTACTGGCCAGCAAGAAAATAGAACCGCGACAGAAATAATTGTATTTAATAAAACATCATTTGTTTTTTTACTGTCACTTGTGCTGCTTGTGCGGAATATTGTGACACGAGAGAATAAAGGTGGTGAATATATTCATAGTTTTCTAGTGATTATACTGTGACTTCGAAATTCACCATGAGTAATGCCAGTGCATCGATGGCGGGTAAGTTATTGAAACTGTAATTCAAATATGTGAAGGTTGACTTAGAGAAATCACTTTCAGTTTTAAGTTCGCCTTTACACTCTACTGCTCTTCGTATTTCTTACTGTTTTGTTATCGTGTATGTTTATTACTAAGTATTTTTTATGGGACCTGGAATAAAGTGTATCGACACGTGATCGACACCCAAGTAAAAATGTTTGAGGTGAAAGGCCGTTAATACCGTATGGGTCCTGTATTTCAAAAGAATAAGCCCACTAAATGTCTTCCCGTGCATATTATAAAAGGCGACTAAGGGGTAAGGACAAGATGTTGTGCTAAAGGGCGACAGGATAATCACCTCTCACCTTGGCACTCTCTCCACCGAGCCATGGAGTAGGTGGGTCTTCATGCCTTACTTGCTGCTTCATTGATAGTTATCCTGTCCGAATACTTTGCGAACGTGGTGGCCGGTGTTGTGCTGTAATTTACCAGAGTCCTTGCAGCACAACACCGATTACTCTGCTTTCTTCGATTTTCGGGATACAGAGTGTGGTGTGTATGATTGTGTATGTAGGCTCTAGATCTAGAACTGATTAGTATTGAAAATGATTTTTATATAAACCTGCTAAACTTCAATTTTATTTGTGTTTCTCCTGCCTGACCTGCTCGAGTTTTATATTTTCATGTGTAGGTACTTATATACGTTTTCATATTTAAGCGTTTTCATAATTTTAATTTTTTCATTAAATATAAATGATATTATATGGGGGCACCATTACTGCTATCAACGAACTTCACTTCGCATACAAAATTACGCGTAGGTGGCATTATTTTGCTTATTATGGTAACCTAGGATTGGACCCCTTGCAGATGAGTAACAACTCGTTTGCAGCGTGCCCGTAAAATACTGCTAAACAAAAATCGTGCATTCCTAATGTACGCTAAAAAAACCTTTACTATTTTTTTGTTTAGTTCAGTATATGCACACTTGTTAGTGCTAATAGGTTAGGTTCTGAGGTCGATCATAATTTTCCGTCTACGGTTCTGAGGGGTTGAAGTTTGAAATAGTTTCTAGGGCGTTTTATTGCCAACAACAACAACAAAATTGCTGGCCGTGCACCTATATGATAAATTAATACAGGTTATTTCTACCGGCATACGGCACCTGGATATTTAACGGTGATGGTAAGCCATGCCATGCCGGCGCTTCCCTTTATTCGGGTCGGTTTTCGGGATGCGGAATAGCCTTGGGCTCAATTATAAAATATTTTTTTTACTTTAAATAATTGCCGAAAACCCAACGTCACTGGAAATCTCGATGGCCAGTACGGTTAACTAAAGCTGGCACGTACACAGTACTCACACCAATGCAATTGCCCGCGTGCGAGTGAGACGTCGCACTGCATACGCATCACGAAAACCCGATCTGTCTCACTCGCACGCGGGCAATTGCATTGGTGTGAGTACTGTGTACGTGCCAGCTTTAGTTAACCGACCTGTAGGTCCCGGTGATCCGAGAAAGGCGCGACGCTGGAAAGGAAAGGGTTCGACATTAGCATCATCATTAAAATTGAAAGATTTGAAATCGTTGTGCCTTCGTAAGACGCAATACTTACTTATACCTAAAGAACATTCTATTACATATGTGATACTATCTACAATTTTACAATCTACTTTAGGCAGGTTGATGAACCGCGTAGGAAGCGGGTAACCGCTCACCCGCATTCACCCACATATATTTTATTATCTGCTCACTTTATCCTCGTTTATGTCTGTCTGTAAGCCTCTGTGCCGTGGACGTTGTCGTTACTCGTTACCATGCAGGAACGTAGCCAGGGCGGCGAGACAGGCGGGGGGCCTTCTCCCGCCTCCTCCCTTCGAAATGTTTAACCCCCTATTACGCCGCCGCACGCACGCCGCCCGCGCCGTCTCGCCGTTACGCGCTGAGGCCGCCTTTTTTACCCGACTGCGGCCTTGTTTTACTATGCTGCGGCGAAGCCAAAAGGAGGGTTATTATGTTGGCCGCGTATCTATGTATTCGTGTATTCCCTCACTCACAGAGCCGAAACTATTTCACCAATTTCAATATTATGAGGATTGTTGAATTAGGTACTTACTATTCGTTAAGAGTCTATAATACCTCACACTACTTCGCATGATCCTCTGCTAAGTATATCAACAATACTGCAAAAATAACGCTGTAATATAGCACATTTAGCTATACGAGACTGAGACATTTACTGACACATTTACATACATTTACTGAGAATTTTATTTAACCTACCCTAGGTTAAATAAAATTCAGTAGGTTATGCTAAGATGTGGCTCTCATATAAACCGATGTATTTACTGTTGCTAGGTATTAATTACCTATGCGTGGCGAAATATGATTCCGTTTAAATTTTCTCCATAGAAAATATTGGAAAGTGACCTCCAAACCGTCAATAAATCCGCTAGCATTCAATAAACACCTTAACACGCCTTTAGAAAATTAAACTTTGCACAATACATTATCGGTCCTATGGGTTTAACATTTTAAAAATAACCATTTTTTTTTCACCGTAAAACACAATTACCCATCAATTACCTAAACTTTGGAAACTTACGATGAAATTATCGAGCACATGGATCCCTTTCGTTCTCTCACCGATTCTGTTTCCCTTACCGAAACAAATGTCTCGATACATGGCTGTTAGCTATTATGGAATTGGATTTTTTTTTAATATGGAAACTGACACGGTTGGCTACATCACCTACAACATCCGTGATGTCAGCCCATAACACCGGGTGAACTTGGTGCCACGTCAGTGCTTCCCGTTCAGTCGTGCCGGCTACACTGAACTGGACGGAAAACACAAACTATTTACATAGCCGTTTCGACCGGCCTTTCATTCAGTGCTGTGGTACCAACCCGGGCGAGTTAAACCTTACCACCTAGTAATATAAGAAGGGAGTCATATTATCCCTTAGTCGCCTTTTACGACATACACGGGGAGAGATGCAGTGGGGCTATTCTTTTAAAGTACCGGCCCCACACGGTACTCGGTACGGATTGGAATGATGTTTATATTATGTACTAAACAAGTTTATCGATCTCATATTCTGACGTCGACAGTATGTGACCTCTTAGGCTCTTATGTACAAGTACATAGGCCTAGCAGTCTACTCGTAAATACATCTAGCTGAGGATCCATTACGCGACCCACGTAGGTAGGTACTCGTACGTAAGTACATAGATGTGCCGATGTGCCCCCTAATTACTATCCTAGGTACTATGTAGGTACTTAAGTTTTTTATAAAGTAAGCGTGACATGTAGACTGTAGAGCCGAGCCATCAATAAGGTGTCTAACGACGCCCATGGACGTTCGGTCCCATGCGGGGGTCGCGAATGCCATGCCGGCTTGACAGGTGCCTATTCAAGAGATTCATAAGAGAGCTTGAAGGACCCGAGATTGTACTTGGGGGGAAATATGTAGGCAGGGAGAGCGTTCCAGAGTTTACCGGTTTACATTTATTATTTTAAACTATTGCATATTTTTATATAATATATTGTAAGTACATTACATACACATCACTAACGAAGAAAATGCTGCAATTTTACATGAGAATATCTCAATGAACCAATTAGCTTTCAAGCTATCAAAGAAATATTGAACCTTTAATGAAACTCTAACAAAAGGCGGATTTTCTTGTTCATTCTTTCTCGTGGAGCGATATACTGCAATTAGTGTTACAAGTTACAACGATATTGGAAGTGAGCCAATAGAATGGGCGAATAAAACAATTATGGTGACTTGTGTGGGTGTACTAGTCACTAGTTAGGTAGGTAACACAAATTGGATCAATAAAGCAACAAACGGTCGGTCGACCGACCGTAGCATTTTCTAATGAAATTCAATGTTCATATTTCTCGCTTCCTTTGTTTTTCGTGATCGGAGTATGTTTTCACTTTTCATGATTTAATTGCATGAATAGATAATTATTTAGTCTCGCTTCGCCTGGTTATCATTGTCAATCAGTCGTTACCTAATAATGGGAAATGGGGCCCGGCCTAGACTGAATGAAACAATGGTTATGGAAGTGAAGATACCTAAACAATAGACGACAAATACCGCACCCGAAAAATCTAAATGATGGAACTGCTATTGTAATGTAACATACAATTTATTTCGCCCTCAACATATCTAATCTACAAATGCACACAATTTGCATCAGACTGCTCGAGCAGCGTACGATAGATATATTCGTGCGCAACACATCATGTAATTTTTTTTTATTTTTTTTTTTTATGGAAAGACGTTTGGCTACATCACCTACAACATCCGTGATGTCAGCCCATAACACCGGGTGAACTAGGTGCCATGTCAGTGCTTCCCTTCGGTCGTGCCGGCTACACTAAACTGGACGGAAAACACAAACTATTTGCATAGCCGTTTCGACCGACGTTTCATTCAGTGCGGTGGTACTAACCCGGGCGGGTTGAACCCTACCACCGAGTAAGGTAGGAAGGGAAGGGACCTACAGTTTTTACGTGGAATCCGAACCACGGTCAGCCTCCAACGCTCAAGCGGTCAGCCATCCAAGTACTGCATAATCAATAGCAACAGTCGACTGTCTGCACCACTGAGCTATCGAGGCTGACGACGACATGTCATGCAAAGTTCACACATATATCCATCCAGAAATTTTTAATAATATTGTACGATATTATCGTCTTTGTTCAAATAATGTATAATGAAATTCACTTGCCCCGTTTCTCCTTTTGAATTCTTCGACCCCACCCATCCTATACTGTTAGCGTACACAAAGGGGTCATTATTAGTCGATTGATGGCTGAAACCTTGGCATGTATTATAAATGGGCTTCAGACAATTCGGACGAACTCTATGATAACTTGTATTTTCTATTGAAGCTTTACTCTACTCTACATAGCTAAGTAAGTATGTGTCTGCTCTACGTCAAATGGACGGGTAGACTAGACACATTAACATTACAGACCATAGAAGAACAACACAAAGTTTATTTAAGTAGCTAAGTAAATTGTCGACCCACGCTGAAGTCTCTTTTAAAACACCTATTCAAAAATGGGCCACTAAAACCCAGTAAACCTAGCCTTGTACATAGTGTTTCTCATAATAAAAAATAGGTAGGAAAGGAAAACTTTGTTTTGACATCCGGGATAATCACATAATACCCTGAATGAAATACATTGTCACAGGCAAGTGGAAGAACCCTGTGTCCTTCTTAACAGTTTTGTCTAGGATATACGTAAACGGCAGAAATATACAAATACGCTTGCATAACAAGCTTGCCCGACAGTTTTCCACGCTCATTCAAAGCTTTATCCACTAATATGAGTGAGGGAGGCGAGGCATACATTTCGCTTTGGCTGCCTAATGCGGAAAAGCAACAGGTTCCTTCGCTTTAAGTAAGAGGTTGTATTCTTACATTGATTGACGTGGATACATTTAATACCGAGGAAAATGACCCAATTTTAAATAAAAAAGTTGAATGTTTTTTTTATAGACAACCCGTGCCGGTTGGCTGTGCCCAAAAGTTCAATAGAAGATCAGACACAGCCATAATAACACTACTTCTCGCGGAACCTTATATGACTAAGGCCCACTTGCACCAACACAAATTTAATATATAAACCAGTTTAACTCGTTAAACTAGCACCCGTTGTATGTGTGAACCGCGTTTAAATCCATAACTCGCTACTTAACTTTAAACTCGTGTTGGTGCAAGACGCGCTAAGGCCCACTTGCACCAACACAAATTTTATATATAAACCAGTTTAACTCGCTAAACCAGTTTAAGCTAGCACCCTTTGACTGTGGGAACCGCGTTTAAATCCATAACTCGCTACTTAACTTTAAACTCGTGTTGGTGCAAGTGGGGCTAAATGGAGTAATCCACTCAGTGAGAGGGGCCTTGCCAGCTATAAGGCGGACAAAAAGGTCGTCTTTTCATTTATTATTAACACACTTTTTGAAGATCCCCAGGGTAAGGAACATCCTCACCGGAGGACTCATGTTTTTACATAAACCTATGTACCTACTTTGCATGTACATGACAGGATTAACAAACACGTTTAGAATAACATGTTTTAAAAAACAAGATGTATTTTTGTAACCCTAAGCTAAAGAGTTACCGGAGTGCTCGGTGAAATTACGGCAAAATGCTCTTTAGCCAAATAATGTGACACGTGTAAGCGTTTACTAATACGACGTAGGTACGTAGGCGTCGTTTATTGATGAAGTTAAAAATGCATACAAGGAAGGCAAAGATGAAGTCATCGTGGAACCATCTTCGAGAAGCCACAGACTGGCGCGTGTTTACACTCATGCATGGCAGACAGACTCTGCAGTGTTTCCTTACTTTTTCGCATTGCGTCACTGCATGTGCTCCCGTTTTCCCGCACGTAAGTAACTCTACGTGTTTCGTTGCAGTCAAGTGTGTAGTGTAGCTACTACGTGTTTCATATCAGTGTGAGCTGCAGACACTAATTTCCCATCGGTGGTGTGGGTGGGCCCATTACCGCACCGACGACCGATGGGTGTGAGTTAAATGATCGATATCTATCGCGACAGTGGGGCACGTGTGTCCGTGTCGCCGAAGGCTGTATATTCTTTGAATTTATTATGATAGGCGTGTGTTTATTATAAGCCGGGGCGGCGGCAGTTGTCCTAGTGTCGTACCTAGTAGCGGACGCGGGTCGCTGTGTCGGTACGTGCTTTTTTGCTTTGCCGAACTGCAGGTCAGTCACTACTTCTCTGATCTGTGTCACTCACAATATGTATACCTGGGTATTGTTTTCATTTTCCACGCGTATGCTATCAGCTATGTTTGTGTGTATGCTGGCTGATGCTGTGCTGGGTGTAACATGGAATGTATGACATGAAGTTGTAACCTCTATACATTATACAATGCAAGCACAGTAGGTAAATCGCGTTTGTCTGGAGCGGCTAAAAATGCTCTACCATCATTGTCATCGTTCATTATGTATGATAGATAAGAGTTCATATGTATTTAACGTTTTATTAGATTTTTCTGAATGACATGAGTTACGCCAAGAACGTATTTATTTATAGTAATAAAAAATATTCATGGGTCGATTCTTTATTTTTTATTATGTTGCTGATTTTTTTTAATTAAGTAGTAGAATAGGTCTTACTCAGTTCTCTTTAACATTTTATTTAGCCGTGACAACGTAAACCATAACACGTAATATTAATAAACACTGTTTTGATACCCAAGAAAGGGTTCTGAAGGATTCCACGAGATAAGCCAGCGTGTATAATATTCGTATAACAACATGGAAGGCGCGCCTTTGCGCATGAAGGCTGTTTGCCGGGAGTGCCGTATTATGTACAAGTTATGTATGACGTAACAACTAAATGTATACCCGTCCGTGTTATAGTTTAATCTTGATGGCCGCTTTTGTTTCCCCAAAGTAAAACGAGAAGTGGAACGAACTTTTGTGAGCTTTCTACATTCATACCTGAGGTTTATATTCATGATTTTTTTTTATGGAATCTGATACGGTTGGCTACATCACATCACGTACAACATCCGTGATGTCAGCCCATAACACCTTGGTGAACTAGGTGCCATGTCAGTGCTTGCTTCCATTTGGTCGTGCCGGCTATACTGAAATGGGCGGAAAACACGAACTGTTTGCGTAGACGTTTCGACGGACCTTTCATTCAGTGCGGTGGTACCACCCCAGGCGGCATTACCACTCGCCCTACCACCTAGTTAGTAAGGAAGGGGACCTCAAGGTTAACGTGGAATCCGAACAACAGACGACTAATCCCTTAGTCGCTTCTTACCAGGTGCATGGGAAGAAATGCAGTGGATGCACTTGTATTCATTTTACCTTCCGGAACCCATACGGAACAAAATAGTTTTAACTCCGAACTCTCGCAAACATGCTGTACACAGTTAGCATTCTAGACTAGTTACAACACGGTCTTTGGTTACAACACACAAACGGATTCTACTCTACCACTGACAAAGAAGAAGAGGGTCGTTCTTGAAAATAAGCTTAGCAGTTTCGTCAAAAGGTGATTGTGCAATTACTCGTATACCTATGTCCTTTTGACTGAATAACTTTTCATTTTGAGGCAATAGTTTTCCATTTTTCACCCCCGATGTGAAGTGACAATTATTAGCCTAAAAAGCCCGACCGCGTGAAAAACTATATTTTGTACTACAAATTATATTTTATGAACCCACGGCCGTCGGGAAACTACTTATATTGCTAAGTACATTTATTTACTTCCGTGACGCCGCATTTTCAACCGACTTCCAAAAAGTACGAGGTTCTCAATTCGTCTGTATGTAAATTTGTTTGTGTGTATATTGCTCTATTTCTCCGCCAATTCCCAACCGATTTTAATGATTCTTTTTTTTTATGAGTAGGGTATATCTCAGGGGTGGTCCTTTCATAAATTTTATGAAATAATACCACCCCTAAGGGAGGGAAATTAAGGGTGAACATTTTCACACTAAGGAATTTTTCAATCACCCACTTCCCGTCAACCGATTTTAATATTTTGCGATATTACTAAAAAGAGTGAAATAAAAAAACTGTTTAAAAAAACATTGAACTGACTTCAAACCATAGACGGTACAAAAACACACCTGAAAATTTATAGATGGGCCCTATTGTGCTTTTGTACCGCCTTCTTCTTTTTATTTTTTACTTTTTAGGGTTTGAAGTCGGTTCAATGTTTTTTAAAACAGTTTTATTTTGCCTAAAGCCTAAATATTTTTAAATAATAATTGCCAGAAAATAAAAAAAAAAATATAGTGATGTACCTAATTTATCTAGTTGTCAATCGATTAAATAAATTGAGCTACAAATCCTTTCTAGTCAAGTGCTAAATAATTATGCAGAACCTCAATATTATAATTTTATCAGCGAATGCCTCTTACAGTGTAGTAGGCTTTCTTTGCAAGGGTTGATTTTATGTGTTTTTTTATATTTATATCTTATATAAGTATATTACGTAAACCATGTCCTCGTAGGAGTAGGTATTTATACTATACATGTTCGAGTACAAAGATGACAACCAACAAATACCAATACAAAAAAAAATGACGATAATAGTCATACATAATCAATAGTCATGCCAATCAAGTTCAAGTGCCACAATATCTTGTGATAATACCTACGTTTATTTTATCACTATTTGCCATTACACAATACTGTCCAAGGTGAAAGGATATGTTACGATACCTAACAGAAGAGCTACGGTAAAATACGTCGACGTTATACGTACATACATACATACACACCACACGCTGTATCTCGACAATCAGAGTAAGCAGAGTAATCGGTTTTGTGCTGCAAGAACTCTGAAAAATTGCAACACAACATCGACCACCACGTTTAGCAAAGTATTCGGACAAGATAACTATCAAGCAGCAAGTAAGGCACAAAGACCCACGTTATACCTATGTAGAAATAAAAAGAAAAAATGTCTTCGCCCCTAATAGGTGGGTACTTCGGTGGGTACCTTAGGGATTATTTATATCATGTGTATTTAGAAATGTTAAGATATTTAAAAATAAAAGTGAAGGAATTAAAACAAATTTCAATATTGACTTCATGCATGATATAATAATATATTATCTAGGATGTCCCAGTTCGAGTTTGTAAAGAATTCCGTAAGGCATTAAACCCGCCTTTTGTGATCTTTTTTATTTCTTAGTGGTAGTGGCTGTCCCAGTTCGAGCGGTTTTGCTTAACACCAAAGGATTCCTCATTTAAGCTTAAAAACAATTGTAGCATTTTTTCCTAGTATGTACGTACTCGTATTTTTCGAGATGCTATATTATTATATATTTTCGACGTTTTATTCGTTAGGAAAGGGTCGCTGAAACCATGTCCAATATCGGAGACATAACTTTAATGGCCATTATCTCGAAAAATACGAGCACTAGAAAAAATCATTTAACTGAGCTTTTTTGAAGCTTATTCGACGAGGAATCCCGTGGTTGTAAGCAAATCCAGTCGAAATGGGACATCCAGTTACTAATATCAAATCAAAATATACTTTATTGCTCACCAGGATAAACGCCACAAAATGTGTGTTTAATGCCTTAACTACTGCATTCTTTACAAACTAACATAACTTTAACGATTATTTTAATTTATTGCTCTTGGTCTATGTTTCATAACATAAGATAATGATCCCTAGGAAGACAACCCACTATATAAAGAGGCTTTCGGAAAAACTAGTGTCATTACAAAACACACTCGGCACTCTGTAACGTTTGACGATACTAAAGAGATAATTAATAATGGAGTTCGCCAACAAAGTAGTCCTCATAACCGGAGCGAGCGCCGGTATTGGCGCCGCCGCCGCTGAGCAGTTCGCCAAGCTGTCCGCGAACCTCGCTCTAGTCGGCCGCAACGAAGCCAACCTGAAGAAAGTCGCTCAAGTCTGTGAGAAATCCAAAGTCCGAGTTCTCCCCATTATAGCCGATGTCGCCAACGAAAAGGATGTCGAGAGAATTGTCCGCGAGACCATCGACACATTCGGCAGATTGGACGTTCTCGTCAACAACGCAGGGTTCAGCAACAGAGCGGGAGTCCTCGACGGCTTGGCTCCTTATGACGTCGTAATGGCGACAAACGTCAGAGGAGTGTACCAGCTGACTGGCTTGGCAGCGCCGCATCTCATCAAGACAAAGGGCAACATTGTGAACGTATCGAGCGTCGCGTCATCGAATCCGGTCGCGAACTCCCTGCCGTACCGCATCTCGAAGTCGGCGCTGGACATGTTCACCAAGTGTGTTGCCATCGAGCTCGCACCGCACGGCGTTAGAGTTAATTCCGTCAACCCTGGAGTGACCAAGACGCATTTCCTCTCGGCTATGGGTATGACCGAACCGCTTGCTAACGAATTTTACGACAGAGCCGCTAAGACTCTTCCTCTGCAACGAATTTCTGACGCAGAAGAGATGGCAGATATGATCGTTTACCTTGCGGGACACAAAGCCAGAGGAATGACAGGTTCCATTGTTGTTATTGACAATGGGCATTTGCTGAAAGGAGCAAACTTTATAAAGCGGGACTAGAATCAAGTTTCATAAATACATATGAGTAATTTGGAATACAATTCGTAATTCATTTATACTAGTGTACTGGGGACCATGCCCATGCCCGCCCCGCCTCGGCATAAATGGGGATCAGGTTATTGCTTTAAGTTTATTTTATTATTTTTTTAAATAACCAATACGATAAAATAACAAATGAATTAATTTCTTCAATCCCGCATTTAACAAAATTTAAGAATTATACCTAATTAAGCGCGCGTTTTAAGTTTTAACTTAAGTCTGAATGTAATAATTTCTTCGTCGATTGAGGTGAAAATACCTATATAATTTTATACATTGTACTATCGAAACCAGTTAGTCAGTCGTCAGTCTGATATCACATGCGACTTTAGATAATGCTTGAGCGCATGTATAAATATAAGATTATTTCTTGATGTAGGTATTGCTCGTGGGCTATATTGCGCAAGGTGGTGACACTTGAAAAATAAACGTATCTCTATATATATAAAGTGATACTCGGTGAAATTAATGGCATTATAAAACTGTTCGGCATTCTGTAACGACGAACACTTGATGATTTTTTGTCGATACTAAAGTTAATACATAATGGAGTTTGCTAACAAAGTAGTCCTCATAACCGGAGCGAGCGCCGGTATTGGCGCCGCCGCCGCTGAGCAGTTCGCCAAGCTGTCCGCGAACCTCGCTCTAGTCGGCCGCAACGAAGCCAATCTGAAGAAAGTCGCTCAAGTCTGCGAGAAATTCAAGGTCCGAGTTCTCCCCATTGTAGCTGATGTCGCAAACGAAAAGGACGTCGAGAGGATTGTTCGCGAAACCATCGACACATTCGGCAGATTGGACGTTCTCGTCAACAATGCAGGGTTCGCCAATAAGGCGGGAGTGCTAGACGGCTTAGCACCTTACGACAGCGTAATGGCGACAAACGTGAGAGGAGTGTACCAGCTGACTGGCTTGGCAGCGCCGCATCTCATCAAGACAAAGGGCAACATTGTGAACGTATCGAGCGTCGCGTCATCGAATCCGGTCGCGAACTCCCTGCCGTACCGCATCTCGAAGTCGGCGCTGGACATGTTCACCAAGTGTGTTGCCATCGAGCTCGCACCGCACGGCGTTAGAGTCAACTCTGTTAACCCCGGAGCGACAAAGACACAATTCGCCTACGCACTAGGCATGAACGAGGCGCAGTATGAGGAACACTACAAGGTAGCCTCCCAAGCGCTCCCTCTGCAACGCGTCTCAGACGCAGACGAGATGGCAGACATGATCGTCTACCTCGCCGGACACAAGGCCAGAGGAATGACGGGTTCCATAGTGGCAATTGATAATGGACATTTGCTTCTTGGAGCCAACTTTTTGAAGAAGGAGAAAAAATAAATTTCTACAAAATTTATACCTAGGTACTGTTTGCAGATTTGCATCAGTTAACATTTTGTAAAATATTGTTAGATTAGCTGTACCCGCGGCTTCGCTTCGCGGAAAAATATCCTGTACCTAACTTAGATAATATCTAAGGCATACGTCAGTGAAAACCCCACGTGATTGATGTGATGAAGTAGCCCTCGACTTAAAAGTGAACGTAGAATGATGAGGACGCATACATACATACATAGTTACAGATGTTACGCTTTATTTAATTTATATATATACAGTCGTGGTCAACTAATTAAGGAAGGACACTGTCCAGATAAATGGAATTGTGAATTTTATTTTGTGTTTTCAATTAATTTAAAAATAATTTGTTATTTATTTAATCTAAATAATGTTAGCCATTTAAGGGTTCGTTTTTTAAAACAATAATATCTCGTTGAACAATAAAACTCTTTGAATTTTCGCTAATACAATAATACAGTGCTGCATGTTCTCAAAATATGGACTGGCCGTTTAATTAGGGACACTGGCAATTTGTATTCGATTTTCAAAATTTAAAAATATATAATTGACTTTCTCATATTCCCATTAGTGCGGCATAGTTTTGGCGGCAATCTGGTTTAATTTTACTGTCGTTTTAATTATTTTATTTACAAATAAAGATGGGCGGAAATAAAAGCTGCGATGCAAAACAACGAAAAGTTATTATAATTTTTCCTAGCATGGGTGGTCATATCGAAAGATGGCTTATTATTTAAATTGTACAAAAACTATGGTGTCAAATTCTGTGCCACATTTCAAATGCAATAACACTACTTTAAATGTGCCCAGAAAAAAAAGATCAAGAAAAACCACTCCCCAAGAAGACAGAACGATGACCAGGTTAGCCAAGAAAGATCCTTTTTTAGGCTCTGTTTTAATTTAAAAATGAAGTTTTTGGACCAGATCTAACAGCTCGGGTATCTGCGAGGACCGTTCAACGACGTCTGGTAGAAGCGGGATTGTTCAGAAGAGTGGCTCGTAAAGTACCATTGTTTAAGAGAGAACATCGACATGCACGTTTAGCATTTGCACGTAAATATGGACCTACGCCCAGTGGCAACATGTGCTGTTCTCTGAAGAGACGACGGTTAATTTGATTTCTTCAGATGGAAGACAATACGTACGGCGTCCTG
The DNA here is from genome assembly GCA_946902875.1 of Nematopogon swammerdamellus. Classification (NCBI taxonomy): domain Eukaryota; kingdom Metazoa; phylum Arthropoda; class Insecta; order Lepidoptera; family Adelidae; genus Nematopogon; species Nematopogon swammerdamellus. The sequence goes on along the minus strand of OX336340.1, from coordinate 8,669,975 downwards.
CAAAGGCAGAAATGAATCCGAGATTTACAAAAAAGGAGGGTGAAACACGGCGGAAGATACATACAAATTTGGGGCTCATTTTCTGGACGTGGAACCTACTCTACTACCTGTGAGGAAAATTCGAGGCAATTTAGACCAATACCAATACAAGGCGATATTAGAGAAAACTATGCTTCCCTATCTATGCTGAAGAACATCTTCCTATTATATGGACGTTTCAGCATGATAACGACCCGAAACATACCGCTCGATCAGTCAAGTTCTTTCTCATCAGTCAGCCAGTCTCAATGCTAGATTGGCCAGCAAATAGCCCGGACCTTAATCCTATCGAGCACCTTTGGCATGAAATCAAGAAAAAAGTTGCAACGTATCGTACCACAACTTTAGATGAACTTTATGAAGCTTTTTATGAGACTTGGGCAAACATTCCTGTGGAAACATGTCAGAAATTGATATCCTCAATGCCACATCATTGTCAAGCAGTCATTAAAAACAAAGTTTTTGCTACTGGATATTGATTTTCCCAGTAATAGAGCCGGGATGCTCCAGGGAGCATACCCTGTTTTAGGTTTTGTAAAAAAAATCAATGGTTCAGTTCCTTAATTCAATTTTACTTTGCCGTCCCTAATTAAATGTCCAGCTAAAGAATACCTTACGTTAAATACATATTTTAGATTTGAAATGAAATACATTTTCTGCTGCTTTTTATAATAAATTCACATCGATTTATAGATAATAATAATTAAAGCCTATGACTTTGATAAAAGGATTTGATAAATCAATAGGATTTTGTATTAACAAGCCCAAAATCGTGTTATATCCTTTGTTAACCTTAGTGTCCCTAATTAGTTTACCACGACTGTATATATATATAAAGTAAGTAGATTTATATCTTAATCGAACCTACTTGTAGGACAGATCAGAACAATTTTAGAAATTTGTAGGTACATAATTAAATTACAATAAATAATTTATATTATCATGTATATTATTTATTACCCATCCATTGAGCCCAGCCTCACACTTTCTACCCTATAAATTGCGTAGGTACCTAGCATAAACATAAGTACTTTCTACTTCGCGCCACAAATAGCGCCAAATAAGTCGTTATTATTTAAAAAAATTATAGATAAAAACCTTTTTAAAACAAGGTTTTATTTACGCCATGTATAAAACGAAACCAATAAGTTTTGTGAGTTCAGTAATTTTTTAAATAATATTTTATTTTTATTATTAATAAAACTATATTGCATTGTCGCCAGAACCAAAAAAAAGGGTGTGCATAATTTCAGCCCAATTAGTTGGGTGGAACTGGTTTAAAATGTAGTTGCAAGATTTGACAAGTTAAAGTTACCCATATAAAAGCTTTGGTTGTATTTGGTTGTATATAAAATGTTATTCGAAATTATGGCCTTATGCCCCAAATTTGTTAATTGTACATGCAGACAGACAGACGGACGGACGAATGTATTGTGTATGTCGTGTTGTGTGCGCTTTATAACTGCGTTTATAACTGTTGTTATTACTGTACTTATTTATTATCCTTTCTTCTGCTTACTGTGGTTAGTTTATTGTTATAGTTTGTTGTTATTTATTGTTAGTCGGTTAGTTTAGTTAGTGTATTGCGTACCTGGGCCTGACTTAAAATCAGCGTCCCTCTCATCAGCTCCAGGGCTCGGTGGGGAGGGACCAAGGCTGTGTCAGGTCCAATTTTTCTTGTCTATTATTGTTATAATATGTGTTATAATCTATAATCTTATAATCTATATATAATGTATATAATCTTCGTGTGTGGTAAACAAGAAAAATAAAAAATTAAACTTAAAACTTAAAAACTTAAACTTAACTTAACTTAAAAGCTTGCAATTTTTTTACAATTTTGAGTAGGTTTATTGGAGTGCATTGTCGCCAGAATCAAAAGGTTGTGCAAAATTTCGGCTCAATCGGTTGAGTGGCAAAATTTTACCCATACTAACAAGTGAAGTTTGTACTTAAATAAAAAATTGGTAGATAAGTTGCTAGCATACTTATTTACTAATAACTCAACTCTAACTAACAGTGTCCAGCACTGCTGGAGTATTGATTGTACGTCTAGCTAAGCTGTCGACTGCCGACCTCGCCTCCCATGGCATGCAAGCAAACACGTAGTGGCGGCGACGACGCGGCCGGCGCGGCGGACCACTCGGCGTTATTTGGGTCGCGATGTGATGTTGGGTTTGGCTCTGTGGGTTTGGCTCAAGTTAACTGGGTAGCAGCCCATAACGATGCCATCACCACCATTATTGTTATGCAAACGTGAACTCTGACGGTTGCTGCTGTCCAAACGTTAAAAGTGCCCAGCGAGCAATGGAGTGAGCCATGCTGGGAATGTCGCTACGCGGTATGGTCGATTCGCCGACGCACGAAAGACTAAAGTAGTAGATAATTAATGGACACCGTGTTTCCAAGTTGCCACATCAGCCGACGAGACAAAGACAGATGGAGTAACCGTAACTAAACTGGCAGCCGTGGACAGGAAAACGGAGGGTGGGAAGACCACCAGCCCCGGTGGTGGGACGACTACATCAAATAAGTACGTTGGCGGGTAAGCAGTGGTTCCGTACCGCTGAAGGCCGAGAAGACTGGAGGAAAATTGGAGAAGTGGAGGGAGAGCCATATGACCAGTAGTTAACGCATACTCGCTGACTGACTGGCTGACAAGTTGGAACGCACAACTAGCGAATTGCTTGTATGCAATTTTTTTCAGTAGTCAGGTACGTAGGTAATTTTCAGCGGCCTGGGGTTGCCTAGTGTTACTTCACATGCATAATCGACGTGCACTGCGATGCAATATTATTTTGTGTTATTTAGGTTTAGGCATGTTTAGGTTTAGGTTTGGCAGTGGGTTTGGCAACCCTGATGCCCTTCGGTTGGGCTCGCTCGCCAACGACGACGACGGTTTGTCTGCGGTCCAAATTTATGTAAAAATAAATAACAATCTCATTAAACATAATAAGCATATAATAAGTATGTTGTTTTTGTTTTTGTTACAGCGTGTTTCAACTACGGTCCTAATTCTAAGAAAAAGGACATGGAAGGCGCAGGTGAGCTTCGCAAGCAGGTTTTTATTTATTTATTTTTATGTTAGGCACGGATGGAACCCACGTTATACTTTTTCTGTTGGTATGTACCTACGTCACTTTATCGAACTACTTATATCAATCTAAAACAGCCGGCACGTGTGGCTTTGCCCAAAAGTCCAATGGAAGATCAGACAAAGTACGGTACCTAAGTAGTTTAAATTCTTTGGACAAAGTCAATACACCACTCCTCACAATAACACGTCCAGGGAGTTATACCGCGACCATGCTCGCGGACAAAAATGTCCTAAACACAAAGAGGTATTATGCACTAGGGTACGCTAGTACATAATACCTCTTTGCCTAAACACGAAGAAGCTTTGTCAGCTTCGATAGCTCAGTGGTGCAGACAGTCAACTGTCGCTATTGAATGTTAAGCAACGCTGGGTGCGGTCAGTACTTGGATGGGTGACCGCTGACCGTTGGAGGCTGACCGAGGTTCGGATTCCTCGTGAAACTGTAGGTCCCTTCCCTCCTAATCTTACTTGGTGGTAGGGTTTAACCCGCCCGGGTTGGTACCACCGCACTGAATGAAACATCGGTCTAAACGGCTATGTAAATAGTTTGTGTTTTCCGACCAGTTCAGTGTAGCCGGCACGATCAAAGGGGGAAGCACTGACATGGCACCTAGTTCACCCGGTGTTATGGGCTGACATCACGGACGTTGTAGGTGATGTAGCCAACCGTGTCAGTTTCCATAAAAAAAAAAAAAAAAAAACCGCAGGATGAATCTTAACGGTATCGTAAGGTGAATTTAAGTAATTCCAAGTTAATAAATATAATCGCACGGTGAGGTGAATACAAGAAATCTATGACATTATAGGTACGTCATGCATGTTTCCCAATGGGGTAGGCAGATACACTGACTGATCATCTCTCTCTACGCGCCATGACACGATCCCGCCGCGCCGAGACGCACCTCTGTCTAACTAACACCTCTTCCTCACGCATCACTTTATGAGCGCACACGGGCGTAGCCAGGTTTCGTTTTCGGGAGGGGTTTTAGAAATAAAATCAACGCGAATTATTTTACAACATTTATTTTATTACAAAGAAATAAGTAATCTCCTGTTTTGCCTTAATTTAGGTCCCACTAATCAGAGCTATGTCCGAATGATGAAAATATAATCTATTATTCCAACACCCCCATACATAATACATACATACTACACGCTGTATGACGACAATCGGGGTAAGCAGAGTAAACGGTGTTGTGCTACAAGAAACACGGCAATCAATAAAGAAATAAATGTTGAACCCACAGAACGAATTCATGGGATCATGGGAATGGGAATCGAAAAAAAAATCAACATTCACGTCGATCACGCACGACTCACGCACGAGTGTGAATATAGCGATATGGCATAGTACGTAAGAGCCTGTCCAGATGGAGCGATTTACGCGCGAGCGGACTCGCGCGTTCCCGAGATACTAGAGCTACATACATCCCGTGCAGATGCTCTCGCGCGTTTCCTCACTCGCGCGTAAAACGCGTGCAAAGCGCCGGACTCTCGACTCGCGCGAGCGACGCCCGAGCGACGCGCGAGTCGAGATACTCGGGCGCCATTCACCGCGTATATAAGGGGGGGGTTTAGGGGGTCCGGACCCCCCCCTTCGACACGCAGTTTACACTAGATATAATGAAATTTTCAAACTTCATCTATACGGGATGTTCGGCACATCGACCGACAAAATTTTTTGTAGGTAAGTGGGGTCATTTGCAACGTTTTGACCCATGATACCCTTTGTCAGATGTCAAGTGTTATTGAGATGCGATTTTTTTTCTTTATTTTTGAAAATTACCAAAATCCCAGCTTTAAACCCTTGTAACTTTCTTGTTTATGATTTTATCCGCACGAAATAAAATTTATTGAATTTTACGATGTATCTATGTTCTAGAAAATATATTATTTGATGAAGTTAATACCATGAAAAGGTCTTATGACCTCCCAAAGTCCCGAGAACGAGTAAAAATATGACAGAATCCTAGTTTCTTAATTCATAAAAAAAAACTGACAGCAATTGATAGCTTCATTTTCTTTTAAAAAGTTCGCTAGTTTATGCCCTTTCCAATGGTATCCAACGGTATATCATACAAATAATTCACTATGGGGTCAAAATCAACGACATTCTACTTTTTAATTCGTTGGTCAAAATTAGGCACAGAGACAGAACAGAACGACAAAATTAAGGATAATTTGCAAGAGTGCCCGCGCGACCGGTACATAGAAGGTGTGGAACTAAGCTTGCGATGGCTTCACCGAACATATCTGGGCCCATCGGCAGTAGACGGGACTAGCGAGTGGCCACTCTAAATTTCCCGCGCATGCTACACGTTTCGGCTCGCATCAAGCCTTTGTCAGCTAGTCTGCGTTGACTAGGACGCGGGGAAACCACCAGTCCCGCTCTCGACCTCCCTCTAAATTTGAAAATGCTCCCGAAAAAGCTCTCAATACGGGAAGCGACCACCGATAAGTGCCCGTGTTGTCGTTCTGTTCTGTCTGTGTGCCTAATTTTGACCACATAGTGAATTATTTGTATGACATGTGGTATATGGTTGGAAAGGGCGTAAGCTAGCGAATTTTTTAAAAGAAAATGAAGCTATTAATTGCTGTCAGTTTTTTTTTAAATGAATTAAGAAATTAAGATTCTGTCATATTTTTACTCGTTCTCGGGACTGAAAAAAAACGTTTGACCAGGAAGGTCATAAGACCTTTTCGTGGTATTAATATTCTTCATCAATTAATATTCTTCATCAATTAATATTTTTTCTAGAACAAGCATACACCGTAAAATTCAATAAATTTTATTTCGTGCTGATACAATCATAAACAAAAAAGTTACAAGGGTTTTAAACTGGAATTTTGGTAATTTTCAAAAATAAAGAAAAAATATTGTATATCGATACCACGTGATTTTTGACAAAAGGTATCATGGGTCAAAATATGGCAAATGACCCCACTTACCTACAAAAAAAATTTGTCGGTCGATGTGCCGAACACCCTGTAAACAATTTTTTTGTCGAATTCAACCTGCCTGCCACACAATTATAGAACTTTCAGTATCGGTACCCCTCTAGGCCGAAATACAGAACGACTCAACAGGAACACTAGAATCTTATTGAGTTGAGCCTATCCCTATTCCGTCAGAACACCCCCCATGTGGAAGCTATAAATACGTCCCTGGCGCCATTGCTTCGTCCAGTAGTACGCGCGTCACGGGGAGCCAAGTCCAGTCCGGCTGTCGTGGCCTAAGTTTTAAATTATATTCTTTGGTTTTCAAGGTTGTGGGAAAATTTCGAGAGAAACAGCCCTACAGAAAATTCATGCAAAATGAAAGAGACAACACTGCACTTCCCCGGTATTACTGAATTGCCAGGTCCAGGGTTTTATGGGGAAATTTATTCAAGCTAATTACACGAAGCACGATTTTAACAGTTTTACATCTGTAAAAAAAAAATACGGAACAGTAAAATATATTATTTTCTCCACATAATTGTAATTTCAGACAGCGGTAAGAAGGTTTTTTTATTCAATTTCCAAATTGAATTGAGCATTTCTTCATTTTTTACCTGGCAACATTACGGATTCCAGCACTTAAGCTAAGCGCAAATTGGCGCGATCAGGGCGATCACGGCGGTGGCGGTGGCGGTGGCGATCAGATAGGTTATATGCAATTGTGTGTACAAGCGCACACTGGCGCGGTCGATCGCTGCACGCGTGCGGTCAGTGCGCGGTCCGATCGCGGCGGTGGCGGGGCGGTGGCGATCAGATCGCGCCTGCAGCATCTGATCGCGTGATAATCATAGGAACTGACGAAAGAATGGAGGAAATAATTATAAACGAGGTCTACAATGACTCAATTCTATACAATACTCACGCGGAATTCGAAAACATACGAAAGAAGAACAAAATATAACATAACAGAAATATAAATATAACAAATTATGTAACATAATATATAGAATAACAATAACAATATTAGAAGAAATAATATATATATAGAAACATAAATATAACAGAGCGGCCAAAAGTAAAATTTCTTTCATTTTGTAGTTAAAAGTACAAAAATTACGAAATTATAATGCGCGGGGCGGATCTTGGCGTGTTGCCGCCGCAGCGGTTCGTCGGTGTTCTCCCTCGCACCCGCACCGTACTTGTATAGTTTATTCGCGTGGCGGGTCGCCCGCTGCGGCGACGACACGCCGAGATCCGTCCCGGGCACTATACGCAACTACCGCGGCACCACCGCCGCGCCGTCGAATCTGAACGCTCTAATCTGCGCGACTTTTGAACGCCACCGCCACCGCTACTTTGGCCGCCACCGCTATGACCGCCACCACCGCGCCAGTTTGCGCTTAGCTTTAGGCAATTTTTTCCAAAGAAAAGAATCATCCACCTAAAAACACGAGATAAGCCTTTTATTAGAATTTTTCGTGCGAAAACGAATGCACCAAGCTTGCAGCAAACAGTTAAGAGTATTTGGGTCAAGCGCAGTGCTTCACGGAGGTAAGAAAAGTGCTTTTGATACTTGTCGATATTTCATATTTTTCCACGATATCTCCTATATTTTTCAAATAACATAATGTTAGAGCATATTTTTTATTGGATGCTTGCCTTTGCCTGTTAGTATAGAGTGAGTTATTACTTGGGTTGTAGTGAAAATTGTCAAACATAACCTCAAAGTGTGCAGTATCATCCATTAATCATTATGGATGCCGCACGCCTTTGTGTACAGGAAATTGAAATACGTCTCTAGTTCTCTACTACGAGAGATCCACAATGAACAAAAAAACAATGCTGCTGGCTAATTATGTAAGGCTTTTATTGAGTGGCGCTGTTCTCTACTCAGTCCTATCCGATAAATGTAAAATAGGGTATGCAGCCGTAAACTATATTTATGACTCCCCTCTGACTCAACTCCCGCAGTAGCAAACAAATTTAGGTTCCTGTCTACAACGGCCGACCACAAATCAAAGTATGTAGGTACTAATAATGTTATGAATAAAATCTTGGTGTGTTGTTTCCCAGATAACACCATGGAAGTCCGTAAATGTGGGGCGTCTTCTGCTAAACACGCTGTCGAAGCAGCACGATCATATCACAGATTTCCTTCACCTAACTTGAACAATTTTGAAAGGTAAGACCAATGGTATGTACAATACTTATGGAAGTCAATCAGAACGGTAAAGAAAAGATGTGAGTGAAATTGACAGCATAAGCGATGAGTCACTCAGTATCTGGGGCTTTACTGGCCTGTCAAGCGCGAGGTTGTGGGTTCGAATCCCAGTCCTTGTAAACATCTTTACAATTTGCCCGTCGTCGCTCCGGCGAGTGAAGGAAAACACTGCAAGGAAATCCTTTCCATCCTTACAAGGTGGTAGGACTTACCACTGAAAATCAATCAATCAATCCGAATCCAATCAATCAATTTACTTCTACGTCACGGCATGCCGTCAGCGGACTGAACAGTTAATATAAATGCGCACGCAGTCACGGGTAAATGCTAGTATATATACATACATGCTCATTACTCCTAATATGTTACAGGTGAGCTGCCCCTGCAAGCAGTGACAACGGCGAACCTCATAGAAGATGTGGACCAGCTCTTTGAGCAACAACACAAGCAAGCCATTAAACATTGAAAGTGGTTAGGAGCGTTTGTTTAAAATGTTACAACGTCTAGACTTTTATTTAGTCTCAACGAACTGTCTAAATTAAGACAATTTGGAAAACATGTTTGGGGGCGTAAGATCAAGCTGTGGAAATAACAACAACCCCACAGTCCAGCAATTTTTTCTGGATTAAAAACTGTGATGATTAGTCACATAGTAACGCACAGTCGTAGTTCAAAGTATATCTTACAAGGCCAACCAACCAATCAACCAATAAAAACCAACAAAAAAAGATCATAAAACCAACTTATTATTATGTACAGTTTCCTATGTTGTACGGTTTGTGCCAATTATTTGGATGAAATTGCTTATTTACTTTAATATTTACTTGTGTAATAGTTTACTTGTACAAATACTTCATTTCGTAATAAAAGAGCATTTGCTGTGTACTCATGATGTTATTTATTCGGCACATTTAGCTAAACTGTGACCATCTCACATTGATAGTTCTAAAATTGTCAGTCCTGCCTGCTTAGTCAAAGTGGGCTGACAATTTTAGGAATATCAGTGTGAAATGGTCACAGTTTGGCTAAATGTGCAGTACCTACTAAAAATAAATTAAATTCGAAATTCCCGCCAAGTGCTAGTTCTGAAATTCGCCGAGTGGGAAAATTTGGCGCCACCAAGGTTAAAACATAGGCAAACAAATTTTGTATGGGCTTGTGCTTCTTCTACGCCCTAGTAGTATTATATTCTTAAGTAGTATTATATTCTTTAGTAGTATTATATTCTTTGACGCGCGTCTCCGCGGCGAGTGGACATATTTCATCGACCGCTTTTGTCTGCCTTCATGTTCTGTCTGTCCCTTCCATTCGCGCGGAGGTACGCGCGTAAAACGCGAAATCTGGACGCAATAAAAATAGAAGCGCGCGAGTCCGCTCGCGCGTAACTCGCTCCATCTGGACAGGCTCTATAAACGCGCGCGCGGCTCTATTACTATTTGTTTGTATTTGAATCGAGCAAGTTCTATTTCTTTCATTCGTCCTCTCCTCCCTCCTCACCTCTCCCTCACACACACACACACACACACACGTCACGCAACCAGCCAGATGGCGCTAGTGCGGCGAGCGGGAAGGTCGATGCCGGTGTCGACTGCGGGCTGCGGCGCAACGACCCGCGCTGCGCCTGTCGTGCTCCATCCCACTCAGTTTCAATTTTGGCGTTGCTAAGAAAAGTGATGTGCTGGTTTGTTACGAAACACTCGTGAAAACAATCGGATTAGAGTGGAAACCAAATTGAGAGGTTGAATGACTGAATGAATGTCATTCAGATTCATGATTACTAAACATATTTTGTAAATACGACGTTATACCAATCTCAAACCGCCCAAAAATCGTGTCGATACATTTAATTTAGTTCTTTTTTCATAGTAATAATACTTACTCCTAAAAATTTCATTGTGCTTATAAATTGTAAATTTTTTAAGAGATTTTATTTTCAGTTTTATGGTTTAATGTGTAGTGTAGGTGATACTGATAACCACAGGATTTCGACTTTCGATTGAAGTATAGCTGCGCGCGGAGCAAGCAAGCAGCAACAGAGTACATTATATGTTCTGTGGTGTTAGGCTAATTAATAATGTATGCTAACACTACTGTTAGCATACAATCCGAGTTCAGTCCGTCCGTGAACAGATGGGTGGCGTGGAGATGGGACTCTTTGAACTTCTAAACGGAATCTCATTGATAACGGAAAATCAGTTATTTATTGCGAGAGATATACGGCGGCTTGGCGACCGCTAGGTAATTTTTTTTAATTATCAGGGACTTTACGAAAATTTGTTGGTTTTCAGTGCTTGTTTTGAAGTCGATCTTGTGTGAAATATTATACCTAGTGGCGTAATGTGTACTCGGCTGCAACTATTTCAGTAACATTACCCAATTAGGTAACTAATTAATTACACATTTCGTCGGAGAGCATTACATTACAATTACATTACAATTTTACATCACAAAATAGAAAGAGGTGAACGAGAACAGTGATCATTCACTTTTTAGGGTCGTATACCGTGCGATTACGGAAGCATAATATTATTACTAAATCTACGCCATCTGTCCGTTTGTCCGAGGGCTGTATTTTTAATTAAAACCGTAATAGGTAGGTATCCGGTTGAAATTTTCACAGAATGTATATTCTGTGTAAGTTTCAACCGGTTACATGTTAAAAAAAGTTGTAAACTTAAAAATCAAGCAACGTCCAAGCAACGTATTTTTTTTATTCTTTTTTCTTATCATAAAAACGGTAATACAATACAAACGTCAAACTGGGTCTGATTATGGTGCAAACTCTTAAGTAAAATAAAAAATATATAAAAGTTAATTGGTGGTACGGAACCCTCGGTGCGCGTGTCCGACTCGCACTTGGTCCGTTTTTTGAGGTTGTCAACCTTGTAAGTTTATGGAACAATCGCTAAAATAATGTAACCACAATTAATAATAATTCTAAATCCGCACTTTCTACAGCTTATGGACAAGCCAGCTTGAAAACGTCTTCGCCTTTTTTCGGGTGATCCGATTATTGCTTGGTCTCGAAAATAAAGTATTATCGATTTATCACATCACTAATATGGCGCGCTAACTGACATTTGATTTGATACGATACGAAACGAAATGCTGCGTAATGCGTAGTGCGTACTCTGTGACACAGTGACTCTTATTTCATGCATTTGTTTTGTTTCTTTCTTACTGAAAATTATATTGGATGAAACTGAAAAACTATAGGAAACTCTAGTGTATTTTTTTAAATTGTATTAGAAGTATATTCAAATCATGAACAGAATCGAAGGACACGACGCACTCTACCTCGGCAAGTTGCATACAAACTCGAACGGTGAGTTTCCGTTAGGTCTCGTCAAGTAGTACTATACCTATTGTTTGTACCTATTTCTTGATTCCTGCAGGCAGAGTTTAAAAATTATGCGTTTTATCGGTAGTGGCATGGCACCGCCCGCAATCGGCTACGTCCAGACAGGAGGAGGAGTTGATGCAGAAGAGTGCGCGCGCGCTGACGAGCACGAGCGACCCGGCGGAGCGACTTCGGCTGCTGTGTCTGTCGCGCGGTGCCAGCGGCATCATGGGCCTTGGCAGGTACTTACGACACTCTCACCCGGGCGGCGGGCTTCACTTGCTCAATATTTGAATAATTTTCAAGAACTAAATACAAGAAGCGGCATAGCGCGATAAAACTTGTTATCTATCGGTAAACAAGTGCGTGCCTTCACATGCAAAAAATTGCCATTATGAATACTTTCAAAGGACCGCATTACAAGCCATCTCATCCTATGAATGCGCTAATACTCCTCACTTGCGTATTTGCGGACATAAGACAATAAGGTAAGCCATCTTTACAGGAGAAGCAAAAAACTATTTTTTTTAATACTGTTAAAGCTAGCTTAATTAAATTTTAAACTTCAATATCTTCGAACCTAATTGAGATACAGTTATGAAAATTAGCCACAACGTGTATTCACCCATTCTCCGTATATTGGTACCTTTATGTCCAATTAGCCAATCTGGTAGATTGGCAAATTGGCCTCACAAGCGACGATAACAAACACCAGTCATTGTGAAATCGGCTTATAATATCCTTTGGTCGATAACCAATAATTTTACGGAAGCGATGTATAAGGAAGGCTTATCTATTAGGTAGGTACTATAGATCAGTAATAAATTGTATCTGTCACTACTTAGGTACCTGTATTTCAGACCCGAATCTCAAACTCTTCTTTATCTTGGCTTAATAACTTCCTATATGGTCCTATCGTAGCATGAATTCGATTTGTAGCTGAAATTGTCTTATTGACAGCTAACCTTCGATATTGAAGTGATGCGATATTGAAGTGATGTTCTTCAGCAGTATTAATTGCGCTATGTAGGTACATATGTATGTGTTTGTGTAGGGTGTTCCGACGTATGGACGATGACGGAAGCAGGCAGCTGGACAAGGACGAGTTCTTCAAGGGCATCAAGGACACGGGGCTCGAGCTCTCCAACGAGGTCACTCTTATTCCATTCCCAATACTGCGTACGAGTTTATAAACATTGTGACTCGACATACCACTTATCTTAGAATTATCTCAAAAAAAAAAATACTACAATTTACCTCTTACACTTCAATTGAGAAAAATTATCGAGATCAAGACAAAAAGATGGCTCACACTCATTCATAGCGTGGAATAATTCCAATTGACAATTATTGTAGGTTGATTGAATGGCAAAGCATTGTTTAAGCGCCTTTTATAAAAATTTAGAAAATAAAACCTTATTTCTTGCTTACTTTCTTATATAATATGTTTATTTGCTAAAATCGTTACATTTGCCATCTTATTATTGTAATGTTTTTGGTTATGCGGTATATAACTGAAAGCGACTCATATTCGTCGACGTTTCGTCTCTCACTCTGGGGACATCATCAGGACCCGTGGCAACTGCGACGACCTAGAGGACAACCGACACGTCGTCCAGTCAGATGTCAACTTCCGGTCGCCGCTGACAGGCAGACTCGTGGCTTGTAGCCATTCTGTTGCAACGCTGTCCTTACTTATGCAAGTTCCACTTCGATGTGATCATCATCACAGATCTTGTGTGCTCTGTTCACTAGAGAGGTACTCACTGATCGTAACTTCGCTGGATGGTGAAGTGAACTGGCATTGAGGTACCTGTTGGTGTGTGTAGGTTTTCTATAGACTGTGTACCAATGTTCCATCAGTTCTTTTAATTACCAGCACATCCTACTACGACAAAATTATTTCCTCTGGCAAGGAGATTTCTATCTTCAGTTATATGGAGTGGCGATGAAGTCGCCAGTAGCTCTCGTGGTGGCGAATCTGTTTATGGAGGACTTTGAGGAGCGGGCGCTGTCTACAGTGGAACATCCTCCAGTCATCTGGTTCAGATACGTGGACGACACCTTCGCGATATTTCCACACGGCCGGAGTGAACTGTCAAATTTCCTGAACTACAACATTCACCCACTGATCAAGTTTACGATGGAGTTAGAGAAAGACGGAATGTAACTCCATCAGAACGTGATCATTCCGTGAATGATCACGTTTTTGGATGAGGCATGGCTCTGGTGGTAACCAGCATCAATGTCTGGCAGCCGTAGACGCAGTGAGCTATGTGTGCACCGACCATTTCCAGCAATACATGTCCGAAGCATGCATCGGCACGAGCAATGCATCGGCTGAAGTACCTGCTCATCGCTATAATCTACGTCTGCGGCGACTGGCAGTTGAAATCTGACTGGACGACGTGTCGGGTGTCCTCCAGGTCGTCGCAATACCGCGAGTCCTGAATCCTGATGATGTCCCCAGAGTGAAGGACGAAACGTCGACAAATATGAGTCGCTTTCAGTTATATACCATACCGCGTAAGCGATAACATTACAATAATGTGTAAAAGTGGTAAAAGCCTAAAGGAACCCATTTGCCATCTTAATATTTAATGAGTAAAATTTGTTTTGTGAACAGGAAGCAGATGAGCTTTTTCAAAAGTTTGACTCCGACAACAGCGGCACAATCAGCATTGATGAGTTTCTCAGCCACATTCGCGTGAGTTAATTGTTTTGTTTTGTTTAGTAAATCATACCGTCTACTGGTCCAGTCCATTGTTAATGTGGGATATATTATGTGGGACGCATATAAACAAAATGTTAATGTTAAAAATGGGCTGTCAATAGTTAGTGTTTTTTGTTTATTATAATTTAATGTAGACAGCACAACCAAAAGGAAAGCCTAGTATTTCCCTGTACTAAATACTAGTATTTGGTTAGTTCTGAAAGGGGCAAGGTGTAATGGACTAACATGTCGTGTGTAGCAAGGTAGGTATAGCAAAATAAAACCAGCGTAGAAGTTGTATCAGAAGTTGTATCCGGCTCACCCGATTTGAGGATCCTGCTTTCCCTGTGCTATGGATCCGCGTGAATCTTCCCCATGTGGTGAGAGTTTACGCGGGTGCGTACAGATCCCCTAACCTCAGTGCGTCAAGAACAGAGGCATTTTGCGAGCATCTCAGCAGTACGGCAGACAAACTGCTTTGCGAGTTCCCTACGGCGGAGTTAGTGATGCTGGGTGATTTCAATGCTAAACACCAAGACTGGTTGGGCTCCCCCATCACTGACCATGCCGGCAGGGAGACTTACAACTTGGCCATTGCACACGGGTTGACGCAGTTGGTGTCCGGAACCACTCGGATACCTGATAACCCTGCTCATCGACCTAGTTTGCTGGACCTTGTGCTGACTAGCGAGCCAAATGGTTACAAGGTGAGGGTTGAAGCTCCCCTCGGTAACTCCGACCATTGCCTTGTACGCTCAACTGTGCCAACTGTACACCTCGCGGAAGCACGTGAATGTAGTACGCGAACAGTTTGGCACTACCGGTCAGCACAATGGGATGACTTCCGTTCCTTCTTGGGAGCATACCCTTGGCACGACGTTTGCTTCTCTTCTCCAGACCCATCCCTGTGTGCCCAATCGGTCGTCGATGTGATCGCACAGGGTATGAATTTCTTCATCCCTACCTCCGCTGTTCCCATCGGCGGCCGCCATAAGCCTTGGTTTGATCGTCAATGCAGGCTGGCTATTGACGCAAAGAACCAGGCTTACAGGAAATGGCTGCAGAATAGGTCTGTCGAGAACAGGCGAGAGCTCAACGTCGCTGCTAGGTCCTGCAAACGAACGCAAAACTTGGCCAAGTTCAGGCACGACCGTGGAATTGGCGCGAAACTTGCGCGTAGCCCTTCGGGTAGCCGCGCCTTCTGGTCTCTCGCCAAATCCATCGGTCGGAATTTCTGCCGTCCTGCTACACCTCCGCTGGAACGTCCGGATGGCTCGCTCGCTATACTCGCGAAGGAAAAGGCGAATATCTTTGCACGCCTTTTCGCATCCAACTCAAACATGGACGACCTGGGCGCCAACCCCCCTTCATTGCCCCATTGCGGGCGTATGATGGATAATATTAGGTTCCATCCCAGAGTCGTCTATAAAACGCTACGTGAGTTGGATATTTCGAAGAGTAGCGGGCCTGACGGCGTCCCGGCGGTTGTCTTGAAAAATTGTGCTCTGGAATTGGCGCCAGTCCTTACTCGCCTATTCAAACGCTCCTATTCCTCCGGTTCAATGCCTTCTTGCTGGAAAAGAGCTTCGGTCCAGCCGGTCCCCAAGAAGGGGGACCCAGCGAACCCATCGAACTATCGCCCTATTGCGATAACCTCACTCTTGAGTAAGGTTATGGAGCGTATTGTCAACTCAGCGCTCCTGACGTACCTAGAAGACTATAAACTCCTCGACGATAAGCAATACGGCTTCCGCAAGCAAAGGTCGACTGGAGATCTTCTAGCGTACGTCACGCACTTGTGGGCTGAAAGACTCGATGGTTTTGGGGAATCGCTGGCGGTCGCTTTGGATATATCCAAAGCATTCGATCGCGTCTGGCACCGGGGACTCCTAAGCAAGCTTCCGGCCTACGGTGTCCCTACAAAACTGTGCACTTGGATCTCCAGCTTTTTGAGCAATCGGTCGATCTTTGTCACCCTTGATGGTGCATGCTCGGCCGATTACTCAATCAATGCTGGTGTTCCACAAGGATCCGTGCTGTCGCCTACGCTGTTTCTATTATTTATTAACGACATGCTCTCGCTCGGCGAAATACATTGCTACGCGGACGACAGCACGGTGCACGAAGGGTTCATCAAAGACTGGAAGGGTAGAGAGGCGTCAGCAGCAAACGCGAGACGCGAAACTGTTGCTCGGGTTGACCTGGTTCTCGATAAAGTATCCTCATGGGGGAAGGAGAACTTGGTCAACTTCAACGTAGCTAAGACGCAAGCCTGTGCCTTCTCTACTAAGGCTGATCCGTTTCCACTCCAAGCAACTTTCCAGGGCAGCCAAGTCCCCAATGATGGTAGTCTGGGCGTCCTGGGTATAGAGGTGTCCAGGGACGTTGGATTTCGATCGTTCATAGAATCCAAGGCGAAACTAGCATCTCGAAAATTAGGGATACTCTACCGATGTCGGCGATTTTTCACACCGGTCCAATTGCTTACACTCTATAAAGCACAAGTAAGACCGGTGATGGAATATTGCAGTCATCTTTGGGAGGGTTCCCCTGAGTACCTTCTTTCAGCCTTGGATTCTATCCAACGACGAGCCATTCGCCTCATTGGCGACTCTGTACTCACAAAGGACCTTCAACCTCTAAAACACAGACGTATCGTTGGGTCATTGAGCCTGTTTTATCGGTACTACTATGGCCGCTGCTCTGACGAAATTGCTTCCCTTATCCCTCCTCCTCCTGTTCGCCTTCGCCAAACCCGCCATACTCTCGCGGAACACCCCTTTGTAGTGGACAGACGAGTACTTCGAACGGCACGATTCTCTAAATCGTTCTTGTGCCGCACTGCAAAGGTGTGGAACGGGCTTCCGGGGAATATCTTTCCCCACTCCTACAATCCACGGATCTTCAAATCGCGGATAAATAGCCTTTCCCCAGCGACATTAGTCCACCTCCAAGCCGGACTGGCACCTCCTCGGGGGTGATATTGGCTGCGCCTGAGGCTTCGACCTCGGACACAGCTAGCTAGTTCGGAAACAATAAAAAAAAAAAAAAAAAAAAAAAAAAATCAAGTTGTGTTGTTGTGCAGCCGCCAATGGCGGATTCGCGGCGTGCGATCGTCGAGCAGGCATTCAAGAAGTTGGACAAGACTGGGGACGGAATCATCACACTCGCGGATCTGCGCGGTGTCTATTCCGTCACGGCACATCCGAGGTATCTGCCATATTGACATCACCTTCCTCTCTCACCCCGCATTTTTGTCTCTGCTATAATTTTTTTTGTATAACCTGATATGGTCCGCTCACTGCATCGCTTCACCTATTACACCACACAGTCTTCTTGATGGGCATTTTCCGCATGTACGTCGCTCTTCTTGGACCCGTTGTGCATATCATACACCACACAGTGCACAGCCCTTTGTCGAAACTAGATACCATGTATGTGCTTCCCTTTGATCTGCGTGGGACACTGAGCATTTGTATGTAACTGTAATGTAATGTAGTGTAATGTAATACAGTGTAATGTCATGTAGTGTAATGCAATGTAGTGTAATCAGTGGCGGCTGGCCCTTAAGTGCGTTCGTGCGCCGCACTACCACCAAACAGCGCCTTCACCCGAAAGAAATAAATAAATAAAAATATTAAACATTCTCCATGAAGTAAAAATAAATCCGATCGAAGTAAAAATATCAAACTGAATTTGTTCCTATTTCCTAGACAACAAGGCACGATTTTGCTGTACGTAATACGTAATACTTACTACGTATCGCCGCCGAGCTCGCCGCCGTGTGCATCACAAAACACCGCGAACGTGTTACTATGAAAAAATTTTAAACGCCGCTGCCCCGCCGTGTGAAACAAAACACTCTTCATACGATTATGTGTGGAACAAGGATGCATTCTGCGTGTGACACACGACGGAAAAAGAAGGACAGTATATTGTGGATAGACGCGCGTGCGACACGTCGCGACCGAGCCAGCCGACGATGAGCCGATGTAAGCCGAGATCGTAAACCCGACCGCAGGCACGCGCGGGCGGGGGGCGCGGGCGCGGCGGGAGCGATCTAAACTCTGCGTCTCGTCGCGCCGCGCCATCTCTCTCAGTTCGGGGCGAGGCCCGTCGTCGTCGCGTCGACCGATAATGGCCGCTCCGCGCCGCGGTGCCGCTTAGATGAAATATTGTACGTAATATAGATGAAATATTGAACGTAATATATCTTTGCCGCGCCGGGATGTTTTGCAAATCAGTTTTTTAGCAGTTTGAACGACTTTTCGTCAGTTAACAGTACATTGTGAAGTTTTCTTCATTGCCCGGCGCGGCAAGGCTGGCCGGGCCGGAGGGCGCGGGCGCGCGCGCCGGCCACTCCTCGCGCGCGGCGGCGCCGGCGCCCCGGCGGCCGCGGCTCAGTGGCCGGCCACTGCGCAGTGAAGCGTCGCTTTGGTTCTTCGAGCAATTAGGACTCTGGTTGTGTTTCTAGTGCGTGACAAAAAAGTGATAGAAATATTTGCGCAAGATAAAACCCGACGAATAGACTTACATTATAAATAGAACAATATTAGACCTACCCAATCAAACTGTAGTGTGTGTGGTGTGTGTGTGTATGTGACTGATTTCTTCATAATTTTCATAAATTCGCTGGCGTGTTCTTCAAAACACCATACCTACATATTTCAATCTAAAAGTGAGTACATTTTTATTACATATATTTTAATAATTTTATCACTTTTATCCTTACCTTATTTTGTCTTTCAACTATGTATCTGTTGAGTGAGAATACTTTTACATTTTTTTTTTATCGATACTGGCACGGTTGGCTACATCACCTACAACATCCGGGATGTCAGCCCATAACACCGGATGAACTTGGTGCCACGTCAGTGCTTCCCTTCGGTCGTACATAATTTGGGCAATTAACTCAGACATGAAAATAAAATAAAAAATCACGTCTCGGTATCCATTAGATTCACGTTTGGGCGAGCGTTTGGGTTTAGTACTACGAGTAAGTTAGCGCACATCGTGCGCTAGGTACCTATGGGACTGGGTGTGCTGTGCGCCGCACACCCAGTCCCATAGGTCACCAGCCGCCACTGAGTGTAATGTATTGTAATGTAATAATTACATAAAATTTTTAACTTTCTGCTTCTGGTAACCTTACAGACTTTGTCCACGGTTTTTTCTCAGATGACTGATGATGACGGATGGAGACGAATCTCATTTTTCCACTATGTCTGATCCCGGACGAACCAAATAGCAATGTCCGTCAATATGGTCAATATGATGGATCCGGCACACCGGACGTCATAGACGAGTCCGCAAGCGTTTTCTATTGCGGGCAGTTGATACCGAGTTTTTGACGGACTGATGTAGCGGTTCATCCGATCGAGCCGAATTATCGGCGTCCGTCATGACGGATCTCGGATGCCGGGCACCATAGAATTCATTCCCACACTCCTCAGAGCGCTACGAATGTGTCAATACCCATCTCTGTCTTTCGATATGAAAATGATAAGGATAGGTCTTGGATAGAGCATGCTTCGAGTGCTACTGTTGGTAGCTGAAATGCTGTTAAAGTTGGCTGGGTGAAGTAATTATTCTGTTAAGATTTTGTTCAACCAGAGGTACTCTGTTATCCATCTTCCGTTGTGGAGGTCTGCAGCCACCCTGGCCATCTTGTGTTCTTCATGGTGTCGTGTAGGTATATAGGCTGTCTGGGGTGGCTGGAGGCAACGACCCCGACCGAGAGAACTACAACAACGATGTGTTATGATGCCAGGTACATGAGTGGTGAGGAGGCTGCGGACACCATACTCAACAAGTTCCTGGCCAATTTCGATCAGGAGGGCGGACAGTCGGACGGACAGGTAACATCATTGCAGTCTTATTCTATATGATCAAATGTTATTTGATGGAAAATTATTAAAAGTGTTTGTTCTGCGACTTTAGCTCTGTTTTTTGTTCTTTCTGAAAAAATTTCAGTTTCTCTATTACATTATGTAAACAAGTAGAGATATTTTTTTTTATGGAAACTGACACGGTTGGCTACATCACCTACAACGTCCGTGATGTCAGCCCATAACACCTGGTGAACTAGGTGCCATGTCAGTGCTTCCCCCTTTGATCGTGCCGGCTACACTGAACTGGTCGGAAAACACAAACTATTTACATAGCCGTTTAGACCGACGTTTCATTCAGTGCGTTGGTACCAACCCGGGCGGGTTAAACCCTACCACCAAGTAAGATTAGGAGGGAAGGGACCTACAGTTTTACGAGGAATCCGAACCTCGGTCAGCCTCCAACGGTCAGCGGTCACCCATCCAAGTACTGACCGCACCCAGCGTTGCTTAACATTCAATAGCGACATTTGACTGTCTGCACCACTGAGCTATCGAGGCTGACAAGAGATCGTCTATACTAAAAATGAACGCCCCTCCACAAATCTTGATTGTTTCAATGTGGGAGAGGAAATACCTATTGCAACACTTGCTTGTGTGCGTGCGGCGATTTTAAGATTCGCCCGCGCAACTAGTAGGTCAACTAATCGTGCGATCAGTTCATGTATTGCCTTTGTATGGCGGAGAGCTCGCGGTTTGTATGGAACGACACATCTGCTCTGTCGTGAGGTTGCGTTATTAATGCACTATTTGGCCAACAGATCCGGCTAGATCTAGCCGGTGAATGAATCAGACTGAATGACAAAGAACAAATTTGTGTGTATTGCCACTAGGGTTTTCTACCCGGGTACCCGGGACCGGGTTAGCCGGGTTTACAGGCGATTTCGTACCCGGGTAAAATTCCCCAGAATACCCGTGACCCCGGGTATAATTTTTTGCCACTTCGAAAATAAAGTTAGCGTATTATCAGCATTTTTAACACCACAGTATGTACCAGATTTTGTAGTAGCCGAGTTGGCAACACTGGTTGCCTGTGCCAGCCATAGATAAACTTTAGTGATTATTTACTCTGTGGCCATAGACGGCCGGTGAATTGAGTAAGGTAATGTTGTTTGTATTAGTTTTTGCCTTCTGCAGATAAATAACTACATGCCCCTCATAATTAATATTAAACAAAAACAATTAAATCTATACATACAAAAATTAATCATGTCTACAGCAGCAGTTTCAGTCTTTGGTGATATAGCTGATTTATCTCCGTTTCCGTGTTTTGTATTTTGCTTAAAATTGCTTGTCTTTAACAGTCGAAGAAGGAAAGGAAAAGAGCATCTATTCCTTTTGATTTTAAACTATAAATTGTTGATTCTTCTCCATTCTTGCTGGCTGATTTATTTTCCCTACCCTAATTGCCACGTATTGCGTTTGTAAACCTACTGTGCATGTTTAAACAAAGTGGAGGGGCGTTAATTTTAAGATTAGACCATCTCTACTTGAATATTTGAAAGAAATGAAAGAATGAGTTTCGTAATCCACATTTTTCACAAAAACATATGTTAAAGCAAGAAAAAGTAAGGTTTAAAATTTGCTAAATGAAGCAAAAAGGATCATCTGGTAATAATTGAATTTTGTTGTACACCAGATATTCAGTTTCATGTTTCATTTATTTCCATTTTCATCTTATATACATTATTTTATAGATTTTCTCACAGAACAAAATGTTGTTATTTATTTTATTTTAGACAGGCAGCTTGGGCTGATGTATCTAAATCAAGTTCATAGTTCATTGGTGTAGTTAGAATTGTTTTTTTTTTTTCACCTTTTCCAGCACCAGCACTGTAAGTTACTTTTTTATTTTTATTCAGATGAGTGTCAAAACGGAGTGTCAAATTGGTTTACGTTGTTTGCACTGATAATGTACTCTGGAAGTTGGTTCTAATCTTCGACAACTCTGTTGGTTATGAAGTGTTTGCGAGTGTTGGTCTTGTGCTCTGTTTTGTTTAGTTTCAGTGATTAAGGTTATGTCATGTTGTAAAAATGAATGTATTTGTGCAGGTGACGCTGGAGGAGTTTATGGATTACTACAGCGGCATCAGTGTGTCCATCGACAATGACTGCTACTTCGATCTCATGATGCGACAATCGTACAAGCTCTAATCACCTCACTACGTAACATTAACGTTGTACATCCTGTCCTTACGCTCTCTAGTCAATGGCTTAACAGTGAGAGGCTGAAATAATGCTTTTGCTTGAGCAGTAGTACACGAAATATATGGAGCGTGAAGAGATTGTATGTCATAAAATTTATTATCATAGTTGCTACTTCTGATGAAGGTACATGAGCTTTTCCACGATGATGTGTAAGTACTACTTGGTTAAAGTTGGAATAGAAGTGAACTAGACATCCTTTAAAAACTACACAGCATAATAGTTTGCTTTGATTTTTGTCGTCAGATTCCTGTTCTTATATTATAGTACGAAAACAGATAAAGCTTGTGGTCCTTCGTGATACATTATTGTTTAACCGTATGAATCTCTAACGCTAACTTTTTTATATTGTCTCAATTTCACAAAATTTACAGACTCAGATTTTGGTACAAATATGAACTTTGGAATAAGTTAATTTATTTCACTAATGAATAATATTCTATCCTATTACCGTTTGCTATGGAGGGTAGAAACTGAGACTAATCGTAAAATAGTATGTGTAATCTCAAACTTAAGACGATAAAAGACGCCGTCTTAAATATCTGTATGAAATTTTACATTAACACTCAAAGGAAGTGAGTTACCGACGGTGTAGCAAACGGGCTGGGAGAATACAATAATGTAATTTTTCATAGTTGAATATTAGGTCAGTGACATTAGTTGGGTGCAAGTTTATCTTAAATATACGTACACTCGCACGTGATTTAATTAAACTTGACAGGAATTTTTTTTATTTGCCAAACCTCTGTAAGAATGTGTATTGATTTTTCAATATGCACCTGGAAGTGCTGGAGTTTCTGCTACATTTAAAATTTACAAATAATGTATGTAAAGTGTAGCAGAGACTTATTAATTTAGATTTTAATGCGAAATCACAGGCAATATATTTTGTTAGACACTGGTTTCAAGCTTTGCAATGTTGAATGTGTTGTTGAAATACATATTGCATTCAAATAAATTATCTTGTGGCACTTGTATGTTTGTGAAATAGTTGTCCTTGCTTGTGCATTAATTGTTCTTGAATTGACGCAATATGGTATAACTGAACATCAATATAGTTGACACATTTCTTGGTGAAATTAGTTTTATTTTTCGTGCAGGTTTCGGTACATAAAATTAATAGTCCCAGTGCTTGATAGAAGCTATAGCCTGGCTAGTTATCCAAAGTTCTTGCAGGCAGAGATGTTTTCAATTTTAAAAGGTGACGAAATAATAATATATGGACGGCCCCTACTCATGTTCTGAATAGAGGAGAAACTAATTCGGCGCGTATCTGCGCTTGTTCTAGAGTGCCAAAAAAAAAAGAACTAGGTAGCCACCGGTAGAAAAGTGATCGGTTCCGGGCACACAGCAACATCAGTGGTATATGAGCTGGCAGATCAACTTGCCATGAAAGGGTCATGCATAACCTTCATCGGACTGAACCTGGAATTCCTATCGGAAAGAACAATAATAGAATCCGCAAAATAATGGGCTAACAAAAAAAAGTATGACTGTGGCCGATAATGGGGTAGATAATTCATATGCTGTAATATAATAACACACATAGGATTCTCACATGTAAATAGGATTGCCCCGAGCTGATCCAAATGCTCACATTGAACCAAAACGTTCATCTTCGAGACCACAGCATGAAACTAAGTCTTTTACACCAAAACAAATAGGTGGTGGATAACTGCAACAAACTTCCAGAAGAAATAACCGATAAAAAATAGACTATATAAATACCTACAAAACAAAAATTATTCTTAAAAAAAAGAGTGCAAAAGAAAAATAAATAAATAAAAAAAAATTATAATAAAGAGGCTTGCCATACGTCCGAATTTAGCCTGGACTGTCCGGATTTGGCAACCAAACCAACTCGTAATTACTACGTCAAAATTTTTTTATATTCGCAATCGTATTCTATCTATCTATATACTCGTAAGTAATCGATTTCTTCTGCCACGCCAGTGCAACGCGACTCAAGCACCCGCCCGCGCCGCCCGTCGCCGCTCTCCCCACCATCACTCATCTTATATTTAAATAAATAGATAATTGTGTTGATTTTGAGTCTTTTAATTTTTTTATGCACCTGACTTAGACGGGCTACACCACCGATGATAGCGGTGATATCAGCCCACCACACTTTGGTGAACTGGGTGCCAGGTCAGTGCCTCCTCCCCTTTGATCGTGCT
Organism: Nematopogon swammerdamellus; assembly: GCA_946902875.1. NCBI lineage: Eukaryota > Metazoa > Arthropoda > Insecta > Lepidoptera > Adelidae > Nematopogon > Nematopogon swammerdamellus. Next base: position 8,645,355 of record OX336340.1, on the reverse strand, counting down.
GAACTGGTAGGAAAACATGAACTATTTTATTTCATAGCTGCTTCGACCAACCTTCATTCAGTGCGGTGGTGATACCCATCCGGAAGGACGAGGCCCTTATTTTTATTGAGGATCAGGATCAATATGTAAACCAAGAATTTACACATACACTCTTTCATTATTCAAGAAAATGTTAGATTACAATCTTTTTTGTATTTACCGCCAAGGTCACAACTATAGACGGTTCATAGTTATTTTACCTCTAGCCATCAAGTTGGCTAACCTGAGCTCTGTGTTGTCATAATTGGTTCGTACTATTTCCCTGTACGAAATATTTGAACATAATATTTTTAGAATAGAATAGGATAGAAACTCTTTATTGCACACAAATTGAAAGAAGAACAGTACACAACAAGAAATGAAGGAGTCCGCAAAGGTGGACTTATCACTACACTTACAACAGGTACATAATTTCCACTACCACGGGTAAAATACCCTTTTTAGGACCGTAGTACTAGTGACAGCAAGTGGTGCCAATCTAGCGGAAGGTACAATGACATATGTGTCAGAGGTAAAATAACTGTGAACCACTGAATGCACTTGACAGAAATAAATCGTTTTCTTACGCCAAAGAGCAAGAGACTCGATAGAAGCAACGTGAAATTGCCCCTAGTGCGAAAGAGACAGTCTGACTTTGGTTTGGAGTATATTATTTTTTCATACAAATTTAAATATTCTTTTCTTAAAACAGTAGCAAACCAAATGAATAATGAGGAATGAGGCACGACCGAAGGGAAGCACTGAGGTGGCACCAAGGCTGACATCACGGATGTTGTAGGTGATGTGATGTAGCCAACCGTGTCAGTATCCATAAAAAATAAAAATAAAAAAAAGCCGCTTTTGCCGCTAAAACTCAGTGCGCCGCGGCTACACGTGACGTCACTGCACCTCAGTACCCGCGCGCTCGCGCCAGCCAGCCAGCGCGCACTCATTCATCGATGGAGCGGCTTGCGCGCTCCGTCACTCATGTTTACCTAATTATAGTGTATGTAAATAAAATTAAGTATAAAGCTATTAACCCGTTGACTGTGGAGCGGTCGATATCGACCGCTAGAGCAAACAGACGTTCCGATTTGGTTGGACCCGACCAAGTCAGGGCTGACGACGTGGGACATTGCTACAGACGTTCCGACGGTCGGCAATCCAACCATCAGTTGCCTATTGCAATCCAACCATCAGTTGTCTAGCGAAGTAACAGGGCATAAGAAATGGTTAGGAGGTTCACCGTTTGAAGTCTCGACCGCATAAGTAAGTACTAACGAAGTCGGGCGAAACCTCCAGACGTGCCGAATTGGTTGGACGGTCGTCTGGTCGGATGCACAGGCGAGCCGACCACGTAATAATTATGCCGGACCGACGACCTTTATACACGTTCCGTTTACATAATACATTTTTATTTTTCTACGTATGTTTTTCATCCCAAAAACGCCTCTAAAATAAGATATGTGTGTACACGAACAACGCACACACACTCTCAAATTAGATAAAGTTTGCCATATTTTCTAGGTTCCGATTTCTACTCTATCGTATCCTTGGTCTTAGTCACCTACCCCCACGCTACTCCACAAAAAAAAGAACCATAGATTTTATATACTTGTCAAGTTCATGAGTTCACGGCCATTGAATCGAAATTTATCTCCACTCCGATGAATTATTTTTAGAACATGTCGCGATGATCGTGTTATTTATTCATGTTACGCTAAAATAGTCAAATAATTCCGTCGTGCCACTGAGAACCTTGAACAATTATTCCTTCTCGGTAAAATTTGAAATAAGTAATATAGAGGTGACGCGACGCAATATGCTGGCAATACAGAAAACAGTAAACAAGGTTCGGCGGTGTTGTAATGGTGCGCCGAAGTCGAATTGGAAATCTGTGATCGGATTGTGCCACCCCGCGGTGTCGGTCTCGGTCGCGTCGGTGACGCGAGTGTCGAAGTGCGAGAGCGCTGCCACGGTGGCGGCGAGGCGCGGGGACATGACGCACGACAGGGGCTCGGAGTTGCTCACGCTCGCTCGCCGCTTCAACTGCTTTTACTTGCAGGGTGAGTGCTTGCTCCTGTTTATATAGCTGTAGTAGGAGGCTGCGTGCGCTACAGCTGTTTTTATCCGCAGGTCTGCACGAGGACGTGTGTACGCCGTTCGTGATAGAGGGTCACCAAGTGGGGCTGGTGCGTCCAGACATCCTGCGTCATTTGCAGCGCTTTCCTGAGGTATCTCTACGTCACTCCTTGGTGCTTTCTCACGTCGCGTTTGTGAAACTATGCGTATATGTATAGAAACATTGCTTACAGTTGTAGAAGTCAATGTTTCAGCACACATCAGGACAGTTCGGACAGTATGACAAGTAATTTTATCAAGTTAGTTTCGGGGCTCTTATTTGCAGATTCTATGTACTTATAGACTACTCACATACAAAATATTTGTGTTGGAGTTGGATGTTTACTGTGTCGGCTTCCTTGCACAGGTGTTGTGACAGGGCTTATGAAATAAGAGCCTATTACTCAGTTATTGTCCAAAGAAATTTTGAGGTTACTAAATTATTTCAAGGGAGCAGGTGGAATATGGGAGATGAGAATGAGGAGCTAGTGAATACTTACACATACATACTGACCATTTCAATGTTTGTTCATACCGACACAAAATGGGATAATAAAACTCGATTGGTGCATGCAGAGTAGAAGATAACCTGTTGAGTCTCTCAATTTCAAAACTTGCTTCCCCCTTTGAGTCCCAGGCAACTTTCGTGGCGTGGAGATTTAGCGGCGGATAAACTTCGCAAACAAATATTTTGTAAAATAATGAAACTGTGTAAAACAAGTGAGGGTTCACTTATTTAGATGTTTGTACTATGTATGATTGTGCATAGGTGTTCCACATGCGGGGCAAGGTGGTGGAATTGAACCCGGCCTTCCGGGACTACAAGGAGCGTACGTCGCGAGTGGCTGAAGTGCTCCAGACCCTGCGTAAGGAGAATGCGCTTTGCACACTCCGTGGCTGGCGAGATGAGGTTTGTGTGCACTAGCTTTACAAATTAGTTAGATTGGGTTCGGGCTATGTACCTACAAAACAAAAATAAGATATTGTTCACATTTAGCTGAGAAGTGGAGGGTTAAAACTTTCATGCGAGTGGTCAAAGCTTCGAATCCCGGTTGTGCCCAAATTTGTGAAATTGGGTGTATTGGCAAGGATGACTGAAGCTACGTAGAAGTATGTACATATATCAAAGAGATTTAAATGTAACCAGGTTATACAGCGGGCATTGGGAACACTTACATACAAAAACATTGATCTCGAACATGTCAATAACACCATATATAACTTCACATACGGGTGTGTCAACACATGCCACACTAGTATGAGCAACTTATTACCTAGGTAATTATGGGGTTACGATTTTGTTCTTGTTGTCCGGTCTAGTAGTTGGTAGTTGAATGTCTTATATATATGACCTATATTATATTGATAGACAGAGAATTTAATTATAATCAACTAGCTTTCCCTCCCTTCTTTCCCTTCTTTCCTCCCTCCCCCTACTTCCCATCTCTCTTAGGGGATGAATTTCCAAAAAACACTGATACAACTGACTTATTAGTAACCAGAAGCCTAAACACGAATTTCCATATTTCTAACTTAAAAAATAACACACTTCCCATGCACACTTTCATCCCCTATTTAACCCCTTTAGAGGAGAAATTTTCAAAAATCCTTTTTAATGCTCACATTTGTTATATAAGGAACGCCTATGCAAAATTTCATGCATATAGACCCACCAGTTTAGGATGTGCGTTGTCTGTCAGTCAGTCAGTGTTAGTAAGTAAGTAGATATGACAGAATGTATGAACAAAATGAAACATAAGACAGCCGATATGAATCACATTGATTGATGAACTGTTTCAACTTGATCAAATCTGTTTAATGTAAATTAGTATTACAATGGAATCTACAAAAAAAGTCAAATGAAATGAAATGAAAATGTTTATTTCACAATCAAGAGGCGACACATTGATAGCTTAGAATAACAATTTGAAAATAAAAATATACGAGTAGGTGTAGTGGCCAGCCACGTGATAGGAAAAGGTGTGGCACAGCATATGACTCCATAATAATGAATGTGTAGTGCTTTGCTGTGTCGGTGCCGTTCCACGCGGACCTGCTGGAGATGGACCGGTGCGCTATGTGCCTGTTCGGCATCCGCAACTACGGTGTCAGCGTCACTGGCTACATCCAGCATCCGGCGCGGGGCCTGTGCATCTGGCTTCAGCAGCGCAGCAGCACTAAGCAAACTTGGCCAGGTGATTATTCATTTAATGTTGTAGCACCAAACCGGACGGGTTCAACCTTACCACGTAGTCAGGTAAGCGAGCTTCAGTTTTATATAGAATCCAAGCTATCAAGTAACTCGATTTAAAGGAATGCAATGCATGAAGAAAGTTGTGCACACCAACGGTGATCAAACAAACCCACACGCAAACCAAGGACGACGCCTGGGCCACACGCCACTCACATTGTTTACTGTTTGTTTGCTTTGTCTTCTTCTGTTTCTGACTTCAATTTTTTTCCAAATGACTTCACTGAAAACTCTACTGTGATGTCCCTATATAAAATATTCCTGTCGCTGTCATGGTCTCCATGCTCAGTGGTATATGCAATCAATCCCAAAGGAGTTAAACCAATTTTCCCTAGAAAATCTGTAAAAATAGTTATTCATCCCCCTTTTCTACACTGGCATCTAAAGTTGTTTTGCTTTTAGCAGAATTGTTCACTTACAAAGCATGTATTAAATATTTATTTATTAGGTTTTTCTACAAGTAGGACACAGCATAACATGTATTCTTCAAACTAGCCTTTTCTCTACTCAATGATAGGAAAGAACTGCTTTTATGTACAATTAGTGGATCGCAACGATTGTGCGTGACGTGACTATCGTCGTCCGTCCGCAAGACAGTGAAAAGTACCAGGAGTCGAACTCTCTAAATACTCTCATAGTATAGGCCAGGTTTCCAATGATATAATATCTATCTCATATCAAATTATATATATTTTGATATATCAGATATAATATTATGTCAGATAGCTTGAAGTTTTTTTACCATTTTCTATGTTTATATTTTTTACTATTTCTAACTATTTTCTGTGTTTATAAAAAACTCATGATGATGACCGTCTCAAGAGAAAAGACTTCATATGAAATCACGATTATATGGATATTCATAGCAGATGATTTTAGGTCAAAGCCATCACGCTTTCTTATCACATGAAAATCAAATAGAAATGCGCGCAAAAGCTAGTCAAAATACTCTTCCTTGATGGTATCAAGAAGAGTTCGATACTTAATCAAAATTAAGCAATTGTTATCAAGTTCAGGGCGATGACACGGCTGCGTAAATAACATATTTGTCGATTTTGATAACACGTAACCTCAGCTATTCATCACGAGCCACAACATTCAAACTGATAGAACAGCCTTCTTCTTCTTGGAAACCGAACGAACAAACTTCGCTTATATTTCTTCATTAGATAAACGCAAAGCCGAAAATGAAGCGAAAAAATACGTCCCGACCAGATCCTGGTCGGGATGTATTTTCCATCACCGGTCTTACTGTGCTTTATAAAGTGTAAGCATTTGTTGCACAAAGACGATATTATAAATGTGTGTCATACCTGTGGATTGTGGACTCTTTTAGAATCAACACGCGGGTTACGAGTCATCTGACGCTAATTGTCAGCCTCGATAGCTTAGTGGTGCAGACAGTCGACTGTCGCTATTGATTGTTAAGCAACGCTGGGCGCGGTCAGTACTTGGATGGGTGACCGCTCGACCGTTGGAGGCTGACCGTGGTTCGGATTCCACGTAAAACCCCTTCCCTTGTTACCTTACTTGGTCCAACCCGCCCGGGTTGGTACCACCGCACTGAATGAAACGTCGGTCGAAACGGCTATGTAAATAGTTTGTGTTTTCCGTTCAGTTCAGTGTAGCCGGCACAACCGAAGGGAAGCACTGACATGGCACCTAGCTCACCCGGTGTTATGGGCTGACATCACGGATGTTGTAGGTAATGGAGGCAACCGTGTCAGTTTCCATAAAAAAAAAAATATTTTGTGCATTTGTAGATAATTTTGGTTGTAAGACATAAGATAATTTTCGTACCGTGTGGGGCCGGTACTTTAAAAGAATAGCCCCACTGCATCTCACCCCGTGTATGTCGTAAAAGGCGACTAAGTGATATGACTCCCTTCTTATATTACTAGATGGTAGGGCTTAACCTGCCCGGATTGGTACCACCGCACTGAATGAAAGGTCGGTCGAAATGGCTATGTAAATAGTTTGTGTTTTCCGTCCAGTTCAGTGTAGCCGGCACGACCGAAGGGAAGCACTGACGTGGCACAAAGTTCACCCGGTGTTATGGGTTGACATCACGGATGTTGTAGGTGATGCAGCCAACCGTGTCAGTTTCCATAAAAAAAAAGACATTACCTATTGTCCTGAACATACTGCCCAGCTTAAAGAAATGAAGCTTACAAAGTAGATGCAATGTGGGACAATAGCAGTTCTGTCATTTTCAATTCCGTTTTCATTGTGAGTCATCCATAATGCTGAATGTTCTGAGATATTGCAGTCTGTGTTTGCACATGTGTGTTCATTGTGTATAATTAATAATGTATTACATTAAATGTAAATGACATAATAGCGTTAATATCTTATATTGGTAGATTGTGGATAAAACATTGTTACATTATGCGTGAAAAGCATTGAAACATGACTTGACTGCCTTTGCATATTCTTTGTTTTCGTGTCCGTACGGGACCCTATTACTAAGCCTATGCTGTCTGTCTATCTGTGTGTGTCTTACCTTTAAAGGACTGATCTTTTGAACCGTAATTTAATTTAAAATTGTATTCTATATAGGATACAATTACAAAATATAAAGGAAACTTACACTACAATATCTTAGTTGTCTTAAATGTCAAATATATAAAAACAATATAACAGAAATCTATGCCACCAATTAGCCAGAGCGATGAGATCTATCCTAAAACTCATCCAGAAAGTATCTGAGCAAATTACGGTTGCTGGCAATGAATTTCGAAAGGCTCAGAATATAGCAGCTTTCGAGAAGAACCCCTTTTACTTCGCCAAAAAAGCTTTTAAGGAACAGCAGGGTACAATTAGGTTAAGTACGGACGAGATGTTCAACTACTTTAAATCCACATATACCACCCCGGAGGCAGATATAACTTACAGGGATCCACCAGCTCCAAAACCCAAAGAACCTGCTCTAGCATTTGATGCTGATTCACCGACGATGGAAGAGCTGGAATACCACATAAAAAGGAAACCAAATAGTTCCGCCCCGGGACCCGATGGCATACCATACATCATATACAAAAAATGTCCATCAGTGCGGAAACACATGTTGAACATCTACAAAAGAATTTGGACGAACAGAGAAGTGCCAGACTGTCTTGGTAAAGCCGTATTTGTTCTTCTACCAAAAAAGAAAGAAGTTACTGATCCCAAGGATATTAGACCTATAGCCCTTACGAACACAATTTCGAAAATATTCTTCTCCATTATACAGGCCAGACTACTCAAACACATGTGTACCAACGACTACTTACCGAAGAAGTACCAGAAAGGTTTTCTCCCAAGAGTTGCAGGGTGTCTCGAACATAATTCTTTGCTGACTGAATGTCTTAGAGATGCAAGGAAGAATGAGAGACAATTAATTGCCACGTGGTTAGACTTTGAAAACGCCTTCGGTTCGGTGCGCCATGAGTTACTATTAAAGGCGCTAGAGTGGTATAATGTGCCACCTCTGATCTGTAATATAATAGCCTCCTACTACAAAAAACTTTCCTTTGTAATACAAGTAAAAGGCGAAACGGAGAAGATACCGGAAATTCGTTACGGCATAGGACTTTTCCAGGGTTGCTGCCTCTCTCCTGTTACATTTAACATTGTTATCAACATTCTAATTGATACGCTTGTCGTAAAAGAAAACAAATGGGGATACAGGTTCAAATATGGAGACACATACAGGGTGTCCCAGAAACCGACGATAATCCTTTAACAGGAGATAGGGCTGCTAATTACCTCTCAGAATATCTAATTTTAGGTTTAGTAAAAATGGCTTAGTTTTTGAGATATTGTCATTTTTGTAAAAATCCAATATTTTCTCCCTCAGCTCATTTTTTTAAATGCCACAAGTACAAATGTAAGATTTTCTTAAATCTAGTTTTTGTCAAATATTCTTGAAAAGTAAGGCTTTCCCACGGTATAATTTATTTTTTCATGTTTAATCCTGTTTAGCTGAAAAACGACTTAAGAGCCACATGTTAAAAAAATTTCAGCCTCATCCCTTGAGTTTGGCCCTTCGCGGTGAAAAAAAAAATTACTACACTAAAGTGGCATTATGCAACAAAAATACGCCCATCTAATCTAGTTTTTAAAATGGTACATCACTTACCGATTTGCCCAACAATTTATGAGATATTGTTATTTAACTGCAAAAAGACCTGGGAATTTGATAACTGTTCTACCAACTACGAATTGGAATAAAATAAACACTTGAAGTAATTGGTCTTTATTAACCTGTTAAAGTAGATGTTCAAATTGTTTACAACCTGCACAAATGCTAGCTCGACATCTTCTCACAAATGCCCGGTTGATGCGTCGAACAAGTACTCGATGCAAGTGCAGATACGCCCACCTATGCTATGTAAATAGTTTGTGTTTTCCGTCCAGTTGACTGTAGTCGGCACGACCGAAGGAAAGCACTGACGTGGCACCAAGTTCACACGGTGACGGTTCACGGGCTGACATCACGGATGTTGTAGGTGATGTAGCCAACCATGTCAGTTTACATAAAAAACCTGAGCTACTGCCGTAATTCTTTCTTTGAGCTCTATCAAGTTTTCCACCGGTTTCCCGTACTTAAACTCTTTCTTTTAAATAGCCCCAATAATACAAATCTAACGGATTTAAATCCGGTGGCCTAGACGTCCGATCTATCTGTGGGGATATGCTTGGTCTAAAAAATTACGCACTTCTCTAGCATAATGGGCTGGCAGCCATCATTTTGCAACCACCTCCGTATGGCCAATGGTACATCTTCTAAAAGGCTCTGAAGCTCCTGTTGCAGAAACTCAAGATAATTTCGCCCGTTTAAAGTCTCTACAATTCAACGGACGTCTTGTGGCCTCCTAGCCACTTGCATCCCCACAGATAGACCGGACGTCTAGATCACCGGAATTAAATCCGTTAGATTTTTATTATTGGGGCTATTTAAAAGAAAATCTTTACGGGAAACCTGTGGAAAACTTGATAGAGCTCAAAGAAAGAATTACGGCAGTAGCTCAGGTTTTTTTTATGTAAACTGACATGGTTGGCTACATCACCTACAACATCTGTGATGTCAGCCCGTGAACCGTCACCGGGTGAACTTGGTGCCACGTCAGTGCTTCCCTTCGGTCGTGCCGACTACAGTCAACTGGACGAAAAACACAAACTATTTACATAGCATAGGTGGACGTATCTGCACTTGCATCGAGTACTTGCTCGACGCATCAACCGGGCATTTGTGAGAAGATGTCGAGCTAGCATTCGTGCAGATGGTAAACAATTTGAACATCTACTTTAACAGGTTAATAAAGACCAATTACTTCAAGTGTTTATTTTATTCCAATTCGTAGTTGGTAGAACAGTTATGAAATTCCAAGGTCTTTTTGCAGTTAAATAACAATATCTCATAAATTATTGGGCAAATCGGTAAGTGATGTACCATTTTAAAAACTACATTAGATGGGCGTATTTTTGTTGCATAATGCCACTTTAGTGTAGTAATTTTTTTTTTTCACCGCGAAGGGCCAAACTCAAGGGATGAGGCTGAAAAAAATTTAACATGTGGCTCTTAAGTCGTTTTTCAGCTAAACAGGATTAAACATGAAAAAATAAATTATATTGTGTGAAAGCCTTACTTTTCAAGAATATTTGACAAAAACTAGTTTTAAGAAAATCTTACATTTGTACTTGTGGCATTTAAAAAAATGAGCTGAGGGAGAAAATTTTGGATTTTTACAAAAATGACAATATCTCAAAAACTAAGCCATTTTTACTAAACCTAAAAGTAGATATTCTGAGAGGTAATTAGCAGCCCTATCTCCTGTTAAAGGATTATCGTCGGTTTCTGGGACACCCTGTATATGGCGGCCATCCTGGCATTTGCGGATGATATTACGCTGTTAACCCGCAATCCAAAACAAAATCAGGCGCTTCTTAAGGTGGTAGATGACTATTGTGAATGGACTAAAGGGATGAAGATAAAACCAGCGAAGTGCTACTGTTTGAGCTTAACCAGGAAAGGTTCAAAGTTTACCTCGAGCAATCCAGGTCTGACAGTAGCCGGAAAACCAATCGCAACCGTGGCTGATGAAGCTCCTTTTAAATTCTTGGGCAAAAGGATCACCAGCAGAGGAAAGGAGCATCCTACTGATGATATTGTCCAACTTTTCGAAGAGAGCCTCCGCCAAACTGACAATCTTCCCCTCCTGGGTACACAAAAGGCATGGATTTACGATAACTACCTGACATCAAAACTTTCATGGCCATTTCTCGTCTACGACTTCACAAAGCAAAACCTGACTAAATTAGACTCGTATGTGACCAGATTCCTGAAATCATGGTTTGGACTGGCTAACCCGGCTGACTCGTCAACGCTATACAGATCTGACAATAACTTTGGACTGAACATTAAGAAACCGTCGATATTTTATCAAAAGGCGAGAATAGCCAAACGATGTATACTCAAAGACTCCAATGATAGCGCTATTCAAGCCTTACCCAGCACATCACTATCAGATGAACTGGAATCGAGACTCGACTTCTACAAATCATTCCAAGTTGGTACACGCACCAATAGATCTGGATTGGGCATAGAAACAGCAAAGTCTGATAAAGAAATACTGAAAGGTTTTGCTCAGGAGGACATGGAACAAGGCTTCAAACTTCACGCCTTAAACCTAGAAATGCAGAATGATTAGCTAACAGTGGGTGACTTCTGCATCCCTCCTGCATTGAAGTGGAAATCCATAATATACAACTGGTCCCCTGAGCTGCTTAAGTTCTACTTAAATGCATTCCAGCTTACTCTCCCCGACCCGAGTAACCTAGTTAGATGGGGGAAATCTACAAATAGACTATGCCCGTCATGTAAGGAGTTCGTAGGCACGGCCAAACATTTGTTATGCGGATGCAAAATACTACTTGAGCGAGGCCAGTATTCCTACCGTCATGATAAAGTCCTCCAAATCATCAGAGAGGCCATCAACCTGTCAATTGCACGAACCAGGAAAGGGCAAACCAGTAGCGGCTTCCAGAAGGTCAACTTTGTGAAACCTGGAGCCAATAAGCTGCCCAAAGATAGGACTAAACCTTCTTCAATTTTGGGAGCAGCAAAGGATTGGGAATTGTTGATGGACACACATGAGAAGCATTACCAAATGCCTTCGGAAATCTGTACCACAGCATTAAGGCCGGATATACTCATATTCTCAAAAGCGACAAAGCATGTAGTACTTGTTGAACTTACAGTTCCATGGGAAAGTAACATACCGAAGGACCACAACATCAAGCTTAACAAGTACTGCAACTTAGTAGACCGGATTGTGAGAAACGGATTCAAGACTGATCTCTTCGCTGTGGAAGTCGGAGCAAGAGGACTACCAGCGAAGTCGCTCTACAGTCTCTTCAAGAATCTAGGGCTCCCAAGATCGACGCTAAGCTCATATATGGAGAGAGCTTCGAAAACGTCACTGGAAGCATCCTACAGAATATGGATAGGTAGAGAGAGGGAGGTCGAGAGCGGGACTGGTGGTTTCCCCGCGTCCTAGTCAACGCAGACTAGCTGACGAGGGCTTGATGCGAGCCGAAACTTGAAGCATGTGCGGGAAATTTAGAGTGGCCACTCGCTGGTCCCGGCCTCGATTAATACCCTCCTCTACTGCCGATGGGCCCGGATATGTTCGGTGAAGCCATCGTAAGCTTAGATCCACACCTTCCATTGTATCAATGTTCAAATTAAATCAAAATTTTCATAAGTAAATTATTAAAAATTATAAATCATGAAATATTAAGATTAGGGGACATCCATTAATCACGTGAGCAAATTTTTTGGATTTCACGTGAGATTTCCTCTATGTGTAAATTTCGTTAAAATCTGCATATTTAAAGTGTATACAGACTTTAAAATGCAAAATTCAAGTATTTAAATATCTACTGAATGTACACTGAATGATCTGAAAGAATGGAAGTGGCAAGAAAATGACGCAGCGTTTCAGATGCACTTAGCCTCCTCGGTCCCAGCAAAATTATTTTCGAATCTTACTATTATTTTTGTGAATTTATATTAAGAAGCAGTATTGGAAATACTTTAGTTCTGGGACTTTCATATTTTTTTCAGGGAAATTTGTTTTCCACCATGTATACTATAGTCGACCTTGGGATTCAATACATACAAAATTATCAAAAATGTACGGTAGTTTAGGTTCTCTTTATTATTTTTTTAACTCACAAAAATGAAGAATTTTTACAATTATTTTTAAAAATCATGGTATGCTACATTTTGAAACAGTTTTTCCCCTCAATTAGGCACAAAAACACATTACAGACCGAACAGCGAACACGGGCTCCATTGGAACCTGGAGCCTGGAAATCTGCACCGGTTTTTAACTGCAGGAGTGGGAATTTCAGGCGTGAAGGTTAAATTGTTTTCTAAGGGCGTCAGGGGGGTGCTGCACCTTAGCTTTTTTTTATGGTGGCCCAACAGAGCCCTCGCCGTCATGATGTGCTTCAACTCGTGTATACTTGAGTTCTTCCTCAACAGAAATCCGGAAGTTCAGGTAATCTAAGATGTCTTTCTCTGTGGTACCCAGCGCGACTTGATGGCGCCTGTATTCTATCCATCCAGCTACTATGGAGAAGTCGAAAAAATGGAACATTGAGCGTACCGTCCACTTGATAGTCCTAGAGGATATGCGGTAATAACTTATGACTCGAATCAGGAAATCCACTCCTCCCATGTAATCATTATATTTCTTGACTATGAATGGGCGACTAACCCTGATGCACCCTATTTCTTATCCCATCTTTGGGAAGTATCAGTTGGACCACTACCATCTACAGAAGAACACAAAACTACTGGAGAATCATCCAACCATTTTACCAGAGTAACTTGTCCAGAAGAGCTGACAGCTTGGCAGAAACTGCCACGTCCTTGGTCGCTGTCTCATTGAAAGTAATTTTTTTTTGGAATTCTTGATTTCTGCAGGGTTCTTGTTCCTGAAGCCTGTGCTTTGAAATGAAGTATTTCGAGTAGATGAACCGATGTAAAAAATATATCCATATAAATGGTACAGCCTGGTGGAAGACGCTGACTGAGGCGCACCACGACCTTTCCGTCAACATCCAGAACTAACCGATGGCTGTGGTGGCAGTTGCGATTGTGTTTCTTGTGAATCTTGGGGAAAATCTTGCTCTGGCGATGCAGGATGGGTAGGGGACATGATTCATCGATGAGATCACCTTCATCTTCGAAGGGTTCTTCAATTTCTGAATCTTCACCATCGATGACATCATTCAACAAATCTTGGAAGGCAGGGGTTTCTGAACAGATAAAATAAAAAAAGATGTTAATAATCGAAAGATGAGCATTGAAAACAAAGAAAAATTAATGTTTAAAAAGGCACAGAAAAATATTTATTTTGCATGGTTATAGTCCCGAGGTCGACAGTAGTCGACATGCACCTTTGAAGAGGTACATTTTCGAAATTTATTGCAGAGCCAAACCAAAAAAACAACTAATCAGTAAAAAATATATCTACAAACATAAAAAGTAACATCTTTGATCAAAAATTCGTGTATTTTTAACCCGTCCTCTACGGAAGCATTAACCAAAACAATCCTTCGCCTACACCAGGTGGCGGGCGCGATCGGCGCCGGCGCATTACTCTCGAAAAAAAATCATTTTGGAAGATTTTTCCATAAAACTTCATGAACTAACATATGGATTGTATTTACAGATAAATATTCTAGCTATAAATAGTATTTTTTTATATATATTGCATATTATTATTTTGTAAAGTTGTGTTATATGAAAATCGCGACCTGTCTCAGATTTTTTATTTTTATAAATTTATTAGACCGGAAATCGGTCACATAGTATTTTTATTATAAACACTAATAAATAACGGACCTAATCATACCTTTCTTGTGTATCAGCAGCCCCCGTGTCAACCACAATAAAATTTTGAATTCGCAAAAAATGTTGGCAAAAAAAACACTTTCACCAAGTTCCTAGGCGAAACCTAGGTCACAAAAATGGCTCATTTCTCGTAAATTTACGACATGCAAGCACTAAGCGGCACATATTATTCAACTAGAAGAACTAAGGAACATTTCTGTCACCTCACTTTTTCCAAAAAAACGATTTATTTTGAGAAACAAGCTTCTCAAAACAGGCAAGTTTGTATGGCGCGAGACCTAGGTCACAAAAATGGCTTGTTTCTCGTAAATGTACGACATGTAAGCACTAAACGGCATATATTATTCAACTAGAAGAACTAATGAACATTTCTGTCACCTCACTTTCTCCGAAAAACCGATTTATTTTGAGAAACAAGCTTTGACAACAACAACAAACAGGAAAAAATTGTCAGTATGGAGTAGGACTTTTCTTCGACTTTTTACGTAAAATGCATCTCAACTCAGTACAAACAAATGTACTCAATAGGTCCGGAATATAATGAAAAAGAGAAAAAACATCACTTACCGGTCCATTCTTCTGTATTTGGTGAACAAACTCAACGAACATTCACTACACCGACCCACAACACAACACCCACAACAATGACGACAGATATGATATTTTTTTCCTACTCTGTCGGCTCGTTGTTGTCTTCGGTAATGATAGTGTTGGTAGATCAATTTTGTCAACTTTATAGTATGTCTCTTTGTACTAATACTATAATAGTAGATTGTGTAGGGAAAAATTATTTTTCGGCCCATGCAGCGGTTTGGAGCGGTGGCGGGTTAATATTGACCGCTCCATAGATGACGGTATAAATGCTCGGCGGGCAATATTGCCCGCTCCAGTGATGAAGGGTTGATAATGACGACTTACCCAGATCAGTCGGCCGAAAAACGCGTCTTCATCGATCACTCATTTTGGTCGGTCTGTAGAATCATCCAGAAAAAATGGCCACTTGTCCTTTCGATACAGACCGTAGCGACATCTATCCCTTTATATTTCAAACTAAGCTTCAACTCTTAACCCGTTGTCTCTGGAGTGGTCAATATTGACCGCTAGAGCGCTATACCGTCAGCTACGGAGCGGTCAATATAAACCGCCACGTTGTCGGCGAGCTCCAATCCGCTGCATGGGCCGAACAAAAGAATTGTTTTCGTTCTATCTCACCTAGGAGTGTTTATTTGACAGAGACAAAGTATAAAGTAGAATTATTTAGCTACACATCGGTACCACTAACTTGATATGTCCCGAGCCGTCAGAATACGAAAAAAAATCTCAAATCTGTCGTCATTGTCAGTTCGTGTTGTATGTGCGCGCGCGTGTTGTGGTTGTGAATATTCGCTGTTTTGTTCGTAAATACAGAAAAATGGACCGGTAAGTGATGTTTTTTCTCTTTTTCATTATATTCCGGACCTATTGAGTACATTTGTTTGTACTGAGTTGAGATGCATTTTACGTAAAAAGTCGAAGAAAAGTCCTACTCCATACTGACAATTTTTTCCTGTTTGTTGTTGTCAAAGCTTGTTTCTCAAAATAAATCGTTTTTTTGGAAAAAGTGAGGTGACAGAAATGTTCCTTAGTTCTTCTAGTTGAATAATATGTGCCGTTTAGTGCTTGCATGTCGTACATTTACGAGGAATAAGCCCTTTTTTGTGACCTAGGTCTCGCCATACAAACTTGCTTCGAGCGGACGACAATTTTGCCTGTTTTGAGAAGCTTGTTTCTCAAAATAAATCGTTTTTTGGAGAAAGTGAGGTGACAGAAATGTTCCTTAGTTCTTCTAGTTGAATAATATATGCCGTTTAGTGCTTGCATGTCGTAAATTTACGAGAAATAGGCCATTTTTGTGACCTAGGTTTCGCCATAGAAAATTTGTTTGAGTCAGTGTCGTAATTTATTTCTAGTTCTGCCTAAATTCGTGTTTTGAGTGTAGAAAGTGTCTCAAGATGAGTAGATAAAATTATCTATCCAACCATGTGCTTTCCATATATCCAACACACATATTTACGTAATGAATAGCCCAAATGTTGCAATGGCTTGTGAGTGCGAAAATGTAGTTTTTGACAAAAAAAAATTTGTGAATTCAAGATTTTATTGTGTGCGACACACGAGCTGCTGATACACCAGAAAGGTAGGATTGGTTTGTATATGTATTCCTTTTTATGATAAAAATACTATATCACCAATTTGCGTTCGTGATAAATTTATAAAAATATAAAATCAGAGAGACGTCGCAATTTTCACATAACACAACTTTACATAATAATTTTGTTACCCAGAATATGTAATATACATAAAAAAATGTCATTTATAGCTAGAATATTTATCTGTAAATACAATCCATTCGTTAGTTCATAAAGTTTCATGGAAAAATCTTTCAAAATGATTTTTTTTCTAACACCTTCACCTACGCCAGGTGGGCGGGCGCCACCTGGTGTACACCTGGTGTAGGCGAAGGATTCTTTTGTTTTATGCTCCCATAGTATAAGGGTTAATTCAACGTGAGTAAAAAGTTAGACGACATTTTTCTAGGTGGCGTCGATGTCGACTATAGTCGACCATAGGTCCGAGGAGGTTAGAATACTTTATTCACGCCATGGGCATTCATTAGCCTCTTCAATCGTTATGATAGGACACAAGATGCCCTTAAGCATTGAAGCAATAGTGTTTAAAATAAATAAATAATAAAAAAATAAAAAATTTTAAAAAGATGACGTGAGATTGTTGTAGACCCCCCCCCTCTCCCCCTAGTGACATTTGGCGAGATTTTGCCATACCCCTAACCCCCCTTTTTTTGCTCATGTGATTAATGGATGTCCCCTTATTGCATTTTTCAACATGGATCAAATAATACTATGGATGGTAATATATACAAGTGTCAAACTGGTGTGATTATAGTGTAAACTCTAAAGTAAAACAACCAATAATAAAAACTGGCCAATTACGTGGTGGTACGGAACCCTCGGTGCGCGAGTCCGACTCGCACTTGGCTGGCTTAATTAATTATTGCTAAGAAATTTTACACTGTCACTAAAGAGTGTGTAATTTTTGGAACATTGTCGAAGCCATGAAGTTTTTAAACACTAATACTTGAAATTTCCTTTAACTGACTAGGTGGTAGGGTTTAACCCTTTCGTCGCCGGGACCGCTAGGGCCCAGTCATGCGCCCAGGCCAAGGCTTTACGAAACTTCCACCGTACTACTACTACAGTTAAACCTATTTTTGAAAGCACTTTTCGAAATCACATATGTAGCGCCTGGCCTCACAAAATGACTATAGAATATATGACAAATATGTGCGACTGGCGCCACCTATTTATATGAAAGCACTTTTTCTAAATCACATATGTGTGCGCCTGGACTCACAAAATGACTATAGGCGCGCACAAATATGTGCGACTGGCGCCACCTATTTATATGAAAGCACTTTTTCTAAATCACATATGTGTGCGCCTGGCCTCACAAAATGACTATAGGTGCACACAAATATGTGCGACTGGCGCCGAAAGGGTTAATGCGACCGGATTGAACCTCCTCACTGAATGAAGGAAAGTGCTTGTATGTAGTGTTGAGATGTAGCAAGAGCATGTGGGTTGTTTGCAGGAAAGTGGGATTGCTTTGTGAGCGGCGGGCTGGCTGTGGGCTTCGGTGTGACGGAGACCACGGTGAAGGAGGCGGCCGAGGAGGCCTCGGTGGAGGGAGACCTCGCCAAGAAGATGGTCCCCGCCGGCTGTGTTAGGTGCGGCTTGTTCTGCCAATTCTGAAATTCAAAATTTTCTAAACCTTTTGGTGCAGTTGTGCCACTACACACCACGTAGAACGGTCAAAGCACAGTGCCTACCGGATTAAACCTGTACACTTATCTGCCTTGTTACTAGCTTCAAGTGCAACCGTAATATTATTCTATATTATATGTGTGTACCTACAATTAATTTAATAACAGTTAATAATTGGAGGAAAATTTAAGAGGCGTATGTCCAGCGGTGGACACATACAAGCTGACTGACAATGACACAAGATATGTGAGAGACCATCAGTGTGTTTGATTACAAACCCCACTAAATCTTTAAGATGCATGCCAATTGTGTTATTGATAATAGTACTGAGTTCGCCAATTTTGCGTATATATTAGTGCGCCGCCTGAACACCAGGTTGTTGGGCGATCCTGAATACAGATTGTTGGGCGATCGGTTTCGGCGATAAATCAGTTTGAGGGTAGCGAACTAATAAATGTCCTCAGTACGTATCATTTAGTGATTGCCCTGCATCTACCGACAGGAATTAGCCGAGTAGTAACTTAAAGTGTTTGGTATCTGTCAATAACTTTTGATGTATTCCGCACGGCAGCTTTTACTTTGAATGCGAGCGAGGGTTATTCCCAAACTCGGAGTACGTGTATGATCTGGAGCTGCCGCTGGACTTCGTGCCGCGCAACACGGACGGCGAAGTTCAGAACTTCGAGCTGCTGACGGCTGATGAGTGCATTCAGAGGGCGCTGTCGCCGGAGTTTAAGACCACCAGCGCACCAGTGCTCATAGACTTTCTGATACGCAAGGGGCATATTACGCCGGAGAATGGTAAGCCGAATGTTATTTAAATTGTGTAAATTTTAAATTTGAGAACATAAATATGTCTATATAATATAACGTGACGAATCTTGAAACCACGTGTCGCTCAAATAGTCTGTATGATTTAATAAACAGCTGGCCACTCAGTATATATCAGCATTAACACAAATTAAACGTACCGAAACGGTTTATGAGTGCTGTGACCTTGTGCACAGTATTTTTAAGTCACCCCCGCTACCGCGCCTAGCGCTCCTGTACCATGAGTCAACATTTGGTCAGGTTATACAATGGATTTGGACGTTTTAACTGCCTGTTAAAATAAGTCCTCCATAATTTCAAATCTAAATAATTCTGCTAAGCTATCATTTTTCCTTGAGCTAAGTTTAACTAAATATCTGTTATTAATATGTATATGCGTGCAGGAAGTGTGCTTAGCAAATATACTTACTGAGAAACTTGAATAAAATGTATATGACATGGTAAAATTGTTGTGCATTCTCAAACAGGACAATTTATTTATTTCTATCTGATGAATTACATAATATCCTTGAAATTTACTGATGTATCTGTGTTATGTTGTTTCATTGTATATATTTTTATAATTGGTACATTTCAATTCGAATTTGCACAGCCAAATAAATAAACTGTTTATTGAAAAAAACTAAATAAGTTCGACACCAGATTTCAAAGAATTTCATCAACACATTAGTTTCAACATTTTATAGTTAGCTATAAATAAGGCAAATCAATGTTTTTTTTCTTTATTTTTCATAAGGCTTTAGCCACTTTGCGACAATGGCGACTTCATTATGAATGTTTTTTTATTATCTCAAAGTTTCTCTATTCTAAGGACTAGAGATGGCTTAAAGAATCTACATACCGCATTGTTAGGATAATGTATCTATGTATATATATAGTATATAATATATATATATAAATCTTGAATTGTTTTCAGAACCAAATTACCGCATCCTAGTGGAGTTGCTGCACGTGCCATTGCAGTCTCTTTATGGATGGCGCGGCTCCGAGGTGAACGGGCGGGACGGCCTGCCCTCCCCTCCCCTCTCCCATCTCTCCGCCCCCCGCGCCTAGGACACCCTCCCGCCGCTCGACACCGCCGGTTAGAGTCATGGGCACTTCTTCTGATGGGCAGTGCATGGGATCACATTTTTATAATGAGTTTTAAAACTTAAAACCAAAAAAGTAAACTCTTTGCCGCTTAGACACTTGCCTTTTCACCAAAGGATTGTTTGAAAGTTTTTTGGGCGAAATACTTATAATAAAATAACAATATCTTATATAAAATGTAGTTAAACAAAATTAAAATAAACTCTTATGCCGGATTTGCTTACTTTCTGGTCTGGATCTGGTCTGCAGTAAATATGGCTAGACTTGATAATTAGTTTGTTCATCGCTTAATCTGTAAACATCGATAACAATGACTAATACGATCCCTTCATGGCCCATCAGTAGACTCCCGTTTAGGAATATTGGTCTAATTTATCTCGGTAGATGCATAGTCATAGCTTGGAAGTTGCGAACTGAAAACGGATGACCCGTGAATTATTATAAATACCAATACCTACATATTATGAATTTATTGTTATTTCCAATGAGCAGATGTGAGTGTCAGAATCAAAATGGCGCTGTCAAAGACATCGGCCAATTTAGTTTTATGGTGGCAATGTATATTTCAAGTAATTTGACAAACTTAAACTCGTTAAAATTTACTCAACAGAAATGATATGGATAATGTAATAATAATTTGCAATAGCAACTACCAATGAGTTTTTTCTGATGAAAAAATTTACATGCATACTTACACCTGCTGCTTCACCGTTCGGAACCGGTGTAAAACTGTAGGTTCCTTCCCTTGCCCCTTACTATGTGGTAGGCTCGAATTGTAGCCGACTGGCTTGGTACCACCATACTGGATGTAAGATGGCCATCTTCGGCCATAGCAGCGTCGGTTGTGTTCTCCTCTAGTCCAGTATAGCCAGCAATCCAGGGAAGTCTCCGGTATGGCACCTACCTTTTCGGAGGTGATATTGGCTGGTCGGAGCATGTGCTTTGGCCCCTCCGACTCAGCCACCCATACCGGATTACATATAAAAAAAAAACTGAACTGTATTATTTTGCTGGCTAAAATACACCATGGTGCAGGGCTTATTCTATTGTCTTTCTTCATCTTAGAGATTTTTTCCCTTCCTTGTGATCAAGATAGTACAAATCTTGCTAGGGGTAACATAGTGAATAAACCTGAATACTTGGTTAATAAAACTGGAAAGATATCTAATTTTATCAGTACTATAGTATTTTATTTTCAGAATTTCAGTATTGGCCAGAAAAAGTCATGTTTTGTACTTTTTGTGTGAAGGAACAGCTTCTTGTGAGTATGGATGGACTAACCCGTGACGTAGGTTGTGCTAATACATTCATGGTCCCTATCATTTCTGTTGGCAAACAATGTAATTGATCATTATGAATATTGGTTACATTTACCGCATAATTTTGTAAGCAATTGGAGCATAATATCGGCCGAATGATAACACTCTATTTTGGCTTCTTTATTTGTTTACCTTTATGAAGTGGAATTAAATGAACAGCGAATTAATGTATCATATATTTCAAGAATCAAATAAATATTAATTGACTTATGCATTGTTTCCCAAGTTGAGAGGTTTGGTTTGTGGAGAAAAATGAATTATATTTTGGTATTAGTGAAGGAGGTGGACTTTTGTTTTCTGTGATACTCCGATGATACTTAATATAGCTCTGGAGACAGAGCATGCATGCGGATAGGTTTGTTAGTATTTTGTGAGGAGGGTTGTTGCGTTGAACGAAGAACTTTTTTATTTAAAACTTTTTCAAGATTAAATCAATTTTAACATTCCCATACGTTTTGGAGGTTAATATTTAACAAAATGAACAATGCAACGGTATGGTGAAATGTTTTGAGGTTTTGAAATGAGGATTTTGTTCGTTCAGTTTTCACCGGAAGTTCTGCGGCTCGTGCTCCGGATGTGTAAATTGATTCATTGCTTAAAGTTGCGTTTAATGACTCCGGGGCGTTATGTTTAAGCTTTTGGCAAGTGTCCAACTTTATGATTGAATCAATCTGTAATTAATTTTGTTTGTATAGTTTTTATCATAATTTTTAAATAGTTGAGTTTCTAAAGTCCTATTCTATATTCGTACGAATTGGCACTGTGGCTACTGTGAAAAACACACACAATAAGGCCCACTTGCACCAACACAAATTTAATATATAAACCAGTTTAACTCGCTAAACCAGTTTAAGCTAGCACCCTTTGACTGTGGGAACCGCGTTTAAATCCATAACTCGCTACTTAACTTTAAACTCGTGTTGGTGCAAGTGGGCCTAAGGATCTTACAAGAGTCTCAATATTTAGTTAAACATGTGATTTTAATAGGTTTCGCTTAGTTGTATTTTCGCAGTTAAGCCAATAGGTATGTAATATAATTTACGGCTTAGGTAGCTCTATGGTGTTTGGAATGAGGGGAGTGGACCATCATGAGAGACGACTTATTAATTTTAAGTTTTTGTTTAAACCTTTGGCTTCCGTTGCGTTCCGCGCGGACGACAAGGTCATTCACGCAGTCTGTACTGTCGACTTTTGTTGTGTCCACGCGAGCGCCAATAAGAGTGGTCGAAAATATTCGTCTAGTGTTTGTTCTGACTATCTTTCAGTTAGGAAAGAGAGAGAAAGGTCGATAGAAGGATAAAAAATGTTTCCATTGACATCAAACACACCTACCAACATTCCACAGTTCAACAAAGAAGAAATAAATTCTGACATCTTGTAATTTTTTACACCGGGTTCCTTTTTTGTATTATTTATGGAAAGGATTCAAGTCCTACTTTAATTCATCTTCACATTTTCATTCACATTGAAATATAATATATGTGGGTAAGATTTAATAATTTCCGGTTTTCTTGGTGTATTTGTTTCTAAACAAGTTAATCCTCACTTGTTTCACATCGTTTTGTAGGTAATTTCATTGGCTTTATGCGCCAATAGAGTTGATCAATCTAACTTAATTATTTTATGAAAGTTCTGAGTTTTTGTCCAAGTTAACGCGTCTAATCAAAAGAAAGTGGCAGGAAGAATTGAAGTCACATATTTAAAACATTTAAAGTTTTTGGAAGCCAAAGGGTTAATGTTTTGTGAGGTGGCTAGCCGGCGTGGAAGTTTGAATATGGAAATAATGTGTGAATATGAATAGAGACAACGGCGGGGCGACTTGTTGGCGACAGTCTTGAGTGTTGCCAGATTGTGACATAACAAGCAACGGAATAAATTATTATAGATGAATTGTAGAGTAGGACACTATATAAACTAGTTTTTATACTAGCCTGCAAATTAAGAATTTGCTGACCTAGACCATTGATAAAGAATATGAGGTAATCTAGCAAAGAAACAATAATAATAGAAAACAATATGATCCACAGCGATATGATTTTAGCTCAGAGCGAACAACTCACTTTGGTGTAACAAAAATTAAACTTATAACAACATTACGGATGAAAATATGCAACTTTACAATAGTTTTATATTAGAGTTATTGCAATAATTATATAATTAAGAAATATTACTCTTGTATGTATTGCAGGGCACACGAATTGAAAATAATAAATTTTTAACTTACATACAGTGTGCAAATTAAATTGATGATAAAATCCGAAAGGAGCTAAGCTGGTTCTGTATCTAAAACTGAACATTTGAATGTGCTTATGTGGAAAATGATAACTTCACCAACATTTTCTTTGCGTATATGCTTTTCAAATAAATGGTAACCTGAATTTTTTTTATCTTAGAATTTAGAACAAATTTTGTATATTTTATTCAGCTTCAGGCACAGAATAGCTCCATTTCAAATTATACCGCCAATTACTGAACACCTGTGTGTGTTACGGCCTATTATAACTTGCTCCAGCTGTTATACTGCATCAACTGCAAACATTGGTGTTTGCAGTTGATGCAGTATAACAGCTATAACATCATATGTCAAAACGTTATTTTGGGTAAATAAAACATTTAAACTTTGAAATATTTTTGGTTGATATAGTATTGTTTTGGTTATTTTTTTTTAAAGCATAACCTGTTTTGAAATATTGTGGTAGTTCAATATTTATTTTAGTATGTTTAAATAAATGTCTCCCTACATTGTTCATATTGAAGTATTGACCTTTAGAGCTAGTACACATTGGGCACTCGATGTTGCGTTCAGCGTGCAATTTGTAGCGGTTGTCGGAGCGCTGAACACATCCCCATCGGGTGTCGGTCGGTGTCGACAGGTGTGCTCTCGAAAGGTTACTACCCTCCGTGTTGTGTCAAGGACGACGGCGTTGGCGAGCCATCAGTGAGTGGCGTGAATGTGTAGGAGAATGTGTGGCGAGTTACAAGGGCAAGCACAGTGTTGATGTAACACAGCACAGCTCTGGGCGTAGATTTTCAGCCTCATGGACTCGTCAGGGAAGCGCTTGGGCTTGTCGTCGTCGCGGGCTCGGAGCCATCGAAGTGAGCGCAGTCGGTTCGCACGGTCTGGTC
The DNA here is from genome assembly GCA_946902875.1 of Nematopogon swammerdamellus. Lineage (NCBI taxonomy): Eukaryota > Metazoa > Arthropoda > Insecta > Lepidoptera > Adelidae > Nematopogon > Nematopogon swammerdamellus. The sequence continues at coordinate 8,620,869 of OX336340.1, read as the reverse complement.
CCCTGTGCTGCACTCTTCAAACAATGCAAATATGTAAGTTTTCGGTAGTGTCACTGCTAGTGTGCGTCGCGGTCTCCACATTGCGGCGCGGACAGTTTGCTCGGATGAGTGCTCCTTCCACTGCGCGCGGTAGAGAGTGTCCAGGCTGTACGCCCGGCGTCGTCCCTCTCGCTCGTCATGTCGCGGATTCTGTATCGTCGGCGGCGTGTGCAGGCTGCTACCGCCAGGTCGACACGCTGGAGTCAAATAGGGAACCAGGTAATGAACAACAAACGGACGCCAAATGAGTTCCGCGGATGTCGCACACCGACACCAGCGCCACGACACAACGGCCAAGAGGGAAGTCACAGGGGCAGGCAGCTTGGACCCGCTCGAACACAAACATAGACGACACCATCTACCGGGCGAGCTCTGCCTGCGCTGCACAGGGGAGAGGAGCGACGACAATGAGCATCCTTACACGCCGAACGCGCCCCACACAAAGTCTCTTGAGTTGGAGGCGCCTCTACCGACGTCGCAACATGACGAGTGAGAGGGAAGACACCGCGCAGTCGGGCATACACTGACCATTGAGTACCTAGTTCTTTATACTTTATATATAAGTGACAAAGGAACAACGACGGCGCACCTGTCGGTCGGCACGTCGTCAGCATTACATATTTTCCGCTTTATTAGTTAGGATGCTCTAAGTATCGGTATACTAATTACATATTTATATATCTATATACCACTATTCCTCCCTCCCTTTCACCCGTCTCATACTTCCTCAGGAACCCAATTACGCATACACAATCTGACATCGTGCTTGCATACTAACAACATTCAATAACTTTTGGAAAACAATTTGTAAACCTTTTATTGGCTGTAGTATTTTATACTTTTTTATATTATGTAATAGTTCTACTGTTAGATTATCCAAATAAAGGCCGTGCGTTCACTCTAAGGAATCGAAAGCAAAATTGCTTGAAAGCATGCAATTGAATGTACAAATGGTGGCTTCATGCATTTCGGAGCGTGCCACTAACGCCCACGCAATGTGCATTCTTCCAAAAATTTGATAAACAGTTAAAACACGTGATTGTATGTGCACACGTGGGTACGAGGGAAGTAGTTCTTATGGACGCGTCTCTATTACCACACACTTCCAACGCCCAATGTGTACTGGCTCTTAGAGTGCGACTACACTAGGCGGAACTGCACTGCAGAGGAGCGGCGCATTACGGCGCATCAATATATCGGCGAACAATGTCTGCCGCTGCCGCGTACTGCGGTCACACTTTAGTCAGTGGTTTTTTACGGAAGCAGCATAACTTAAGAGGATCGTTGTTATGGTATAACCAACTTTGGCTACAAGAAGTCGAGGTTGCAGTTTGAAATCATACCAACTTTGTTCGGCAGTCTTTCCAACAGTTGTATCAGGTCGCTGCCCTTGATTAGGTGCTATTATGAGAACGTAATCCTAGTCTAATTATCAAAATGAAGTTAATCACCGTCCCCGGCCAGTCGTAGAGATCTAGTCAAGCCATCGGAGCGAGTAAGTGTGTGCGTGACCATTCCATAGTTGTAACAGTGTCTGGGATGATAATGACCGCTCCGTTGTGATGACTTCATTTTGAGACAGTAGTAGTTTTTGTGTAGCTTTAGAGGTTTTGTATAATGTAATGTAACGGTATAAGATTGTACCAGACGAATATGATTCCAGCTCCAGCGATGGGCGAACCGTTTCTGTACCTTTGTACCGCATGCGTAGTGTCCTAATCTGTTATTTTACTTTGATGATTGAGTATGCTTGAATTTAATTTATTGCAGCATATGGATTATATTTATTGAGGAATAGCAAATACCTCTATTTTATGTTTGTTTTATGGAATTTAAATAAAAGCTTGAAAATTGCAATGTTCTGATTTCTTATTTATCTCATGAATACAAATCAAACCATTTTGTTTTTGCTCCACCAGTGACTGCACAAATGCAGTGACCGCGAAAGTGTTCATAGTCAGAACTTTTGCTAATCTAGTTGACTTCATGTCCCACCCGAGTTTGAACTATTGAGGTGAGAAAGACAGAAGTGAGAACTTATGGTTGAGCCTTTAGCTAATCTTATGATTATCTTGTGGAAATGTATATCTTATTTTGTATTTGTGAGACAATCGTAAGATTAGTGGAATGAGGATATCTGGTTCAGCTAATCCTAAGACTATCTTTTGGATATGTATAATCTCTTTAGCCGTCACATAATCCTAAGATTAGTGGAACCATAGACAATCAAACAGGGTTGTGTATACTGCTAGGGTGCGGAACTGTCTTCCGTGTTTCCCAAATGGGTGTCTTCAAACCACAGAGCAAAAAAGTCCGGTCTGGGGCCGGGCGCGGGCGGTGTGGCCCGAGGCCCGATCGTTGTTCTGTGATTCAAACGTATTAACATGCTAGACAGCGCGGCTAGATCAGGCAATACAACAGACAGTAAATAGTTTAAATATGTTGCTACAAGGTTGCCAAAATTTAAACAAGAAGAACATTGCCATTGCCTATTTTTTGAGGGGTACACTCATTTATCGCACGAGTGAGTGTTCTAACTAAAGAATATTAAAGTATAGAAATGTGACTTAGTGTGAAATACAAATAACGCAAAATATGTTTTATGTAATATACTTTATTTAAAAAAAGGCAATAAGTAATGAGTAACAAACAGAAGATCATGTAAATTTTTTACACCAAAATTAAAATGGAGTAAATAATGTTATGTTATTTATGTGACAACTTTATTTACAAGCTGCTTTCAGCACGATCTTATTTACATAGTTTGTTAGTTGTATTCTCGGCTCAGAAAATGTCTTGTGTAGCCTTTCTTCATCATGAGTTATTTAATTAATTTGTTAAAGTATAACTTCAATTTGATATAATCACCACTCCACTCACCGTTAAAAGCACTCAAAAATAAATTACTATGAGACATTGTCATGTGGTGTCATCACAGTACATTTAAATATTGCCTTATTTTGTTTAAGCTTATTGCCTCTCACCTCCCAGAGTGAATCAGGGAAATGATACTTTGGGCTTACACACAATCGCATGTTTGTAGTTGCTCCTTATGCTTTTCTCTTTCTCGTGTAGATCTAATGCCCACGGCATGAAAAGTTAAATTGACAGACAAAAGTTCTCGTGTTTGGTCCAGCGTCGTATCTGTAGCCAGTGGTCGCAAATGTTCAATAATCTTTATTATTTTTGGGAAAACGCTGACGTAGAGTTATTATAAGAGAGCGCAGATACGGTAACGAATGGACACTACACTGCTAATAGTCGTCGCCGCGCGATACAACCTCCTTGCAAGTAGGTCTCAGCAGGATAGTGTGTTCAAACTGCGCTGTGTAGGAGCCCTTGATGTCGCAGAGCGGTGGGTAAGCGTCGACCACGCCCTTGTCGCACAGATCCTTGAGCGCCATGGCGTAGCGCGACGCGCCCGCTCGCTCCAGCCAACGCTTACAGAACGCCAGCGTTCCGAAGTTCTTGTTGATCGTGTTGAGCAGCTGCTTCGACGATTGCAATCTGTAGGCAAACATTATGGTTACATAGAAAGTTACACTTATTCGCGAATCTGAGAGAATTGCAGTTACATAATTTATAAAATGAAAATATTTTTTGGTCCAAGACAAAATATTCAAAACCTATAAAATCTTTTAGCAGCCATGAATGGACACACCCTAACTAATAAAGCGGAAAATCTTATCGTCGATTCTATGTTCGCTTATGTTATTTCTCTGCCAGTAGCTAGTTCGTTCAGTTTTTTTTTTCACTATAGAACGAGTGCAGACTTGGTTTCTACTCTATTCAGAGCCATTAGTGCCGCTTGGCTGTCTGAGTAGACCACCACATCACGGTTCATGATATTCCCTTTTGTTAATGTTTGTGCGCATTTTAAAATTGCAAAGACCTCTGCCTTAAAGTCACTTTGATATCGACCAAGGCTGTAGTTATAGCTGCTATTCAGATTGCTTAGGTTTGAAAAGCAGATAGATCACTAGTCCCGTTTGTTCAGTTTTGTTTTTTATTCTGGAACCATCAATGTAGCATTCTATCTGCTGATATTTGTCGTCGCCGTGGATCAGATTACCTTTAGCTCCTGCTACTGTGATGTCGGTTATTCTTCTGTTCTCTATCTCTGCGTGACTTGTCCCAGGATCGGCCTTTCCATTGTTCTAGTACAGATAATAGTCTGTACCAGCTTATCAATGCTTGATGTGTAGTGGATTTAATCCTATGATCACTTTCTAGTGCGGCTCTTGGGTTTGAGGCCCCAGGCTTTCCCCATATTGCTTGAGACATTTACGACGCGCGGACGATGTTCGAACGTGGTATCCATCAACAAGCTCAATCATCAACATCGACCCCGTATTCGCAGTCACAAGCAGCGAGACCCGGCACTATCTGTGGTCACCCGGCTTATGGTCCGTTTGGTGTCCCTTCAAAAAGCGAGCATTGCAATTTTGGCTTTTCCGCATTGTACTGTTATGTATCTTTTCCCACTGAGCTTGCTAGATAGAAGGTTGAATTATATACAGACCTTAGCGGGACGTACTGCTGGTCGAAGTTCTTCATGTAGTGGGAGCAGTCCATGTCGTCGTGCACCTGGCCGCGGCCCGTCGACCCGAACGTCTCAATCGCGTAGAACTCGTTCTCCTCCATGCGCGTCGTCTCGCCTCCCTTCACTATCGGCACCGTCTTGCCAGCGTGGATCCCTGCAGTGCCATATTGATATAGCCGTTGTAGATAGTGCAGCAGCCTAACAGGGTGATCAGGTTTGATACCACAGTAATGAAATAGTTGTCACAGCGCCTTTGCTGAGCGTGGGCGTGTCACAATTATTAGCTAATAATCTAACATGGTTAACTACATCACCTGTAACAGCGGCGATGTCGGCCCATCTCAACTCACTCCTGTCGAAACTATGTCATATGAACCAGTGTCAGTTCTATATAAACGTGGATAAAGTATTGAGTATGCAGTGGGAGTACTGGGGGTACTGTGTGGGGTCGGTACTTAATAAGAATAGTCCCACTGCATCTCTCCCCGTGCATGTCGTAAAAGGCGACTAAGGGATAAGCGGCCTGCAGACACCCCGGTCTACTTGTGGCTTTCATGGAAGACATAGGGTGGCTGGGATAGCTGTGGACTACGGGGTTTTGCACGAAGGTCCCCAACCAAGCGGGATTAGTTTGCAGGCCTAGAGCCAACCCCAAACCAATACAACAACAACAACAACAACAACGGGAGTACTGGGGGTACTGACGGTAGGGACTGATGGAGTGCCCGTTGAGGTTGCGGATCGGCTTCACCTGGTACGTCGTGCCGTCCAGCTCCACCTCGTGCGACTCCATCACCTGCACACACCCACAAATACTTCCTTCAATATTCTCTCTGTTACTAATATCATCTTGTTATAATAGTCCACAATTCTGATCACTCAAGAAGAATCGCAAATGCCAGTTTCTATAAATTTTTCTTACGAGAACGAACGAGAAGAACAGGCTGAAGGACGGATAAAAACTTTTGCCTTTCCCATAGAACACACCTTAAAAATATTCCCAGGTTTTAAGAAAACAATTATTTTGACAGCCATTAATTATTTTTTCTTCTTTATACCTACGTAATCTCTGCCAGGATGGATGCTCTGACTTCATTACTTCACGAAATATACGTGCTTTTACGTGCGTGCGCCGAAAATTGCGAATTCTCGCGCGGTGAAAGTCAAGGGGTTAAAAATGCTGGTCTGGAATATTTTTTTATTTTCGGCTTTGAATCTACCAAAAATTTTAAGGTGCACATGCTTAAAAAAATTAAGAACTGTTTATAAGAACAAGTCCTATAGAACAAGATAGAGTTAGAAGTAACCTATAGAAAAGGTGACTGAAGGAAACTACTGCTAGTGATATTTTTGTTTCCTCTGTATTTCTGTTATTGGTCTACAATAAAGTATTAGTATTGTATTGTAACCTCTTGGACGGCGGCGCCGACGTCGCACAGCCGAGCATCGATGCCGGCCGCCTTGATGCCCGCCTCGGTGGCCTCCTGCACCCCGCGCACGAGCGGCTCGTAGCGCGGGTTGAAGTGCAGCGTGAATGCACAGTCGATGATGCGGCCGTTGATGTGCGTACCGAAGTCGATCTTCACCACGTCGTCGTACTCAAGCACCGTCGTGTCACCTGCCGCCGTTCATGTTCAAGTGTAGTTGTAGCAAATGTAGAGTAACATTATATTCAATATTTCACATTTCAATTTATTCTTAATATATTCTTTCAAAACACAAACAATGATAGAATATAGCAAAACGAATTCTGCATAATGGGGTAGCTATCTAGGAAATAAAGACAGTGGTATGTATTATTTTTCAAACAGTACACATCCTACTATAGTCTATTTTTTTGGAAGACGGAGTAAATTGACGTTTGACTGGCATTAGAGTGTTGCACGCTTTACACCACTAGTGATTGTAGTCGATGAAAATAGTATTGACTTTTACACGACACACCTTCACACATATTATGCGCTACCTGTGGCGCTGCTTTAATCTTAACATTTTTCTAGCTAGGTTTAGCTTAATATGTTGTCAATTAAATCCACAATTAGGTAAATATTAGAGTTCACAGCATTTCATTAGTTAACCAATCGATAAAAGTATCTATAACAACTACATGCCTATTTAAAATTTGCCAGAAACTGGCAACACTCCAAACGTTACTTTCCTCCGTCTTCCAAAAAAAATACATACTATAGTGGCAAACTTTGTCTTACTGCTACTGGCTGTTCTACAATTATTTACAATGTTTCAAGATGTATCCCTTCGCAAACTTAGCTTCGTCAAACGTTAATCAAGAGTGAGTTACCAGTGTTGGGTGTATAGTGAGCGGCGCAGTGATTGCGCGAGCAGCCGGTCGGGAAAGCTAGGCCGGCCTTCAAGCCGTCCTCGCCTATGAGCCGGCGAGCGCGCGCCTCCAGCTCCTCGCATATCTCGATCATGGACATGCCCGGCTTCACCCAGTCGCGGATGTACTTCCGCGTCTGCGAGCACAATCAACCTGCTCATACGTGCTCAATCACAATCATTCTGTCAATAACTCAAGATTAATATTTTGTACAGGTGGTGCCTTCCTTACATATTATAAAACGCAATATCTGCCGTCTAAATGTATGCTCGCTTATGCTCAACCAATTAATGGCTCAACCAATTTAAAAGCGGTCTTCACTAATGCAATAAGGCAATCTCTGGATGGTAAGAAGCAATATCGTGTGTGGCAATATGTGCGTGGGGGCTATGACACAGCTAGTATTGTAGATAGAAATACTGTAAATCAAATTACAGATGGAACCCACAGACAGAATCGATAACCATAGCTAAGATGTGACCCTACCTATATAAGGTGTTTCATTAGTCATGTCATTAACTTCGGGAGGGTTACATACACACTCAAATAAACATGTTACGCAAAAAAAAAATTATATGTTTATAGTATTACTTTTCGAGAAATTTAACAAAACATGTTTGCTACCTAAACATTTATCTGTGTGTAACAGTAGGTAACTTGCATTGTACGGGGTCAATGACCGTACTATGTTCAAACGCAGAACAGCTGTTTGTTGTAAGTAAGTCACAAGGTCACTATGATTGGTTTTTACAGCTACTTATTTGATTTGATTTTTTTGTTAGGAGAAAAAATGCTCCTATAAACATATGTTTTTTTTCTTACGTAAAGTGTTTATTTGAGTGTATATGTAACCCTCCCGAAGTTAAAGACATGACTAACGAAACACCTTATAATATACCTAAGGGCAGTAGAACCATTAGACTCGGTTGCCCAAATGAATTCTTGTTTGTGGTTTTTACAGTGGTAAGTCTGGAAATTTACAATTTTATTTCATCTCTGCAAACTATTTTTATCTCTAATTCCGATAGAATTACCAAGCGCTCAGGTCGTTTCCCCACAAATCTTATCTTGTTTGCTGGATAATGCTTCAGTTACTAACAGCAATCAGAGATAATAATAAAATAGTACTATCACCTGCCCACAATACCAATGCACTAAATATTTTATACCAGGCAAGGATAAAATGGGATTACAACAGAATGAAAATCTTCAAAGTCTAAACTTTCATTCTCGCAGAGTATGGTCTCAAAATATATATATATATAACTATACATACTATGAGAAACGTCAATATTGTCAACACCGTAGACACGCTGGTGCTTAGCTATCATTCTATCATGGAGAAATGATTGCCTCACGTGTGGCGAAGGAAGGACCTTCTCTGTTCTGTGGTGTGTGTCGAATTATTGCAACCGCATGCTAAATAAATGATAATTTTACAGAATTCTTTGCTTAATTTTGAAATGACTATAATTTTCCTGTAATATAATAAATTATCCATGCTGTTGATTTTTTTTCTGAATTTTTCATTGCATACAACATATGATTTGCGTTTTTATTTGGAAGATTTTATCTTTAAAATTGTATCAATGCAACTAGGCCGAAACTGTTGGAGGTGCCTCGTGGAAGCATTCTTCGCATGTCATTCTTACTTCACTTCCAACCTTACTTTCATTAGTCCTAGGACTCCCCCCCCCCCCCCCCCCCCTGTCTTGTTACTTCGGCTGTGGCTTCTTCCTTTACCTTACTAAGTGGTAGGTACTACTCGTTAAAATATGGCTAGGAAAATAGTTCATACTTTCTATTCGGTTTAGTGTAGCCAGCACAACGAAAGAACTGACATTACATGTAATTCCGACAGAAATAAGGTGGTGAAAACAACTGATGAAGGAGAAACAACTGGTGGTCCGAACCTGCCTGTGTGCCTCGGCCGCCTGGCGTATCTCTTGATACACGTCGTTGTGCAGTCGGTCGAGGGCTCTCTTCTCCTCGCTGGAGAAGCGGTCGCGCGCGGTCCGCTCGTCCACGCCCTCTGCGTAGCCGTGCTCCATTATCTGGCCCTCTGGGTAGTTGCCTGCGCGAAACAAAAAGTACCCATATGCACGGTTAAGATGTGTAAACATCCGTGTGACACCTGTGACCTGTGACCCGTTACGGGTTAAGGTTAAGAAATTAATTGAACCATTCTATTGCCATTTACGTGATGGACAAAGGATAATGGAATTAATTGTTGGTTATTTATAAGAAAACAAGCTTTCAAGTTAATTAGCAGAGAGCAACTTCACAAAGTGAAATGTTGAGTCTATTAATTAATGGCTCAAGCGCCTGCGGAACACATGGTACCCAAAAAAGTGCCGGAAACGCCTGCGGGGCGCATATGTCAGGTCGACTTTCGGCATTGAAATACATGCTCTTTTAATATGGGGATAAGGCTCAATTATACATCTGAAAATAGGTGAAGTTATGCCCTATATCATCTGATTCACTTTGTTGACAACTTTGAAGAAAGCATTCGCTTTTCGCACGCAACGGTCGCAAATAAGAATTATTTTTGGTTTTTTAGTTATTAATTTGTTGTGTTTGTGTATAAATTCGAAAGATTATTGAGATTGAAAAGAACGTTATTGAATTGAATGTGTTATTATTGGAGGGTTTTCTCCATTTGTGTACGTGTGAAATCAAAACAAAACATAACCTCACTTTATTTGTGAAGTGCTATATCAACTCACATTTTGGAATCAAAACAAAGGTCAGTGCACTGTAAGTTATAGATACTTAACTTTGTAGGAAATTTGTCAAGATTACTTCCATGGTAAATATGTTGTCAGTATTCATACATATTAAAAAAAAAAATAGTTTTCATAGCTTTTACACATGCAAACTTACGACGCTGAAACTCGCTGCGCTGTCCGGTGTGTTGCTGGTGCCGACGCTTGAGCGGTTAAGTTGCAACTTCAGTTACGCTCTCATTGAACATTTCAAGTTAATAACTTAGATGCAGCATTTGGGAAAGCTCATGATGACAAAACAACAGAAATATTGTTTAATCTGGCCCTGCATCTTTAGCCCCGAGTCCGTTTTAGCTTGTGTCTGATAGCCAACTTCCTAACATGAAAGTCAAATGCTCAATAAATATGTCGCAGGGGTATTCGAGATCTGGTTTATTATAATAACCAGTAGATTTATAGCAAAAGCCCTAGATTTATTATAATAGGTCAAGATTATTGAAAGTTGAGACAATTTCATACAAAACAGTGATTTTAAACGTCAATACTCAATCAGGACTATAGTAATGAGTAACAGCCGCGAGACAAGCGCATTCGCTGATTGGTTCAAAATGGCGAACAAGCGCAAAGCAAACATCGAAATTGTAATAAACCTGGTTGAGTTTAGGGTTATTATAAAAACCATCATTCCGAAGTTAAAAATCTGTATTATTGTAGGAATTATCTGCAATAGGTATTATTGTTAAGTATTATTGTTAGTAATACTAACAATAAAGTACTGAGCGTGTGAAATTATTGTAAGAAACAACCATAAGTATGTCTGTAATGGCTCCTCACCTTCGGGGTAGAGTTCGGAGACAGGTATGGTGGGAGGATGGGTCTGCTCCTTTACTGGTCCCTTGACGCCCTTGCTCTTGTTCTTCTTTTTTTTCTTCTTCTTCTCCTCCATCTCACCATCCGGCTCAGTCAGCTCCGCCTGCGATAGTTTCTCTGCCGCGATAGCCGCATCGCCTTCACCTTCCACTACACACAAACATGTAATCGAATTAATAATAAAATAAAATGTTGAATTAATCTCCGTGTTCTGGTAAAACAATATCACTACCTGGTACCTTTCTGTGTTGAGAAAAGGATACACGTTTAGAGAATACTCAAAAAGTGGCAAAAAAAAATATAAATAAAAAATAATGCAGTTGTCATTTCTTCCACTAACAAAATTTGTTAACTTATTAAAAAAAAAAATTATACAATTTTGCAGTAGGATTGGTTGGTAGTTTTAGGCTTTGAGATTTGATTTCTGAATAGTAGGTACCTATTATGTAAATGCACGTTTACTTCATAGCTGCCAAAATACATTATTCCGTAGCGGCATTCACTCACACGAGGAATCGCATCGAAAACACCTCGCCAAACACATAACCTAGTAACTGTCTCCGACTAATTATCGAGGGTAAAGTCATGCCTCCGTTCGTGAGTACGATGACCGGTAATGACCTGCGAAGGTGCACTATCTCATCCTAACCTGTCTTCTTCTTCTTTTTTTTCTTTTTCTTCTTCTTAGCCGGATCCTTCCCCTCCCCTTCTTCTTCTTCCGCCTCCGCTTCCTCGCCATCCTCCAAATCCTTCAGCTTCTCCTCCTCTTTTTGGAGCGAGGCCATTTTATAATAGAAGTTCACGAAATAGGTAAAAACGCGCGCGCTACGATATCGCTTACACTCGCCGTCAGTGACGTGACGTGCGTGACGGATGGAATGGCAGGGTTGCCAACTCACTCACTCAAAATTAGAGAGGGGGACAACTGTTTTTATATCGCAGCTGTTTTAAAGTGCTGTATCGTTAGAATGCTGTTTGTGGTGGTGTTGGAATTTGAACCTAACGCTGTTGGAATAACTAGCATAATTGAAATAAGAGATAAATATTATATCACGGGAATACAGCAGGCAGAATTATAATATATTTCTAACGTGCCAGTCTGCTGTTTATGGTTGCTGTTTCTAACAAACAGCAGTCTAGTCTATGATATATTTCCAACGTGCGAGTCTGCTGTTTTATTTAATTATTTAAAATTTAACCTTAAATCATTGCATTAAGGTTTAAGTTACAAAATACAATAAACACTGCCCTCTATCGAGCGAGAGCTTCAAATACTTACAGGCTACAACAAATAATTTTTATTATATCAACTAGATGGCGGTACGTACGAGATAAATAGCAAAACAGCATTACAGCAAACAGCAGATGTGGTGGAATATTTCTGTCGTTATAAATGCTGTAAATTTATAATATAATATGTTGCCTGCTGTATAATATATTCCCCACGACTACTCAAAATGCGTCTTCCCTCCTTTTAAAACCTCTCCTAATCCCTCTAAACTTGAAACTTCTATCCCCCAATAGATTTGAATTGGTCAATAAAACATATTAAACTACCTATTTGTTTCTTGGTACACATTAGAAATCAGAATACTAGGTCCTTTTACAGTTTCAGCTAGGTAGCTGAAACTGTAAAAGGACCTAGTATCATCATCCTTGAACACCATTTAGTTAGTACTAATTATATTTTGTTATCCTTGGTTTTAAGGTTGTTATGGGTGGCAAGGGTGGTTTCTTATCAAGGAAATTTATGTGACGTGTTGTGTTGCATCTGTTTAAATGACCGTCCACGGTGACGGATTACCAATATAATATATGTCTGGTCCACGGATAATATAACTCCAGCTATAAAGTTGGCTAACCTGAGCTATGTGCTGCCATAGGCGGTTTGTATGATTCCGCTATACGAAATTTATCAATTAAAAAAATAGTTCTAATGATTACGCACTCCTTCTGTAGTATAAACTGTAGGAATAAAACTTTTGAAACAGGAAATTTTGGTTTTATTCAGAAAGAAAATAATTAAATAATTACGACATCTGAATGAAGAAGATGACATGACAGTTCAACAATAAGAATTTGGAATATAATCTATGACATAAACATAGCTCATAGACTACTATCCCTTCAAGTGCCAGAGTTATAGGTCAAAAAAGCCCTAAAGTGCCAGGCACTTTTCGTCAGAGGGCGTGCGCCCGCGCACTCTCCGCCGCCGCGCGTTCTAGACCATATTTCTAGACTTTTTTTCTAGACCCACCAAGCAAGAAATGACGACCGGTCGCCGATCGCTGTTCTGTGTAATCCTAGCACAGCCCGTAGGAATTGAATGTGCCAGCAATGTAGAGTCAAACGATATTCACGACCTAATTTGTAGCAGAAGTGCAGGTCGGCACTCTACTGTGCCTAATGTGCCGTCACTCTAATGTGCCGTCAATCTTGGAGCCCTGTCTCAGCAGGGATGACGGCCAGACGGGATGACCTTGATCCCGTGGTCACAGGGTGAGGCACTCGTCTGGGATGTCACCTGCGCCGTCACGTCTTGTTCACTGCCAGGAAAGCCGGTTTTGCTGCTGACTGAGACTGCCCGCACCAAACATCTCAAATATCCGCCATTGAAGGACATTCAAAATTATATTTGTATCCCTTTCGCCATAGAGTTTTTTTTATTGCTTCCGAACTGGGTGGCTCTGCCCGAGGTCGAAGCCACAGGCCCAGCCAATTTCACCGCCGAGGAGGTGCCAGTCCGGCTTGGAGGTGAACTAATGTCGCTGGGGAAAGGCTATTAACCCGCGATTTGAAGATCCGTGGATTGTAGGAGTGGGGAAAGATATTCCCTGGGAGCCCGTTCCACACCTTTGTAGTGCGGAACAAGAACGATTTAGAGAATCGTGCAGTTCGAAGAACTCTTCTGTCGACTACGAAGTGGTGTTCCGCGAGATTATGGCGGGTTTGGCGAAGGCGAACAGGAGGAGGAGGGATAAGGGAAGTTAGTTCGTCAGAGCAGCAGCGGCCATAGTAGTACCGATAAAACAGGCTCAATGACCCAACGATACTACTGTGCTTTAGAGGTTGAAGAGTGCATGGGTCCCCTCTATGAGGAAAAAATCTATTGCACTATTTAGGAACACGGCTCTGCAGATACTCGGGTGACTGCTGTGCTGGGCCCGGGCGTAACGCGGTACCTACTTTCCCGAGAGGTCCTTTAATTTTTAGAAGTACTTTAAGGTTTGTTTGTTTTATTTTGTTTATTTTAGTACATAGTTCAATTCAAATTTCGTAACTTTAATTTAAATATGCATACATACACTACATACAATAAGTAAACCTTTTAGTTAGAGAATATAAATTTGTGTGGATTGACTAGGCACCTATTTACTATCACAATAATTAGTGGCACAGAAACTTATTTTCCTACGGGTTACAAACTGGTTGTACGATATTATGTATTGCTGTTGTGAGTCTATTTTTAACCGACTTCCAAAAAAGGAGGAGGTTCTCAATTCGTCTGTATGTTTTTTTTTTTTTTTTATTTTTTTTATTTTTTTTTTGTATGTTTGTAACGCGATTTCTCCGTCAATTGAGGGCCGATTTAGAAAATTCTTTTTTTGTTAGATAGGTCATACTTCCGAGGTGGTCCCATTTCAATTTTATCGAAATTGGTTCAGTGGTTTTCGAAAAATCAGCATAATACTATGGTGTGTGGTTACCTTCAGCAAAACTTGTGATGTGGTCGTTTTCGGCAATTTTCAGTTTGATAAATTAGTATGGTGTGTGGTTACCTTCAGCAAAACTTTTGTGATGTGGACTTATTCAGCAATTTGCAGTCTGACACATATGGCGAATAATTCTGTACCACTTCAATCGATTTCGATTATTCTTTTTTATGTAATATTACTAATAATATTACTTAAAAGAATGAAATAAAAACTGTTTTAAAAAATATTAAACCGATTTCCAAAAAACAAAAAAAAAAGAACTAAAAAGTATTAAATACATAATATTTTGAAATTTTCTCTGTCCTGTTGAAATACATGAATCGATATACTAGTGAATATATTCGGACCCTTGTTTCATGAATGTTCTAAATTTGAAATTTTTTATCTTTTCCGACCGGCCAGGTGCGCTGAATTTATTATGGTACGAGTACCATCGAGCTGGTCTGATGATGGAGATAGAAGGTGGCCATAGGAACTCCTAAACTACACATCATAAACCCATCGTGTTTGGGCTCGTTGCATTTGTCTTCACGAGCAATTTACTTTAGACCTAAGAGATTCTCAATTCGACGGTATGTTTTCTTTTTTTGGATGTTTGTTACGCGATTACTCCGTCAATTGTGGGCCGATTTTGAATTTTTTTTTTTTTTTTGTTATTTGAAAGGGGTTAACCCTGAGGTTTTTGAAGTGAAAACTTCTTTAGCGGCGCTTGGCACTTTTTTAGGTGGGTAAAAAATGTATAACTCGCGACATCGCGTCAGCGTCATTTTTAAAATGAAACCTTAAGTTAGAGTGGCACGGGATCTGCCGGCACTCCTGGAGTGCAACTGTTAAGTAGGGTTCGGTAACACGTTTATGTCTGTCCATTCTACTAAGTTCCGCAAAATGAATGTAGGGTTCCGTAACAAATGCATGTCTGTCCGTTCTACTAAATTTAACATTTATTTCAAAATGAATGTAGGTTTCCGTAACAAATGCATGTCTGTCCGTTCTACTAAATTTTACAATTTTCAACCAAGGTCCTCCGACTGTTATTTTATAATAAAAGTAGGGTTCCGTAACACGTTTATGTCTGTCCATTCTACTAAGTACTGCAAGATGAATGTAGGGTTCCGTAACAAATGCATGTCTGTCCGTTCTACAAAATTTAAAATTTATTTCAAAATGAATGTAGGGTTCCGTAACAAATGTATGTCTGTCCGTTCTACTAAATTTTACAATTTTCAACAAAGGCCCTCCGACGGTTATTTTATAATAAAAGTAGGGTTCCGTAACAAATGTATGTCTGTCCGTTCTACTAAATTTCACAATTTTCAACCAAGGTCCTCCGACGGTTATTTTATAATAAAAGTAGGGTTCCGTAACACGTTTATGTCTGTCCATTCTACTAAGTTCTGCAACATCACCTACACCGTCCGTGATGTCAGCCCATAACACCGGGTGAACTAAGTGCCATGTCAGTGCTTCCCCCTTTGATCGTGCTGACTACACTGAACTGGTCGGAAAACACAAACTATTTACATAGCCGTTTCGACCGACGTTTCATTCAGTGCGGTGGTACCAACCCGGGCGGGTTAAACCCTACCACCAAGTAAGATTAGGAGGGAACGGACCTACAGTTTTACGAGGAATCCGAACCTCGGTCAGCCTCCAACGGTCAGCGGTCACCCATCCAAATACTGACCGCACCCAGCGTTGCTTAACATTCAATAGCGACAGTTGACTGCCTGCACCACTGAGCTATCGAGGCTGACGTGGTCCTATTTTAATTGGGTCAAGATCGGATTGGAAAGCGAGTACATCAATAGCCAAAAAAATAACTAAAAAAAACTGTGAAATAAAAAAAAAGTTTTAAAAAACATAAAACCGACTTCTTAAAAAAAGTAAAACTAAGGCGGTGCTAAAGCAAGCAAAAATGATGAATGAAAGAAAACATGAGTGGATGATAATATCCTTTGTGATTTGTGTAGCCTTTTTAGCACCGCCTTCAACTCTAGGGTTCGTTTTTTTTTTTAGGTTTTTATTTCATATATTTTTGAAGGCGGTTTTTATATTTTTATTTTAAATAGTTTTTTAGTTTTACTTTTTTTAGGAAGTCGGTTTTATGTTTTTTAAAACTTTTTTTTATTATTCCTGTTTCATAAATTAATTAATATGGGTGTACAATTTTTTGCCAAATTTGAAAAGTTTTACAAAATTCTATTCAAAGTCTCAAATGTAAAAAAGATAAATAAAATTAATTCATGTATTCTCTTTAGAATGATATGAAAAATGTCTCTTTACCAAAAATTTGTATTCTTTCGACAATAAAATTTAATGGATTCGAAGTTTTTGTATCAATGAATGTGTTGGAATTTTTGAATGTGCCAGCAACGTAGAGAATGCCAGCAACGGCATTCACTGCCTAATTTGCAGCAGAAGTACAGGTCGGCACTCTAGTGCGTCTTGTATTCATAAGTAGGTACACCAACATTCGATGATTGCAAATTTTCACAGTTCACTAATTCTATGGCGACTTGTAATAGGTATAACGCAGGTACGACGACAATATACCTAGCGAGCCACAGGTATATTATACATATGCGCTAGCAACGTGGCTGTGTTTACTACCTGCTGCAGTGGGCAGGCGTCGCGACGGAGTCGGGAGGCGACGCGGCGGAGGCGTCGCGGCGGCGGCGTCGCGGCGGTGCGTCGCGCTCAGTCGCGCTAGAATCGCGTCCCTGTTCGCATTTCTCACTGCGCTGAGCGCTCTTTCCCATGCTTCGTGAAGCGTAGATTTTGAAAACAAACTTTAAAATCGTTAGAACGGTTCTATTTCCAATCATATTTTCATAGTGTAGAATTTAGGTACGGAGTTGTGGCAGTGCTTATTGGTTGCGGGATTGATAAAGGTCAAGAAACAGTTTAAGAAGTTGCTGAGTGTTATTCAAGAAGTTATACAATGTTGTCGCAAATGAAATGGTGGAAGTCGCGTCAGTGAGTGGTGAAAAGTTAAAGTGCAGTTGCTTAATTAGCTTGATTAATCAATATACTCTGTTCTCTAATTGTATGAATAACATCTAAACAGTTTTACGTAGCTTTTCCTTGGGTATGTAGAGTAAGAAATTATTGTGAGTAGAGTGCTAATGTGAGAGCGAGGTTTTAATCTACAGGAGCAACTTTTGGTGAGTATCCTAAATTGTTATTTAATAAAAGAGTATGATAAATAAGAACAAAAACTACCTAATTTGTCGCACACAATTTTTAAGAATATAGGTATGAGGAGCGTCCTCTAAAACGTTAAGTATCTAAACATTTTGTGAATGAAAATTTTCTCAATATGTGTTTTTTCATGGAAATTTAGTACGATAAGACTGAGAAAAACTCATTCGAAAACATTTTCCATTCCGTTTCGAAATGGGGCTGCAGAAAAGTGGACATACTACTGGAACAGTCGTCTCCCCTTGCTTGGCGCCCCACACATTGTGAACGCGAGTGTGTGACAGCCTTTACAGATTTATCTTCAGTTTTATCCGGCTGCACTCGAGTGCGGATGGTCCAAATTGGAAGTGGGGTTGTAATACGTATGTCATGGCTACGGTATGCACACACACTCTTAAAAAATGTGTAAAACGCATAGTGCACATTGTTTTGTATAGGCCGGGGGCTGTCCTATATACTAGCTAGTAGTAGTTGTATGTAGTTGACGAATGTATATATATATTTACTAAATTTTAGTGTAGGCTCAGTAAGGTCAATTATTATACACGTACATAATATAAACGCACAATTATGTTGGAAATGGTGGAAGATATTTCTGTTTCGATAAACTTGGAAAGTGCTTGCGCAAGTCGCCATGGAGTTGTTAATAATTTACTCTCTTTTTATATTTTTTATATTCATCTAATTCCCTTTGATTTAATTCTTCTCTCACTTGTAGCAATTTGGAATTATTCGCAAGTCTTGCTTCCAACGCTATTTACCTACTTAGAATACGGTAGTTACTGGGGAGGAACGGTAAAGAAAGGTAGAACTTTTGACTCTGACGACTCGGGTCAGCTGTCTCCCGCCAATAAAAATAACAAAACAATATGTAAATCAGTGGTTGGTTTTAAAGAAAATTTTATACCTGAGAGGGTGGTCAAAGAAAAACTAGAATTAATTGAATAGTTGAAGTTAGGGCCGAAAGCCGAAGCGGCGCGGCCTCGATGTGGTAGCCCGGGCGATGGTGTTAGGGCCGAGCCCGTCGCCTGCCTGACGGATGCGCTCTCAACAGCCCGGGCTGGCCGCGGAGGAGGCCGGAATTTTAACCGCGCCGGGAGCAACTAAACAGCAGAAGGATCAAGTCACAGCTCGCGTTTTTCCAAATGGCCAGCGGATCTTGTCCGAAACAAAAGAGATCAAGGGCAACTCTGTCATCTCTGAAGTTCCACTTTTTTTAACAAACTAAAACAAATATTGGTTTTTTTATGAATACTTACACGGTTGGCTACATCACCTACAAGATCCGTGATGTAAGCCCATAACACCGGGTGAACTAGTTGCCATGTTAGTGTTCCCTTAATTTCATGTCGGCTACACTGGACTTGACGGAAAACACGAACTATTTACATAAGCGTTTCGACCGACGATTCATTCAGTGCGGTGGTAACAAGCCCGGCCAAATATGGCAAAATATTGTTGTAGGAAGCTTTGTTCTGTGTTCCTCTTTATAATAAGTATTCTGAAACATTGATTTCAAATGGATAGTAAGTAATCTCAACTTAATAATGTCCGTACTGCACTGTTAACATGTTGAAAATTCTTTTTTTAATGAAACATTCTAAGTGTATGAAGTCACGCGAACACGAAGCGTTCGCCTCCGCGCGCCACCGCGCCGCGCCGCCGCCCGCCCGAGCCGCGTTCGGCGGCTTGGGCGGGCGGGCGCCGGCGGCGGGCTGATAAACAGTTCATTCACTTGTAGACGGACGTGCTCTTTGAAGTAATGCTTTTAGTTCGGCAGACAGTCGCGATCACATATCCTGTCTGATATAGAGGGGAGTGATACAAAACCGATAGCAAAAAGGTTACGGATAGCAACTCCGACAGAAAGCGTGAAATAAGCCAAATGTATTCTGGCGAAGGAAAACACTGCATATCTTATGATATGAACTAACGATGTAAAATAATAATTTTACCGTACTGAATGAATTACCTATATGACGTAGAGAATGTATGTACAGTTTTGACATGGAATCAAACGACATGTTTACCCGCACGTCAAATATGGCGAGGTATTCACGGAACTTGAGCGTAACACATTTAAACGACCATAAAAAAGACCCCAAACGCGTTCCGGGAAAATTACTATATCTCGGAAAGTGTAATAGCGAAGATTATGTTTGATATACCATACTATAGAAGAAAGATGCACAAGTAACGGATGTATGTTAAATTTATTATTATTATATTTTAAGATGTGACGAGTCATCAAAGTTTCGAATTCTTTTTTCGAATTTCGGATTGAATCGTGTTTTGGAATTGCTGTATCTCGAAAAGTATAATAGCGAGTAGTTACGAATATGTTTGAAATACTTTACTATATACTATAGATGCACAAGTAATGGACGTATGTTAAGGTATTATTTACGTTTTAAGATGTATTATCAAAGTTTCAAAAAGCACTGCATAGATCGAGGGGTCGAGCGAGGGCCCGTGTTTTTGATTTTATTATTTGTTAGTATATCCACCATAATTACTCGTTCATGTTTAAATAAAGTATTTTCCTTCTTATTACTCGTATATTCTGTAGAAATTTCAATCGTCTACCTATTACAGTTTAAGAGAGACAGATAGACAGACGGCGTAGATTGTGATTCCATTTCGACAAAAAAGCGATCTGCCTAGGGCAGAGGTTTTTATTTTCTGCGTTACTCATGCCTGCCGCTCAGCACGCGATTTTATTTTCAGAAAGCAACTTTTATGCAAACGATCGTGTCGGTTCCGGCTATAAATAATTAAGTATGTTTTATTAATAAGGTTGTATTGTAAATGGCATTTGAGTATCCACTGAGTGGGTAAATATACTAGTTATGTCGTGTAAGTAAAATTTTTAAAAAGAAATGAAAATAATTTGTCATATAAAAACGAAGATAAATTTACAATGTAAAGATTAGAAGGCAAGGCTTTATAATATAAATAATTTCGTTCTAAAAGTAAAACTTAAATTAAAAATAATTATTAAAATAAAAAAAAAAACAATACTATAACCTATAAGAGTTAACGTCGAGTCTATGACAAAAGCTGAGTTTGGCTCAGAAACCTTTTCCATCCAGAGATGATAGGGAAACGTACTTATATTTAAAACAGTTTATAGACCCTCAGCTCAGCAGATCGAAGAGGAAAATTGGAAAGCTCACCGGATAAAACAGTCTAAAAGCTCAGTCACTCAAAATTCAAGCAACGTTCAAGGAACCATTTTCGATGATTAAATTTTCAATATTTTGGGCCTCGAGAGTGGAGGGTCATTAAGGGGGCGATTTATCAATAGATGGCTCAAATATAATAGCATGCGCTGTTTATAGGAAACTTTACAAGCGATGGATCTTGGGAGATCTGTATTGCCTTTCTGTAATATGTAAGTACTATAATACCCTTATAGTACAAACACTTTAAGTTTCATTATGAGTATTTACGTAATCGGGAAATAAACGTAATAACATAATCTGAAACTGCCATGGGATAATTTATATGATGCTTTACACATACACATAGGTACTATACTTTCAGACTTAATTTTTTTAATATTTTTCTTGAAAAGCTTTCAACTTTTAAAGTCTTTAAAATAAACTTTAGAAAACCATAACAAAAATAATTTCACTTGAAATTCAGAATTATCCTCTTTTGGGTCGTACGAACTTTTCATGAAAAATTTTAAGTAGGTACGTATTGTAAAATGTACACGACAAATATGTTCTATAAATTGAGGACAACTGAAGTAGTAGTACGTAGGTAGGGAGATCAGGACCGAGCTATCGTTAAATTATGACACGAATGGCCATAGGAAGATGTTCTGCTACTCATGGGTTTGTACTCATACCTTATGTATTATGTGTTTACACTCATAAGTTATGTGTTTTATGAAGAAATGGAAGTATGCATTCGTTGGCACCTACTTGAAACTGTTACTGTGTAGCGTTGGATGGCAGGGTCGAGACTTTGTTGATTAATTTGCTGCGAAACTTGAGGTGCTGTGCTGACGACGAACGGGGTGGGGTTGGCGAGGGTGTGAGAGGCGGAGGGGGTGGAATGGTGAAATGGAGGAGGGAGGGGGAGGAGGACCAAGTAGCGCTATGAGAAATGATAACTATAACTCATGTGTGTGATAATTTGATCACCGACGATAATGTTGCGCTTAGAAGTCATTTTTAAAATAAGTTTGAAATGTTTGCACACATTTTCGTCAACTTCGTGCATCTTTATGAAATTATGGACGACTTAATTGAAATAAAAAAAAATTATAAAAAACATTATTTTAAAGTGTCAATTTTAAAGGTTCCATGTAGTGGACTTAACAGTGCTGGCTTGGCCTGGCGGGGACCTTTGTGAAATCGGTTGAGTGTCTGTTTGTGTGTCACAGAGGGGGAAAAGGAGAGAGAAAGAGATAGAGCAAGAGATATACAATTTATTCTTTATTCTTTATTCTTAATACGTATGGTACTACGCTACGCTTGAATTTGTCCTGTTTAGTTTTTACAATATGAAGGGCATTTCCACAATGTAACAAACCATTCTCGATATTTCGAGAAACTCATATCGTAACTTAGATCCAAATCCTACTCCGCAAATGAATCCCGCTCGGCAGGCGGGTATTGATTTACTTCCACGTAGGACAGCGACAGCGAATTCCCAGACCATAATCATTAAAGCTGGCGTGGTGGCCTTTTATTGTGCCGGCCGGCTGCCGTCGCCTGCCGATACTGAAATGGAGGCTGGGGTACTATGCCTAGATAGTAATAAACTGGCAGTGAGGCTGGTTGTGGTCGTACTTCCCTTTCCGTCTTCAGTTCTGTTCCGTTCTAGTAAAATGCGAATTATACTCGTAAATCTTGGGCGTGAAACCATAGTCAGTTTCTAAACACTTGTCATTTCGTTACCTAGAGTAACGAAACTGATGACTCGGGAGTTACAGAAAATATTACTCACTTATAACTTCTCTACAATATTATAAATCTTTGTAATCTCTACCAAATGAGAACCTGAATAAATTTATACCTTATCTTACTCGGACTTTTAGGAATTAGCCGAATCTATGCGATCATGTTGATTCACACTTAACTATTAGTACCTTATTGAACAATTGTGGTTTTTAGTATGTATTACTAAGAACTGTTCCTTGTGGACTAGCTGGAATACTAAATTACTAACTACTTATGTGAGAAATCATAATATTTTTCTAAGTCTATACTGTTTTCTGCCATTCCAATCTGGAATGGCCACACCACTTGGAAGCGTACACTACTACAAATCTGTGTTGATTTCAAAACCGCGTAGTCGCCGCGAAATGAATAAGGAAGCGTAATCAATACTAGTATACGACCGTAGGTACGACGGCGACTACGACGGCGGCGGAGGCGGCGCGGAGGCGGAGGCGGTGCGCACAATAGATAATCACGTGCCTATTTCTATGATGGGATTTTCCAATGAACGCTATTAGCTAGGTATTATTTACTCTATGCGTCACATCCATAGTTCACGTTATCGTGGGGGAAATTCAAAAGTTAAGGACAAAGCGTGACTTTGTTTAGGTATCTCGGACAAAACTCCGCTCTTGTATTATAGCTGTTGTAAACGATTTACCTACATTCGCTAGTCCGCTGATTAGCAAGTAAATTATGTACCTACAATAAAATAATTGTAATATTATGCAAGTTAATTACTTAATTGAAGTATTTTAGCGTCGCCGTATGGTGAAGATGTGGAATTGTCCTACAGTGAGTGTGTCTCCCTCCCGGCTCCTGTAACACCGTTTTGCGCGCCTCATAGTTGGTATGGCACCTCATCAAGCAACATCGATGGTAAGCAGATTAATCGGTGTTGTGCTGCAAGTACTCTGGTAAATTACAGCACAACAGGGACCACCACGCTTAGAAAAGTATTTGGACAAGATAACAATAATCAAGCAACAAGTAAGGAGTGAAGACCCACCTGATGGATGACTCGGTGGAAAGACCGTATCAAGGTGAGAGATGGCTATCCGGTCGCCCTTTCGCATGGCATATTGTCCGTATACCTTATACGACATGCACGGGGAGAGATGCAGTGGGGCTATTATTTTTAAAGTACCGTCCCCACACAGTAATGTCTCTGGTACCGTACAGTGTACAGTGCAGTTGTTTTTCAAAAAGAAAGTTTTAGTAGTGCGTAGTACCCTAATTCGATGAGCATAGATACATATAATGTATAATGAAAACTATTGTGTTCATGGAAGAGACCTCAGAGCCTCAGAGGGACGTCCGAGGCACGTCGAGGTCCATTGTCTGCTTACACTACACCTCTGCCAGGAAACCACCGCCGACCAAGATTGTATAATATCTACGTACAGGACTTACGTATATTCTCGTAACCCATACGACGTACAATAGCTGCCTACTGTGTAAGGAATAGGAAATAGTACTGGAATCTTGTTCCGATTGTTATTCATAGAAAGCGGATGGAGGATGGAGGTTACGTCGATTGTGCACTCGTCCGGCCGGACACGCGCCAGATGGGACCCTGGAGGTCCGGCTACGTAATCAAGAAATTTCGGAACGACTTGGATTCACTCCGCACTTGTTACTTACATGGAGTGTTCAGCAAAACATTCAAACAAGTAGAACTTGATAACATTCAATAGAAACCAGTTGAAACCTAAATCTATATGTCACACTATTTATTGCCATTTATTGCGATTAACCTTGTTGTACTATTTATTCTAAGAATTTACTATTTATTGCCATTTATTGTGATTAACCTTGTTGTACTATTTATTCTAAGAATTTACTATTTATTGCCATTTATTGCGATTAACCTTGTTGTACTATTTATTCTAAGAATTTACTATTTATTGCCATTTATTGTGATTAACCTTGTTGTACTATTTATTCTAAGAATTTACTATTTATTGCCATTTATTGCGATTAACCTTGTTGTACTATTTATTCTAAGAATTTACTATTTATTGCCATTTATTGCGATTAACCTTGTTGTACTATTTATTCTAAGAATTTACTATTTATTGCCATTTATTGCGATTAACCTTGTTGTACTATTTATTCTAAGAATTTACTATTTATTGCCATTTATTGCGATTAACCTTGTTGTACTATTTATTCTAAGAATTTACTATTTATTGCCATTTATTGCGATTAACCTTGTTGTACTATTTATTCTAAGAATTTACTATTTATTGCCATTTATTGCGATTAACCTTGTTGTACTATTTATTCTAAGAATTTACTATTTATTGCCATTTATTGCGATTAACCTTGTTGTACTATTTATTCTAAGAATTTACTATTTATTGCCATTTATTGTGTTTAACCTTGTTATTGTAGTATTTATTCTAAGATATGTGATTTTTGTGCCGAGGCAATGCGCCCACGCACCAAAGTCAACATTGGAAACCGAGTGGCTATGTCGGCAGCTGCGTTCATTTGCCTTTAAATTAAGCTCAATATATTTTATTAATTTCACGAATACCATTAGACAAAAAAATATGAAAAATGAAATAGGACCACCATGTTCATAGCAAGTTTAAAATTATTACATTACCTAATATAATAATAAACAATATAAAAACATTATTGTACAGTAAAATAGAATGTTTTTAAGATATGTATTTGATTTTTAAATTTAATGGTATTATATAAAAACACCTGTTAAGTGAGAACGTTGTTCAGTCAGACACAATTCCGTAGCCATAATATTTCCTTCTTGCACGTATATCAAGTGTGGGCAGCAATCACGCGTCGCACTTTTTTTTTTTTTTTTTTTTTTTTTTTTATGGAAACTTGACACGGTTGGCTGCATCACCTACAACATCCGTGATGTCAGCCCATAACACCGGGTGAACTAGGTGCCATGTCAGTGCTTCCCTTCATTTCACGCCGGCTACACTGAACTGGACGGAAAACACGAACTATTTACATAGCCGTTTCGACCGACGTTTCGCTCAGTGCGGTGGTACCAACCCGGCCGGGATAAACCCTACCACCTAGTAAGGTAAGAAGGGAAGGGACCTACAGTTTAACGTGGTATCCGAACCACGGTCAGCCTCCAACAGTCGGGCGGTCATCCATCCAATAACTGACCGCACCATTAAGCTGCCGAGGCTGACGATCCCTTAGTCGACTTTTACGACATGCGACGGGGAGAGATGCAGTGGGGCTATTCTTTTTAAGTACCGACCCCACACGGTACAAACGCACGTATCTCGCGTATCACGCCATCTATCGGTGAGCTTTATACTTTTGTATTAAAATGTCCGGATAATTCGGTAGATGGCGCTCTTCTGTCTTGTATAGGGACCCCCTTAATTTTTTATTTTTTGATTTCTTATTTGTTGGCATATCCGTCATAATTCGGTGAAATTGTCAGTCGTTCACAACCTATTACGATTTAATAGTACAGCCCTCGGACGGACAGACAGACAGACAGACATGAATACGAAACCCTAAAAATGATCGCTGAGCGAAAACACCCTATAAATACTATATACATAGTAGACGGTTTCCAATCTTCGCTAATCAGGAATTCCAACCTCTACGACCTAAAATAAGCCGATCTTACAAAAGAAAATAATATTTTTGTGAACATTCGTGCAGCGTTTGTGGAGCAACGATACTTCTGTTATTTGTGAAAATAATTCAAGTGGGCGGGTTGTAAGCTGGTTGTGAACAAAGCGATTTCTGGTATAGCAAGCAAGGCCATCATTAATAGTAACTGGTATCTATTTGGTATGTAAATAACCAAAATAAATATTTATTTACTTTCTTATGTAGTAAATCTACGAATAAAGGACGATCAAAACGTAACGTAACGTAATCTGAGAACTTACAAGTATTACTGAATACTGCTTGTGTTATGTTATATTTAATCCGATTTATGCAAAATACGTACCGGTAATAAATTTTCTGGACTAACCCTCATACTTAATGCTTCCTATTGTATTCTAAAAAATCAATGCCAATGCAACTACTGTCACCCAGTTAATGGGAGAACACCACCACCGTACAAAGGGCCACAAGAGAAGCGGAACTGAATTCAAATCATGAACCATGTTTACACAGATTTCAGCAATTCAGTCGGAAGAGTAGGTACCTATGTGTACTTACATACATGGGTGGAGAGTTGTTATTCGACTCTTTGGTAAATATTTGCAGAGCTCTCCCGAACAGAACGGTCGCCTTTTACTTCTCACTAACGAAAATATATTTTGGGGATATTAATTTTTGAATGCCGAATTTTTCTAGACCGCACGTACTCGATTTGATTTGTGCATATTGAGGACTTGTTTTGTTATTACAATTTACATGTTGATTTTACTAAATAAAAAATAGTACCTACCTTTCAGTAAGTTCATTTATTGGTAGCTATTGCACGCAGCTCCGCCACAGGCACAGTAAATATATATATTTACTGTGCCACAGGTGTGGCTTCACTTGTGCATTGTCCTTAGTTTCTGAAATATGTTTAGGTCACCAACACAACACGACGACAGTTATGATGAGCTGTGTGATTCAAATCGAGTGCATTAGGTACTCATAGTTTCAGCCCAAGGTACATACATCATACATATCACTTTTGGTCCCTTGGCACATTCACCCATTCTGAATTTCATGAAAATAATATATAATATTATATTATGTCGGCAACAAAGTAAATATTATAATATGCAAATTGAAATGTATAACAAATGACCGTTTCATTCGTTTGATTTTTGGCAGTAAGCCTATTGCCCCGCAGAAAAGTAAAATACCAAACAATACAACGGGCAACTGCACAATGCATTATACGAGCATATAGGTTATCTCGTAGGTAGGTCGTAGCCTTCTAGTTAACATTAAAGTATTCGTATCTTGTTTGCGAGCTCCAAATAAATGTATTTGTAAGTGTAAATAGTTGTCTCTATCGGGAGCGGATGTGTTTAGTTAGCGGCGGCGCTAGCTGCCGTGTGCGCACGTGTGGGGAAGAAATATATCATGTACAAGTAAATATTTAGGTTAGTTTCAATGCCGTATTAAATTCTCGATCAAAAGAAATATGCCGCACGCGAAAACTATTTAGAGGTATTCAGTTATCCAGGTACAAGCATTGCGTATGCGATGGTGTTTATTTGTTATTAATCCATTTAGCAATTCAACTTTGTCTAGAATAGCACAATAAAACATTATAAACACCGAACTAGATTTTTATTTTTCTTTTACTTGATACTTTAAAATGTCTCATTTAATGACTGGTAAAAAAAAATCCAGATCTAAAAATAATGGCTGCATATATTCATACGAGTAATTGATTAATCATAAATGATTTGTCCATATAGCCGGACAATTAAATAAAAATTATTTATTCAGTACCCGTATAAATAGTCACTGCGAAAAATAATATAATTATATCGCCGCCGATATCGTTGGAGACTTTATTGGAAAATTAAATATTAAAAATATTTCAGAAACAATATGAAATTTACTTCATGCTTAATATACATAATACAAACACAACAGAAAATATGCTTTAAGAATTAACATAAAATTAATTAAACTAAATTAACATAATTTGTACTTTGATTATATTTTACTTGCCTACGTACTGCAAGTAAAATATTTCGTCCAACTCAGCCGACTCCGCCACAGTGCCGCTGGCAGCAGCGTTGGCCCTTTGAATGGCTAGCCCTATTCGCTGAAAGAAGAAAGATTTGGCACTTATATGATATGGATGACATTTTTGGAATTTACCAAAAAAAAAATGTATGGGAATCATGATTTTTTTTACATTATTATTATTGTTTAGATACACTAGGAGCTTAAAGCTGATGCGTGTACATCGTAGTTGGTAATTGGTAGTGCACTTGTTTCTATTTTTTTTTTACAATATGCTTTTGTCTGTTTCCATGTATAAGTATGTATACCTATATAATTTTTTTCCTAAAGTTTGTGATTTTGAATATTCAATGTTTTGAAAAAATTACATTTCTCCCTTAAAATGTTGGTACTCATTGCTGAATCGTGCTGTAGAGTCAAACCAGTCAACAATTTTGTGCATCGCTGTCACCCAGGTAAACCCACAGAGCAAAGACGGCCGCCGATCGCTGCTCTGTGGGTGTAAAATTCGAGGTCTGTGGGGTAGACCCATAAATGTAGTACAGCGTAAAATTCGAGGTCTGTGGGTAGACATAGAACTTTAGGTATTCTATACAGTTAATTTATATGCTAACGACTTGCCACCTCCTACGCCGATCACTCTCTACGGATATCAACCGAAGTAGTCGTGATACGTATTGCCCGTGAATTCTGGATCTATTTATATCGACGAGCCTAATAAGTTGTGAAAATATTTCTAATTTCGAGATTGTATAACACATTTCTGACACTTCATTTTTTACTCTTACTTTTACTTTGATTTTATGTGGTCAGAATTATCAAGCTTAAATTAATAGTTATTCTAGCTCAAAATCGTCTTTCGGCATTTATGTTTTCTAGCCCCCAAAAAATTTAAGTTATCTAACTCATTGTGTCATGAAGCTTAAATATCAATTATTATTCATAGACATTAGCAACGATATGGGTTTTTTATTGAACGTAAGATGGTTGGCTACTATATACATCAATTTCTCCCGTTATATGACCCCACCACCGTTTCGTGAACTAGGTGCCAAGTCAGGCTTCCCTTTGGTCGTGCCGGCTGATCGGAAACTGCTACCGTACAGCAGACATGAAATGTCCTATATTTTAAACTGTTTTAAGCTGTTACTAGTAAGTATATAAGTACATCAAAGTATAACTCGGTCAACTACAAAGGGAAATTACGTTAACTTTGTTCTTTGGTTTGTTGACCTAGGGTTTCTTCTCAAGTTGTTTGCCCGGACCATAATAAATTATTGTTAACGTAACTAAGCAGAAAATATATCTTTATTAAGTAGGAACTCGGGTATTATCGAGATCTTACAGTCCATGCTTCATGTATATGTTATGATATTAGCTAGAAACTAAACCTGAAGCAGGAACCAACGAATTAAAAAGTATCGGGAAGTGGCATACAACGCACCGACTGAGGCGCGCTATTTGTGAGCATACAGTGCACCCTCTTTCGCGAGCAGTCAGTCCGCCGCACTGCGCCGCTCAGGCAGGTCAGGTTTTTGTATCCGTCCGTCCGTAAAAGAGAGAGATAGGATATCATGCATTCGTATACACAAAATATGAGCGTGAAAAGGATAGCTATAAGTTACTCGGTTCGAGACGAGAGCATACGAGAGTCAGTGACTGAAAACATGCAGTGGCGACATGCAGGGTTCTAAACCTATCTTGTAACTCATCATGACCATGACACAAGTCTTTATATGAATATAAAGGCACACGCGCAAGCCGCGACATACAAAGTTCAAGTCAAGGAGAATACCTACGGGAGACGCAACGCTACTGCGTTTGTATCGGAGCACGGCTAGCCAAAAATCCCTACTACTACGAAAATCGAAATCGCAATTTAATATTTTATGACGTGACTTGTCTATCTCCGTTACCCATATCGCGCCCCGCGATATGGAGAGAGACAGAGCGAGCAAGGCGAGCGACAGGTTTGTTATCGCTGGCTTGGCTCGGGTATCTGGTAGTAAGAGCCGACCGTCCGACCAATCGGAAGCCTTGCTTGACGGCAACTTGACGGGATCACTACGAATGCCAGTCTGACGGACAATGATGGTGCGGTATATTTGTGAATTTTGAAATTGTTATTTGTAATATTATTTCAAATAGTTTTTACTGAACGAATATTATTGTTTGAATCCAAAAAAAATATTGAAAAATTAAACAAGATTGTTGTTTTAATATTTTTGAAAAGTTGTACTAATAATCAGTGATAGGAATAAGTAGGGCTTATTTACCTAAATTTCGAGGAACAGAGTAAAAGATTGGAGACTTCCTTAAGACAATATTTTTTTCCGGTTTAATAATATTCATGGTGTTTTAATTTCGCGATTTGAAAAAAGTGGCCACCATTTTGAACTTTTTAGTTACTGGACCGATTGCTTTCAAAATCGATATCTGGGTGTCAGTGTGGGCTTTGAATACGAATCTGTAGTAAAAATTTAAAAAAGTGGCCGCCATTTTGAACTTTTTAGTTACTGGACCGATTTCTTTCAAAATCGATATATGGGCGTCTGTGTGGACTCTGGATACGAATCTATAGTCAAAATTTAAAAAAGTGGCCGCCATTTTGAACTTTTTATTTACTGGACCGATTGCTTTCAAAATCGATATCTGGGTGTCAGTGTGGGCTCTGAATACGAATCTGTAGTAAAAATTTAAAAAAGTGGCCGCAATTTTGAACTTTTTAGTTACTGGACCGATTTCTTTAAAAATCGATATATGGGCGTCTGTGTGGACTCTGGATACGAATCTATAGTCAAAATTTAAAAAAGTGGCCGCCATTTTGAACTTTTTAGTTACTGGACCGATTGCTTTCAAAATCGATATCTAGGCGTCTGTGTGGACTCAGAATACGAATCTGTAGTCAAAATAAAAAAGAAGTGGCCGCCATTTTGAACTTTTTAGTTACTGGACCGATTTCTTTCAAAATCGATTTTGACTACAGATTCGTATTCAGAGCCCACACAGACACCCAGATATCGATTTTGAAAGTAATCGGTCCAGTAACTAAAAAGTTCAAAATGGCGGTCACTTTTTTAAATTTTGACAACGGATTCGTATTCAGAGCCTACATAGACACCCAGATATCGATTTTGAAAGCAATCGGTCCAGTAACTAAAAAGTTCAAAATGGCGGTCACTTTTTTTAAATTTTGACTACAGATTCGTATTCAGAGCCCACACAGACACCCAGATATCGATTTTGAAAGTAATCGGTCCAGTAACTAAAAAGTTCAAAATGGCGGTCACTTTTTTAAATTTTGACAACGGATTCGTATTCAGAGCCTACATAGACACCCAGATATCGATTTTGAAAGCAATCGGTCCAGTAACTAAAAAGTTCAAAATGGCGGCCACTTTTTTTAAATTTTGACTACAGATTCGTATTCAGAGCCCACACAGACACCCAGATATCGATTTTGAAAGCAATCGGTCCAGTAACTAAAAAGTTCAAAATGGCGGCCACTTTTTTTAAATTTTTACTACAGATTCGTATTCAGAGCCCACACATACACCCAGATATCGATTTTGAAAGCAATCGGTCCAGTAACTAAAAAGTTCAAAATGGCGGCCACTTTTTTTTATTTTGACTACAGATTCGTATTCAGAGCCCACACAGACACCCAGATATCGATTTTGAAAGTAATCGGTCCAGTAACTAAAAAGTTCAAAATGGCGGTCACTTTTTTAAATTTTGACAACGGATTCGTATTCAGAGCCTACATAGACACCGAGATATCGACTTTGAAAGCAATCGGTCCAGTAACTAAAAATTTCAAAATGGCGGCTACTTTTTTTAAATTTGACTACAGATTCGTATTCAGAGTCCACACTGACACCCAGATGTCGATTTTGAAAGCAATCTGTCCAGTTACTAAAAAGTTCAAAATGGCGGCCACTTTTTTTAAATCGCGAAATTATAACACCATGAATAGGTATTATTAAAACCGGAAAAAAATATTGTCGTAAGGAAGTCTCCAATTTTTTACTCTGTTCCTCGAAGTTTAGGTAAATAAGTCCTACCTATTCCTATCACTGATAATAATAATACTATAATAATATAATAATAATACATAATATACAATATAGTAGTTTTGTATAGGTATATTTGTTTTATAATTATAAAAAATAGAAAACGTAATATTAAAGAAATAATAACAATACATATTATAAATTGAATTCATCCATGTCATTGCCATAAAAAAACTAACAACACCCATATACAATAATTGATTTCAAATTTCTTTTCAGTCTGTCAAATTTGCCTATCATGTGTACGCGCCCAGTATGGCGCGCGGTCGTGCTCCTAACTCGCGGAATTTTTGTATTTTACACGCTTTAAGCATTGTATTATCATTAAAATTACCTAATTATGAAAGGTTACGCCATCTTTTGTCATTCCTGATGATCTTGAGCTCTTTCGACACGCACAAACTGCACAAATCGCCATTTTGCGTAGTGCACATATACGTGTTCTTCGTTCCCAAGTCGCGAGCGCACTGACGGTCGATCCCGCAGCAGCGCTATATGTTAGTGCAAATGCTCTAACACGCGGCTAATTTTCCTATATATTAGCGCTCGACGGTTGCCACTCCCGTAGGTATGCTCGGTGGTTCAAGTATACGAATTCTAATTTGGAATGTACAATCGTTGTCTCCTTTATACTTATCAAATTGCTATTTAACCGTCTTACTCTATCGACGTTCACAGAGCGGAAACATAACGTGATGTATGAGGCGCTCGCGCACTTACGCTCTTTTAAATATTGGCAATATATAGAAGAACTCCAATCGCACTATCCCTTTTCCGTTCACGGAGTTTGCATCTGCACGTCTTATTCTAGCCTATGTTACGTGTGTGTGTAAAATTTTAGCTTAGTGTGCATCTGTGAGAGAGATTCTCTTTCTACCAGTAAAATGTATAACGAGGGCCCGTCCAGAAAGTAGAATGTCGTTGGCTGGAACCACATCTCCGTGTCGTGGCGTGCCGTGTCGGGAGTCTTTCAGGTGATGTGGTTGTAGAACCACATCATCGTATCGTGGCGTAACGCGTCAGCGGCCCGGTGGAGAGTGTGGCTTTCTCTGGCGCCGCCGCCGATCCGAATCGGCGGATCCGCGACGCGACTCGCTCGACACGCTGCGTTGCGAGTTGCGACACACGATGATGTGGTTCTAGTCATTCAAAATACCTATATGAATATGATATGCGCCAGGAACTCCCGGACACGCCACGCCACGATGATGTATGACTAGCTGTATACTCTTGTAAAAACGTGTACATCACAAATTATGTTCTTTCTATCTCTACCACTAATTCAATAGTGTATGTCGTCTCTTTGTTAGCTAGCTAGTTAGTTAGCTGGACGATTTGGCACTCTTAAGACGTACAAGGAGGTGGCTTAAGTTCACATGAGCGAAGCCGTGGATAAATAAAAACAAATATATAAACTGCGAAAATAAAAATAATTCAACTTAATGGACGCAAGGTTTAATTTTTTCTGTAAAGTTTTGGAATCAGCTAGTTTTCGATACAGAACACCTCTTTCCGTTATATTATACAACCTTTCATATTTTGTTGGTATATACGCGTAGGTTGAATCGTATACGTTACCCGACGTGCGTAAAAACAGTAATGTGTAAATAATCTATTACCCAGATGGACATGTCTTGTCAATAGGGGTTTCATGACGTCACATACCTTACCTACCCACTTATTGCTAGAGGCAGATGTCGTCCATTATATTTGAAATTTAACGGAAATTACATATTTGCATCTATATTTGATTACTGACATGATTTTTTTTTGTTTTTTGTGGAAACTGACTCGGTTGGCTACATCATCTACAACACATGGTGCCATGTCATAGTGCTTCCCTTGATTTCATGTCGGCCACACTGAACTGGACGTAAAATACGAACTATTTGCTCGACTATTTGCATAGCCGTTTCGAGCGACGTTTCCTTCAGCGCGGTGGTATCAACCCGGGCGGGATGAACACTACCACCTAGTAAGGTAAGAAGGGAAGGGACCAATAGTTTTACGTTAATTCGAACCACGGGCAGCCTCCAACGGTCGAGCGGTCACCCATCCAAGTATTGACCGCGCCCAGGTGTGCTCAGCAACAGTCGACCGACCGCACCACTGAGCTACCGAGGCTGACAAGTTAGGTTACCAACATCATTACATCATTATCTTTTCTACAATAATGATGTCAGCTCATTGTCAAGTTTGCTAGTAAATTTCCTTATTTTCTTGAACGGCGGCGGCGGCGGCGGGACCATAATGACGTCATTCTTCGGTGCAAAACCGGTTTACGCAATATTTCTCGTGCTCATTGCGTGAAAGCGCGGTAGGCCCACTATGTTCATATTTTTTTAATTTGACACACTCGTAGAATAGGCTGGCCCGTTACACACGGGAAGAGTTTTCCGTCGTCTTAAGTTGATAAACTGAACATGTTGTTAAAAATAGCAATTAGCGAGCAATTTCATTTGTTTACTTCTTTGCCGTTTGTTATGCCGTAAAATTGTTGCCAGTTTTTCACAGGTGGGACACTCTCCTCGTGTTAAACAAATTACGACATCCGAAACAGGGCAGAAACAAAGAATTGGAAAATATAGAAGAAGTATCAACTCGCCGAGCACGTGAATAGTTATTTTAATGGTGTGTTAAAATATAACATTACAAATATATTGTGTCTATAGGGACCTAGCTGAAACTATAGAGGGCAGCTTTACGGCGACAAAAACATCGTTCAGTTGCATAAAAAGCTATTTAAAAAAATATAAAAACCGCCTTCAAAAATGTATGAAATAAAAAAATAAAAATCGAACCCTAGAGTTGAAGGCGGTCGGTTATTTTTGCTTGCTTTAGCACTACCGCCTTCAACTCTAGGGTTTGATTTTAATTTTTTTATTTCATACATTTTTGAAGGCGGTTTTTATATTTTTATAGTTTTTTATTTCACAATTTTTTTAGTAATTTTTATTTGCTATTAATATACTCGGCGGAATCGCTCGGCCTGCGGCCTCGCGGTTCCGCCTCGCTTTCCCATCCGATCTTGACCAAAAAAAATGGGACCACCTTGGAGCTAGACTGAACCGAACACAAAAAG
Organism: Nematopogon swammerdamellus; assembly: GCA_946902875.1. Taxonomy (NCBI): domain Eukaryota; kingdom Metazoa; phylum Arthropoda; class Insecta; order Lepidoptera; family Adelidae; genus Nematopogon; species Nematopogon swammerdamellus. The sequence goes on along the minus strand of OX336340.1, from coordinate 8,585,662 downwards.
AATCATCGAAATCGGTTCACAATTGGGGAAGATATTGCTGAACATACATAAAAAAAAAATACATACAGCCGAACATAGAACCTCCTCCTTTTTTGAAGTCGGTTAAAAAGTAACTAAACTAGGTGGCATGGTGTTCTGTGGTACTGAGTACAGTCAAATGCTGTCACCGCCAATTTTTTTTGTAATAGTTACAACATTTCCTACAAGGTTATGTGTAACATACATTTAGTGAAATGACCTTTGTTTTGATTCCAAATGGTGAGTTGAACTTGCACGAACATTGCACTTCACAAATTAGCAATAGGGTCCCGTACGACGGATACGGAACCCTAATAAGGTGAATTTTTTTTTGCGGCATTTAACCAATCAATGAGTTTCAGTTGTAGCCATGCCATGTGTGTACTATTTGATGGAAAACAATGAAATTTCACATTAATAGTATTAGGCTAATTTTTAGTTTTTTTTTTATTATTGTTTTTACTTCTTTTATACAACAAGGCTTCCACGCTTTTCAGCTACTTCTCGAGAATTATTTACTTGACAGTCGACACCTTATTGCCTAGGCCGCTTCGTATTTATACACCTGTGAACTTATGTTAAACAACACTCGTGTAACGAGCTGTCTGAAAAAAGTTGTGTGCATTTGTAGATTACAAGATTTTACTCGCGTTTTAGATCGTATGAAATTTAATAAAGCATCTACTTACGCATCCGCTAGCCCATGCGACAGTGCAGGGCAGTGGGAGCCACAAACACCACCAATTTTCACAAAAGTAGAGATTTTAGAAAGAAGTAAATTAAACATATAGTATGACAACAACAGTTCTATACTTTTAAATTATTTGGGCTGGACTGTTTACAGAACAGCCAAAACACTACAAAATCTAATAAAGACAGATAACATCTGATATAGGGTAGCGTGTTGCGTGTGACGCGCCATCTGCCTCCTTTTGATGTCCGCCGCTCGTGTGTCGAACCGGACAGCATGGGTTTTGTCTGTTTTTGTGTCGTGTTCGGAGACAATGATAGCATCGACAGCTCGATATGGATTGACCCGATGGAAATGATAAAAAAAAAGTTTTAAAAAACATAAAACCGACTTCCTAAAAAAAGTAGAACTAAAAAACTATTTAAAATAAAAATATAAAAACCGCCTTCAAAAATATATGAAATAAAAACCTAAAAAAAAAAAACGAACCCTAGAGTTGAATGCGGTGCTAAAAAGGCTACACAAATAACAAAGGATATTATCATCCGCTCATGTTTTCTTTCATGCATCATTTTTTCTTGCTTTAGCACCGCCTTCAACTCTAGGGTTCGTTTTTTTTTTTTAGGTTTTTATTTCATATATTTTTGAAGGCGGTTTTTATATTTTTATTTTAAATAGTTTTTTAGTTCTACTTTTTTTAGGAAGTCGGTTTTATGTTTTTTAAAACTTTTTTTTTATTTCACAGTTTTTTTTAGTAATTTTTGCTATTAATGTACCCGGCGGAATCGCTCGGCCTTCGGCCTCGCGATTCCGCCTCGCTTTCCAATCCGATCTTGACCCAATTAAAATAGGACCACGTCAGCTTCGATAGCTCAGTGGTGCAGACAGTCAACTGTCGCTATTGAATTTTAAGCAACGCTGGGTGCGGTCAGTACTTAGATGGGTGACCGCTGACCGTTGGAGGCTGACCAAGGTTCGGATTCCTCGTAAAACTGTAAGTCCCTTCCCTCGTAATCTTACTTGGTGGTAGGGTTTAACCTTCCCGGGTTGGTACCACCGCACTGAATTAAACGTCGGTCGAAACGGCTATGTAAATAGTTTGTGTTTTCCGACCAGTTCAGTGTAGTCAGCACGATCAAAGGGGGAAGCACTGACATGGCACTGGTGTTATGGGCTGACATCACGGACGTTGTAGGTGATGTTGCAGAACTTAGTAGAATGGACAGACATAAACGTGTTACGGAAGCCTACTTTTATTATAAAATAACCGTCGGAGGACCTTGGTTGAAAATTGTAAAATTTAGTAGAACGGATAGACATGCATATGTTACGGAACCCTACATTCATTTTGCAGAACTTAGTAGAATGGACAGACATAAACGTGTTACGGAACCCTACTTAACAGTTGCACTCCGGGAGTGCCGGCAGATCCCGTGCCACTCTAACTTAACCCTTAACGCAATGACTTAAGGTTTCATTTTAAAAATGACGCTGACGCGATGTCGCGAGTTATACATTTTTACCCACCTAAAAAAGTGCCAAGAGCCGCTAAAGAAGTTTTCACTTCAAAAACCTCAGGGTTATCCCCTTTCAAATAAAAAAAAAGAATTTTCAAAATCGGCCCACAATTGACGGAGTAATCGCGTAACAAACATCCAAAAAAAGAAAACATACCGTCGAATTGAGAATCTTTTAGGTCTAAAGTAAATTTCTCGTGAAGACAAATGCAACGAGCCCAAACACGATGGGTTTATCATGTGTAGTTTAGGAGTTCCTATGGCCACCTTCTGTCTCCATCATCAAACCAGCTCGATGGTACTCGGTACAGTAGGTACTGGCCAGGTACCATAATAAATTAAGCGCCGGTCGGAAAAGATAAAAAATTTCAAATTTAGAATATTCATGAAACAAGGGTCCGAATATGTATCACTAGTATATCGATTCATGTATTTCAACAGGACAGAGAAAATTTCAAAATATTAGGTATTTAATACTTTTTTAGTTTTTTTTGTTTTGTTTTTTGGAAATCGGTTTAATATTTTTTAAAACAGTTTTTATTTCATTCTTTTTAGTAATATTACATAAAAAAGAATAATCGAAATCGAATAATCGAAATCGATTGAAGTGGTACAGAATTATTCGCCATATGTGTCAGACTGCAAATTGCTGAATAAGTCCACATCACAAAAGTTTTGCTGAAGGTAACCACACACCATACTAATTTATCAAACTGAAAATTGCCGAATACGACCACATCACAAGTTTTGCTGAAGGTAACCACACACTATAGTATTATGCTGATTTTTCGAAAACCACTCAACCAATTTCGATAAAATTGAAATGGGACCACCTCGGAAGTATGACCTAACTAACAAAAAAAGAATTTTCTAAATCGGCCCTCAATTGACGGAGAAATCGCGTAACAAACATACAAAAAAATAAAAAAAAAAATAAAAAAAAAAATAAAAAAAAAAAACATACAGATGAATTGAGAACCTCCTCCTTTTTTGGAAGTCGGTTAAAAACCTAAACCCACATAGGTAGCCCAAATTACAAATAAGAAAATATTATTATCCTATGAAATATAATATTTATTTGATTAAGGAGCATAGGTATATCGTATTACAATTATATATCAATGAAACCTATATTAAATAACATAACATCTAAACCTAAAAAATAAATAAATACAAATACACGAATCTGGCAGAGCTTGATCTGCTTAGCTTGGAGTAGCTAGAAATTTGATTACGATATTATTTTTCGCATCGTAGAAATATCAACAGACAACAGTGACAGCTTACCTGTGTATATGTAAGTATGCATATTTTTACCTTTACCAAACCCACGGACTTTTGTCAGCCTCGGCAGCTCAGTGGTGCGGTCGGTCCACTGTTATTAAGCAATCCTGGGCGCGGTCAGCACTTGGATACCCATCAAAGTGCTGACCGCGCAACCGTTGGAGGCTGACCGTGGTTCGGATTCCACGTTAAACTGTAGGTCCCTTCCCTTCTTACCTTACTAGGTGGTAGGGTTTATCCCGGCCGGGTTGGTACCACCGCACTGAACGAAACGTCGCGACGTTGTCGAAACGGCTACGTAAATAGTTCGTGTTTTCCGTCCAAGTGTAGCTGACATGAAATGAAGGGAAGCACTGACATGGCACCTAGTTCACCCGGTGTTATGGGCTGACATCACGGATATTGTAGGTGATATAGCCAACCGTGTCAGTTTCTATAAAAATAAAATTGTTTATCACACTTGTTTGCAAGTAACAATGTATAATGAAAGCAACGTATGACAATGATCTTTCTGAGTATTTATGTCCATTTATTACATACACAAGGACAAGCCGATTGAATGAATACTCTGTAATGGGAGGCTGTATTCCTGTCAGGTAGATACGCACACTTAAGTGATTGATATCAGACGAAGAAAGTTAATTTACGTTTTGCTTTAATCACAATGTTAGTTTCCTAAACATATTGTTCTTAGGCCCACTTGCACCAACACGAGTTTAAAGTTAAGTAGCGAGTTATGGATTTAAACGCGGTTCCGACAGTCAAAGGGTGCTAGCTTAAACTGGTTTAGCGAGTTAAACTGGTTTATATATTAAATTTGTGTTGGTGCAAGTGGGCCTTAGGATGGCTCAGCCTTAACAAAAGCTTGTTTACTAGAAATACATACATACATTGTTCGGAATTTGTGTGGCCATGCTACTAAAAATGCTACTAATTAAATTACTGAAACTCATCGCGACTTTAATGGAAATAGTAAATTGTGCATTTGGTGTCAAAATTTAATAATTCTTTAAGTTATGAATTTTTTTTATCGATAGCGCGATATGTGGCATCGTTTCACCTACAGGTAGGTGTCTAACGATGCCCATGGACATTCTGTGATGCACGGGGATTGCGAATGCCATGCCATAATGAATGTATGATACGAGCATTTCTGTCGTGAACCCCAGTTGCTCCATGGTTCGTATTTAATGTAAAAGTGTACGTCCTTTCTCTTACCTTACTAGCTAGGTGGTACAGTAATCCGTCTGGATATATACCACTGCACTTAATTAATGTGAATCGAAACGGCCGTGAAAATAATCTGTGTTTTCCATTCAGTTCAGTGTAGTCGGCACAACCGCATGGACATGGTAATAATTCCTACGTTAAACGTTCCGTAAACAAACGTTCAAGTTACATAAAACTTGAATTTAGTCAGACAGTAGCTAGACTGAAGCTGTCGGCTTCCTGAGTAAGAAGTAGCCCTTCCTTCTTCCACTAGCGGCAATAAAAGGAAAATCCCGACTCCGCAGCGCCTCGTCACGGGCCAAGTCGATTATTTTTATAAGCAATAGAATTAATGGAAGCTCCGGGCATGTTACACAATGAATAAAAGCTCAGCTTAAGAAATTGTGATCTAAAGAAAAGCTTATAGAAAACATTTGATAAAGCCGGGCCTTAGGTACTACATAAAAGGAGTAATAAACAAGTTTTGCTAAAGAAACGAAGAGTTCACGTCGCGTCGTTCAATGTTTGTATTCATCTCCCAAAGGAAACATTAAGGGGCTTATAGCACTGAAATTCTATAACATTGTTATGAATTATACAAGGTTATGTAAGAATGAGGTCTCGAGGAAAAAATACTCGAAAACATCAAATATAGCATACTTCTGCTTCATTAATTTTGATATAAATACATATAAACATACATTAACATAAATTAGGTACTTATCCTACAGATTGTCTATGGGCGGTGTTAGACACCTTATGGGTGGCTCGGCGCCACATGTCGCGCTTTCTATAAAAAAAAAATTACATTACATAATACATAACTTGCCTTTAAATGTGTAGGCTAGGCGGAGGCAAGGGAGTCTCTGCGCGTTCACGGGCAAGCTCGATTTTAATGTTGGGGAGCCTCAAATGAAATCTAAACAACCATATATATTGCGTTGAAATATTTTTTTTATTCGAAGAAAAATAAATTTATTTATTTATTAGGAATCAATATAAAGAATCACCCACAAAGAAAACAATAATAAAGTTAAACTTTTTACAAAATATAATACATAATAGGGATTATTATGTTATATCCTTTATTTCAAATTTTTTTTTATTTTATATTAATTTTACATAGTTCTATTACTCGTATTAAACTAAAAAGTAATAAAAATATACAAAATTAATACAAATTTTAAATAAAAACGGTAATACCGCCGGCGGCGGCGGGAGACAAACCTCCAAGCACTAGAAAATTAAATATTACATTAAATCCATACGTTACGTCTAAATAAAAACCAAAATAACTGCAAATAAATAAGTACAATAAAATAAACTATTAAATTAAACAATATAGGTAGGTTTCAATTCTTTAGTAAGGTATTAGTATTACTTTTTTATATTTTGTGAAAATAAATGTATTTTTTTAACAATATACAATATTAAACAATTATGCAGTTTCTTTTAATTTAAATTTTGAGGATAGCATGTGTGTGCGTGTGTGCCTGCGTGCGTGACTTGTATTCGCGACACAATGAGTGTAATTTTTTTATTGCTTCCGAACTGGATGGCTTTGCCCGAGGTCGAAGCCTCAGGCGCAGCCAATTTCACCCCCGAGAAGGTGTCAGCCCGGCTGGAGGTGGACTAATGTCGTTGGGGAAAGGCTATTAACCCACGATTTGAAGATCCGTGGATTGTAGAAGTGGGGAAAGATATTCTTCCTGAAAGATAGTCCTCTGTGGGTACAGAGTCACCAATGAGGCGAATGGCTCGTCGCTGAATAAAATCCAAGGCTGAAAGAAGGTACTCAGGGGAACCCTCCCAAAGATGACTGCAATATTCCATCACCGGTCTTACTTGTGCTTTATATAGTGTAAGCAGTTGAAGCGTCGTCGTGAAAAATCGCCGACATCGGTAAAGGATCCCTAATTTAAGAGACGCTAGTTTCGCCTTGGACTCTATCAACGATCGAAATCCAATGTTCCTGGACACCTCTAAATATTTATATAATCAAATATAATTTTATACAGTACATTATCCAATATTATCCTTCATAATATTAATTTCCTTTATATAATGACCTGACAGTTTTATGCGTCAAGCATCGCATCGGAAAATTGCGGCTGTTGGCTGTCACAAGACCTCTGCCAATGTTTTATTTCCGCCGAGGGTATAATTAGTAATTAATTAATTTACTTTACCGTAGGGAATGCCCCTTTTGTACCCACACGCCACGCATGCAGTGCAAACGACTTCCACCCGATTGGGCTGATAGAGAGGGTAACCGTTAGAAATATTACATTTACATTCATCAATAAAAATATCATCGCGACGTTATTTTCTCATTATTTTTCTGCCATTTTCCTCTCACTTTTGCGCAATTTGAAAATGGAGTCACTCCCAATAATAAAAAAAACCGGCCAAATGCGAGTCGAACTCGCGCACCGAGGATTTCGTATCGCCATGTCATCGTCAGCGCCACTCACGTCATCTAGGGCGTGTTTTATGAAATGCTTCACATTAGTAAACATTCATGATTCGTTAAAATGCTTCATACTGTTTTCGGTAGATGGCGCGCATACAAATTTTAGTTTCTTGTATGGGGACCCCCGTGATTTTTTTACTTTTTCTTATTTTAATAACACATATTCTGTGAAAATTTCAACGGGCTACCTATTACGGTTCAAGAGATACAGCCCTCGGACAGACAGACGGACAGAAAGACAGACAGACGGCGTAGACTTAGTAATAGGGTCCCGTACGACGGACACGGAACCCTAATTAGACAAAAAATGGCTTCATATAGACGCTTGCGTTGATGTAATGATGACATCAAAGTATATTGTCAGCATGGTTTTACTATGTGCGCAGTGCGCACTCATCTCGCATTTGAGTACGAGTATTTTGAGTTTGAATGAAAGTCGAATGAAGTTCGGAAGGTTTCCAAACTACGAAGTTTCCGACATACATGAGGGTAAGTATACATTTTAGTGATGGCTTTTTAGAAAATGTAATACCGGCTTTACTATATGGAACGCGAGGAATAAACTCGGCGACTGGGCCTAAATTGGAAGACGTCAACGTACAACTTTTACAGCGTCATAACTTTCTGGTATCTATATTGAATTGTATCCATCAGAGTTTAAGTATACGATCCACTGATGCGGAGTGAGCAAACGATTCAATTCATCTCTTGTGGAGATCAAACTGCGCACAATGGGATTCAATTTGTGAGGGAGGTGATGTGTATCGGTGGACAGTTTCCCTTCAATAAGATCGATGAATTGTGCTACCTGTGTGGTATTAATGTCTTTTTAACGATCGCCGTTGTGCAAGGGGAGTTTAGGAAAATGAATTTAGGACATGCTATTCGAAGTACGACAGAAGGCCTCGAGCGAATAGCTGAAATGTTTTTATGCAACCTAACATAGTTTGTTACATCCCCTCATATATCCATGATATCAGTTTGCTTCTGCCAGACTAGGTGACATCCTTCTGCCAGACTAGGTGCCATCCTTCTGCCAGACTAGGTGCCATCCTTATGCCAGACTAGTTACCATTCTTCTGCCAGGCTAGGTGCCATCCTTCTGCCAGACAGGTGCCATTCTTCTGCCAGACTAGGTCCCATCCTTATGCCAGACTAGTTACCATCATTCTGCCAGACTAGGTGCCATCCTTCTGCCCGACTAGGTGCTATGCCAAGACAAGCATAGCAAGAAACACGCCCGGCTGGGAGAAGACGGCCGCCGCGCCGACGGCTGTTCTGTGGTTGATGTGCACGAACGGTTAAGATACACTTAAACACTTTAGTCGTGCTGGCTACACTGAAGTAAACGGATAATACGCACCAATTTTATAGGTTTTTCGATCTACTTCCATTTAGTGCGGTGGTGTCAATCCGGACGGGTTATAGCAAAAAAAAATTGTAAGGTCAGGGACGCTACAGTTTTGCATGAAACTCCAACTATGGATCTAGGAGAATAAATTGATTGCAGTGCTATCATCTTTTCATCCTCCATCCCACAGTCATTGAAGACGAAGGTCTTCAATCAGTGAGTTCTGCCGGTAATGACGTACGGAGCGGAAACGTGGACCCTGACGATGGGCCTGGTCCACAAATTTAAAGTCGCTCAGCGAGCTATGGAAAGAGCAATGCTCGGCATTTCTTTGACCGATAAAATCCGTAACGACGTGATACGTCAAATAACTAAGGTAGTCGACATTGCTAAGAAAATAAGCAAGCTGAAGTGGCAGTGGGCTGGGCACATCTGTCGTAGACCCGACAACCGATGGGGTAGACGGGTGCTCGAATGGAGGCCACGTACAAGCAAACGTAGCGTGGGACGCCCCCCGGCTAGGTGGACAGATGACCTAAAAAAGGTAGCCGGGAGTGGATGGATGAGAAGAGCGGAAGACCGCGTGTGGTGGCGTGCCTTGGGAGAGGCCTATGTCCAGCAGTGGACCGATACAGGCTGATGATGATGATGATGATTGGTCTCGAGGAAATGAGGAAGTGCTGGACATTTGACCAGCCAAACCATAACTGTTCTAAGAACATAATTATACCTACAACGACTTGCGGCGCAGTTACAGAACTTGGCAATTGAAAAAAAAAAAACTTCGGACACATTGAAAGTAGAAAACCGGAGTATGGTAAGGTTGGGGGCGGGGCGGAGGCGCAGCGGAGGCGGCGAATAATGGCGTGATACCATGTCAGCTTATTTACACGCATGTACAGCGTGTCCCAAAACTCAACGTCAGGCGGGAACCAGGGAGTAGGCCAGTTTATTAGTACCCAGGGAAAAATAAGAAAAAAAATCGGAGTCATTTCTTTTGATATGAGCATTTTTTGAGAAACGTTGAAAATTTACATTTTAGGTACTACGACTACAAATTTGCAAATATAATTGTTAAAAAAAATTATTGGGAGCCTAAATAACTCTGCTATTGATCAGTATCCCAAACAAAACCAGAATGCCTGTAGTTTTACCAAAAAAAATATTCAGTTCAATTTTTTTCTAAAAATATCAATGACTCCGATTTTTTTTTTTTTATTTTTCCCTGGGTAGTCATAAGCTGGCCTACTCCCTGGTTCCCGCCTGAAGGTGAGTTTTAGGACACGGTGTACATAGCCACAACCCGGTGTACCTGGCGGAGATATGTTGTATTACACAGGCAAACACCACAAGTAAGTAGGTTAAGCCATTGTTGAGTTATATATAACCGAACATACATACATACATACACACAGACGGTATAGGTACGTGAAATGTTATAATATGTAAAGAGGGATAGGGAAGGGATATCAAAAACATAATTGGTTTTATGTAATGTATTTTTGATGATTGACTTGTAAAATTCAATTTCTTCCAGTTAACCTTAAATAGGCAAATACATTGTACGACTTTGTTTACGGGTTTCAAATTCCACCATTCAAGTGAGAGCTAGGCAGGAGCGTTAACCAATCATCGTCAGTCGTCTATCAACCCGCTATTAGGTTATTTTTCTATGAATTGTATGGAGGATTTGTCAATGCGATAATCTTCAGATTTATGGAAAAAAAAATTCAAGACGTAATCAATGTCATTGCGACGGCGACACGTTGATATACCTACTCGTATATTTTTGATTTAGAAAATAAATTACATACCTAACCTGTAATATCCGGAGTAACACCTCGAGTAACACTTACATGTTTATCAAAATTCTCAACCATTTCTGTTAGTATCTAATAATAAACATTTACTGCCTATTTCATTCAACTCGTGTATACGTAGATATTGATATATAAACAAAATAAATAGGGTTAAGCTTTCACCTGGAAATTCACAAAGGTTGGATTATAGTGACTTAGGCCAAACTTGAGAGTTTCAATTTAAAACAGCTCTTATCTCACTGGCATTAGGTTTAATTCAATAGAGTATTCTAACTTGTACACTACTGGTCTCACGAATTAGATTCTCTACACACAGTGTACATACGTAGAGTTTGAGAGCATGAGTACATTCGAGAAGTGAATGATTTCTATCAAATTCCGAGCGTATTGGTGTAATCACAATCGTTGTGGCACATAGAACATTGAATACACAGCGCTCTACTAGAAGTGTCGAAGCTTTTATCCAGCTTCCATCTTAGTCTAAGTACGTAAATTGAATTTACATTTACATTGACAGGAACCTAAAGCAAATTACCAATGTGCCAAATTTTGTAAATAATTTTGGAACACTAAATTGTAAACTGAAAAATAAGGAAAGGGAATATTTGTTCATGCTTTAGTAACAATTTAATCAGGTGAAATCTTTATGGGGGGCTGAAGTCTAATGCGGTTGTCCCTTTTCACCAGTGAATGGCTTAAAACAGGCGATTGTAATCTTAGGTACGGCTTTCTATAAAGTATATAAATTTACAATAAATAGAATTTTAGGTACATCTCACTGGAGTTAATAAAATACAGTTTTAATATTATTTGTGCTAGGAAGCCAGTACGTAATATTAATTTTAAATAACGTGAATACGGAATACGAACGTTCTTCTCTTTTCTCTTCAGACATTTTATTATTATACATTATTCATTCATTATATTAGTAATATGCAATTTCCACAACAATAAGTTCTCCTCTTACTTCGGTCTTGCTCTTTATCGTGTGCTAGGTAGAGCCAGGCGAATGCGCGCGGGCGGTATTTAATCTAGAGCCCTATTGATCATTCGGGGAACCTGCTCGCATAATAACCAGCACTTTATCGATATTCAATCTGCTTCACGGGCTACCGCTACTGGCATGAGGTGTGAACGCAGCTGTATGTCTAGCAGAGCGCTGCTTTGTGGAGCCAGCTTTATAGGCAGCAGCAGAATGGATTTATTTAAGGAACCAATCAGTCTATTTATTATTATTGTATTAATATTGTGTGGTGGTCGTTGTGGTGCTGTAATTGACCAGAGTTCTTACAGCACTACACCGATTACTCTTCTTACCCCGATTGTCGGGATTCAGCGTGTGTGATATGTATGTATGCTAATCATGTGTATTGTCTTATATGTTTATTTTCACGTTTTTCAAAATACATTTACATTAATTTTACACAGTTCAGTAATCTAGTCTCTGGGCCACCGAGTTTCGCTCGGCGCCTAGAAATGGCATTAAAAAATTATTTTATACTTTTTTGTGCAAACGAGTTTTCTCAAGGATGACACCTATAAAGATAAACTTGGGAAATAAAACATTATTAAAATACAAAATTTCTCCCAAATTATTAGATCTTTGAAACCAATTCTATATAGCGTGTTTCTTTATTAGCAGCAAATATTTTAGGATTTTCTCTAGGAATAAACACGATATTTTCGATTAGTTTCGACATTAGTTTTCGAGGAATTCAACAAAACATGTATATGCTCTATACAATCAAACCTGTGGTTCCCAACGTGCCACTAACTAGGTACCCAAACAGCTGATTACTTGAGGTCGTTGACATTGTCATTGATTTTTCTCCTAACATACTGTGAGTTTGATATTAGAAAAAATATATGGTTTTCTTCAGACAAGACATACTTCTTCCCAACGAGAAGGCTAAAATGCAATTCTGCAATGCAATGTCTGCTCTTGAAAATTCTGAAAGCCTATATTTCAGTGCCGTTCATCATGTCATGTAATTTTACATAATACTTAATGATACAATACTCCTTCCCGTCAATGAGAGTATTATTTCTTTTAGTAAATATTACGCCCACAATTTAATATTTATTGATTCTGCAATTACGTCTTTCAAACCCACAATGAAACACCAATCGGGAGAAACAGATTTTTCGTATTTGTGGGTATTACTTAATACGTCGTGAACATTTAGTTTTTAAACCAGATTGTATGAAAAAGGCAGTAGGATAAAATACATTCTTGAATTGATGATAAATCTTTACAAAATAGCTTAAAGCAAAATGCCAATTTTGCTCTTACGGTAAAACTGATCCGATTGGTACCGCCACCGTTCTGGATGAAGGTCGGTTGAAACGGCTATGAAAAATTAGTAGTTAGACGTTACGACGTAGAAAAACAATGATTATAAACCGCCCCAGGTTTATAAATCATATCAGATTTAATGAGACACTCATTTTTGGCTAAATAAGGTCTCATGATTCTTAATCAACTAATCCACTATCCAGAGCGAATTTTTTAACTACCTACCAAAGCCCCGAAAGCGCTCACCACGCTTCAAAACAGTTCCCGTGTCGTACATAACTACCGCGAAAATATAGAACGGACTTCCGGTGAGCGTACTTCCCGAATTCTACAACCTGGGTATCTTCTCGAAGGCTTCTTCTTCTTCTTGATGGGCATTTTCCGCATGTAGGTCGCTCTTCTTGGACCCGTTGTGCGTATCACCCCGGCTGCTACTCCATCCAGCCCTATATTGTATTATACCCTTACTGAGCTTGCTGTTGATGACTGGCACCGCCGCTCTGGCTTGTCTACAGTCTTTTGTTTGTGACCATTGTTGCTGATGCTGGTCTTTTGCTTGTTCTCGAAGGCTTGTGTGTGAACATATTGCCTGATGAGCTTATTGTCCGACTCAGAGCTGGCGTGGCACCCAACTGAGCGTGGTTAGTGAGGAGAGGTGTTATTGGCTGTGCCTGACTGTTTACCAACGTTATCATCATTCGAATATCAACATATTCGAATGATCGGTGGGCACAGCCACCTATGTCGGTTCTCTATAAAAACCGGGCAAGTGCGAGTCGGACTCGGGCACCGAGGTTACCGCACCCCACACACAAAAAAAAAAAACACGTTTCTTGTATGGGAACCCCACTTAATATTTTACTTTTTCTATTTTTTATTATTTGTTGTTATATCCGCCATAATAAAACATATTCTGTGAAAATTTCAACCGGCTAGCTATAACGGTCCCAAAGATTCAGCAGTAGGACAGACAGACAGACAGACAGACATACAGACAGACAGACGAGGTATCTTAGTAATAGGCTTCTGTACGGGATCATGAAACCTAAAAAAGTCACTTTATCATTTCGTGTCATTAGTTCTAATGTTAACAGTCCGTTTTGAAAAGGCTCTACTGGGGATTGTTTTCGCCATTTGCACTAAAAGGTTTAAGGACGTAGCTCGTATTCCCCTGAGCCATCCTAGGCCTGTCAGATAATTCGACTGATAGATATTAATAGTGGTGCCAAATACGAGTGTCATCTGTCTCTATTAGTTACACCGGTGGAAGATGGAACGAGGGATAATCACTCTCATAATAGTATACATACATACACATACATACATTCATACCATCACACTGTAAGCCGATAATTGGGGTAAGAATACAAAACGGCGTTGCGCTGCAATAGCTCGGGCGAATTATCGCATAACACAGACCACCACCTTTAGCAAAGTGTTTAACAAGATTATCAAGCAGCAAGTAAGGTACAAACTATTAACTTCAAGTCTTACCCGGAACCATCCGAATTAATATTATGTCATAAACGTTATTAATTTTGATTTTTTGATATATTTAATGTTTGATAATGTGTGCAAATAAATGGATTTGATTGGAAATGATAGAACTCATAGCAAGGAAGACGCACTACGCAGCCGGCCAAGGAAAAAAAAAACACGTTTCTTGTATGGGAACCCCACTTAATATTTTAATTTTTCTATTTTTTATTATTTGTTGTTATATCCGCCATAATAACACATATTCTGTGAAAATTTCAACCGGCTACCTATAACGGTCCCAAAGATTCAGCAGTAGGACAGACAGACAGACAGACGAGGTATCTTAATAATAGGCTTCTGTACGGGATCCTGAAACCTAAAAAAGTCACTTTATCATTTCGTGTCATTAGTTCTAATGCAAGTAAGGTACAAACTATTAACTTCAAGTCTTAACCGGAACCATCCGAAATAATATTATGTCATAAACGTTATTAATTTTGATTTTTTGATATATTTAATGTTTCATAATGTGTGCAAATAAATGGATTTGATTGGAAATGATAGAACTCATAGCAAGGAAGACGCACTACGCAGCCGGCCAAGGAAAGATGGGCGTCATCACTGTTCTGTGGTAGCCAACCTTGCCAGGTTCCATAAAATTGCCAGCATACTATTAGCAAACACTGCCATAATCTGTTGTTTTTTTTTTATTGAAAGCGCTATATGTGGTCGAGCCACCCATAAGGTGTCTAACGACACCCCTGAACATACAGACGTATGCGGGGGTTGCGAATGCCATGCTGGCCTGACGTGCCTATTCACGCCCCTCTTGTTTGAGCGCAAAAATGTATCCCTCTGCAGACTTAACTTAGTCAAGCTTTATGAGATACATAGTTAGTTAAACTAGCAAAACGGAAACGAACTGCCAGGGAACTGCAACTCATTCCAACTGCTCACCTCTGTGAGTCGGAGCAAACTACTTACCAACTCATATCAGCTCACAACCCATATCGCTTATAACTTTAGTAGCAATTAGCTGTCTCCACGACTCCGCTCGTATTAAAGTTGGACTTAACAGCAGGCAGGTATGGATATGAATTTCTACGAATTCCAGTACTTCCGACCTCACTATAATACAGTTATCAATACATGAAACGCAAACCGGAGCGCGGTACAAAAACGCCCTACTAAAGTTCTAAGTCGATTCCCAAATGATGTTCTAGGATGTTTGAATAGAATTGCAAGTAAAGGTGCTACTCTCTAAGGGCTATTCAAATTATTCGTGTTTTCCGACCAGTTCACTGTAGCCGGCGCGACTAATGGGAAGTACTGACATGGCACCTAGTGCATCAAGGTGTTATGGGCTGACATCACGGATGGTTGTAGAGTGGCCAACCTTAGTTTCCATAAAAAAGCCACAGTGGCACTCCGGGAGTGCCGGCAGAAGTGAAAACTTTTTGTAGTTCCGAAAATAATTCTTAGGCGTTATAAAAAAAACTAAACACCCTAAACAAATTTAAACACTGTAACATTGCTTAAAAAAGAAAAAAATACAAAAAAAATTTGAGGGATTCGAACCCATGGTAAAAAAATACAAATCCCACACTCTTACCATTGAGCCAAGAAATCACATAAACGACCAAACGAATATATAGGATTCCCTTGATTCGCTTTCGGCGTTACTGTCACTGAGAGACGAACAGAATTGAAACCGAGCCATCGTAACTTAACCCTTAATGCAATGACTTAAGGTTGCATTTTAAATAATAAACATAAATCTGTCGCTTTTCGAGATCTGTCGCGAGTCTAACATTTTTTACCCACCTAAAAAAGTGCCAAGGGCCGCTAAAGAAGTTTTCACTTCAAAAAATTTTCGTAATGTCAACTAGGTGACAGACACAGACAGACGAAGAACGGATTCTCGCAATACTAGGTGTATGAGGAATTGTTGACATAGAACCGTTGGAAGTATTTATAACTAACTTTTTGCCCGTGGCTCTCGCTCACGACATTTATGCTCAATTTGAGTCGACACCATATATTCTCTTCTCTTCTCTCTCTCTCATTTATAAAAATAAGCCTAAACACAAATTCCCATATTTCTAACTTCTAAGGAATTTTATTCAAAATTGCATGCTTCCAGGCCCATTGGTTTAGGCTATGCGTTATCTGTCAGTGTTAGTCAGTGTTAAGAATTTTACTAAGTAGAATTATATATTTCATATATTGTAAAATTAAATCATGGGTGTATTAATTTGAAATAGAATCTCATTTGGGATTTATTTTCAGGATTAATCAATAAATTATCATTTTAAATGTGAGTACACCGGCCCTTTATTGAATGAATAAATTTCATTGGTTTGCATTTATGTTTAAAATTGCTTTCATTTCATTTATCAATGTGTTCCCAACTTCCTTTCGGGGCAGGTAGTGCGAATATATTTCTTCGTAGCGTTTTTCAAACGTGGAGCTATGGTATAAAAGAATAATAAATTGCCCTGTGGGCTTATGTTTGCGTAGGTCGCGGAGGCTGCTTTGCTTTCATTAGGCGATATGGTGGTGGCTGCGTAAACGGTTGCAGTAGGTATACTTGCGTAATTTATGTTCAGCGCCCACAGTTGCTTGAGTGTAATTTATAGGCCCAAGAACCCTTGCGTGGCAAGTTCCTTTGTTTTTGCCTGACTTTAGTTCGAGAGGAATTCCTTTCCTAGTTCTAAATGTATATTTCGTCATAATGAGTGTTTAGCTCTCACAGACACTCGCAGATATTTTTTGAAGCGAAGCTTTTATACGGTCGTTGTGCGCTCGGCCGCCGGAGAGTAAAATGAGAAAAAAATTTACCGTCACCATCACCATGCTCGAAGCCGTCACCGTTTTCGATAGATAAGCGGTAATCCGGTCAGTCGTTCATAGGTCGCAACCTTGTAGTTTAGAAGTTGTCTTGTGAACACGAGTACGAGTTCCTTAATTTTTTTTTATTTTCATTTCCGTTTCCTTCCGTTTCAATTTTTTTAATACTTACATTCTTCAATAACTTTAATATATAAAATATAAAATACTTCCACCTAAAATTTTTTTTACCTAAAAATGCGTAGAAGCTTCATTTCTGTCGGACGTCCCCCGATGCCAACCGTTTTTTACTCAACGGGTCTAGGAAAAATAATATTTTACATAATGTATAATATTTTACGCCATCATTCATTCTAAAATAATAACGATCGAAAATTTTTACAAGACGGCCAAGAAACCTACAGAAACATACAATAGGTACTATACAACATAAAGCGTTATTCCCACATTGATTGTAAATACACAGCATTATTCTCTTTAACTTTATCTTTCTTATTATGTAGATAGCAAAATTGTTTCTCTTCGAGTATACACAATGAGTATTTCCTCAGGGTGCGAGTATCTGCCAAAAGCCGTGAACGCTCTGCAATGTTTCCTCCGCGGTCCCCAATGTAAATTGCATATATAGAGAACATTTTGTATTGTACTTTGCTTGTCAGAGATCATGGTTTGTATTGCTGCTAATAACCGTTCAAGCTACCCTCGCTCGGTAGTAAACTTTTGAACGCGCGCGGAAAATGTATAGGTACCCGAAAGTTGTTATAAAATTCTGAAATCCTCTATGCGCGTGGCTTTGGTTTTGACTTGCTTTGACGGATATCGAACGATGGCGGTCTCTGAATTGAAAATTATACAATGTTCAGTAAAGTGTAAGATGGAATGAAGCCATAACATAACATAATGAATTAAATGAGAAGCAAATTAATAATTTTAAATTAATTAGAGAAACAAAACTTATAATAAATAAAAGCGGAAACAGTTATACCTACTTAAGTTATTTAATTATTTGCTAGAATGAAAGTGAAACATCTGAAGAGCTGGAATATTCTTGGAATTTCTAAGAACTTGGGTCTTCAGCTAGCGAAATACAGGACGATAGGGAAGCCCCGATATTAATTACTTTGTGCCGAATCTTCCATTTCATCTTTCTTTCTGTTTGCTATCTGGATAGCGCCAATCGAATGCCTGGCTAACAGAATCATTACAATGTTCACATTGTCGTCGTTCTTTTTCGGAAAATACAAACCAATCATCTACCTATGTGGCCGGTGATTGTAATTGAATGTCGTTTTGTTTTACACAGGGAGTTTGAGTTTATGTTTAACAACCAGGATACAACAAGTCCATAATATTATGTAAAAATTACCTATAACCTTACCAGGTAAAGAGACCATTCGTTTGTCGAGATTTCTAAAACTCAGCCCATTACTCTTTTTTTTCGTAACTAGGTGCCATATCACTGTACTGCCATTTGGTCGTGTTGGCTGCACTGAACTGATTGGATACACACACTATATCCCGTATCAGGTTTCGACCGTCCATCGTTCAGTGCGGTGCGCGCTGGTCCCATACCTGTATATTGGTAACAACACACTGAAATGGTGACCTATCTATATGAATACACAAACAGAAAACTTGAAAAACTGAATTAATTCCAAAATTCTATTAATAACCACCAACTGCTGATTTAATCTAAAGCGTCACTCGTTCGAGATTGAACAAAAGAACCGGGAAAGTTCTCGTCAAACTTCGTCACAAATATAATGTAAATATGTAATGAGATGACGAACGATGAGAGATCGCATTTCGTCTTCAACCGTTCACTTGATAGCAATTATACTTTGTAGGCAAGTAAACTCAACTAACGCGTAGTTGAGTTTACTCGAGGTTTTAGTATTAATATTTAGAAAACACAAAAATATGCTGTGAAACATGGGTGGACCGAAACACCCTGTTTAGCTCAATTATTATAACTTAAAGGTAACGAAAAGTTGTCTTCTGTGTAATTTTCATTATGATTCCTTCCTTAGACATCTCGATCGGCTGCTGTGTGTAACGTTATAGTAGAAGCTGATTTAACTAGGCCAGTACCATATTAATCGCATGTAAGCTATTAGGAAACGACTAGCCCAATTTTTTTTTTTTATTGATACTGACACGGTTGGCTACATCACCTACAACATCCGTGATGTCAGCCCATAACACCGGGTGAACTTGGTGCCACGTCAGTGCTTCCCTTCGGTCGTGCCGGCTACACTGAACTGGACGGAAACCTATCCTCGTAATGTCTAAGAGGGCGGATAGTCGCATCTCGTTCATACTTGCTAACACTCGGCAGCTCAGTGGTGCGGTCAGGTGATTGTTGTTAAGCACACCTGGGCGCGCTCAGTACTTGGATGGGTGACCGCTCGACAGACCGTTATAGGCTGACCGTGGTTCGGATTCCACTTAAAACTGTAGGTCCCTTCCCACCTTACTATTCTCAAATCAAAACAAACGTGCAGTTCGCATAATAAAGTTTTATGGCCTAAGCCAGAAGGGAATCTCCCTTCACTAAGCCATAAAATTTTGTTGTGCGAGCTGCACGTTTGTTTTGATTTGAGAATAGGTGGTAGGGTTCAACCCGCCCGGGTTGGTACTAACGCACACAATGAAACGTCGGTCGAAACGGCTATGTAAATAGTTCGTGTTTTCCTTCCAGTTCAGTGTAGCCGACATGAAATGAAGGGAAGCACTGACATGGCACCTAGTTCACCCGGTGTTATGGGCCGACATCACTGATGTTGTAGGTGATGTACTCAATAGCATCAGTTTCCATTAAAAAAAATTTAAAAAAAATCCGGTGAGATTTTCTCCTGACTTGACTTGAGTAATTTTCTACTCAACAACAAGCCTACCTATATAATATTTGCAAAATCGTGATATTATTAACTTCATAGAATCCTGAGACTTCTCAAATTCTATTAGCATTACTTACACGGAATCGGTTCGGCTGTTTCGAGGTTACAATTAAATTTCGCTACCGGACTTGGCTACCATCACACGAAAGAATAGGTAGGTACGTCTTCGCTCAATACATTGTACGAGCTAGATTGCGCAGTCATGCACTCCGAGTATCTAGGACTTCATTCGCTAATGGACGGCCGGAGTAGCTCCACGACATACAGTAAGGTTTGTAGGTACGTAAAAAAAGCTCCTAGGAAGGAAGTTAGAAACTTTTCCATTTATCTGCAGATAAGTTCGTGAACTGACAAAAACAAAAAGCCTGGATCGCTCGGCGAATGCTGTCAAAAAATATTTCCACGGAGCGATCTGTAAAAGTCAGAGTTTACTTAAAACATCGCGATAGAGACAAACTCATGAATAATATAGGAGCGCGTCGGCGGGTTTCGGGTATTTGTTCCTCTCTGCAGCGGATTCCGTAATTTTGAGGTTACTGAAGTATTTTTAAAATTGTTTCCCTGACATACTGGAAGGATGTCTGTGTTTATTTTTCATAAAAGGTTTGTGATAGATTATTTTAAAAAAAAGTGCTATAAAAAGTTATGTAATTTTTAAACTTTCGTTGCAAGGCGTAGCAATATTTAACATAACTATCACAATCTACAATTTCAGTTTACAAGTAGCCTAATTCTTTTAATCTGGCATACTTCGCCACATCGCATCGCTCTCGCGAAGTCAGTCCTTACATCTTGTTCCTGTCGTAATTAGGTACCAGACCAGTGCTTCATTAAACATAACAAACAAAAACCTGTACTATTAGAATGTTAAAACAGCGTAGAAGAGTGATAGAGAAAATATTAAATACAGCACACGAAGTTACTGAGCAGAGGGTTGACTCGTCCCTTGTTGCCCGCTGATTTATCCCGAATGTGTGTATAGCTCGGATCACACTCGACCGGCCGCGATGAGGCGCCAAATTGTGTCTGCTTATAACCGAACTTGAACTGTCGGCAAACGTATCTTCGTAAATAAAGAGTTATTTACCCACACTTAACGAAATACGTGCCAGGCAAACAGGGTCTCTACCTACGAGGTCCTCCACTTTGCGGAAAGTACTGACAGCCTAGAAGAGGCATACACTTGTCGAGGAAATGAAAAAAAAAACATATACACGAAGAAGGATTTAAAATAATATGTTAAATTTTATTTTTGCAGCAACAAAACAAACGTGTTACAATAATAAGTGGTGAGGAAGGAAGGTTTCTACACCTGACACTGAATCGCTTTACTTGAAGAAATCTAAGACTTTAACTTTCTAAGACTATTCTAAGACTTCTTATTTTGAGAATATTTTTTTTCACTTTCTTCGCACAATAAGGCCCGGGCCTAACGTTTCGTTTTCTGTCGGTATTTATAGCAAACTAACTTTTGCCCACGGTTTCGCTCGCGTGAAATTCGTATTTAAAAAGAAGAAAGTAAGTAAACCCGCCACCGTACCTTTATTTTAGCGCGCAGAACAATTCGGGTTATATGAGAGCCACATCTTAGCGTACCGGAACTGAACTTTATTTAGCTTATCCATGTGTCACGTATAGTTAAATGTGCTTGTACTAAGTTTCATCGAGTTCCGATGATCGGTTTATCAGTTATGGAGGAACATACATACATACGACGGAAACATACATACAAAAGAGGAAATCCGCCGACGCACCAAAGTAGTCGATATTGGATACCGGGTGGCTAAGCTCAAGTGGCAGTGGGTTGAACACGTCAGCCGAAGAGACGACGACCGTTGGAGTAACCGTGTCCTACACTGGCGGCCGTGGACAGGAAAACGGAGTGTGGGAGGAACACCCGCCAGGTGGGACGACGACATCAAGTGCGTCGGCGGAAAGCAGTGGTTCCGTACCGCTGAAGGCCGGGAGGGCTGGAAGAAAATTGGAGAGGCGTATGTCCAGCAGTGGACGCTTAAACGCTGACTGACTGACTGACTGATACATACATCCTACAGAAAAGATTTCTAAAAATAGTAAATTTAGTTTTAGTATCATACATAGAGTCTACAAACGCACTTATACCAACTGCTATTTACCTGAACAAATGAATATAATTGAGTTTCAATTGATATTTTATGCATTCTTTATGGCACCAGAATCAAAAGAGTTCGTAGACAAGTTGGGCGATATGCATGTCGACAAGTCTGGTGACCGACGTGCCAAGGCTCACCTCGTACGGGGAATTAGCCTCGACATTCAGAGGGGTAACGCAGCCAGTGTGCTGGGTACCGCTGCGCTGGGGCGACGCTCGAACTGGACATTTTCTTCCTGTAGGCGTATCTTTAATATAAATCATAATATTTCAGTTTTAATTTATATTAGTTTAAGTTTATTCAGTTTTAATTTTAGTTAATTACCTACTAGTTATGGGTGTATTCTTTTGTATATTTCCGCATGAAATAGTTTTTCTAACTTTAAGTGTACTTAAACAATATTACTTGGTTTAGGAGATTTTTTGGAAAATGTGTAAAACAATAAACATGTTGAGGTATGGAAGCTCCATCCAAATGAGTCAAACTGATACTATTGAATTATTAGAAAATATTGATATGGAAAATACAAGCAAGGTGAAGCGATTTAATAAGGAATCGATGTCGATGTTAAGCCAAGGTCGCGAAGGGGCCCAAGTCTTTTACTTGATTAAATCGGGTACAACCGCTACAACCTTCACGCACAGCACAAATGCGGTATATACAGGCTGATACGAAGTCATATAGTAATAAAGATAAAGACAAGTCAGCTAAGGAAAAGCGTGGAAATCATTTACAGGTTATCTGGAGTGGAAGAATAACAATGTCGACTGAAAGAGATTACATTGTACAATAAGTTCGCCTTCCACACCACAGGATACAATACAACATTGTAAAATGTGTGTCCGTCTGTTCCATTACACGGTGATACATTTTAGGAAATGCGTCAACATTTAAGTGTTGACAATGTCCTAGCCTTCTCCTATCATAAAACTGGTTTATACACAAACTCGATTAAATCGAGTTCCGACAGAAATTTTCTGTTCACGCAGCTCGGCTGTGGAATTTACTACCTCACATACTAATTGCAATTCATATGTTTTCATGTATACTTTTTAATTAACTAGTATGTACGTGTATTATTTATTATAGTTATATTCCTTATATTAAATTTTACATTCCCACAATCAAGTCCTTTGCTACTACCTATTTCACAACATACAAACATTCAAAGGTTGACTGGGAGAAATCCCCGTAAGAGATAAGTCCGCCTTTCGCCCCTCATGTAAACTATGTAGGTATCCTGCTTGTTTCTGTAAAATGTTTTGGATATATCTGTCTATTCATAATATCTATCTAACATTTTGAATGTTTCCGGAAATTTTGTACGAAGAAAGTGAAATACAAGATCTCAAAATAAAGTATAACGTAATAGTCGTAGAACAAAATGTTCAGTTCAGTTTTACGACTCGAAGGGATGATCCCTTGGTACTAACATCCATTAATGTAACACCGTCTGTATGAACGTAATGGAGGACAGTTTAATCGATTTACTTGTTGTTTTCACTAATCCAATCTATGTGCGCCTACACCTTTTTTTCAATCCACATCTATATGACACATAAAAAAAAATTTTTGTATATTGTATATGTAATAAGGGGATTGAAAAATAAATAATTTTCAATCGAATTTGAATTTAGAATTTGAATCTATCCAACGAAGCCCACCTTATGCATCTGAGAGCTACTATATAACTTGCTTCTGTTCTGTACGAACTTTATAATAACGGTTTTCGTCAAATAATGTGATGAAAAAATAATAATTTCGTTTATTGTTTTCAAAAGCAACGAGTGAATTGAACAGTAGAAAAGAAACACAGAAATACTCCAGTGATTATAAATAAACATTAATATTTGTCTGCACAGTTTTCCAATTTATTGTCTCATACAAATTGTAAATAGTAAGTCTGTATAAGATACCTGTGGAGATAAACAACATATCGCCCGTGTGTACAGAGCTCGTGTCTGTTTGTCAGACGGTGCCATCTTATCAACTACACAACACACAATACAACCCTTCTACTCTACCGACTAGTCTACCATATTATGTACAGTTATAGCAAGGTTTCACACAATGACATTATATCAATAATGGCGTGTCGACGTTACAAAGAAGTTACGGACCGTGATCGGTTTTGGTGAAATCAATCGTCCTCATTTCATTCGATTGCTGTATTACATGTGTGGTACATAGGTTAGGTCAATCAGTCAGCGTGTAAGCGTCCACTCCTGGGCATGAGCCTCACCTGCCCCTGACACGGCACCTAGTCTGACAAGAGAAGTGGTGATGGGCTGTAGCATCACGGGTGCAGTAGGCGATGTAGGCAACCATAATCTGGTTTCATAAAAAAAAACAAAAAAATTGGACAAGAAAGTTTCCGGTGTTTGTTTCGCTCCTTAACTTTCGCTCCATTCGAGCTGAGATGTAACATCGTCATTTCCGGAGACATGGCGGCGGCGGCGGCGGCAGTGTGGAGGCAGAGAGGGGGGGGGGGGGGGGGGGGGGGGGCAGCTAGTTGTTGTTGTTGCGGCGGTGTGAACGTTTATACATTCTCCCATCATGCTGGATAAAGATAAGGATTCAGTAACAGGAAATGACCAACTTTCCTTAATATTTTTATGGAAACTGACGGTCGTCACCTGCTGCACCAGCAAATGTCAGCACATTGCGCCATATTACTGTCCGAACTAGGTACCGTGCAAGCGCTATCAATTTGGTAATTCAGCCTAACATTTTTTTAATTTTTCAATTTTCACGACTGTTTTCGTTTTTATACCACCTAGTAATGTTAGGAAATACTCAACTTCAAAGCAATTTAGGTTAAGTAGGGGGGGGGGGGGGGGGGGTCTATACGGGGACGCAAGTCCAATTCGCCCCCCCCATATATCCCCACCTGGGAGACGGCCCAAGCTTAAGCCGTTGCCAACTGTGCACATATTTCACCGAGCTTATACTCACCTATATGCACACATCATAGCATCTGTAGATAGATCTATATCAGCACACGTGTCTTGTCTAGCCAATTCAGCAAGCGTGCCGTTTCACTAAAACTTTCATATGTTCACAGGAAGCGCGCGCGACACGAAGCGGTTTCATTCTATATGTATTCGTGCAAGCTTGGCGGTGTACATACATTTGTACAGCTGAATTTAAAAGTGCATTTATATTCCTTATTCTTTATTCATCATTCGTATGGTAGTACAATACGCTTACATTTGTCCTATTTTCTTTTTACAGTCCCGTAATACCTGTTTAAATAAAAATAGAAAAGTTTGAGGGGATGCACGCGTCGAACTGGTGACACGTCATTATACATGTTATATGACTAAGACGAAATTACAACTGTATGCCTATCTCTGTCGCTTGTGGACTTGCGTATTTTGAGCAATACGCGTGTTGTGTGTTCTCCGATAAAAGTAATAATTATCATTCTACTCTGGAGACGTCGTGAATTTAAGCAATGTATAATAAAAGCAATTTTGAAATTTTTATTAATTTTAATGAAACTTCAATAAATACAATTAGAATTTGAACTTTTTTTTTCTCACACCGGAAGGAATAAGGAATAAGTTTTATTGCAGCTATTTTTACATAATTTTGGAATAACATTTCATATTAACTTAACTAACAATAGAATAAGAATTTATATTACAAACTAAACTATCATAAAAATTAATTATAATAAAATAAACTATAAATTCAATACAACTATTACAATTAAACATATGAAGAAAAAAAAAGTTAATTTAAAAAATAAAAAAACCCGACTGCTTAAAAAATTAACTTTAAATAAAAACTGAAAAGAAAAAAACAAGTCCAGTAGTCTAGAACTCTGTTAAGTAATATTGAATAACTACACCATTGAAATAGTTTCATTATCGATACACACATAATATAATAAAACAAATAATAAACTCTAATGCGGAACACAGCGACTTTAACAGTCAGGACCCATTATTGGGAAAATTTCAATGGGTCCCGACTGTTAAAGTCGCTGTGTTCCGCATTAGAGTTTATTATTTGTTTTATTATATTATGTGTGTATCGATAATGAAACTATTTCAATGGTGTAGTTATTCAATATTACTTAACAGAGTTCTAGACTACTGGACTTGTTTTTTCTTTTCAGTTTTTATTTAAAGTTAATTTTTTACGCAGTCGGGTTTTTTTATTTTTTTAAATTAACTTTTTTTATTTTACACTTTTTAGTTAGGATTATAAGACCGTAAAGGAGACGGATACGCTTTCATACAATCTTGGGCCCGATTGTAAAAGGATGAAAACGGTGTCAATTAATAGCCTAAATATTATTAAATCTTCACTGAAAATTCAGCAGATTTTGGCAATCTGAGAGCAGAGTTTTTAGAGATTTAGTAAAAGTTAGGTTAACTATTTATAAACAAAACATAGGCGCAGCAACCAGACCCACCGCATATTACCCACTCAAAATTCACTTCTCACTTCTCACTGCTTCAAAATAATAAAATAATGCAATATAATATCGAAACTTTTTCAGAATTCTAGTTATTCATGTTTTGTAAATATTATGAAATAAAAATACAACTGACGGCTATGACAGCTCTACTTCTTTATAAATTATTTCCTTTTATCACAGACTATATATGGATGCCAGGGTCCTTTTATTATTGTGAATGTTCCATTTTTTTAAATAGTAAAATGTTAATTGTAATGGTTTTAATTACTTTAATTTAGTCATTCATTTGGTGCTAGCGTTTTTATTTTTATGTTTATAATCATTTATCTGCATTAATAGGTTTTTAACTTAATCGTAATCGTTTTTTTAAATACTTGTTTTAAGATTTCTCGTTTTCTAGATTAAGAATTGGGTTGATATTGTACAGTTTGATAAAGAAAAATATAACAATTTTTTTGAACCATACCTCGTTTTATTACAATCGGGCCCAAACATCCCCGTCTCCTTTCGTAATCTTGTCATTTCATTGAGAAAGTTAATATCGTGGGGATTATTAAGTAGCTTGCGGTGGTGTAAACTACTGATAATTTTATTGATTACTAGCTTTTTCCCGCAGCTTCGCTCGCGTGAAATTCGTATTTCGAAAGAAGAAAGTAAGTAACTAAGGCCGATCTGTGTTTAGGTAAACAATAAACCTTCTCAACTAAAGTAAGTAACTAACGGCGAGGCCTCAGGCTGAGCTGCATTCTGGAAGACAATAAACCTTCTCGAAGAAAGTAAGTAACTGAGGGCGAGGCCGAAGGCCGAGCTGCGTTCAGGAAGACGATAACTTTTTTGGAAGAAAGTAGGTAACAGAGGGCGAGGCCGAAGGCCGAGCTGCGTTCAGGAAGACCATAAACCTTCTCGAACAAAGTAAGTAACTAAGGGCGAGGCCGAAGGCCGACCTGCGTTCAGGAAGACTATAAAATTTCTCGACGAAATTAAGTAATTGAGGGCGAGGCCGAAGGCCGAGCTGCGTTCAGGAAGACTATAAACCTTCTTGATGAAAGTAAGTAACTGAGGGCCGAAGGCCGAGCTGCGGTCAGGAAGACGATAACCTTTTCGAAGAAAGTAAGTAACAGAGGGCGAGGCCGAAGGCCGAGCTGCGTTCAGGAAGACCATAAACCTTCTCTAAGAAAGTAAGTAACTAAGGGCGAGGCCGAAGGCCGAGCTGCGTTCAGGAAGACTAAACCTTCTCGATGAAAGTAAGTAACTGAGGGCGAGACCGAAGGCCGAGCTGCGTTCAGGAAGACCATAAACCTTCTCGAAGCAAGTAGTAAGTAACTAAGGGCGAGGCCGAAGGCCGAGCTGCGTTCATTAAGACTATAAACCTTTTCGAAGAAATCAAGTAATGGAGGGCGAGGCCGAAGGCCGAGCTGTGTTCAGGAATACTATAAACCGTCTTGAAGAAAGTATGTAACTATCGTCCATAGTTACTTACTGTCAGCGTCTTCCAGGATACAGCTCGGCCTTCGGCCACGCCCTTAGTTACTTACTTTTTTTTATGGAAACTGACACGGTTGGCTACATCACCTACAACATCCGTGATGTCAGCCCATAACACCGGATGAACTTGGTGCCACGTCAGTGCTTCCCTTCGAGAAGGTTTATGGTCTTCCTGAACGCAGCTCGGCCTTCGGCCTCGCCCTCTGTTACTTACTTTCTTTGAAAAGGTTATCATATTCCTGAACGCAGCTCGGCCTTCGGCCTCGCCCTCAGTTACTTACTTTCATCAAGAAGGTTTAAAGTCTTTCTGAACGCAGCTCGGCCTTCAGCCTCGCCCTCAATTACTTAATTAGTCTTCCTGAATGCAGCTCGGCCTTTGGCCGCGCCCTTTGTTACTTAATTTCTTCGAAAAGGTTTATACTCTTCCTGAACGCAGCTCGGCCTTCGGCCTCGCCTTTAGTATATTACTTACTTTCTTTGAGAATGTTTATTATTTATCTGAATCCAGTTCACCCTCCGGTTCTGGCCTAAGTTACTTATTTTCTTCTTTTGAAATACGAATTTCACGCGAGCGAATCCGCGGGAAAAAGCTATCGGTATTAAAATAAGAAACTTCAGTTATAAATCAAATACTACCTAACTAAGTAAAATATTCCACCTATTAGCGTAACCGGAACTGAATTTTATTTAGCCTATCCTGTGTCTCGTATAGCTAAATGTGCGTGTACTAATTTTAATCGAATTTAGATGATCGGCTTAAATTTTATGGAGGAAATTCATACATACATATTCGCCTCACCCCACTGCCCCCCTCATTTTCTTTTAAAAAGTTCGCTAATTTACGCCCTTTCCAACGGTATACCAAATGTTATACAAATCATTCACTATGTGGTCAAAATTAGGGACATAGACCAGAATAGAACGACAACACGGGCACTTTGTAACAGGGCCACTTACTTATCGGTGGTCGCTTCCCGTACTGAGAGCGTTTTCCGGAGCATTTTCAAATTTAGAACGTGTACCGGTCGCGCGGGCACTTTGTTCAATTCTCCAATATTAATGTTTAGACTCTTGCAAATTATCTCTAATGTTGATCACATAGTGAATGATTTGTATAAAATGTGGTATACCTTTGGAAAGGGCGTAAACTAGCAAACTTTTTTAAAAGAAAACGACGCTCTCAATTGGTGTTGTTTTTTTTTTAAATGAATTAAGAAATTAAGATTCATATTTTTACTCGTTCTCGTGACTTTGGGAGGTCATAAGTCGTTTTCATGGTATTAACTTCATGAGATAATTTTTTTTTCTAAAACAAGGATACATCGTAAAATTCAATAAATTTGATTTCGTGTTGATACAAACATGAACAAAAAAGTTACAAGGGTTTAAAGCTGGGATTTTGGTAATTTTAAAAAATAAAGAAAAAAAAATCGTATCTCGATACCACGTGACACCTGACAAAAGGTATGTTGGGTCAAAACGTTGCAAATGACCCCAAATACCTACAAAAAAAAAATTTTTGTTCGATGTGCCGAACATCCTGTATAATAAGAACTTTATCACAGCTCTATTATTATAAGAGTGAGAATGGTTGCTAATCAACTTTAAATCGTCATAGATCCTAAATGGTCATTCCAAATGAAAAATGATAAGAGAAACCTAAAGATGATTTTCAAATACCTATTCAACGATACCCCACTTAACATAGTTAGTCAACTTTAATTTTTTTCTTTTTCACAATATGGCACCTAGTTGTCGCCATATTGAATTGTGATTACTGTCATATCTTCAGTGACACTCGCAAGATTAAGACAAATCGATTGACGTAAGAATCATCAAAATCGGCCCACGCGTTTGGTCTCTAGTGTGCCACAAAGGAACAAACAAACATACATAGGCTGATAAACACATTACCCTCCTTTGCGTCGCGCAGTCGGGTAAAAAGGAGGGTTACACTACACCGGTTGAGCGTCGGGGGTGCGGTGGGAGCGCTAGGAAAGAAGGTAAATCTCCTCCAGCTCTGCCAACTCCCCTGCGGTTCCTAGGACACTTGCACAATTGCCTCTCTGAATCTCCAGCGCTACACATTGTGTGAAGAAAGCACCGGCGCGACGATCACCCGACTTATCGACAAGAAGTTTAGACAAATCCTTGCCGAAAGATTTTGTGTCAGGCGCGACACGTCGAGAGTTTCCACGGTGAACGCTAGAAATTCAAAGTGGCCCACAAGGCCTGAGTACTTTCCACTTTTAAGGTTTTCTGCACTGAGAGCAGCGGAGCCGGCGAGCGGGAGGAGCCGCGCCGGTTAGGAGTGATGGAGCGAGGGTGTCCACACAAGTGGCATCCCACACCAACGCTACTACGCTCTACCACGGCTCCACGGGACAAGAGTCATGCCATCGGGTTTCCTGCCATCGTCACGGCTCAAGCCCCGGTAGCTAAGAGGCTGGGAATATTGACCGTTGCAAGAGCCCGTTTGATGAGAAATTGATGCTGCTGTGCTATTTTTAACCGACTTCCAAAAAAGGAGGAGGTTCTCAATTCGTCTGTATGTTTTTTTTTTTTTTTTTTTTTTTTTTTGTATGTTTGTTACGCGATTTCTCCGTCAATTGAGGGCCGATTTAGAAAATTCTTTTTTTGTTAGTTAGGTCATACTTCCGAGGTGGTCCCATTTCAATTTTATCGAAATTGGTTGAGCGCTTTTCGAAAAATCAGCATAATACTATGGTGTGTGGTTACCTTCAGCAAAACTTGTGATGTGGTCGTATTCGGCAATTTTCAGTTTGATAAATTAGTATGGTGTGTGGTTACCTTCAGCAAAACTTTTGTGATGTGGACTTATTCAGCAATTTGCAGTCTGACACATATGGCGAATAATTCTGTACCACTTCAATCGATTTCGATTATTCTATTTCGATTATTCTTTTTTATGTGATATTACTAAAAAGAATGAAATAAAAACTGTTTTAAAAAATATTAAACCGATTTCAAAAAAAACAAAAAAAAAGAACTAAATAGTATTAAATACCTAATATTTTGAAATTTTCTCTGTCCTGTTTGAAATACATGAATCGATATTTACTAGTGATACATATTCGGACCCTTGTTTCATGAATATTCTAAATTTGAATTTTTTTATCTTTTCCGACCGTCCAGGTGCGCTTAATTTATTATGGTACCTGACCGGTACCTACTGTACCGAGTACCATCGAGCTGGTCTGATGATGGAGACAGAAGGTGGCCATAGGAACTCCTAAACTACACATGATAAACCCACCGTGTTTGGGCTCGTTGCATTTGTCTTCACGAGAAATTTACTTTAGACCTAAGAGATTCTCAATTCGACGGTATGTTTTCTTTTTTTGGATGTTTGTTACGCGATTACTCCGTCAATTGTGGGCCGATTTTGAAAATTCTTTTTTTTTTTATTTGAAAGGGGATAACCCTGAGGTTTTTGAAGTGAAAACTTCTTTAGCGGCGCTTGGCACTTTTTTAGGTGGGTAAAAAATGTATAACTCGCGAGATCGCGTCAGCGTCATTTTTAAAATGAAACCTTAAGTCATTGCATTAAGGGTTAAGTTAGAGTGGCACGGGATCTGCCGGCACTCCCGGAGTGCAACTGTTAAGTAGGGTTCGGTAACACGTTTATGTCTGTCCATTCTACTAAGTTCTGCAAAATGAATGTAGGGTTCCGTAACAAATGCATGTCTGTCTGTTCTACTAAATTTAACATTTATTTCAAAATGAATGTAGGGTTCCGTAACAAATGCATGTCTATCCGTTCTACTAAATTTTACAATTTTCAACCAAGGTCCTCCGACGGTTATTTTATAATAAAAGTAGGGTTCCGTAACACGTTTATGTCTGTCCATTCTACTAAGTTCTGCAAGATGAATGTAGGGTTCCGTAACAAATGCATGTCTGTCCGTTCTACAAAATTTAACATTTATTTCAAAATGAATGTAGGGTTCCGTAACAAATGTGTGTCTGTCCGTTCTACGAAATTTTACAATTTTCAACCAAGGCCCTCCGACGGTTATTTTATAATAAAAGTAGGGTTCCGTAACAAATGTATGTCTGTCCGTTCTACTAAATTTCACAATTTTCAACCAAGGTCCTCCGACGGTTATTTTATAATAAAAGTAGGGTTCCGTAACACGTTTATGTCTGTCCATTCTACTAAGTTCTGCAACATCACCTACAACGTCCGTGATGTCAGCCCATAACACCGGGTAAACTAAGTGCCATGTCAGTACTTCCCCCTTTGATCGTGCTGACTACACTGAACTGGTCGGAAAACACAAACTATTTACATAGCCGTTTCGACCGACGTTTAATTCAGTGCGGTGGTACCAACCCGGTCAGGTTAAACCCTACCACCAAGTAAGATTAGGAGGGAAGGGACCTACAGTTTTACGAGGAATCCGAACCTCGGTCAGCCTCCAACGGTCAGCGGTCACCCATCCAAGTACTGACCGCACCCAGCGTTGCTTAACATTCAATAGCGACAGTTGACTGTCTGCACCACTGAGCTATCGAAGCTGACGTGGTCCTATTTTAATTGGGTCAAGATCGGATTGGAAAGCGAGGCGGAATCGCGAGGCCGAAGGCCGAGCGATTCCGCCGAGTACATTAATAGCAAAAATTACTAAAAAAAACTGTGAAATAAAAAAAAAGTTTTAAAAAACATAAAACCGACTTCCTAAAAAAAGGAAAACTAAAAAACTATTTAAAATAAAAATATAAAAACCGCCTAAAAATATATAAAATAAAAACCTAAAAAAAAAACGAACCCTAGAGTTGAAGGCGGTGCTGAAGCAAGCAAAAATGATGCATGAAAGAAAACATGAGTGGATGATAATATCCTTTGTGATTTGTGTAGCCTTTTTAGCACCGCCTTCAACTCTAGGGTTCGTTTTTTTTTTAGGTTTTTATTTTATATTTTATATTTTATATTTTTATATATTTTTATTATATATAATAAAATCGTTAAATTAATAATCTCTCTTTGTCTGTACGCGCATCACGCAAAAACCACTGAACGGAATTTGACGAAACTTTGTATAGTGACAGTGTATATCCCGGATTAACATAATAAACAAAAAAATATAATAAAAATTAAAATTATTATAAAATTTAAATGACAAGTTGACAACGGAGAACTGTCATCTCGACGTGAGCTGGCCGGTGACAAAATGTTTGATAAATAAAAAATAAAAAAATTTTAAGTCGAACTTATGTCGCTGTCATTGGTGCAATTTATATTTCTGTTGCCCGCGGCTTCGCTAGCGTCAAATTCGTATTAAAAAAAAGTAAGTAACTAAAGGCGGAGCCGAAGGCGGATCTGCGCTCACGTAAACGATATTCTTTCTCGATGAAAGTAACTAAGGGCGAGGCGGAAGTCGGAGCTGAGTTCAGGAAGAAAAAAAATATTCTTTCTTGAAAGAAGTAAGTAAATATGGGCAGGCCGCAGGCCGAGCTGCGTTCAGGAAGAAGCTAAACCATCTTGAAGAAAGGAAGTAACTAAGGCGTGGCCGAAGGCCGAACTACGTTCTGATAAATAATAAACCATCTCGGAGAAAGCGAGTAACTAGGGCGAGGCCGAAGACCGAGCTGCGTTCAGGAAGAAGCTGAACCATCTTGAAGAAAGTAAGTAACTAAGGCGAGGCCGAAGGCCGAGCTACATTCTGATAAATAATAAACCATATCGAAGAAAGCAATTAACTAAGGGCGAGGCCGAAGGCCGAGCTGCGTTCAGGAAGAAGCTAAACTATATTGAAGAAAGTAAGTAGCTAAGGCGAGGCCGAAGGCCGAGCTTCGTTCTGATAAATAATAAACCATATCGAAGAAAGGAGGTAACTAAGGGCGAGGCCGAGGGCCGAGCTGCGTTCAGGAAAAAGCTAAACCATCTTGAAGAAAGTGAATAACTAAGGCGAGGCCGAAGGCCGAGCTACATTCTGATAAATAATAAAACATCTTGAAGAAAGCAAGTAAATAAGGGCGAGGCTGAAGGCCGAGCTGCATTCGGGAAGAAGCTAAACCATCTCGAAGAAAGCAAGTAACTAAGGGCTAGGCCGAAGGCCGAGCTGCGTTCAGGAAGAAGGTAAACCTTCTTGAAGAAAGTAAGTTACTAAGGCGAGGCCGAAGGCCGATCTGCGTTCTGGATGAAGCTAAACCATCTCGAATAAAGTAGGTAACTAAGCGATATTAAGATTGAGTTAAATTAATTTAAATTTTATTATAAAGCCCACGCTTCTGACGGCAAACATACCGTGCATCCTAAAACCTTGCGGTTATTCCCGACTGGATGGCAAGAGGCCCGATGGTATCACCTTATTTCCATGGGCCAAGGGTAGGTCTTTGATGTGGGACGCCATTTGTGTTCTCACATTGGCTCCAAGTCACGTTCGGGTATCTTCAAGACCGGCCGGCGCGGCCGTGGCCTGGGCGGGCAGCCTCAAACGCAATAAATATTATAGATATATAATTCAAGATTTCGAATTTGTTGCGTTTGCGGTTGAAACCCTCGGTCCGTGGAGCAGTCATTGAAGCCAAAAGCTTCTTGAAGAGGCTTGGGTCTCTGCTGGTGGACGCAACTGGTGTCCCGCAATCAAGGGCCTACTTCATTCAAACGGTAAGCTTTGCCATCCAGCGGGGTAATGCCGCAAGTGTTCTAGGAACATTTGAAAACGCCCATTTTATGATAGTTATTTTAATGTTTGTTAGGTAGGTTTTAATTATTTAGTTATTAATATTACTTTTTTATATATTTTATTAAATAAATAGATGGAGTAAACGATATTATACGCTATCGAAGAAAGGAGGTCATTTAAGGCGAGGCCCGAAGGCAGAAGAGGGTTTTTGGTTTACCTGAACGCAGCTCGGCCTTGGCCTCGCCCTTAGTTACTTACTTTCTTCGAGAAGGTTTATCGTCTTCCTGAACGCAGCTCGGCCTTCGGCCTCGCCCTTAGTTACTTACTTTCTTCGAGAAGGTTTATTGTCTTCCAGGATGCAGCTGGGCCTTCGGCCTCGCCGTTAGTTGCTTACTTTATTTGAGAAGATTTATCGTTTACCTGAACGCAGGTCGGCTTTCGGCCTCGCCCTTAGTTACTTAGATTCTTCTTTGAAATACGAATTTCACGCGAGCGAAGCCGCGGGCAACAGCTAGTTTTATATATTTTTGAAGGCGGTTTTTATATTTTTATTTTAAATAGTTTTATAGTTTTCCTTTTTTTAGGAAGTCGGTTTTTTATACAACTATTTATTTTCATCATCCATAATCCGCATGCTCTCTTCGTGCCTCCACATTGGGTTACATCGAAGAAAGTATGTTAGCCTTGGAATGCTGAAACAATGCCGAAGCAGAAAGAAAGCCACATGTCTGTTTAACAACCTTAAGCGATCGGAAAAGAAATCTCTAGAAAATGTTTGAAATAATGGGAGAATCGCATTGAATGAACTCATAGTAGATATTTTTTCTTCGACAGGGAAATGTTCCGAAAAGTATATTTGACAGTTTGCTAAATTCAGTTTTAACCAATTTTGCCGAAATTTTCAATTAAAGTTATCAGATCTACGAGAATGCTGTCTGACTGTCTGTCTGAGGTAGCTGTAAGCTTCTGGAATGTGCCGCCCTCTAACTGCGCCGAGCATTGGAACACTTGACGAGAACGTGTGGTTCCTGTTTAGTGTTGAGATAAGTGCGAGCGGCATGTACAGCGACCTCGCAACCACTTTTTGTGGCGAAACCCAATTGGATTGGTTGGAAAACTAACTGCAATTTAATATTCAATCTTTTGCATATTATTTTGGAGCAGATTATACGGATGGTAGAACCGACTGCTAGTGGTCTTTTCAGTGCAAAATGAAATAAAAAATTACAATTTGAAGTTTTGTATTGACTGTACCAGCCAGCTGCGTGGGGGAGAGAAGGCAACACGTCATAAATAAGAGCGAGGTGTCCGCGCGGCGCGAGACATCCGTCCACAGTTTGCTGTGTTTCTCAGAAATTGGGTCATAAATTTATCGATTCAGTAAAGGTGCGTGTCGGCTCGATTTAGCACCGGCGGGGGAGGCAAGCGCGAAGGCGGAGGCGGCGCGCCGGTCGCTGCCCCGCGACCTACACACCCCACCCGCTGCGCTAAGGGCGAAACAGCGGTGTAAGCGAGGATGAGACGGTGGATTTTTAAGCTGCACCGCAGGGAAATAAATACTCAGGAACGTCGCTGTCGTACATTGCATACATGTTGCCTCGTCACCGATGTTTGGTCGGCATGCACTTAATTATCAGTGTGAGTCAACAAATTGACAGGAATAGAGTTTAGCAAAGTTAAGCGATATAATTTTACCTCTTAAAAAAAGGGCTCTTACAATATTTAACAATAGAGTAAGCTGACGTTCACCTATTACTGCTATCTGGTCAAGCGCGGATCAAGGAATGTGCGGGGTGATCACGGCGGTCATGACCCTCCCTAAAACCGAGGCGACCAACGACAGTCGGGACACAGATTAAATAATAGTTACTTCGGCCAGGAAATTCAATACTACCGAACTAACCGAGGGGCGGTTAGGTCGGTAGTATTGATTTTTTTTTTATAATTTTGCTGACGCCTTCTTCGCCACGAACCTATATGTTTGTGTTTATTGGTGAAGGTGCATTTGCGACTACAATTATATTACTTTCATAATGTTAGCTGTCGTCTTCCGTTCCATTTCGTGCCAGGAGCAAACAAGGTTGTGTTTGTAAATTAGGGTGCATTTTAGACTATATTTTTTGCGGGCGCCTTCGGCGCCAATAACAGGCAAGCTTGTGTGACTGGTTTGAAGTTTACACAACTATATATTTAAATATAACTTCATTTCCTTGAAATCAAAGCGATTTAAATGAAACGACGGAGTATGAGAAGCCATGAGAGACCACCAATCCAAAAGTCTGCATCTGCCCTTGTGTCTGCTGAGACTGAACTTTCTTCAATTTGAAAAATAATGATATATGTAGTCTAATTCCTAGCTACCATTATTAAAATTTTTGCTTTGCCAGATTCTATACACATGTACCTAACTATACCTACATATTTGTAATTTCGTCTTCGTGCACTTCCCTTTCAGCTTCTCGATAAGTTTATGCCTTTTCTAGATATTGATTTCGAAGGTGCATCGGGGATACGAGTGTGCAGTGACACGCGATGCGCGCTGACGTGTTGTCTGTTTACATGTTGCTGCATTGCGACTCCGCACAACAGGCTATCGACTCCCGCTAGATCGATTACTTACATTGTATCGTAAGACTATTCTAAACCTTATACCTTTATAAAACTTTTTATTTAAACCACGCAAATTGGAGACATTTAAAAGAAATAAAATTATTGTTATTTCACCTACTTACTCGTATGTTTGTAAATATTGCCGAAATAAAATACGTTTTTTTCTACTTTATTTTTTGACTTGTCGTTTGAATGACCTTCTAAGGTTGTTATGATGCTAAGGCTTCTCCTTATTTAGAAACAATACAAAAGAAACTCTTTATTGCACACAATTGAAAAAAATGGGACTTGAAAAGGAAAAAGAATATACAGGAGTGCGCAAAGGTGGACTTAGGACAAGTTATTTCTTCCAGTCACCTTATTTATTTCCATGACTAACTCCTATATCACAGTAATTCGAGTAAACGAGTAATTTCCTACTGTATATCGAATTCAGACATTTCTTCTGAAAAAATATATCGGTGGTGGTGCGGGCGTAGGAATAGTCTTTGCGATGTTCTGTGACTCACTGTAAGTCTACGTTGCTTTTTAAAATTGTATTTCAACTCAGTGAGCGAAGATTCTTGTTTTCTTGTTTATTTTCTTCATTAATGTCAATATTTACGACTCCCTTCTCGCCACGTCACCAACACACCCTCCCACACCGCGACCGTGGCGTGTCTGTATATTATTTGTACTCCCAGAGAGTAGACAGGATTATGTAGAGAACCTAAATACGCACTAAAGTCTGTACTGTACTAAAAGTGGAGAATCACATAACGTATGCTTATAAAATTGCGAGAGTCTTACTGCAAACGCCGATGACCAGTTTTAAAACACAGTATCGCAAATTCGGAAAATTTGTTTGTGTGTAACGAAACATTTTATAAACATCCATGTCAAAATATTTCTTTACAAAAACTTTTCCTGTTGAAGTGTTTCGAAATTAAAAAATAAACATTTCAGTGTTGCAAAAAAGTTTTATTGGCAGCACTAAATATTGAAACAGATATTTTTTTTCAAGAATAATTCAAGTTAAAAAAATTGGTTAAGTTGCACTCCTAAATCATCTTCTGAAAGTTCTCTGATCAACATAGGGGCCTCGGTGCCTATAACTCAACCGACGGAAATACATACATGTATGAATGTGTGTTAATTTTCTGATGGCAATAAAAAAACGTCTACATATATTAGCTAGCATTTTTAATTTGTGCTTATTGCAATTATTTTAAGAATTACGACGAAAAAATAGTTTATTGTGATAGCATAATTTATCCCATGGTATAGATTTGAGATTACTTTACAATGCAGTAAATCAGCATTAAAGTAATTAATATATTTATTATTGCAAGAACATAAAAGTGGGTTTCTTTCAAACAAGTAGTCAATAAATTATTTTGCAGCTTTTTCTTCGCCTATTTGTTCAATGGTCTTATCTACCTAAGGGCAAACATTTTGCGAAATTAGTAGGAGAAGATTAATAAGTTTGAGTGCCTCAGCAAATATCGGTTTTTTAGATACGGCCTGTTTGGCCATGGAGCCCAATATTTTCAAGTAGCTTCTGGAAAAACTAGGAACAACATTTTCTTCAAGATGTTTAAAAAATTAATAAAAACTTTCATAATACAATATTTACGAGTTACATTATTTTGGACATATAATACCATTTGAATGGCTTGCTAAATGGACAGAGACGAGAGCGGGAGCCGCAGGTAATAGTTACTCAAGCAGCAATTATTTGTTTCTTGAAAACATGAGAGAGAGCCACTACTGCCGTGCATCAGGTAAACAAAAATGTTGTTTCGTTCTATTTTTGAGAATGTAAATTTAAGGTAGGTACTCTAAATACGTAAATAAAGGATTTTATGTTTTATTTATTTATGACAGTTTAGTTTGTCAGCTTTTATTTAGGTACTTACGCAAATCTATGTATCTTAGGCCCACTTGCACCAACACGAGTTTAGAGTTAAGTAGCGAGTTATGGATTTAAACGCGGTTTAAACGCGGTTCCGACAGTCAACGGGTGCTAGCATATCGAGTTAAACTGGTTTATAGTTAAATTCGTGTTGGTGCAAGTGGGCCTTAGTCTTGAATGTCTGGCGACGCGCGTCGTCTGGAGGTAAACCATTTTGAATCGATCGAAATGTACAAATGTGAGTCTCCTTGCCTCGTGAACCGTATAAAGATATTCGCAAAATAACTCAATGAAGGAATTCTGCTTGCTCACTCTGCCTTGAAGATATGCTGACGGCACAGTTTTCCATTTTCAGACAATTTCAAAGGAGTGGCTGGCGAACCTCGTCATGTTAATAATTATATTGGCTGTCGCAAGTTCAAGAACGATGTCTCGTTCTTGAACTTGCGAATATTATTATTATTATTTTCGCTGAGACGTGATGACAAATAATCATAATACTCGTAATAATATTCGCGACCTAATGTGTAGCAAGGGCGGACTTATTGATAAGAAGACTTATATGTTTTGAAGCATTCAATTCAGAAATAATGTCATATGCAAAGATTTAAATCGATAGATAGATCAAAGCGCTCAAGAGTTCGTCACCGGTTAGACCTATCAGTGTGTGTGACTTCATGTACACTGTACAGTAGTAATCAAGAATCGCAACCAAATTTGCCTCATGTTAACAAAACGCTAACGCACTGCACTCGCGCATCGGCGCGTTCCGTTCCGTACCGTGAAACGACCTCTCAACATTATCGATTTGGTCATATGTAATTCCATTTTGTGGAAACATAATAACATATACAAATATTTAATTCAAAATTCACAAATGTACGATTATTTTAAGTTAATTTAATTAATAAATTTAAGTTCATAGCGTAACATAACATCCTCTGAACAGTATTGTGTACAAGGTTGACTGAGATTAATTGAATCTGCAATCAGTCTGCCTCCTACATTTTAGATGAATAAAAAAAAAGTTTTAAAAAACATAAAACCGACTTCCTAAAAAAAGTAAAACTAAAAAACTATTTAAAATAAAAATATAAAAACCGCCTTCAAAAATATATGAAATAAAAACCTAAAAAAAAAACGAACCCTAGAGTTGAAGGCGGTGCTAAAAAGGCTACACAAATCACAAAGGATATTATCATCCGCTCATGTTTTCTTTCATGCATCATTTTTGCTTGCTTTAGCACCGCCTTCAACTCTAGGGTTCGTTTTTTTTTTAGGTTTTTATTTCATATATTTTTGAAGGCGGTTTTTATATTTTTATTTTAAATAGTTTTTTAGTTTTACTTTTTTTAGGAAGTCGGTTTTATGTTTTTTAAAACTTTTTTTTTATTTCACAGTTTTTTTTAGTAATTTTTTGCTATTAATGTACTCGGCGGAATCGCTCGGCCTTCGGCCTCGCGATTCCGCCTCGCTTTCCAATCCGATCTTGACCCAATTAAAATAGGACCACGTCAGCTTCGATAGCTCAGTGGTGCAGACAGTCAACTGTCGCTATTGAATTTTAAGCAACGCTGGGTGCGGTCAGTACTTAGATGACCGCTGACCGTTGGAGGCTGACCAAGGTTCGGATTCCTCGTAAAACTGTAAGTCCCTTCCCTCGTAATCTTACTTGGTGGTAGGGTTTAACCTTCCCGGGTTGGTACCACCGCACTGAATTAAACGTCGGTCGAAACGGCTATGTAAATAGTTTGTGTTTTCCGACCAGTTCAGTGTAGTCAGCACGATCAAAGGGGGAAGCACTGACATGGCACTGGTGTTATGGGCTGAAATCACGGACGTTGTAGGTGATGTTGCAGAACTTAGTAGAATGGACAGACATAAACGTGTTACGGAAGCCTACTTTTATTATAAAATAACCGTCGGAGGACCTTGGTTGAAAATTGTAAAATTTAGTAGAACGGATAGACATGCATATGTTACGGAACCCTACATTCATTTTGCAGAACTTAGTAGAATGGACAGACATAAACGTGTTACGGAACCCTACTTAACAGTTGCACTCCGGGAGTGCCGGCAGATCCCGTGCCACTCTAACTTAACCCTTAACGCAATGACTTAAGGTTTCATTTTAAAAATGACGCTGACGCGATGTCGCGAGTTATACATTTTTACCCACCTAAAAAAGTGCCAAGAGCCGCTAAAGAAGTTTTCACTTCAAAAACCTCAGGGTTATCCCCTTTCAAATAAAAAAAAAAAGAATTTTCAAAATCGGCCCACAATTGACGGAGTAATCGCGTAACAAACATCCAAAAAAATAAAACATACCGTCGAATTGAGAATCTTTTAGGTCTAAAGTAAATTTCTCGTGAAGACAAATGCAACGAGCCCAAACACGATGGGTTTATCATGTGTAGTTTAGGAGTTCCTATGGCCACCTTCTGTCTCCATCATCAAACCAGCTCGATGGTACTCGGTACAGTAGGTACTGGCCAGGTACCATAATAAATTAAGCGCCGGTCGGAAAAGATAAAAAAATTTCAAATTTAGAATATTCATGAAACAAGGGTCCGAATATGTATCACTAGTATATCGATTCATGTATTTCAACAGGACAGAGAAAATTTCAAAATATTAGGTATTTAATACTTTTTAGTTTTTTTTTTTTTTTGTTTTTTGGAAATCGGTTTAATATTTTTTAAAACAGTTTTTATTTCATTCTTTTTAGTAATATTACATAAAAAAGAATAATCGAAATCGAATAATCGAAATCGATTGAAGTGGTACAGAATTATTCGCCATATGTGTCAGACTGCAAATTGCTGAATAAGTCCACATCACAAATGTTTTGCTGAAGGTAACCACACACCATACTAATTTATCAAACTGAAAATTGCCGAAAACGACCACATCACAAGTTTTGCTGAAGGTAACCACACACCATAGTATTATGCTGATTTTTCGAAAACCACTGAACCAATTTCGATAAAATTGAAATGGGACCACCTCGGAAGTATGACCTAACTAACAAAAAAAGAATTTTCTAAATCGGCCCTCAATTGACGGAGAAATCGTGTTACAAACATACAAAAAAAAAAAAATAAAAAAAAAAAAAATAAAAAATAAAAAAAAAAAAAAACATACAGACGAAT
The DNA here is from genome assembly GCA_946902875.1 of Nematopogon swammerdamellus. Taxonomy (NCBI): domain Eukaryota; kingdom Metazoa; phylum Arthropoda; class Insecta; order Lepidoptera; family Adelidae; genus Nematopogon; species Nematopogon swammerdamellus. The sequence continues at coordinate 8,543,416 of OX336340.1, read as the reverse complement.
TGAGAACCTCCTCCTTTTTTGGAAGTCGGTTAAAAAGAGAACATTATTAAAAATAAATTAACGCTAATATGACTTCAAAATATCAGGTTTAAAATGTTTTTCTGCATTAGATATAATAGGGTACAGATTTTTTATTTTCGTCAATGGATAAATAAATAATTAAAAGGCCAGCACAGTCAAACTACGTTCAAAAAGCTTTTTAATATGAAGAGTGGCATCAGGCGGGATAAGCGTGAGGGACAAAAGAGGGACCTGTTTTTATTCAGACTTTCATTTTCGGGAAAAGCCGGCTAATAATATTGAAATTTTGCCCTGTTTGTGCTTTTTTCATGTCAGTTCACGGTTGTCACGTACCTAAGCTCACGGTCGATTGAAATGTGTTGTTTAGAATGTGAAAGGAAATCATTAGTGCACGATGTTGACGAGATTCACAAGGAATTAATTTGAGAGCTCAGGCTATTTTAATAAAATAAAATAATTTGGTTTTATTTAAATTATCACAAAACTGCAAAGGCAATACATTTATAGGTAGTTTAATTTTTGTTTATGTTATATATAGGTTTGCATTAGGTTAGGTTAGTTCATAGTTTGACAATAAGAATATATACGGAAAATAAGAGAATAATTCTAAAAGTGTAATTCTGTATTTTATCTTGTTTTAATTTTCAATTCTAAAGAAAACAAGTTTACCAACAATTGGATAGTTTTCTCTCATTTCACTATAATTCACATAATGATGAAGATCAGTTTCGTACTACCCACGATACTCTACATCTACATTGATGTCAACGACTAGGGATTGATGTTGGTGAATTACTTACTATTTTAGACATTCTCACCTAGAAAGGAAACATCAAATTTTAAATTGTGTTTCTCCATTATTTCTGCGTCGTCGTTACAAAAACGTCAATTATGCTCATTCATTCTAGTAGACCTCCCATTAGCCGTTCTCGAGTGGCAGTTAGTTACTGCAAAATTTCTCCAAGTGTTTAGTGCACCACATTATTTCTGAGCAATTTAATTTCCTCAGTTAAAAAAAGACGAGAGGTGTTACGGGATACCCGATTGGAACAAAGTTCCTTTCGCTATATACGAGTATTATGTATTAAATAACGAAATAAATTTACAGCGTTTGAGAGTACAGATTAGTGAGTCTTAATAACAACAGTATGAGTAACAGTTAAACGAAAAGAATAAAACTTTAATTGAGTTGTGCATCTACATGTTGGTTGTTGCTGTTTAGAACTATTTAATAGAGTAGTCACGTCTTAAACGTATTAGCGTAAGTATCACATATTTTTGCAGTTTAGATTTTTTAAGGTAATAGAAAATGTATGAGGATGTAATTTTTCGAGAAAAAATAGCTTTAACGAACAACTTTCAACTGGATGACTGGCGATAATTTCATGGCGTAGAGACAGACAGACAGAGCCCTTATTCTGGCGGCGGGTGTGCTTCTCAAACAATGGCTTTCATACTCAGAAAACAAGAACGAACGAACGCTAGCGAACAGCGTGTGACGATTGCGAACATACGGTTGGCAGGTCGCCGAACAAGGTTTTAGTTTCAGTTATTTATTTCGCCATAAATAAAAGCAATGTTAATAATAGTTCATTGACATAAGATTGACACGGATGCACATTCTGATTGTTCGTTGTGTATCGTTCGTTGTTCGTTCGCTCTCGTTCTCAGTTCCATTTTGTGCTCGATGTGATGTTACCCCGCCGGAAGATAGAAACGAATATACTACTGGAGGTAAATTTATAACGCCACGTAATTACGCGCCTGATTTACTCGGGCGGAGTCGCCGAGGGCGGAGTCTGAGGAGCAAACGTCGACGAAATTATGAAAGTGGAAATTAATATAAATTACGATTCATGATAATTATTTCGTAATATGTTGGTAAGGTGCGTCTGGTGCGCCAGGACCAGCAGCAATCTTGGCAGCGAAAGTTTAATATTGCTTGTTATTGAAAATTTTGACCTTATGACATTAAAATAAGATTTATTTTCCTTCCTTCCTTCCTTTCCTTTTAAAGTTCTATCACAGAGGATTTTTGTAAAAATAACAATAATTTTAAAGTTTCTAGAAGAAACATTAAAATTATTTAAAGTTTCTTCTAGAACTTTAAGTTTGGTTTTAAGAACTAGAAAATGCATTTTGGCATAAAACAATGAAGTTCGAGATCCGTTTAAATACCCCAAGTTTATAATACTAAATAGGGTTCCAAATGAGCATTACGAAATAAATTTTAAAACAACTAATGTTCATCAATAATTACGATCGGTTCGGAGTGCGACTGTGGCACGTGAAAACAGATACACGTATATAGATAGAAGACGAACTACGCGTACGATTGAGACAAGATTATAATCACCAGTGACCGTCTCCCAACGTCGTTTATATCGCTTCAAACTTCAATAAAATATTCAAAGTTGGTCGGGAATCGGGAAAACACTCAGGATAAAGGATTCGGGAAATATGCAATGTTTTTTTCTAAGTATTTACTTTCATGGCGGGAGACGATTATGCAAGGGCATCGAAGCTGCGAACTGGACATCTGCTGCGCCCATATCGATTGACTTACCTACTTATTGTGAACTAACTTCAGTAAACTATATAGGTATCATGTAAAAGGTAAGTAAGTACAGATGATTTAGCATTTAGAACGAACGTGAGTAAAGCCGAATTTTTTAAATAATTTTTAACAACTATGGTACTTTAAAATTCCATACAGATTATTTAGTAAAAAAAAGTCATTATATGCCGATAGAAACATATTTTTTCATGTTCTGTCTCCTTTGTGGTCCTACTAATAATTATGAATTAAGTGCACTGCATTTACATTTAGCCCGATTTTTTTATGTAATCCGGAATGGGTGGCTGAGTCGGAGAGGCCAAAGCGCATACTCCGACCAGCCAATATCACCTCCCAAGAATGTAAGCGCCATACCGAATACTTCCCTGAATTGCCTGGCTATACTGGACTAGAGGAGAACGCAACCGAGGCTGCTGCGAGGCCATCTTACATCCAGTACGGTGGTACCAACCCAGTCGGCTACAATTTGAGCCTACCACCTAGTAAGGGGCAAAGGAAGGGAGGGACCTACAGTTTTACACCGGGTCCGAGCGGGGAAGCGGCAGGTGTCGGTATGCACGTAATTTTTTTCGTCAGAAAAAACTCATTGGAACACGCAGATCGGATTCGAACCGCGGACCTCTCGCATGAGAAGCCAATGCCCAAACCACTCGTCCACCCGCTGCTTTTGGTTTTTCTTGCAGCACAACACCGGTAACTCTGCTAACTCGAGATGCAAAATGGTGGTATGTATGTATGGGAAAACTCAATTTTATCCCCTTTTTTATCCCCAAACAGTCCCACTGTTTCAGTATTTTTTTCGAATCATTTTTTTTTTATTAACATTCAAAGGGCTATATACTATTTAAATACTGATGAAGTTATTATTAAAAGAAAATAAAAAATAAAATAATTATTATTTATAGTATTAAAAAAAAACATATTTGAGCACTGTGAACTGCGCGTTCTGTGCAAATAAGTAAAAGTAATTGACTAAATTCCCTTGAAAATAAATTGAATTATCTAACAATTTCCACCAAAGGGTTAACCTGCACGAATCAATCCAAAGTGTGAATGTGGCTAGGATTACATTTAGGTGTTCGCTTCAAAAGTACTGATGTACCTTTGGAACTTTATCAACCTAATGAACTGACTATACACAGCACACAATTCTGTGCGGCGGCAGACACGTCACCGGTGACAAAGTACTATAGATATATCTGTAGTTTAGAACTTTACCTACCTTCCGGGCTCAAACGAATAAGACGGAGGGATTGTTTTGTAATGTGGCATTTTTGTGTATAGATTTGCTTTCCAGCTTTCGTTGGTATAACACATTACTGTTGAACATATTTAAGCACATCTTATACATAATTAAATGCAAGTGCAACGTATGTTCTCAGTCTGTCGCTTATAATTCGAGAAACGCTTGTAATAAGCTTGTATTCGCAGCCCCCGTAAATATCCGAATGCCCGTGGGCGCCGTCGGGCTAAACAACCTCTGCGTTAGTCTGGCGCGCGCCATATGTCGTACTTCCCATAAAAAAAAAAAGAAATAAAAAAAAACGGCTCTCCCGATGTGCACGAGATTTTCACCTGTATAAATTGACGTATTGGTAGCTATCAATAATATGGTCGAGCCAAAGAACAACGACTGGCGGCTGTATTTCCCTTATCCGACCGCGCGGCGCAACTTTCCAATACTTGATAACTATTCTCAGATATTAGAATAAGTAAGTCCCCAAAAATAAGGGGCGGTATCGGGGTAGTGGTTAGGATAGGAGCGCCTTAGGTCACTCCGAATGGCCGCGTGTGTAAGCAAATTGGGGCAGTAATTATTATTATTGAAATCGGGATCGCCCGTGATTCAGGGGCGGTCGCCACCCAACTGACGACCCGACGACTTTGATCGTATTCGAAGTAAAGCTATGTGAGGTTTGCCAACTTTAACGCGCGGGGAGCGGCGGCGCGCACTGCTTGTAAACCACATGGACCTAATGACTTCATACATATACATACATACGTCGAATAAATTTATTACATTACTTGAAAAATTAAAGTTTAGTGTACTGCCATAAGAATAATTACAAAAGAATAAAACATAAATTCGGTACTGTCTCCTCTTTTGGAGTTTGCCCATACATACTAATTTCGCTTACTAAATTCGGTAACTTTGTATGCACGCGATAAAATAATGATTATATGAAAATATTTAAATCTATAAAAAGAAACGTGGAAATGAATTTAAATCTATTATTATTTTGATTAAAAAACGTTAAAAGTTTAGTCTTTAATTATTCGTAATTTTCAACAAGTGATCGCGCTGAAATATTAAGGCAAAAATGTCATAATTCTGAAAAGAGTCCATTTGCTTAACCGTTTTCACACTGGGCGAGTTGGGATTTACGAGGAGAGTTGGAAAAACAAAGCAAGATTTGCGACTCGTCCTGTTTCTGTCCGGGATTGTTTAATATTTATTGCCCGGCCCCCGAGGCGGCCTTCGGTGTAGATTAACCGTCTCACGATGTCGGGCAATTTCAATTACATTTCATTGAGATGTCGGGCACGTTCAGTGAAACTTTATTGAAACCTTTATGAAAATAAAATATAATATTTACGGCGAATTTGCTTCGAAATTCAGAGAGGCAACTCAGCCTGTGTGCTGGGTACCGCTGCTGGGGCGACGAGACGGTCGAATTGAAGAATTTTTTTTTACTGTAACATTATGACTTTTTTAGTTATAATTTATATTAGTTGAGTTTTATGAAAATAAAGGATCATTTGTTGTTATAATAAAATTATATTTAAATTAATTAATTTGAATACCAATAATAGAATAGAAAACCATAAAGAACAATAGGGTGCTAAGGTCGACTCATCACTATAGTAAAGTTAAACTAAGTAAGTTCTGTTGTAGTGACGTGTATTGCGGCTAGGGCCTGGAGAAAATAATTTTAGTGTACGAGTTATTTATTTAAGTCAACTACCGAGATTGCACATTAAACAATACTGAATGGACATTTTAGTCTTACACAAAAAGTAATAAAATTTGTCATGGAAATAGTGTTTTTATTTTATGTATAAATTGCTAATTGTTTGCCTCATAGTTTACACCCATTAATTCACTGTAATACAGTATATCCACAGATAGACAGACGAACCGCCCGACCGACCGATAGATAGAAAGACAGACAGACAGACGAGGCCGAGAGAACGCCGTGCGGGTCGTTGCCACCATGGCTGGTTAGTTTTCCATTTAAATATTTTGCCTCTACATTCGTATAATATTGAGGAACATTCGCAAACTGAAATTATTCTGTACGCACAGTGGCGTCGTCGCCGAGCGGACACCTCTCGACGACAGCGAAGGACAAATTTTAATTTCCAACGAGAACGGTGTGACAAAATCCAAAAATAAAATAGGACCTACAGGTTTCATTTCAATTCTCCTTTATTGCGTTAGTAATGTCACATGTATTAGTAATATCGTAGGAGGGAATATTCAATATTCTGACTGATTAAGTGACATAATTTTGCTAAGCAGTGTCAAAAACGCCCGGGCTCGAGACTCTTGTATTCGCTTTAAAGATGCCTTTTTGGGCTTAATGCGTTCGTCTTGAAGTTTCTTTTCGTACAGAATTAGTTTTCGCTGTTTTTTATTATATTTTCTCTTCATAAACGACGACATTTTAAAATGTCATACATTTTTAACATTTTTAAAATGCCGTTCTCTATACTCAACTTAGACTCACAGTAAATTGATATAATTTCGAAAGAACTCGTCGAGTCTTTTCCAATGAGTACTCGAACACGAGCGTAGGGCGTTTCGACTCAGAAAATGTTATCTTTCACAGTTGCGTAATAACTGGATTTGAAAAATGATTTCAGTCCCCTCCCTCTTCGTGCACAAGGACCACGCAACAAGGAAAACGTTTGTCTTTGGTCTTTTAATTTTTTTTTATGAAATCTGACACCTTTGGCTACATCACCTACAACATCCGTGATGTCAGCCCATAACACCGGGTGAACTAGGTGCCATGTCAGTGCTTCCTTTTATTTCACACACATTTAATGTGTATTAGAATTTCGATATGTGTTATATTTTTCAAAATATACGCATTTTAATTTACTGTCTTTTGCGATACACTCAGATTCAAAACTGGCGACATACATTCCGAGTTAAAAGACATTTTCAAGTCAAGAGTAAAAGTTTGTAATAAGACAAATGTACAAAAAGTCTTGTCTATACTTTATTCGTTTAAAGAGGAATGGAGATAAATCACATCAGACATTTTAAACTTTTCGTATAATTAGGCAAAAACGATTCGAAGAGAAAATTTCTCTTGTACAGTGGTTATTATCTCCGAATAGGCCAGTTTCTTCAATTTATACTTTTGTGAAATTATTAAAATATTAATTAGGCAACTCTAGAAATATTTCCCTATTCTTGTCTGAAAGTCCACGAAATTAGCTTATTCCTGTTATTTTGATCGATTCTAGCGAATAAGGAAATGAATGAAGGTATTTCTAGCAAAGTTCTTTCATTTGTGATTGAAGTAAGGTAAAATATACCAGATAATGCCAGAAGAAATGTGTCTTAATAATTTTTATTTTCACGAAAATTGCCTTACGTAAATTATTATATTTTCTTTATTTCACATTTTTAAAATACATTTATATTAATTTTACATACATTATAATTATAAAAAGTAATAAATATACACAAAATTAAATATACACAAATAAAATTTTGTACCGTGTGGGGCCGGTACTTTAAAAGAATAGCCCCACTGCATCTCTCCCCGTGTATGTCGTAAAAGGCGACTAAGGGATATGACTCCCTTCTTATATCACTAGGTGGTAGGGTTTAACCCGCCCGGGTTGGTACCACCGCACTGAATGAAAGGTCGGTCGAATCGGCTATGTAAATAGTTTGTGTTTTCCGTCCAGTTCAGTGTAGCCGGCACGACCGAAGGGAAGCACTGACGTGGCACCAAGTTCACCCGGTGTTATGGGCTAACATCACGGATGTTGTAGGTGATGTAGCCAACCGTGTCAGTTTCCATAAAAAAAAAAAAATAATAATACAAACAAATAAAAACGGTAATACCGCCGGCGCTCTGGCGGCGGGAGGCAAGCCTCCAAGCACGCCGGCGGGTGCAGGCCGTGGCTACGGAGCTTATTAATTAATAGCACGTAGATAATAATTATTTGTACACGTTATTTTGTTTGAGTGGGATTTATGAATAAGGTCTGTACTTTCGTGGTGCCCGAACTACCGTATATCCCTACAAAATGCCTGCCTCTAATACTTTCGGTATGGGGCAGACCAGGAGCCGGCCGGCGGGTAGCGAAGAATATTTCAAAGAAATGTACTATGTCAATATACTCGTCGCTCTGGTGAACGAAAAGTTCGCGCGTCGTGACGAAACCTGCACAGAAACAATGCCCAAGTAGTTCTTGTTTAAAAGATTGATTGGAAGAAATAGCATTCTGCTATAAGTCAGCCTTATTAAATGTAAGTATTTATCTGAAAGGAAGTGTTTTTTATTTGTTATTTGTTTATTTCATTAAAAACATTTTATATATCTAATTGTTAATTTCTTTTATATAAGATCAGGCTGAAATCGTAAGGTATAAGCTGCGCTGCGTCCAGACCCTTGTTAGGCAAAGGTACAGTTATCTTTTAGTTAATTTCGTTAGTTTATTTGGAAAAATTATTTAATTTTTTTTTACACGTGCTTTACTTTTTATATTACTAAGTTTTAGTTATAGCGCACAAGAAGTGTTAATTTTAAGTGTAATGTTTTCTGTTTCTACTCTATATACTGTACCTATTATATCTTGGTATAATTTAATATTTCATTTCTTTTCATTTTCTGCCCGGCAGACAAATTGTAACTTCGTGTTTTTCTTCTAAATCACCGAAGCGAGCACATGTGGCCACCGTCCGTACTTACATTATGCATTTACATTGTAATATTATATTAGGCTCTATCATTTACTTTGAACACGTACCTTGCGTGTATTATTAGCAAAATGTTCCTTGCGAGGTTTGTACAACATTCCCGCTAAATAGTATGTTATTAAATATTTCATTGAAAAGGAGATTGGAACAAAATCCTCCGCGCTTAGCGCGCGCAAGGCTCTCACTTCATTTCGTCGACTGTAACCACTCATTCCCGTAAATAATTGGTAAGGATATCCGAAACAAAAGCCTCCAATTATAGAAGACAAAGGGCATTAGGAATGGTATCTCTTCTTTCCGCTTTCCGTCTCGATTCGTTTGGGCGAACGGGGAATTGAATTTTGAGATACACCTTTCTGTGTTCCGTAGGAATCTTAACTGAAGCTTCCGCCGCGTCGTGTTTCATCGCAACGTTCGTCTATTTGCTTGTCTTAGCTATAGTTGGGTCATGGGAAACAACATTTTGGACATTTTTATTTCAAAATAAAAAAAAATATAATAATAAATTTAAACACAATATTGACTGTTCGTCGTATCAGATAACATGCCAGTTACAAACGCATAATTTACTGACGGCCTCCATAAATGTTGTAATCAATACTAATAATAAATCTGTAAGGGATGGTCATGGAGTAAGTTACTTTGTTTTATGAGATACTGAGTTTGTAGACTCAGTATCTCATAAACCTCTGTCGCGACAGATGTTTTTGAGAGAGAGGACAGACAGCGACCTCAGTTCTCTACATAAATTATTGCGGAACCCTAAAAAATATTTTTATTTAAATGTTTTCTAATAAATTAGACCCACTGATTAGACAGAAAATAAGATATACACTTATGAACGTATATAATCCACCTTTGAATATATTATAGCTTCGAATATGCACACATGCTACTTTATAAAGTCAATAAAACTTTCTCGGCGCGGCACCGCCGCCGCCAGTATCATACAAAGTTCACATTGATCCAAGAAACATTTCTAGAACAAAATCAAAGTACATAGTGTCTTCATACATATCTAGGCAATCTTGATTTAAATTGTGCTAACGATGTTCGGTGTCGTTCCTGATCAAGTTGCGATCGACTTGCGCACAATGTAGTACGGATCTCTTGCAGCTGACATCTCTGAGTTAGTTCAAATGATCAATTATAATATTCTTAAATCAATGGAAATATTTCGGGCGGACTTCACTGAACTAATACAATTGGATTAACATTTAATTTCGTGCTGAAATAAACAGAATTTTGGGACTGTATTAATTTCATTTACAGGTGAATGGATGAAATCACATTCAACCATAAATCTAATTTTCATGTTGTATTTCCGGAATAAAGTAACTATAACTAAAACAAATCTTTAAAGAACGCGAGTACTTACTCTTTGTAAATACTTTAATTAATATTTCAAAACTTAGCAAAATACTTCTATTTTCAATGATATCTATGAGATACATTGACATATTATGTACAAGTAGTGTAGGTTGTTATGTACTTTTATTGTTATATATTTCGGCGCAAAGGGTAAGAAAGTGCGAGGAAAAAAGAAAGGGATATAGGATTATACGATTTCAATAACTAAGATGGATGATTCGACTGGATATGTCACGGCTGTTGTGTTACGAAAGAGTATTCTGTCAATGTAATTTATCTGATGTTATTTCAAGTAGGTGTTTTTCCATGTATCTTGTTTACTAGTTGGTGTTGCTCTACTACTATGCTCATGTATAACTTTTTTATTCTTAAGTAAATTGAATCGTCTGACACACAGTGATATAACATTAAAATACAAATCTACTTCTTCATTGTAGTTACACCACATTTTGCACAAATTATTGACAACAAAAAGGCGACTATTTAGTTGCATATTATATGCCTTTTAGGCATTTTCAAAGGTATTATATTCAAGCTAATTTTAGCGTAGATTGAACAGTAATCTCCTTTAGTTAGGACTTGAGAGAGGTGCATGTAGGTGAGCATGAAAGGGGTGATAGGACTAAAAAAAAAGTGTTTAATATAATAAACTACACAAGAATATTAAATAGGTACATATATATTATTATAATATTTCATATATCAATATTGACAAATAGTGACATTGGAGTAAGATGATCAACTGAATAAAGAGCTACTTCATAATTTAAGAGGCGGCAGAGGTGTGTCAGGACCGTGGCACGTGGAGATCCGTTGTCTCTGCCTATCCCACTGAGAACATTAATAACATTACGCAAGAACATTAAATATTTTACATAACATTAAGTTATATTAAAAAAAGCTCTTTATAAGGTTTCTTATCCGGTTCTTCCTTATAGATGGCATTGCTGAACGGGACATGACAAAAAAAAATCAACTACTACGTAGTACCATATAGTTACTATACCGGTAGTACTTTCAAAATAGAGAAGTAAGACAGATCAGGTCCTGCTTGGTGTACTGCTCGCACCTGTGGGATGGCTCTGCCAAATAAAGAAACTAAATAAACATTTCATTTCATTTCAAATACCAGCTTGCGCCTTTGGACTCGATCCAGCGTCGAGCCGTGCGACTAGTGGGTGACCCCGAAGTGTCCCGCGATCTAGAACCACTGCAACACCGTAGGGATGTGGGCTCCCTTAGTGTGTTCTATCGCTTATTCCATAGGGAGTGCTCGGAGGAGCTGTTTAACGCAATCCCGCCGTCCCCTTCCCACCTCAGCACCACACGCACTGGGCAGGGTTTGCATCCCTATACGCTGGACTTACCGCGGATGCGTACTAATCGATTCTGCAGATCTTTCCTCTACATACAGAACCGGTAAACTCTGGAACGCTCTCCCTGCTCATATATTCCCCTAACCAAGTACAGTCTCGGGTCCTTCAAGAGGGGCGTGAATGGGCACCTGTCAGGCCGGCATGGCATTCGCAACCCCCGCATACGACCGAATGTCCATGGGCGTCGTTAGACGCCTTATGGGTGGCTCGGCGCCATATGTCGCGCTTTCAATAAAAAAAAAAGGTATAACGACAGTTATTGCACATAAGCTTGGGCTATTTTCTTACAATACGATCTCATAGTGTCATTACAGCGCTACATTCTTTTCGTAGATAAATACTGCCAAATATTTGCTTTCTTTATTTTAGTTCAGAATGTTGCAGTGTGGTCAGCAGTTGCATGGTGGTCGGCGTTGTGCTGTAATTTAACAGAGTTCTTGCAGCACAACACCGATTACTCTGCTTACCCCGATTGTCGGGATTCAGCGTGTGTGATATGTATGTATGTAATGTTGCAGAATATTTTTTGCTTTAACCGGGTAATAATAAAAACAATACGACCGAGATGTTTTCACCATCTCCGATTAAGCTAAATCCAGTTATTTTTACCCGACTACGGCGAAGCCAAAAAAGGAAGGGTTATGAGTTTGGCGTGTATGTATGTATGTATGTATGTATGTGACTATCTATATTCCACTCTGCAGCCTAAAGTACTGGGCCGATTTGAATAATTCTTGTGCCAGTGGATTTGTCTTATTCACGGGAGTGTCATAGGCTATATAACAAAATTCAAAATGGCGGACGCACGGCTTCAAAATGTCAAATTAGTTTTTCAAAATATATTGAGTGGGGTATCAAATTAAAGATAATTAAATAACGATTCCGAAAATATATACTTTGCTATTTATTAAACTTATGTGTACAGAGAAATAGAGCAAAATGTGTGGCGCATGTATGAATAGCGATTATTCGCGATGAAGCGTAGTCGCCCGCGCACCGCGCCGCGCGCCCCTGCGGTTTCGATACGTTACATACACCAATGAAGCGCGACGACGACACGCGACGACGCGACGCGAAGAAGCGACATGGTATTGTTGGTAATATACCTATGTCCATGTACCTAGTGTAAGCATAATATGTAGCGTAGGTGTACCGTGTGGGGTCGGTACTTAAAAAGAATAGCCCCACTGCACCTCTCCCCGTCGCATGTCGTAAAAGTCGACTAAGGGATCGTCAGCCTCGGCAGCTTAATGGTGCGGTCAGTTATTGGATGGATGACCGCCCGACTGTTGGAGGCTGACCGTGGTTCGGATACCACGTTAAACTGTAGGTCCCTTCCCTTCTTACCTTACTAGGTGGTAGGGTTTATCCCGGCTGGGTTGATACCACCGCACTGAGCGAAACGTCGGTCGAAACGGCTATGTAAATAGTTCGTGTTTTCCGTCCAGTTAGTGTAGCCGGCGCGAAATGAAGGGAAGCACTGACATGGCACCCGGTGTTATGGGCTGACATCACGGATGTTGTAGGTGATGTAACCAACCGTGTCAAGTTTCCATAAAAAAAAAATAAGGTAGGTACATTAAATATACCTAATACCTACAATATTTTCGGATGCAAGTTACCCTTCAGCTAAGCGGGATATTTTGGAAGAGAAGAACCGCCGATTGCGGAAAAGTATTCCCAATTTTCTGGGTGCAGTTTTAGCCCTAGACTCGATTAGTTGCCGGAAACCTACGTCTTTGGAAATGGCGGTGCCCAGGAGGTTCAGGTGCTTCCAGACAGGTATGACGCTTTGCAAGCCAGTTTCTCACTGGCTTGGAAAGCAAAAGGACCTTCAAATCGACCTTCGCAGATAATGCGCAGCACTGAGCCTTGCTAACGTTGAAGGCGTGGGCGTAGCATTCAGGGGGCAACATATCATTGTTATACATACGAGAGTACGGAACACGGGTTCTACACCAGTTACCCTTCAACTAGGCGGGATGTGGATGAGAAGAGGCGAAGACTTGTGTCTGAACTTGAGCAAACACTCGGCTCTATTTCCGAATGGGCCGTAGCAAGTTGGTCAAGTTAAATACCTCCAAGATACAAGTTTGCGCGTTCAGTGCAAAGAGAGCGGCGTTCACACCAACTCCTTCCCTTCTTACCTTACTGGGTGGTAGGGTTTATCCCGGCCGGGTTGGTACCACCGCACTGAGCGAAACGTCGGTCGAAACGGCTATGTAAATAGTTCGTGTTTTCCGTCCAGTTCAGTGTAGCCGGCGCGAAATGAAGGGAAGCACTGACATAGCACCTAGTTCACCCGGTGTTATGGGCTGACATCACGGATGTTGTAGGTGATGTAGCCAACCTTGTCAGTTTCCATAAAAAAAAAAAAAAAAAAAAAAAAAAAAAAAAAAAAAACTCCTTCCTACCAAGGCACGTCACTTAAATTTTGCGACCACCTCGGGGTCCTCCGAGTCGAATTTTCGCACGATCTAAACTTCCGGCGTGACATCGAGGGCAAGGCCGTATAAATCGCAGATTCGGTCCTGCTTGGGGTACTGCTCGCACCTATGGGATGGCTCAGTCAAATACCAGCTGGCGCCTCTGGACTCGATCCAGCGTCGAGCCGTGCGAATAGTAGGTGACTCCCAAATGTCCCGCGATCTAAAACCACTGCAACTCCGTAGGAATACATAACTAAATCAGAGGCTGTTGAAATACAAACAGAGAGAAATATTTTCCCCCAAGTACAGTTTCGGGTCCTTCATCCTGGGCACCTGTCAGGCCGGCATGGCATTCGTAGCCTTCGCATGCTACCGAATGTCCATTAGCATCGCTAGACACCTTATGGGTGGCTTGGCGCCACATGTCGCGCTTACTATAAAAATAATATCAGTAGCTTTGGCCTCGCCTTAGTGGCTTACCTGCTTCGAGTGAGTACATTATTCAACTATGTACAACCTGAAACCGCCCTCGGTCTTCGGCCTTGAACTGATTGGTTTACTTACTTCCCGAATCCGCTTCACCCCAGCCAGATATATTTACTTACATAGACAAAGAAAATCGTGTACTTACACAGCTCAGTCTTCGGTCTTGCTCTGACTGACTTTTCATTTTACTTCAAGACTATACATCGTTCAACTATACATAATTTGTATATATATGTAGGTACTCACTCATGCGCTATTTGCAGAAAACTTTAGTTTCAAATAGAGATCACGACAAATAAACGGACGGATAGTATCAATTTTGTACCGTGTGGGGCCGGTACTTATATAAAAGAATAGCCCCACTGTTTCTCTCCCCGTGTATGTCGTAAAAGGCGACTAAGGGATATGACTTCCTTCTTATATTACTAGGTGGTAGGGTTTAACCCGCCCGTGTTGGTACCACCGCACCGCACTGAATGAAAGGTCGGTAGAAACGGCTATGTATTTAGTGTAGCCGGTACGACCGAAGGGAAGCACTGACGTGGCACCAAGTTCACCCGGTGTTATGGGCTGACATCACGGATGTTGTAGCCTGTAGGTGATGTGTCAGATTCCATAAAAAAAAAATCAATATACGAGTTACATACAACATTTAAAGTATTCAAACAGTTTTTAAAAATGCCTAAAATAAAAAAAAAAGTTATAAAAAACTAAAACCCGACTACGTAAAAGCTAATTCTGAAAATCGTTTAAATAAAAAAAAATCGTTATAAAAAACTAAACCCCGGCTACGAAAAAGCAAATTATGAAAATAGTTTAACTGTAACTAAAAATAACAAAATAATGTTTTCCATATAATTTATCAGATACAGCAATTCTCTTTTTATATTGATTCTACCTTAGCACTAACTCTATAAATTTTGATAAATTTATTATTTTTAACGTTCTAAATACAGAGCCGTGGTCGGGTGTTCTTCGTTCAACAAGACAAGTGAGACCGTCGTTGTGCATTATAGCCGTTGACGTTCGGTAATTACCTATGTATCTACTTATAATAATTTTAGATTGGCTCTGACTGATCTTACAAAAAGATGCCAGTATGACACAATGGCGATGGCCGTCCTAAGTTCCGCGCTCTACTAATGCACGACGACGGCCTCACTTGTCTTGTTGAACGAAGAACGCCCGACCACGGCTCTATATTTAAAACGTTAAAAATAATAAATTTATCAAAATTTATAGAGTTAGTGCTAAGGTAGAATCAATATAAAAAGAGAATTGCTGTATCTGATAAATTATATGGAAAACATTATTTTGTTATTTTTAGTTACAGTTAAACTATTTTCATAATTTGCTTTTTCGTAGCCGGGGTTTAGTTTTTTATAACGATTTTTTTTTATTTAAACGATTTTCAGAATTAGCTTTTACGTAGTCGGGTTTTAGTTTTTTATAACTTTTTTTTACCGTGTGTACCGTGTGGGGCCGGTACTTAAAAAGAATATCCCCACTGCATCTCTCCCCGTGCATGTCGTAAAAGGCGACTAAGGGATAAGGACAAGATGCCGGCTAAAGGGCGACAGGCTCGCCACCTCTCACCTTGGCACGGTAATTCCACCGAGTCATGCAGCAGGTGGGTCTTCGTGCCTTTACTTGCTGCTTGATCGATTGAATCTTGTTCGAATACTTTGCGAAACGTGGTGGTTGGTGTTGTGCTGTAATTGACCAGAGTTCTTGCAGCACAACACCGATTACTCTGCTTACCCCGATTGTCGGGATTTAGCGTGTGTGATATGTATGTAACTTTTTTTTGGATATAGTGACATTTCTCTTTACATTTGACAGGAGTTCACTAACAGCTTCATTGTAGCCATTGGCCTATAGAGATGTGTTACTTCCCAAAAGGAGGAGGTTCTCAATTCGACTGTATGTTTTTTTTTTATTTATTTATTTATTAATTTTTTTGTATGTTTGTTACGCGATTTCTTCGTCAATTGAGGGCCGATTTAGAAAATTCTTTTTTTGTTTGGTAGGTCATATGTTTGGCGGTTTTATATTTTTATTTTAAATAGTTTTTTAGTTCTACTTTTTTTAGGTTTTTATATTTTTTTAAATAGTTTTTTTATACTTAAAGACTTCTGAATTCCAAAATTGTTTTGTCAATTGTGCAATATTGTCAATTTGCCGCAGGAGAGCACAATACAATACAAATGTAATATTGTATAAGCGCAGAGAGCGTGACTATTGCAGAAGGCGGCAGAGGTTTAGCAGGCGGGCGGATGTGGCCGATAATAGCCATACAGCCTGAACATTCTACAGCTAAATTCAGTTTTGTCACGGCACTTGTAACACTGTGCACTCGAATCTTAAGACGATATACATTATTAAAATGATAAAACTATATGTAATACGTACGTCAGTGAAGCTGGAGTTCTTTGATGAATAGTTTTGTAATATTGAACCCTGCGCAAAAATTGAGTAACGTAAGTTGACTGAAATAAATTAAATCCATGGTTCGGATTCGATATTAAACTGGAACTAGAACTGTTTCTCTTCTTTATTAGGTGGTAGCATTACCTAAACATTTCCACCCGGATTGATACCACAGCAACGAATGAAGATCGGTTGAAAGACCATCAACAATATTCAGTGTATTCATCACCAACAAAGGAAAACGCTGATATGACAACATTACAAATAATAATATTAATAATCAATTACGTCATTAGAGTCTCCCTCGGAAGATTGCTCTAAAAATTTATCGAGGCGCCGCCGTCGCCGCTCACTAAGAAACGAGCTAGGAGCAAATTATTTGTCCGCTTGGAACAAATTAAACTGTATCTTATAGACAAGAGTATTGCCAATATTTTAATATAAAAATTAAGCAAACTAGTTTGTAGGGACGATTTGAAACTAAAATGCCGAGATCCAAAACAAGAAGAGCAAAATAAAAAGACATAATCCTATTTGCGGCTGACCAAAACCACTCTCGGGAGCGGAGAGGGATTGCCGCTAGCGTTTAAGAAGAAAGAAGCCCAAGAAAATCAGTCTTCAACGTCGCAGCCCTCTACCTCGGCCCAGACGCTTCCGGTCGACTCGAACGACCAGGACGATCATGAGGAGATAGAAAATGCACTGTTAAGAAGTGCCAACACCGACGAGTGGAGCAATATGGGCCCGTCCATGTCGAAGAGTTCGCGGCACGTCTAACAAATTGTTCGATTTCGCGAAATGACTAGCGGTAGTAGCCCGTCTTCTTCACACCCAGATTATTTTTTCTAAGTTTACTTATTTAATAAGGTCCGTAAAGAAGTGTAACTTCACAAAATAAGGATAAAATGTCATATAAAAAATATAACATAATTTAGCTCTATAATGCAATATGGCGCATAGAAACGGAACGAGCGAGCGTCGCGTCGGCGCGGCGAGGCGGCGGCGGCGGAGGCGGAGGCGGCGGGGGCGGAGGCGGAGGCGGCGGGGGCGGCGGCGGCGGTGGCGGCGGCACACTGCACCAGCAATCTCCGCTTCTCGCCTGAGACAATACAACCCCATTCCAGATACAGCCTATCTATTAGGTGACGTCCTATTCCGTGCCGACTCCAGATGTGTTTGGAAAATATATAATAATGTATGCATATATTAATGTGTATGTTTTTTTATGGACGACCGGCACGGGTGGCTGCGCCCAAAAGTTCAAAGGGAGATTAAGACATAGCCAATAACACCACTCCTCGCGAAACCACGGTCAGAGAGGCGCCGTGCCAGGTGGACAAAGAGAATATAATTATAATTCAAATCAATGAAAGCGTGGTTACTAAATACTCATTTTATTTTAGATAAATGTAAGGTGTAGTAGGTCACGTCGTCGACGGTGAATTTGACTGTACCTGAGGCTCTGACGTCTCGCTCAGCAACCCAGCCAGCCATATACAGGATGTTTCAGGATATGGTTGAGAAATTTCAGGAATATAAAGTACCTGTATCGGATTTCTCAAATCGAAATTCTGTATTTTTTTTCATACAAAAATTTAAGACCATTATTTTCTTTTCTTTTATTTTAAATTTAAACAGGAAAATACAGCCTGTCATATATAGACATATAATTAGTTCTCTAATAATTAATATTTTCAATAAATTAGTTACCAAAAGCAAATCACACGAAAGGTTTTCAAAACTTAGTTTTATTTCATTATTTTCATAAGCGCTTCTCAATTACGCATGAGTGCTTTGGGTTAAAATAATTAAGCACATCTCACTGAGGCCCCACAGTTTTCTATAGTTTGTTATCAAATTTTAACCGCGGGAAAGGGTTTTTGTTGTCCACTTAATTAATAGGCCATTATGAAATTGATTGGATTGCGGAGCACACGGGATCAAACAATTTTGAACACCACTTAATGTGGCTGACTTGCGGAAATTTGAAAGATTACTGATTGGAAGATAGTAGAGTAACCCACTTTAATTGTTAACTATAAACAGTAAACATCCAAAGAACTTCTATTGTCATGATGATATTGTATCCACTTAACTTCGTCCCTAACATAAAATGTTGTTAGCCTCGGTAGCTCAGTGGTACGATCGATCGACCACCGCTCGTGATCCTAAGTACAACTGGACTCGATCAGAACTTGGATGAATGGCCATTCGATCGTTGAGACTAACCGTGGTTCGAAATTCACGGAAATCTGTAGTAATAACAATCCCCAAATGAGCACAATTGACATGAGACGGGGCATGTTCATAAACATTCATAGCCCACCGCCCCACGAGTGTAACAGAGGCAGATCTGCAATATTGTTTTTATGCACATTATTTATAATAAACTCTTTCTAATATGGTTTGGTTTAATTTTAGCATAAGTGTGAAATATAATAATATCATGGTTAATAATTAGTGATAAAGCCGTACATTGTCATTAGTCTTCAGAATATAATAAATATTTCTTGTTCATTTCTTTCTTTCGTTGATGCCTTTATTTAATTCAATATTCATTAATAATGAAAATACAAAATAAACTCAAACTAATATAAACTAAGACTAAAATATTATCTTTTTATGAAATTTTTCTAAAAACATAACTTGCTCGATGAGTAGCCAATCCTAGCATTCTGAATTCTTTGGTAGAAATGTAACATTTTTGCTTCAGGTGATTATTGCCCTAACAAAACTATAAAAACACATACGTGTAGCTACACTTGGTGACATAGCTATAAAATATTGGCTTTTGCTGTTCCGTCGTATCCAACAAATATCATCTCCGTGCATTTCGCATCCAGCTTCTTCCTGGAATATGCATGTATGCAGCACATCCTACCTACAAAATGTTGACTTGTAGCCAGTGCTACGACACATTCGTAAAGGTTTTCGATTCGTTGAAATTGTTGCGTAGCATTGCTACGACATATTCGTAGAAGTGTTTAATTCGTAGAAAATATTACGTAGCAGTATTACCACATATTCGTATAAGTGTAATTAGTAGAACATGTTATGTAGCAGTGCTACGACCTAATCGTAGAAGTGTAATTAATAGAAAATGTTGCGTAACAGTGCTACGACATATTTTTAGAAGTGTTTAATTCGTAGAAAATATCGCGTAGCAGTGCTACGACCTATTCGTATAAGTGTAATTAATAGAAAATGTTGCGTAGCAGTGCTACGACATATTTTTAGAAGTGTTTAATTCGTAGAAAATATCACGTAGCAGTGCTACCACATGTTCGTAGAAGTATAACTAATAGAAAATGTTGCGTAACAATGCTACGACATATTCGTAGAAGTGTTTAATTAATAGAAAATATTACGTAGCAGTGTTACCACATGTTCGTAGAAGTATAACTAATAGAAAATGTTGCGTAACAGTGCTACGACATATTCGTAGATGTATTTAATTAATGGAGAATATTACGTAGCAGTGTTACCACATGTTCGTAGAAGTATACCTAATAGAAAATGTTGCGTAACAGTGCTACGACATGTTCGTAGAAGTATAAATAATAGAAAATGTTGCGTAACAGTGCTACGACATATTCATAGAAGTGTTTAATTAATAGAAAATATTACGTAGCAGTGTTACCACATGTTCGTAGAAGTATAACTAATAGAAAATGTTGCGTAACAGTGCTACGACATATTCGTAGAAGTGTTTAATTAATAGAAAATATTACGTTGCAGTGTTACCACATGTTCGTACTTAGTATAACTAATAGAAAATGTTGCTCTGACTAGCCAATGTCACCTCCGAGAAGGTAGGTGCCATACCGGAGACTTCCCTGGATTGCTGGCTATACTGGACTAGAGGAGAACACAACCGAGGTTGCTATGCGGCCATCTTACATCCAGTACGGTGGTACCAACCCAGTCGGCTACAATTTGAGCCTACCACCTAGTAAGGGGCAAGGGAAGGGACCTACAGTTTTACACCGGTTCCGAACGGTGAAGCAGCGGGTGTAGGTATGCACGTAAATTTTTTGCTTTTTTGCAAATGCTTGCATAAATTCATATACATTATGGGATGTGACAGTGCCTTATAGAGGAAGGGTAGGACACTAAGTAAAGGTTGACTGGATGAAAAATTCCTATAGAGGGTGATTACGCTTAAATTATTTTTTCCAAATTAATGCTAAGAAAATATCTAAGACGTCGACGACGACTAAGGCGTCGTCTAAATAAGACGACGCCAATCGGGAATAATCAGAACCGCGCTGTCCATTAAACTTATTCTGAACAGCGACCACCGCGATCGTAACAAAACATGTTTCGGATTCATTCACAGGTTGTATGTAATGAGGAAGATTCTAAGATGTGCGTGCTTAGTTAAGATTTATATAATTAATTTTTTTACTCATATTTCTGTATTAAATTTCACAAATTAAAGGAAAATGTATTAGTAGAAAAAGTAAAAAAAAAACGATATACTTCCTATTTTGGTTTAAACTGATTATTTTGGTTAAACATTGTTTTAAGATTCAGATTCAGATTCAGATATTTATTTCGCCATAAAGAACACACAACAATAACAATATTACATTGAGACATATGCATATTCAGTATGGTTCGTCATAGTTTTTGTTTTATCCCTTTCAGCAATGCAATCTATAAGGAAGAATCGGGCAAGAAACCTTACAGAGCTTTTTTAAAATTGCTTAAATATAACTTACATGCAAATTTTTAATTATGTTAACTATAACATACTATATCTAATAAAAAATAAAAATAATAAGTAAAAATATATTATTTATATTTATAAAGTAAAAAGAAGAATAAAGTACAAGAACAAAGAACTTTTAATAATTTTGTGTTTACTTTGTTTAAACTTACGAAGCTTTTACGACAGAGAAGTGCACTATACACTACAAAGAAAATGCACTGGCGCTACTTTTAAATGCGTGCACCATAACAGGCCGAGGATTTTTTTTCCTTAAAAATTTAAATACTTTCCAAGAGTTTGTGGAAGCTGAAAACTCTTCTATCTTTCATGTACTTTGAGTACTTTGATACGGAGGAGGTGGTTCAAGGTTCATTTTTATAGGTTAAATATTCTCTAAAGTGAAACCTTAATGTTTCAATTTAATGTGCCAAAGCTTTATTATGCGCATTGAAAAGAAGAGTGTATACGTATATTGTAACAAGTGTATAGTATATTATTCAATAAATATCTTCGTTGGCACGGTTAGTAGTGCAGTGTGCTACGTGCAAAGGTGTTGTAAAGTTTTAGTGCTGGCAGGCTGCTCAATAGCACTCCATACTCCACGCGACGCGCGACCCGTCACTAAGTGGATTTAGCTTTATGGTCTGGAACTAATCCTATGGCCAGCTCGGCAGTAGGGAGAGAAGCAACTTTTTAACGTAAAAAACGAAATATTATCTATAACATTGCCGGGCGCCTAGTTTTACTATACTGAATGTCTGTATGTTATTACGCGCGCTGTGTAAGAGTAGATCACTTTTAAGCCTGAAATTGTAAATGGTGATTATTGACCTTCCAAATGAGAGAATAGCTAGTATAAAGTCTTTTAGCGTCACGCCTGTTTCCCGGTGGGGTAGGCAGAGACAGCGCATCTCCACGTGCCACGATCCTGACACACCTCTGCCGCCTCTTCCACTCCCATAATGTTCTTCATGCATGCTCGTCGGTTACAGGTACTATGCACGTTCCCCTTTTTGAGCACATGCCCGATCTGGATGATTTTACATTGTGACAGTTGCTCGATTAAGAACTTAAATGAATTGGAGAACGAACAAGAAACTTTAAATATTTTAAACTTAAAATGTTTATTAATAAGATATTACCAAAGGCGATCTTGAAAAGTGCTAGGACAAAACAATGTTTGTGGAGTAGCTAATAGAGTCAAAGAGCTGTCTGCGATTGCATATAGCAATCTGCTTACATTGGCCTGGCCGTGTCCTACGAACATTGGAGAGGTGTATGTCCAGCAGTGGATGCTTACACGTTGACTGACTGACTGATCTGCTTAAAACGTCACTGAACTGCACACCGCCTGCATTGGCAAAATAACAATGCCTCTTTTCGTGAGAAACGTAAAGCAAATACTAGAAAACTTATAAAGAAGCGGAAACATCGATTGTGGAGCGGCTCCATTTAGTTATTTTAAGAATTGAGGTGACAATTCGGAATCATGTATTTGAAGAGCGATTTGAAAATAAGCCTATTGCCCTTTGGCACGGCACTTATCTCAGACCGCGATTGTTGCATCAAGCAG
This sequence comes from Nematopogon swammerdamellus, assembly GCA_946902875.1. Classification (NCBI taxonomy): domain Eukaryota; kingdom Metazoa; phylum Arthropoda; class Insecta; order Lepidoptera; family Adelidae; genus Nematopogon; species Nematopogon swammerdamellus. Next base: position 8,520,491 of record OX336340.1, on the reverse strand, counting down.
CTATTCTGTTATAACTGCAATACATAACAATAGCGGTTACATAGTTTTGAATTCTCTGAGGTCACGAGTCACCACAAAATTGGAAGAATATAATCCCTCGACACTGGACGAGCCAATCGATTAAGGAGCATCCTAAATGCCCACTTAAGTAATAATCGATCTGTGGGCCGCGCGAGAGGGGCCGAGGTCGCGGACGGATGAAGCGGGAGGCGCGTTCATATGTTACGGATGCTAGTGGATAGTGGAGGGAGCTTGCGAGACCACTGGTTTAATCGAATAATAAAAACAAATTTGATAAAAATTTTTTTTTAAAACAAGCTTTTATAAAAAAATTACTAAAATGTGCGTTTTAGTTTTTTAGGGTTCCGTAACCGTCGTCCGGGACCCTATTACTAAGCCTACGCCGTCTGTCTGTCTGTCCGTCTGTCCGAGGGTTGCATCTCTTGAACCGTAATAGGTAGCCTGTTGAAATTTTCACATAATATGCGTTATTATGGCCGATATAACAACAAATAATAAAAATAAGAAAAAGTAAAATTTCATAAAACACGCCATATATGATGGCCGATGGATCGGAGGGATGGAAGGCGTCGACTTTGTGGGAGCGCGGTCGGAGGGTTCGAAGGGGTCGAAGATGGAGGGTTTTATATCACGCCAAAGTAGTATCACTTATAACGAGCGTACATAAGCAACAATTTTTTTGTCAATTTTGAGTATACTGGATTTTATTGTAACCAGAACCAAAAGGGGTTGCAAAATTTCAGTTCAATCGGTTGAGTGGTAATGGCTTAAAATTCAGTTGCAGAATTTGACCCATACTAACAAGTGAAGTTAAATAAAAGCTTGTTAAAATATAGTTTCAGGAGATGTTTGACAAACTTTAGGAATAGAAAGTACTCATTATTAGAAGAAATTTTTTTTTCATACAAAACATTGGAAATTGTAATAAAAACTAAATAGATAGTGAGTCGTCGTCGCAGTGACAGCCCACACCGTAGCGCCAGCCAATCAGCGTCCGACGCCTATCCACGACGGCCGGCGGCGCGGCGTGCGCGACTCGAGTGTTTAAACGTGCGAGTGAGAACTCTCAGCAAAATTGTTAATCTTGCTCTCAAGCTGTGTTTTCGATAGACTATGGGCGGTGTTATTATGTGGCTAGTCACTAAATACTGTTAAAAATATATTTAAAAAAAAATACCCTGCGAAGTTTCTTGTCGGTTCTTCTTCGTGGGTGTAATCGAACCGGATAGAACAAATTGTGACAAGTTCGAGTGCAGTCTAACTGTCATATGAATGATCAATAAACAATACAATACAATACAAAAACGCGCCGAAAACAATGAGGCTGCAGCAATAATATATTATATATAAGTATGTACATTCGTGCTTCGTCTCGTCGTTCCGCACGACGCGTTTATGCTCACGCGCCCCGCTGCGCTCGCCATACCGAATCATGATGAAACGATTTTCACGAAAAAGTACTATAAAATGGCCGAATCTGGGAAAAAAAATTAGAGCTTTTCGTCTTCAAATATATGGACTCCTTTCGAACCCTGAAGTTACGCAACCCTATCCTGAAACATCCTGTATAATTGTGTACCTATAATAATTATACGCATACGCGTATTGTACTCACAATTGACCGATGTATGCGATAACATTAGAGTGTGGAAGGAGCTTCAGGTTCAGAGGTATACCAGAACCGTGGAATGGCGACATTTTGTGTACTTAAAAAGAATAGTCCCACTGCATCTCTCCCCGTCGCATGTCGTAAAAGTCGACTAAGGGATCGTCAGCCTCGGCAGCTTAATGGTGCGGTCAGTTATTGGATGGATGACCGCCCGACTGTTGGAGGCTGACCGTGGTTCGGATACCACGTTAAACTGTAGGTCCCTTCCCTTCTTACCTTACTAGGTGGTAGGGTTTATCCCGGCCGGGTTGGTACCACCGCACTGAGCGAAACGTCGGTCGAAACGGCTATGTAAATAGTTCGTGTTTTGCGTCCAGTTCAGTGTAGCCGGCGCGAAATGAAGGGAAGCACTGACATGGCACCTAGTTCACCCGGTGTTATGGGCTGACATCACGGATGTTGTAGGTGATGTAGCCAACCGTGTGAAGTTTGCATAAAAAAAAAAAAAACACACTCATACCAATGTATAAAGAATGCCTTATTCTATAAGATGGTTGGAGGGACAGTTAGAAATATCATGAATTCTCAAGAAGGTGTATATATGTGTGAAAATACAATAACGAAAAAAATTTAAATGATTGATTGCACACAAATTAAATAAGGACAATATAGGAATTATTATAGTAAATAAAAAGAGTCAACAAAGCAAAAACCGTGACTGATTTCTTCTAGTCGACTATTCAGGATATCCGTAATATTGCAACAGTGTGAACTAAGGACAGAATGAAAAATGAAGCCATTAATAAAGGAGGTTCCGCGAGGTCCGATATTGCGCAGTCTCCAGGGGAAGGCTCGCGTTATTGCTCCACTGTACCTGCTGATTATACGCGAGGTAAATTATGGGGAAGTGTATGAGAAAATAAATAACAAAACATTTACCTAGGTACTGTAACATCTTACCGTATGTCTATTTTTGTTATGAATTTGCCAAAACTAATATGGTTGGCTAATTCAATTGCTACAATGTAGCATGATGTGATGTTAGCCCATTAGAAAGGATGAAGGAATTAATTAAACTCCAAATAAAAATAAAGCATTAAAATAATTAAAGAATTACTTCATTTTCATTTCGAGACTAGGTGTGATGCCAGGCTTATTTTTAGTTGAATCGTAATTGAGTTTCTAATATTAGGCAAGCGCGTGAAGCGCGGTTAATAAGAGTTGCTGATATACCCCGCACGCCTCCGCTTTTAAAAAACAAGCACATGTAAAAATTATAATAACGCTGTGAACGAAAAAAAAATTATAAATCACTTTCATTGCATTATGTTTTTTCGAAGCTGTAGGTATGTCTATTTTCATCAAACAAAAATCACAAAAACTGTAATAACCTCTCCCCTATACCTATTGTTTTTCCTTAGATATTAAAGGCAGAATTATCAAAAATCTACTCTTTAGCTCTAGAACAACTAGAATATAAAGAATCGAAATATGGCCAGCGTATAACTTTCAAGTGATCTCTAGGTTTGTCAGAAACAGTGTCGCTAATTCGTACACATAATTCCTGTAAAATGGACCCAATTATTACTTCCTTTTCAGGAAGCCGTTGTGTACCGTAATAACTCAGAGTACTAACTCTCATTTCCTAAATCTATTCTAGTAAATTCTAATATCAACATTAAAGCACTTACCAAACTAATTGCTCATTCATCTATAGTCATTAAACCCTTCTGGTTTCCCTCTGTGTTCTATGTGCACGCTTCGACAGCGCGCTCACGTACCTCGCTTGCGAGCTTGTGAGACCCGCCAAAATTCAAAATGAAAGTGTTCTGATGTTTGTGTTATTGTTATTATTAAATTATGATCAATGTATTACTTGATAGCTTAATTTTGTTGTGCTGTTCAATAGATGAAATCTATTATTTTATATTTTCTTCTAAATTTTAGAACTTCAACAATACAAACTTTTATTGACCCCTTTTGAAGGGGTTTGTGGAACTGGCCCCACTAAATTCGTATGGACCCTCGGTCCATACGATATTTATCCATCGCCAGTCCCCGTGACTCCCAACGCAGATAAATTTGTACTTAAGCTACAAATTTATTATTTGTCCCTAGGAGTCCCCGTTTTCTGATCTGTACAAAATATACATCTTCAGACAGATTTACCAATTTAATCTCGTAGTGTTATGTTGGAGTTCAAAAGATATTCTTTTGTCCTCCCTAAAGGCATAAGTGTATGCTTTTAATTGTGCGTGTATAGTGTATATGTTATGGTTTATATTTCTGTGGCTATCTATTGATATACCTACAGAAATTGTTTTATTCCAAATGATGCGGTCAGGGGTCCACCTTTCACCGAAATCAATTAGGAATATTTTCTTAAGGGTTTATTAAAATGGTGTGCTGGTCATAATCTACATAACCTATACAGGTATATTTAAACCTGATTTACGCAATCTCCCTACGTCCTAAAACGTAACTAGCCAGTATGTTGCATATGCATATATATTACAAAATTTACCTTTGAATTCCACTATCCTAACCGGTCTGACACGATTCACTAAAATCACCTTAAATAAAACACCATTACAAATAGAATAGCGTAAAACAATAAATTCAAACGAAACCACAACACCCGCCACTGAATCTAATCGCGAAGTTAACACTTAATAAAAATATACTTTTATATCAAAATACGGTAAAACCACTGATTTTACATATTTAAATTCGACATATTTTTTAATAATTACGCGTGGTTCAAACACTCTTATATACGTATGATTTACGAATTTAAAGATCGGGTTTTGTTTCTTTTAATCTTCTCTATATTTTAAAATACCTTCCCAATGTACTAGTCCTCATGGCAGGCCAGTTCGGACATAGTGTCATTGTAAAAGTTCTTTGGAAATCCTTCCATCACCAGTCAAGATTCCAGAATCCAGCTCAACCTTCATCCAGAACTCAAAAGGCTCAAAAAGAACATCCAAAATATAATTCGCAACCTAGTTGAAAATTCCTATATCACCCCCAAAATTACAAAATCCAGCTCAACCTTCATTTGCAACTCCGAAAGCTTTACAGAAATTCCCACACTAAAATTCACGAATCAAACAAACTCTATTCACTGACTTCCTTTATGTACGTGAAATTTATGATCAGGTCACAGTCCATTATATTTTAATATAAAATAAAACCTTCCCAATGTACCTGTCCTCATGGTAGGCCAGTTCGGACATAGTGTCATTGTAAAAGTTCTTTGGAAGTCCTTCCATCACCAGTCAAGATTCCAGAATCCAGCTCGACCTTCATCCAGAACTCAAAAGGCTCAAAAAGAACATCCAAAATATTTTCCGTAAAACTAGTTGAAAACCCCTATATCACCCCCAAAATTACAAAATCCAGCTCAACCTTCATTTGCAACTCCGAAAGCTTTACAGAAATTCCCACACTAAAATTTACGAAACAAACAAACTTTATTCACCGGTTTTTACAAAATCATTTATGAACTAAGAAAACCTTCCCAATGTACCAGTCCTCATGGTAGGCCAGTTCGGACATAGTGTCATTGTAAAAGTTCTTTGGAAGTCCTTCCATCACCAGTCAAGATTCCAGAATCCAGCTCGACCTTCATCCAGAACTCAAAAGGCTCAAAAAGAACATCCAAAATATTTTCCGTAAAACTAGTTGAAAACCCCTATATCACCCCCAAAATTACAAAATCCAGCTCAACCTTCATTTGCAACTCCGAAAGCTTTACAGAAATTCCCACACTAATATTCACGAAATTAAACTAATTTCAATCACCGGGGTTTTTTACCAAATTCATTTACTAAGAAAACCCAATCAAAAATACACGCGAGCGAAGCCGAGTGAAATTATTCACTAGGAAAACCCAATCGAAAATACACGCGAGCGAAGCCGAGCGATACTTCTTTCCCGAACTTATTCGAAAACTCACGCGAGCGAAGCCGTACTAACTTTCGTACCTGGGCTCTCGCTAAATACGCACGACCGTCTCCTTCGACTCCCAAAACAGACTGAACTCCCCACGCTCCCCTCCCTCTCCTTTTATAATCTTTCCTCGTGTCACAATCCTGACACGCAGGAACAAATCGAACGGTGGCCTCCTAGTATGGCCATGACACGTTCGTGTCACGGAGCGCGATTTTGTATGGAGATTGAATTTCGATTTTTAGTATGGGCTGGACACGTTTGTGTCACGCAGGAACAAATCGATCGGCTGCCTCGTAGTATGGCCGTGTCACGTTTCTGTCCGGACTCGTAATTTTGTATGGAGGATAATTTTATGTTTTTAGTATGAACTGGACACGTTTGTGACACGATATAAATTCGATTTTGGAGGGAAAACAAACCCTCTTCGTACCTTCCACATGGTACCTAAAGCTGTTTCGCTCGTCAGCGATGCGATTTACCTCTACTTCGGGGGTTTTAACACCACTTCCCCGCACCCATTGTGCATCTCCGCATGCAGAGAACTGTTGCTTTTGTTATATAAATTAATTGATGTTATTACATGTGCTCTATTAATAAATCGACTTTTAGCGCCATAACGGAGTGTTTTATTTATATATTTTTGTTTAATATCGTCTATATTCTTCGAGTATTTTCATTTAAAATGCTAACGTTCCAAGTTGTTAGTTTTCTTATTGTCTATATATTAATTCCTGTACATGCGTGATACCATCTTCCGTGTTTGATAATACTATTCATGTACGGAACCTGGACACGCAGAAACCAATCGAAATCTCCTTACCATCGTCGTGTTTTATTCATGTCAGGACACGAAACCATTCCTTCATACTAACACCGCTTAACGAAAACCCCTCCCGCACCGCTTGACAAATTACCTCAGGTCGCTCCGCCTCGCCCCGCGGCCCACGCGCGCCCGCAGCTCGGTAATACCTCACCCCTTGTCTTGTTTACCTCATACCTCTCTCCGCCCCGCGCGCACGCTCCAACGGATATTTATTTGAATGTTGGCGTCATACTCAATGAAACGTTGTTTTGTTTTATTTTATGTTTTTGTTTAATAACTGGTACTTTGTTTATATACTCTTCCCTTTATAAAATGTTTAGTGTATTAGTTTGAATCATTAATAAATAATTATTAAAATAATTTTAGACCCTGTGCGATATCTTCACAGAGATCACGAAACTTCAAATTCCCATAAACTCCGTCATGTCCAGATTCCAGACACGCAGGAACAAATAGACCAGCGACCTCATAGTATGGCCGTGTCACATTCGTGTCCTGACACGAATTTAGTATGGAGATTAAATTGAATCATTAGTATGGACTCGACACGAATCGGACACGCAGGAACAAATCGAACGGCGCCCTCTTAGTATGGCCGTGACACGTTCTTGACACGCAGGAACAAAACGCTCGGTTGCCTCGTAGTATGGCCGTGACACGTTCGTGTCACAGAGCGAAATTTCGTATGGAGATAGAATTTAATTTTTAGTATGGGCTGGACACGGTTGTGACACGCTCGAACAAATCGAACGGTGGCCTCGTAGTATGGCCGTGTCACATTCGTGTCCTGATACTATTTTAGTATGGAGATAAAATTAGATTAATTAGTATGTGCTGGACACGGTTGTGTCATGCAGGAACAAATCGAACGGCGGCCTCGTAGTATGGCCGTGTCACATTCGTGTCCTGACACAAATTTAGTATGGAAATAAAAATAAATTATTAGTATGAGCTTGTCACGTTTCTGACACATAGGAACAAAACGTACGGTGGCCCCGCAGTATGAGCGTGTCACGATCGTGTCTTGACAATAATTCATTCTTTCATACTAACAACTCGCAGCGAAATAATCACTACTCGCGCTCCTTGACTCGCTACCTCATGCCGCGCTCAAACGGCGTGATGATACCGCGATCTCTGACCCCGCGCCCGCAAGACGCGCGCCTTCTTACCTCACCTCTCCGCCGTTTCGTACGCGCCCATGTCTTGTTCCCCTCTCACCGCGTGTCAGGATTACCTCATGCTACCTTCCCCGCCTCGGCGCTCTATAGTGTTTTATATGCGAACCAACTGATGTTATTATATTTCTTGTTTGTCTAATTGCGCGTCGTATTGTAATGGCCGTTCGCGCCATTTTATTTCTTAGTGGAGTGTGCAGTCACGATTGAATTTATTAGGTGATTAGTTAAATTGTAATATAAATTATTTTGTTAATGAAACGTTTTAATGTTCTATAATTTAGCTTTGTATTACTATTGGCTATATATTTATCTTTTTTACCTTGTGTGATTCCATCACAGTCGCCCGCATAGAGGTTCGTAACGAAGCAAAGTCAACGGAACCTCATTCCGTGACGCTTGATCTCGTTAAGAAGCTATATACATTATGATCTTGAAAATTACTTCTTCTTTGTTAGGGTTTTATTGTTCCCTTCCAAGAAGTTTGTATATATAATTATTTATCACTGTTAGGGTTCAAGTTCCCTTCCAGAGACCCCCTTCTTCTATAATTTTTAATTTGTGTGTTTTTTTTTTTTCAACACCATCTGTCCACGTGCTTTAGGAAGTTCTTACCCTCCAGCTTAGGATTTATCTCCCTTAGCTTAAAGAGAAAAGATTTTTAGAATGCATACCACAACCTTACCACCTCCGGCTTAGACCATGTTTGCACTCTTTCCCTTATCTTCCATTTGCAGCTCGTGCCAATACTACATTAAACAAATATTTTAGTGTAATTGATTTAGTTTATTATTAATAAATCTAGGAATTTAGGCAAAAGTTATCACCTCAAAGCCTTAGATCCCTATATTCTGCCTCTAACAGATTTCCCAACAGTGCAGGAACCTCTAGTCTCATCCTTTACCGTATGGGCCGAAACAGAACATCACCGCTTACAGTGCAATACACACCTTACCACCTCCGGCTTAGGCTATGCAAGCAGTTCGGCAGGACAGAACTGGTCCGTGAAGAACACATAACACACCTTACCACCTCCGGCTTAGGCTATGCATGTATCCTAGCACAACAAGCTTCCATTAAAGGCAGAGTAGTCGGGATACATATTTTCAAAAGACTTCGAAATCGACTCATGCATCATTTTGGATCCTAACTCACCTATTGACGAATAGACGGACTCGGTATGCTTGTAAACGATTCTACTTTAACTCCTCCAACATTTCTCCGGTTAATGATTTCAAACCAAATACTACACTCATTCACTGTAAATAGACCAGAAAATGTCATCCTGAACTTCCAACGCTCCATTTTTTTGTGTTCGGAACGCCTTTAGTAGACGATGTCATAATCCCTCCCCAGCGTGAGTCAGACTCAGTAAAATGTAAAGTTCTGCACTTAAGGCATTTTCACCTCACCTTTTCTAAGTCCCAAATTGTGTGTTCTTCACACTGAATTTAATTTAACATTATTTTCGAAGCAATGTATGGGAAAACCAAACGAAGCCAAAGTATCCTGATTCCTTGTAAAGGTCCCTTCAGGTTAGAGCGCTGCTCTCATTAGAAGGAAATTTCACTACAGAGTACAGACACTACAATACCCGCAGGTTTACTCGCGTATTTTACACAAACATCCAAAACCATCCACTCAAGTCAACAAGTCTATTTTAAATTTTTGTTACTTCTTATTTAGAAGTAATTTAGTCTAACTCTCCTCACTGTACAGCATTTTATTTATTTATTTTGTCATATTTATTTCCCGTTTTTTTTTTTTTTTTTTTTTTTTTTTTTTTTTTACTTATTTATATTAATTTTATATATTTATAAAATAAATTACCTATATAAAATTTATACAAACAGACATAAACAAAAGACGGTATTCTCGCCGGCGACGGGAGACGAGAATTATTATTATTATTATTATTTATCGTAAGGACCGATACAGTACATCACTGTTTACAATGCAATACACGCCTTACCACTCCTGGCTTAGGCTATGTAAGCAGTTCGGCAGGACAGAACTGGTCCGTGAAGAACACATAACACACCTTACCATCACCGGCTTAGGCTATGCAAGTAGTTCATTATTTTTTTTTTCTTTTTATTTTAGAATTAATTAATATATTTATTTATTATTTTTTTTTCTTCGCCCGCATGACTTTACTTACTCTGTGAAATTTAATTTTAATTTTCTAACCCGTATGAATCTATTTATTTTAACAATAATTTAATGAGCACTACTCTAGTGGTTTATTTACAGTATTTATGAGAATGTAACCCACAACTACGTCTATCAACAATTCAATACGCTCGCTACCGACAAAGTATCCTTAACATGATAAAAGTCACCGACAGATAACGTGATAATAGAAATTGAAGAAGGTTTTGTATAGTGTAACGATTATGCGTAACAGTAGGTTGTTTCACATAATCAATTTTGACAAGGCGCTTAATAAAATTACATTTTTTTTTTTTTTTTTTTTTTTTAATTTTACTTTATTTTACAAAGTTATTCCATTAGATAAATTTTCTCTGGTTCCTATTTTATCACAATCCTTTTCCTTTGTAGGTTTTCTTGTAACCTGTAAAATAACACAAAATGTCAATATTTTATATATTTTACAAAAAATTTTTTTTTTTTTTTTTTTTATAAATATTTACTAACCTGTTTGTAAATGCTTAGAAGGATTGTTTTCTTTTTTTTTTTTTTTTAAAGAAAAAAAATTTTTTTTTTTTTTTTTATTATTAAATCATTTTATTAGTCTTCTTCTATAAAATTAAACATGTTTACATACTGTTAAATTACATAAAATGTATCAAAATCATATTTTCAATCTTCTTAAATAAAATTAAACCTGTTACAACCTGTTGAATTACATGAAATGCAACAAAAATCGTTTTATTAACTTTCTTCTATAAAATTAAACCTGTTTACAACCTGTTAAATTACATAAAATGCAACAAAATTTATTTTATTAATCTTCTTCTATGAAATTAAACCTGTTTACAAACTGTTAAATTACATAAAATACAACAAAAATCAATCTCCTTAAAATTAAACTTATATTAACAATGTGTACTTGTGTTCTTTATTGTAATTTTTATCACAGATGCATCACGCCAGAACTAGCGAGATTTAATTTTAAACCCTATCGAACATGTTAATGTCCTCATATTATAATAAAGGAATTCTAGCTGGGACGCACAAGAATTAACCTAAAACCCTAACAGAGAATGTTAAGTGACCCCCCTTTTTATAAGGAATTCACGCTGGGACGCACGTGAATTAACCTAAAACCCTAACAGAGAACGTTAAGTGACCCCCCTTTTTTATAAGGAATTCACGCTGGGACGCACGTGAATTAACCTAAAACCCTAACAGAGAACGTTAAGTGACCCCCCTTTTTTATAAGGAATTCACGCTGGGACGCTCGTGAATTAACCTAAAACCCTAACAGAGAATGTTAAGTGACCCCCCTTTTTATAAGGAATTCACGCTGGGACGCACGTGAATTAACCCAAAACCTGTATGAAAGGTAAACACCCTGTATGAATGGATGACACCCAGTATGAACGGAAAACACCCTGTATGTATGGAAAACATCCTGTATGAATAGAAAACACCCTGTATGAATAGAAAACCCCCTGTATGAATGGACACCAGTATGAACGGAAAACACCCTGTATGAATAGAAAACCCCCTGTATGAATGGAAAACCCCCTGTATGAATGGACACCCAGTATGAACGGAAAACACCCTGTATGAATAGAAAACCCCCTGTATGAATGGAAAACCCCCTGTATGAATGGACACCCAGTATGAACGGAAAACACCCTGTATGAATAGAAAACACCCTGTATGAATAGAAAACCCCCTGTATGAATGGAAAACAAAATAAAATCTTTACTAATGAAATCTGTTTAGATTTAGTTTTTTTTTCTTTTAAAACTCCAATGTGTTAATTATATGGTTAAAATTCTGGTCTATGTAGTCTTCTATAACCGGAATCAAATCTGACTGTGGATTGATGATGGATCCTTCTCTCTCAGGCCCGTCTGATTCTTGTTTCTTGCTCTTCTGTTTGGACAACCAATTCATTTCCGTCGTCACAAACTGTGTGATTTGTTGAAGTTGTCCTTCATATTCTGATATTAGTTTCTCTCTCCTGACTTTCCTGATATTTGATTTTTTTTTGTGAAGCGTTATGTCTTTCTCCAACCGTTTCTGTCTTCTGTGTAAATCATGTTGAAGTCTGCTCCCTACTTTTGGCTCCTGTTCCTCCGCTGTTCCTATTGTTTCTTGGTGTTCTTCTTCCATTATTGTTAACATTCTTTTTGTTATGTCCAGTCTGTAGACTTTTGTTTTTAGTAATTGTTCCTCTTTCTCTTCTTCTTCTTGGAACTGCATTAATTCTTTCCTTTTTGACTCTATTTCCTTCTGATTCATCATGTCTCTTTTCTGATCTTCTCAAAACCTCCTTCTTTGCCCTTCTTTGCTGCTCGTGTTCCATGTGTGTGGTCCATGTAGTACTATTTGTAAATTTATGTCTGAATGTTGTATAATGTCTTGTATATGTGTGAATTCTTCTTAAATCTGCAAATTTTTTAATTTATAATTAATTTCTAATTATTTGGTTTCAGAACAAAATAGTAATTTAGCATATAATAATATTATTTGTCTATGCCATTATAAATTTTTAAGTGTAGAATAATGCTTGTGTTGTCTTTATTTTAACTTAGAATTTTTTTGAATAGAATTTCCTATATGTAGTTTCTTTAAAGAAACTTGGGAATCCCTGTTTTCTCTTTTTCAATGTGATTAACTTAAAATGTTGTTTGTATTATATGAATTGATTAAGTTTTGTTAGTGTTTAGTAACTTATTTTATCAATTTTAACAATTTTACTTTAATTTTATAGCAAAAATTTTTTTTTTCGTTTTGGAAATATTATTATTATTTATTCTTTTTTTATTTTACTAGGATTTCATTTCTTAATTATCACGACCTATTTTCAGGAATTCCTCTTTCTCTTATTTCGCTTTGCTGCAAGCAAATATTCTACTTATAGCATAGACAAAGAACGCCAAGCATTGCTTAGAAATCGATGCTTCTCATTTTTTTTTTTTTCCAAATCCGAGACAATATCGATCCCCAAACAAACAGTCTAACTTCTTAAAGTTAATCAATAAAGCTACAGTAGCGGGGTGGTTTAATTCTTTTAAATTATCATATTAAAGTGATTTTATAATATTTTGTGCCAAAACGCAATTTTATACTAACCATTATTCGTATATTCACATATACTTAATATTACTTATTTCAAAACGTCATGCAACATATATTATTATTCAATTGTCACAACTTGTGATTATATTCCTCGTTCAATTGTTGAACTGGTTCTTGAATTTGCTTTCAAGAATAAACACATCCGCATCTGAAATTCATTCTGTAAATTTGGATAACAGCATGCATCTGAGTCTCCTCTTCAGACTTAAACCCAAGTTTATCATGCAACGAATGCTTACCTAGTCTAAGTTCTATTGGAATTTGGAAAATTTAAAATTAATAATCGACCAAAGAATAGCACCAACGTGGCACCACATCCATACTATGCTACGGACAACACCACGGACTCCGCAACCGATGCAATTAACCGGTCTAATTGCACAACTAACTCTTAAAATTTCCCTCTTTTTTTTTTTTTTTAAAATCTACCTCCGTTTTTTTTTTTTTTTTCAGCAAGTACCCATCCAATGCCTAATCCCCTAAATCACTCAAACCCCGTAATACCCCTTACAATTCCACTTCACAAACTATTCTGTGAGAAATTATCATTTAACCTCGATTCAAACTTTTACCAATTCACACTTTCCGTTATGAATTCCTGGAAGTAACGAACTTCAAAAGTTTCAGGCACTGATCATCCCCTCACACATTCATTCGTCCGGAACCGTTCACTCAGAATGCATACCCATTACTTCTCTAGTATGCTCGTCCATTGGCAACGCCCAATTACAACAAAAGTTATCCAAACAATCTTACACATACAGATATAAATAAATATCCATAATTTCATTCCAACAAATGTTGCGCAATCATATGCAGTGTCCGAGCACATTCGTCGTTTATCCGATACTCTGTAGCAGACAGACGCCCGATCGTCGACCACGCCTAAGCATAAAATGGAACGCTCCTCCTTCAGTTAAGTGCACCTATAACCCCATAGGTAGGCAAGAGCAGAATAAAATTAAAGTGAAACACCGAGCGAGGTGGGAAACCCCTGGAAATGCCCACGTCCAGCAGCAGTCTGACACAGGCCGCTGCCGACTAATACGAACCAAGGTATTTATATAAGACCCCCTACAAAATATATAAACACATTCGTGCCGAAACTTTACGCTGTCACTTTACCTTTCAAAATACTCATCAATGAGCAAGTTCAAGATCTTTAGTTATGGTAAACCTTAAATAAATAATATAAATTTAAACTAATTCGGATTAATGTAACTCTCATACTTTTAACATTATCAATTAATAGGCTATACACTCAGCAGCCCGACCGTGGTAATTCCACTCGATCGACGAGCTCGAGCAAAGTGAACGAGTAGGTATAAATGGCACCGTCGTATCTGTCAAATGTACAAGTGAGTGAGTGCACGAAACGGTCTCGTGGTCTACTCGAACTCGAACGTCTTTCCACCACATTTTGACAGTCATTGGCAAAGTTGCACGAAATGTGAACTCGGACTTCGAGTCATCTTGACGTATACGCTCACTCAAACACTTGATTGATTTTGATCATCCCCTGCGACAGTTTAGAAAGTCTCAAGGTTGATCACATGCCAAATTATTGATTCCCTTCTTTGAATCTAGTGTAGAGGTATTTAAACATGTATTATTCTATCTACAAGTTGTTCATTCCTTCATTCATTAAGTATTCACTCAAATATTATAGATAAAATACAAGTAGGTACTTATGTACCTATCACTAAAATAAAATAAGAATAAAGTCTGTACCTAGGCACACACACACACACACAACACACCACACATACCACACATACCACACGCCACATTCCGACCATCAACCCGACAACCGGGGCAAGCAGAGCAACCGGTGCCGCGCCACACACACCCAACCACTTCAAGCAGCAAGCAAGCACGAAGACCCACCCCTCCGCACGACTCGGCGGAAGGACCACGACAATGCGACAGGGGCCAGCCCGCCGCCCCTCAGCACGGCATCATGTTCCCCGCACCCCAGCCTCCTCCTCCTCTACACGCACGGGGAGAAACGCAGCGGGGCCACTATCATTAATACCGACCGGCTCACATGCACGGTACCGTTGTTAATGCTAAATAAAGTCTTGTGTTCTAAGTACACGACTCATATCAATTTGACAGTGCCTATCTAAGTATGTACCTACCTATGTAACTAAATTATAGGTGACCGGTAGTGGAGCTATAGTGTATAACCAAGTATGATAATAATAGATAGGTACATACAGGAGTTATTTATTTTTAGATAGTTAGGTATCTACAGCTATGTATTACCCGTCGGAATTTCTATATAGGCATTATAGGCTAGGCACCTCCTCTCCTCGAATAAATGCGCTTTCCTCCGCACTTCACCGCGGTCTCACCTCGTTAGTACCGTTATCGGGGTATTTTTGTGGCTAGGTAATATGGCTGGAGGAAAGGCGGAGGGTTGAGGGGAAGAGATTCAAAATGATTGTCATCATCACTCACACAACTGGCTGACCGACCGACAACCAACATCACGTGTGTTACCACGATGTAATTTTTACCAATACTAAATAGCTACTCTTAAATATCGAGGTGTTCAATTTATACGCGTTTTCAATTTAGTCAATACTCTTTTTCCTCTTTTAATTAACATAAAGATTCTGACAAATAGTATACATACTATATTGACCGTTTGATACCTGACAAAATGAGCGCTTTGCATTCTAGGTAGCATAATACATTTAGTAAAATTTAATAGTGGCAAGATTGGTGGATCGACACTCGCTCGATAATTTCGTCACCTGTACAACATTCGCATGCGCACTCACCCGTACGCCGGTACCAAAATAATTTGCTTCGTGCGATCGATCGAGTCGAACGCAACCCGAACTCGTCGTGCGAGCGAAACCAGCACGGCAGGGGCCCTGATGTTTACTTTTGTAAAAGGGAGGAAAAGTTTAATTTGAATTTTAAATATAATTATTTTGTTCCAGCGACACCTATCTCTCTATGTATAACAATGCCCAACAAAATTTTCTACGTTGTAATGTCAAAACTTCACTAATACACCAATAGATGGCAAGTAAATAGAATACTCCATGTTTCGCAAAACTCACTTCCAAACATAATACTAGTATTGTATAAGTATAATTTGCTTCTGCAAAATCATTAAGCATTTTTCATAACCCCTCACTCCCTCCCTGCCTCTTAACCACTTCCTTTCAGATGTCACTATGATGTGAACATTGTGAACTGTGGGTATGTTTATTTCCTAATTTTAAATTTTTTTTCCTTTTTCCTTCTTTTCCCATTTTCCCGGGTTCTTGAGTATTTGAGTACCCTACCAAATCTTTCTCCATTCGACTTATTTTCTTTCCCCTTTTTTTTTTTCTCCTTTTCGGATTTACTCCGAAATTCACTCCGTAAGGTTGGTACTTATTTGTTTTAGTACGCAAGTCTGGTCCCCTTACGCTGTGAAAGCAAAACAAACACTAGCAATGGTTCTTATTGTTCGCGATAAGATCCATATTCCTTCAAATATTTTTGAACCGGGCGCCCTGAGTCAGTTAATACACAACCACAGCAACGTTACCATTTATATGGAATTATCCATTTTTAAATGATTTTCAAGATAAAATGTGGAATTAAATATCCCGGCATTTCATACTAGTTTTATCATTTTACAGATTTCCACATAAGAAGATCAGTTTGGAGTATGGATTTTCTATAAAGCTTTTCTATAACATCCACATTTAAATGATTATCCAATCGCATATTGATTCTCAGAAAGCCTAGAACTGAAATGCCGCCACGGTTTTGCATCTTGTGTGAATATAATGAATGACCGGCCAATATACGACCTCACTTCATTCTTTTCAAAATCTAAATCGTATTTAAATTAAATTAATAATCTACTTATAATATCTAAGCTATTTGCTCTAATAATTTGGCGGAACAGGTTTCACACGAATGCCTACCTACCCCGTTAATGCTGGCCACACTGAACTGAACCAAACTCGAATCAACCATACAGCCGCATCAATCCTCTATTCAAAATGGTGGCACCAATGTATTATTTCCGGCAACTCTTAGACCCACCCCTTCATTCACGTAATTTTCACAAGCAAACAGCTCACATACAACCGACCCATAAAACAGGCAACATCTACTGTCCACCTCCAGTGGCAATGGGCTGAGTACGTCAGGCAAAAAATTTTTTCTGGACAACAGTGTCTTGCTCCGACATCCGCAGACAGGATACTTAATATAGGAAAACCTCCACTTCCAGTCAATACGTTGACATAAGATAATTAATGGAATCCAATAATACACATCTTCAGAATTGAATTTCTACATAGAAAAGTTAATGCATACGTTTTCTATTAGACCGTCATCACATCCATTCAATTTCCCCAATAATGTTAGTGAGACAAGATACGACTATCTTATCTTCTAACTCCCAATCACGTTGTAAGAATACATAAATACTAATATATCCATGTACTCGCTTTTATAAAATGAACAAACTCATACAACTAGACAAATATTTATGCTTCGTTCCCATACACAAAATATATGACTTCAGTTAACACGGAATCCATATACCTACATTAGCTCAAACATACTTCCTCAAATACATACCATCCAACATTTCCAATTCATAACTAAGTTGATAAAATGGATCTACACTGTTTGATAGTGAAATACGCCTTCGACAACACACCGCAACAAACCATCAACTAGTAATTCTATTGCGTGTCGCCTCGGACTAGGCGCTTAATAGCCTTCTTGCTTGATTTTCAACAAACACTTTTAACTTCATCTTTCTGAATCGTTGTAAAACTGTAGTCCCTTCCATTATCTATATTAATTGGCACAATTATAATGTTCTAATTAGCTGAAACGTTACATCTAATATCAAACTTCTGCTCTACAGCCAATTATATACATTACTGCTTGACAAATACATACAATCACAAACTGATATATATATTTTATTCCAACCCACATCTCAAGCAGTGAAATAAACAGCGTTATACTGCTGACCACACTAACGTATATTCAATTCCACAGATAACCAACACTCCGACATGGCATCCATAAAACCTATCTCCCACACATACCAACATGCTGCATCCAGGCAAGTCAACCTTCACATTGCAACAAGATACAGGGTCCTTTTCCCGCACTACCTAACAGTATAACCGTGCCAAAGTGAGAAGTGGCCAGTCCGTCACTCGCCATCCGCAGAGTTTCGCCTCACGCACAGTCACCCCTTTCTACTAGCATAAAACTACTCTCTCTTCACAACATATTACTTGATAAAATTTTAATTCTTCAGTAAAAAAATCTCCCGATGCGCCCCAACAAATTCGCAAGAAGCAAAACATCGCAAGTTCGTTTTTTTTTTTTCTTTCCCTACAAAGCGCGATTCGTCATCCGCAAAGTTCCGCCTCACTCACAATCACTCCTATATATTATCGTAGAACTATACTCTCTTCTTAACATATTACTTGATAAAAGTTTTTTAATTCATCAGTAAAAAAATCTCCCGATGCGCCCCAACAAATTCGCCTCGCCTGGCGACAATTCCAAATTGTAACCGTCCGGCCTCTCATTTGTTCTTATGAAACTGCAAGTTTCTGACGCTGTAGCCGGCATGTTCATATTATTAATGTTTAAGTGGCACTATAGAACCGGACGTAAAACGAACTCATAGCATCCCAATGCTTTACAATGACACAGCACAACAATAAAACCCTCAATTGCACTCCAGGAGTACTGACAGAAACAAAATCTACATACGCTTATTACAGAACTCCTCATTCCTTCCGAATTAACTGTCAATTCTAGTAGAACGGACAGACACAACCATTCTACAGAACTCTACATTTACCCTGAAACAAATTTCAACTTTAGTAGAACAGGCAGACATACAAGCAGACAGCGTAGGCTCCGCAAAACGATTTCCTCATTCGCTTTTTGTGCACCAACCTGCATCCTACAACTTGTAATATTCTATGCTATGCCGCTTAATACTATATTAACCGAGGCACAACGCCGATCACTCAACCCATACACATCTCAAGACTTAGTGCATGACAAAATAAATTGTATTTTCTGCGCATTGTTTTCCCGACGAGATACTTGACACAACAGAAGAACCGTACTACTGTTAACATCGCTAATGGCCTTCCCATTCCTCAATTACTTCGCCAACCACGCCGCACCTCCAACGGCGTGATGGTGTTGCGAACTCTGTCTCCGCGCCCGCAGGACGCGCGCGCGAGCTACGCCCTGCTCGGTCATCAATTCAACAGAGTCTCCGCATAGTATACTTGAATCATGTTAAGATAACAACAATCCGTCCAATGAGCGTATGTCCCAGCGTCACAAAATGATCAAAACGGTCTAGTCAACGTGCGTTGACAATCCATCCAGTCAAACCGTACACAAACATTCATACTAGATAAATATGTAATCTTTATCTTCAACAAAACGAAAGACACGTTGTCACAGCTACTCACCACTGAGGTGTAGCACGTCGCAAGTACAGTTGCGACACTTTTTCCAGTAACTACGCACGACAGTACAAAACGCATCCGTCTGTACAACATTCGAGTAAGTCATGACAAAACGAGAGGTGGCTAGTCCGTCGTCTTATCGCACAGCAACACATAAAGTCACGAAGTAATAAATCAATATGTATTGATTTATTCTCAATCAAGTAAAACCATTTCATATACAAACATCCACTGTGGTATGATACTCGCACAGTTTATTAAGCACACATTTAAAAATACACAAATTACCCAAAAAATTAACAGTAAAATCTAACATACATTTACCTACTCATCATTCACTATTCATTTCGTTTACCTAAACATGAAAAAAAAAATTTTTTTTTTCTTTCTCAGCACTGCTATTTCATTTCCTCTGACAATTATATATATACCAATATTCATTCCACTCTTTTACCAATGTACACAAACCAGACAAGCATCAATGCATTAGCAATCTGAGCTAAACCACGCGCTTCTCCATTTTTTTTGTCTAAACCGAACACCTGCACCGATCACGTGGCTAAATTCTCTAACTTTTGTTAGTCTCGTATATAAGTCGTATCTCCCTCTCTCTCATTCATACCCCACTAGAAGAGCAAGTCTAAAATAGCGCTCTAGTCTACTGTCTCGTTCTAACTCTTACTTGCATTGCATACACTTTATACTAGTGGGAAAGAGATAAGAGTCATTCGTACACTTACGCCCAACGAAACTAATGATCAAACACAAACAGTACAACACGTGCACCCATAAATCAATCTTTCTTGACCATGGTTCTCTCCTCATGGGCCTAATCAACACGAAATTTACAAACTTGTGTAGGGTTGCCAAAAATATTCCACCTTCTTACTCCAAATTTCGTGATTGTAATTTCCACATAATAACAAAGTAATAGAAATCATACATACATACACACAACACACGCTTCCCCCTCCGACAAACCAGGCAAATAGAGCAACCGGCGCTGCTCTACAGGGACTTTGGTATCTGTTTGTTTTATTCCAAAACAATTCAATGCATAATGTGACACATACATAAACAACATCTGTATAATACGACTCCGTGCACCACATATTATTATTATTTCCTATTTCCCCTTTTTTTTTTTTTTTGAACAATATAATTAAATAAGTCAGATTAAACTTCCCAAACCCTTTAGCACGAATTTCTCTAAACACACAATGCACCCAAACATGCTTCATCTTTAAAACCAGTCCACACTAGTCTTTCAAAAATTTGGTAGCCCTGCGCCCGCAAGTATTCTGTGGCCTTGGCCAAGCGCTCATCAATCAATAATTCTCCAGTTCCACTTTTCCATAGAACAAATAATCATTATGCAAGTGACATTAAAATTTCTTTTTATAATAAATGGATAATAACATACTTATGACGATGTAATTGCGTAGGTCATGTAATTCATTTCACAATTACGTACAACATTTTCCCTCTGAAAAGAAACACTTATTTTGTATCTCGCCGGATAATGGAATAACTCACATTGTTGCTATGGACCAAACCATAGTTAGATGTCATCTGCTGGAAACTGCTCCGATGTTTACTGGCAGTAGACTGGGCACGCCTAGACTTACATTACGAATCGTAACCATACAATTCGCTCGCAAATTACGTTTTGGCACAAAATAATAAGATTTCTCGTGTCAGACCATTACAAAACGTTTATATATATATATCTACACATTTTAAACTTTCCTAAACCATGGTCACGGGCACACCCGCGATAACTTTCGTACCTGGACCTTAGAATTCCATGGATTTATGATAACACTACTATAACTAAAAAAAGAACTTATTTTTACATAATTTTTTTTTATATGCTGGTCACGCGCACTACTGTAATAACCTGCGCCGTGACCACAAAACTGGACGTGGTAAAAAAAAATTAATTTCTCCTTAAATTGTATTATTTTTTTTTTTTCCTTTTTTAAACCCCTCTTTCTTTCTTCATCACTGAGTCACGGCACCACTGTAATAACCTCTCCCCTATACCTATTGTTTTTCCTTAGATATTAAAGGCAGAATTATCAAAAATCAACTCTTTAGCTCTAGAACAACTAGAATATAAAGAATCGAAATATGGCCAGCGTATAACTTTCAAGTGATCTCTAGGTTTGTCAGAAACAGTGTCGCTAATTCGTACACATAATTCCTGTAAAATGGACCCAATTATTACTTCCTTTTCAGGAAGCCGTTGTGTACCGTAATAACTCAGAGTACTAACTCTCATTTCCTAAATCTATTCTAGTAAATTCTAATATCAACATTAAAGCACTTACCAAACTAATTGCTCATTCATCTATAGTCATTAAACCCTTCTGGTTTCCCTCTGTGTTCTATGTGCACGCTTCGACAGCGCGCTCACGTACCTCGCTTGCGAGCTTGTGAGACCCGCCAAAATTCAAAATGAAAGTGTTCTGATGTTTGTGTTATTGTTATTATTAAATTATGATCAATGTATTACTTGATAGCTTAATTTTGTTGTGCTGTTCAATAGATGAAATCTATTATTTTATATTTTCTTCTAAATTTTAGAACTTCAACAATACAAACTTTTATTGACCCCTTTTGAAGGGGTTTGTGGAACTGGCCCCACTAAATTCGTATGGACCCTCGGTCCATACGATATTTATCCATCGCCAGTCCCCGTGACTCCCAACGCAGATAAATTTGTACTTAAGCTACAAATTTATTATTTGTCCCTAGGAGTCCCCGTTTTCTGATCTGTACAAAATATACATCTTCAGACAGATTTACCAATTTAATCTCGTAGTGTTATGTTGGAGTTCAAAAGATATTCTTTTGTCCTCCCTAAAGGCATAAGTGTATGCTTTTAATTGTGCGTGTATAGTGTATATGTTATGGTTTATATTTCTGTGGCTATCTATTGATATACCTACAGAAATTGTTTTATTCCAAATGATGCGGTCAGGGGTCCACCTTTCACCGAAATCAATTAGGAATATTTTCTTAAGGGTTTATTAAAATGGTGTGCTGGTCATAATCTACATAACCTATACAGGTATATTTAAACCTGATTTACGCAATCTCCCTACGTCCTAAAACGTAACTAGCCAGTATGTTGCATATGCATATATATTACAAAATTTACCTTTGAATTCCACTATCCTAACCGGTCTGACACGATTCACTAAAATCACCTTAAATAAAACACCATTACAAATAGAATAGCGTAAAACAATAAATTCAAACGAAACCACAACACCCGCCACTGAATCTAATCGCGAAGTTAACACTTAATAAAAATATACTTTTATATCAAAATACGGTAAAACCACTGATTTTACATATTTAAATTCGACATATTTTTTAATAATTACGCGTGGTTCAAACACTCTTATATACGTATGATTTACGAATTTAAAGATCGGGTTTTGTTTCTTTTAATCTTCTCTATATTTTAAAATACCTTCCCAATGTACTAGTCCTCATGGCAGGCCAGTTCGGACATAGTGTCATTGTAAAAGTTCTTTGGAAATCCTTCCATCACCAGTCAAGATTCCAGAATCCAGCTCAACCTTCATCCAGAACTCAAAAGGCTCAAAAAGAACATCCAAAATATAATTCGCAACCTAGTTGAAAATTCCTATATCACCCCCAAAATTACAAAATCCAGCTCAACCTTCATTTGCAACTCCGAAAGCTTTACAGAAATTCCCACACTAAAATTCACGAATCAAACAAACTCTATTCACTGACTTCCTTTATGTACGTGAAATTTATGATCAGGTCACAGTCCATTATATTTTAATATAAAATAAAACCTTCCCAATGTACCTGTCCTCATGGTAGGCCAGTTCGGACATAGTGTCATTGTAAAAGTTCTTTGGAAGTCCTTCCATCACCAGTCAAGATTCCAGAATCCAGCTCGACCTTCATCCAGAACTCAAAAGGCTCAAAAAGAACATCCAAAATATTTTCCGTAAAACTAGTTGAAAACCCCTATATCACCCCCAAAATTACAAAATCCAGCTCAACCTTCATTTGCAACTCCGAAAGCTTTACAGAAATTCCCACACTAAAATTTACGAAACAAACAAACTTTATTCACCGGTTTTTACAAAATCATTTATGAACTAAGAAAACCTTCCCAATGTACCAGTCCTCATGGTAGGCCAGTTCGGACATAGTGTCATTGTAAAAGTTCTTTGGAAGTCCTTCCATCACCAGTCAAGATTCCAGAATCCAGCTCGACCTTCATCCAGAACTCAAAAGGCTCAAAAAGAACATCCAAAATATTTTCCGTAAAACTAGTTGAAAACCCCTATATCACCCCCAAAATTACAAAATCCAGCTCAACCTTCATTTGCAACTCCGAAAGCTTTACAGAAATTCCCACACTAATATTCACGAAATTAAACTAATTTCAATCACCGGGGTTTTTTACCAAATTCATTTACTAAGAAAACCCAATCAAAAATACACGCGAGCGAAGCCGAGTGAAATTATTCACTAGGAAAACCCAATCGAAAATACACGCGAGCGAAGCCGAGCGATACTTCTTTCCCGAACTTATTCGAAAACTCACGCGAGCGAAGCCGTACTAACTTTCGTACCTGGGCTCTCGCTAAATACGCACGACCGTCTCCTTCGACTCCCAAAACAGACTGAACTCCCCACGCTCCCCTCCCTCTCCTTTTATAATCTTTCCTCGTGTCACAATCCTGACACGCAGGAACAAATCGAACGGTGGCCTCCTAGTATGGCCATGACACGTTCGTGTCACGGAGCGCGATTTTGTATGGAGATTGAATTTCGATTTTTAGTATGGGCTGGACACGTTTGTGTCACGCAGGAACAAATCGATCGGCTGCCTCGTAGTATGGCCGTGTCACGTTTCTGTCCGGACTCGTAATTTTGTATGGAGGATAATTTTATGTTTTTAGTATGAACTGGACACGTTTGTGACACGATATAAATTCGATTTTGGAGGGAAAACAAACCCTCTTCGTACCTTCCACATGGTACCTAAAGCTGTTTCGCTCGTCAGCGATGCGATTTACCTCTACTTCGGGGGTTTTAACACCACTTCCCCGCACCCATTGTGCATCTCCGCATGCAGAGAACTGTTGCTTTTGTTATATAAATTAATTGATGTTATTACATGTGCTCTATTAATAAATCGACTTTTAGCGCCATAACGGAGTGTTTTATTTATATATTTTTGTTTAATATCGTCTATATTCTTCGAGTATTTTCATTTAAAATGCTAACGTTCCAAGTTGTTAGTTTTCTTATTGTCTATATATTAATTCCTGTACATGCGTGATACCATCTTCCGTGTTTGATAATACTATTCATGTACGGAACCTGGACACGCAGAAACCAATCGAAATCTCCTTACCATCGTCGTGTTTTATTCATGTCAGGACACGAAACCATTCCTTCATACTAACACCGCTTAACGAAAACCCCTCCCGCACCGCTTGACAAATTACCTCAGGTCGCTCCGCCTCGCCCCGCGGCCCACGCGCGCCCGCAGCTCGGTAATACCTCACCCCTTGTCTTGTTTACCTCATACCTCTCTCCGCCCCGCGCGCACGCTCCAACGGATATTTATTTGAATGTTGGCGTCATACTCAATGAAACGTTGTTTTGTTTTATTTTATGTTTTTGTTTAATAACTGGTACTTTGTTTATATACTCTTCCCTTTATAAAATGTTTAGTGTATTAGTTTGAATCATTAATAAATAATTATTAAAATAATTTTAGACCCTGTGCGATATCTTCACAGAGATCACGAAACTTCAAATTCCCATAAACTCCGTCATGTCCAGATTCCAGACACGCAGGAACAAATAGACCAGCGACCTCATAGTATGGCCGTGTCACATTCGTGTCCTGACACGAATTTAGTATGGAGATTAAATTGAATCATTAGTATGGACTCGACACGAATCGGACACGCAGGAACAAATCGAACGGCGCCCTCTTAGTATGGCCGTGACACGTTCTTGACACGCAGGAACAAAACGCTCGGTTGCCTCGTAGTATGGCCGTGACACGTTCGTGTCACAGAGCGAAATTTCGTATGGAGATAGAATTTAATTTTTAGTATGGGCTGGACACGGTTGTGACACGCTCGAACAAATCGAACGGTGGCCTCGTAGTATGGCCGTGTCACATTCGTGTCCTGATACTATTTTAGTATGGAGATAAAATTAGATTAATTAGTATGTGCTGGACACGGTTGTGTCATGCAGGAACAAATCGAACGGCGGC
Source organism: Nematopogon swammerdamellus (assembly GCA_946902875.1). Classification (NCBI taxonomy): domain Eukaryota; kingdom Metazoa; phylum Arthropoda; class Insecta; order Lepidoptera; family Adelidae; genus Nematopogon; species Nematopogon swammerdamellus. The sequence continues at coordinate 8,494,840 of OX336340.1, read as the reverse complement.
CTCGTAGTATGGCCGTGTCACATTCGTGTCCTGACACAAATTTAGTATGGAAATAAAAATAAATTATTAGTATGAGCTTGTCACGTTTCTGACACATAGGAACAAAACGTACGGTGGCCCCGCAGTATGAGCGTGTCACGATCGTGTCTTGACAATAATTCATTCTTTCATACTAACAACTCGCAGCGAAATAATCACTACTCGCGCTCCTTGACTCGCTACCTCATGCCGCGCTCAAACGGCGTGATGATACCGCGATCTCTGACCCCGCGCCCGCAAGACGCGCGCCTTCTTACCTCACCTCTCCGCCGTTTCGTACGCGCCCATGTCTTGTTCCCCTCTCACCGCGTGTCAGGATTACCTCATGCTACCTTCCCCGCCTCGGCGCTCTATAGTGTTTTATATGCGAACCAACTGATGTTATTATATTTCTTGTTTGTCTAATTGCGCGTCGTATTGTAATGGCCGTTCGCGCCATTTTATTTCTTAGTGGAGTGTGCAGTCACGATTGAATTTATTAGGTGATTAGTTAAATTGTAATATAAATTATTTTGTTAATGAAACGTTTTAATGTTCTATAATTTAGCTTTGTATTACTATTGGCTATATATTTATCTTTTTACCTTGTGTGATTCCATCACAAAACTCATAATCTTGTAACAATGAAACGGAAAGTAACTAGTCTATCGATCCTACATTAATCGGGCAGTTCTTAAAATAATGGTTTTATTTAGGTCAAAACATAATTACCTACCATTTGAATATCTGGGCCGTTCCGATTATAATAACTTCCGCATTTGAAATTAGGTATCCTGTAAGATACAATAATGCCCGTGAATCCATAGCTAGAAAATATATCTCTAGGATATTTTTTTTACTAATGAAGAATAATTATTAAAAAGTGAACTATTTTCAAAATTAATTATAAATAAATAATTATCTATATACTAATAAAATAAAATAAATCTACAAATACAGGTCTATATACATTGTCTTTATGGTTACTGAAGATTCGGTCAGCAATTAATTAAACACATACATAGGTGGTAATTAAACTTTCTACTAACTTACACAGTAAATGAACTAGTTTGAAGAGTGCATCGTGTAATGCTGAGCTCATACGTTTCGCAAGTCTAGCCAATCATGTCAGGTTATAATCTGAAAATACCGAGCGAGCAACTGGCTATACCAGTATAACAAAATAATCGGGTATGGTGCATGTTTAGGTGTGAACTGACTGAAATTGTCCTCCATAAATATTATGAGCCATCCCCCGTCCAAATCCTCCACAGCCATTAAAATTCAGTCTCATTGAAGAAAAAAATTAGCATGTTATTTATAGATCGATCGCCTATACAAACAGACTACCTGGGCTCAGCGCAATACATAATTCAGTGATTGAGTAGTCAGCATTGTGAACCAGAATGAAACATTGATGTGAATTGAGGACCTCTTTAATCTTCGTTTACATCTAGTATCATTCATTAAAGTATCACAAATGTTACACAAATTATGGATCTCTAAAACTCTATTACATTTTTTTCGGCTAGAAATAAACTAATGCTTTGTATATACAGGAGGATAACAAATTACTGATATTTACTTTACTTGAGATGTTTCAGGAAATTCTATCTTTGCAATTTGCATACAAATTTTAGGAAGAGTGAATTTTTTTTTCCTTTTTTAAAATTGAATAATAGAACATACATTCTGTACAATTACAGTATCATGACTACATACTACACAGAGTAAGAAATCGCGTCACGCAGACGGCCTCCGATCGCTGCTCTGAGAGATACTACAATTTTATGTAGTACTATCTATCTATGTTTCTACTATCCTAATAAATAAAGCGAAGTTTCTACGGTTGACCGGCGGTCATGTAAAGTACGTCATATATGAATATTCTTATAACTTGAGAATCACTTAATCACAAACAGTTACATTCATCACTTCTATAATTCTTCGATAATTTTAGGCTATAAATCATAACGCTACTTCATCGGCGGGCTGAGCTGTGAGCAAAAAGTTACTCGAAGCGAAGCCTCGGTCAAAAGTTAGTTTTAAATAAAATAAAATAGATTTGTGAAATTCGTCCAAAAACTTGTACGTCATTGTTGCTATCATAAATTAAGGATAAATTTATTTATAATTTTTTTTTTATATTTTTATATTTAGCTTAGCCGGCTTTGAAAAATATTCTAGCTCGTGTAGCTCCTTTGAGTTTTTAGCCTTCGCCGTGGAAACTCTTGGCGTGTGGTCTCCCGACGCAAAATGCTTTTCTGATCAGCTCGGCAAGTTGTTGATCGAAAAGTTGGGCGACCGCGCCGCCGCCGCCGCCGAGGGGCCGTTGCGTCGCCGCGCCAAATTCTTCTTTCTCCAGCGAATAGGTCTGGGTATTCACAGGGGCAATGCGGATAGTGTTTTGGGTATGGTGGGGGAGTTTGCAGAGGTGGAAGACATTAATACATTTAATAATTTTGGTTAAAGTAATTATAATTTGTCAAATATAAGATTAAACAGTATGAAGTAAATAAATGAACAAATATTTTATAATTTATAATATGTATTCATTGAACTATAGTTTTTTATCCCTATTGAACAATTTACAGACATAAACATTATGCAAGGCTAAGTTACGAAAATTATAAAAAAGTCTATGAAGTGCGAATGTTGTTCACACTTAGAGGGTTCCGTAGCCATTTCTACGCCCGTGTTTCCCCGCGTCGCTCCTCGCACACCGCGCCGCGCGCCCGTGACTAGCTCTGAAGAATGTGGTTTTTCTTTTTCAAAACAACTTCAAAACAGTTGCTGTGCCGTAACCACTACATCTACGCCTTTAGCATTTACGTCTTTACGTATTGTACTATAGTATAGTCGAACTATTTAATTTATTTTTATATTTCCATCTATACCTTTTTATACAGTCAAACATTTTTCCAAAAAAAATTTAATTCTACTATGTACAACTCGACCTATTAAATAAATATTTTATTTTCGACTAGACTTTTGCAGCTCCTCTTAAATTATTGTTGAGGACCCCTGACTTTGCTTATTCCTTAAATTTTGTTGCATACCAGAAATCTATAAACATTCCAAGTTTTAGAAAATCGCTCAAGCCGTTTAGGACTTACAGACTGTTACAGACGGATGGACGAACGGACAGACACCCGACCGATTTTATAAGGGTCGCTAGTTACGGAACCCTAAAAAAATTAAAGTTTTCTCTGGTTCTTTAAATGTTTTTTTTTAGAAAAAATTTGAATGTGAAATTGAAATTAATTCGCAATATGCTCTGTGAAGATAATTTAGGGCACAAAGGGTCTAAGACGAAGCGTAGAAGGGCGTAAGACTGTGGCAGTCAAGCTGAAAGTTAAAGACGAAGCCTGAATCTAAGAACACTTTGAGCCTAAATGTTATGTTAGTGTTTAGTTATCCAAACAAGTTTAGCTACCATTTAGTGTACGCAATACATACCTAGAGAGTTTTAAGTGTGACTCTCCCCTCTGGCTACGACGATACGTGCAAAAGATACGTGTAAACATGTAATTAAAATCTAAAAGTTAAGGTCATGTAAACAAAACTCAATTCAAAATGGTAATTCATAAATACACAATTGCACATGAAAATAATAATTTTAATAGACGAGAATTAAAGCTAAGACTGCAAACTAACCTTCACTCGATAGAACAAAAAAGTTTTTTCAAAATATTTGTTTGTATATCTGTACGGGCATTATGGAAAAATCACTGAACGGATTTTCACGAAACCTTGTATAGTGAATCCAGGAATAACATAATGTATAAAAGAACATCTCGAAAATTGGCCGAGAAATAGTAAATCAGCACTAAAACCTTTGGTACAGTATTAAGTTAGTATATTTCAGAGGTACACTAAAACCAGCAGGCTTGATATTAATTTTGCAAAAGGATAAAATAGACTCAGGTCGAGTATGTGATTACACCGTCCGAGCCTGAAAAGCAAAAAAAAAACATTTTATAAAAAATAAAAAAACAGATAACATAAATGCACACGAAGAACAAGAACGACATACATATATCGCCATATGGAGGGGAAGGCCAAGCAAACTGGGCGTACTCAATAAGGTGCGACGGTACTTCACGCCGGACCAAAAGCCGCTTTTGCATAAATCGCAGATCAGGTCCTGCTTGGCGCACTGCTCGCATATGTGGGATGGCTCTGCCAAATACCAGCTTCGGCCTCTGGACTCGATCCAGAGGTGGTAACCGTGTCGATATTGGGCACGAAATACGACACGCACAAAGCGTGTTGGACTCGAGTCCGGTGGACCGCGCTCTAGGCGACCGTGCTACCGGACTTTGCCGGGCTAGCACGAGCACGGGCCGACACGGAAAGGTCCGGTTTGTGTCCGGCGACAGAGCGACGTATTTATGCAAGCAGGTAGAACAAATAAAATTCAATTGACGAAATAAATGAAAACAGGATTATTTTATGCATTCTCCCCACCAAAGGTTATCCAAAGGTTATCCAAAGGTATCTTATTCCACACAGTGCACAAATAGAAAATTTTGCTCACGTGTTATTCATTCTTTATTTTACGGTCGTTATGTATGATCTAACACAAATAATTACAGCCGGACAAAAAAGCATAGCATAATTTAGTGGCATAATGAAATCCTAGCGGACCCCGCCGTGCCGAGCCGTGCTAGCAACAAACACGAAACACGGTGCCGGTCCGGAAACACGGCCAGCACGGAGCGGGTCCGGTTTGGTGGGGGGAGCACGCACCGCGACCGGTAGCTTGACTTTGCGTGCTCGTGCTGAAGGCCGTGTTCTGGGCTAGGTCCGGTACCACTTCTGACTCGATCCAGCGTCGAGCCGTGCGACTAGTGGGTGACCCCGAAGTGTCCTGCGATCGAGAACCCCTACACACTGGACTTACCGCGGATGCGTACCAATCGATTCTGTAGATCTTTCCTCTACATTACTGGTAAACTCTGGAACGCTCTCCTGCGGAAGGGGGGGGGGGGGGGGGATATAGGAATATTTCCCCCCAGGTACAGTCTTGAGTCCTTCAAGAGGGAATGAATGGGCACCTGTCGGGCGGGCATTGCATTCGCAACCCTCGCATACGACCGAATGTCCATGGGCGCCGTTAGACACCTTATGGGTACTTCGGCACCATACATCGCGCTTTCAATAAAAATAAAATACTAAAGACTTGGCTGTACGGTCAAACGATCACCTTTCCGAAAGTTCTCTTTTGCGGTGATGCAGTCGCCAGACGTCGCCGGTGGTGACTCGGGGCACCTGGACAGTTGAGGTGAACGCCTGCCTCAAATGGTCTGTACTATGGCCGGGAGTACTGAAATCGCGCTTCACGCAAAATATGCGGGCTAAACTTGGTGGCAAAACTCACGCTCAAGAGTTTTCAGACGTGCTCCTCAAGATCGTACTGGGGGCGATCACCAATGGACTGGCCAAATTAGAAAATTTTCAACAACAATTTTCTTTACAATTTTGCTTGGTGTATCGGTGTGTCGATCAGTGGAACGACATTCAGGCTGTCATATAGGACATCTAGGCTGTGGTATAGATAGTACCCGCCGTGTGTAAGTGGATCCCCAAACTCCTCCAAACGGAAGATTCATAAGGCAGAAAGTTTAAATTGTTTTTACTTGAATTGTCTGCGTTCAGTCGGCTCTAACAGAGCAGACAATCTTTAGAACCTCGTCACATACATTCGTTTATTGCGAGTCTAAACTAAAAAGGAGGCGAAGTATGCATAAGTTTATAAGGTACGGTTCCACGGAGATATATTTCCACTTTTAAAGCGGACTGTTACAAGTTACGAGGCGAGCGTAGCTGAGAGCTCGTATTAACAAAGTTAACGATACCGTTAGACTATTTCTCGTGTATTTCGTCGCGTCTTTAGTAAGTAACTGTGAAGAGAAATATTTCTTTTGTAACTGAGAGGGACTTTCCAAGAGGAAATTGGCACAGTCTATGCATGGAATTATTGTACACATTCTCTCTGGCGTGCGTCCGTTTCGTTGCCGTACTTAACTTTAAACGCATTTGGAGCAGGTCGTGAAAGCATTCTTTCCTAAACGTAGGTACCAATTAAAATATCTTTCCTTGTATTCAGATGTCAAGATTTAAATATTTGGATCAACAGTATAATTTAAGCCAACATCTAGTAATAAGCATTTAAGTGCATTGAATTTAGAACTGGCCGAATTTTCGACATGTCCAAGCGTAGGTTACCTACCTATGGATGAAATTATACAATAAACAACAAAGTGCAATAGATAAGAAATACAAATTATAATATGTAGGTTTTACTCTTTCAAGGCACTTAGTTCTCTGCTATCTAAACTGGACCTAATGTATGCGCACGCGCATCACGCCACTCGGCACAAAATGCTTTGTTGACGAAACTAGACCTTCCGCCACCACCACCACCGGCGCGAACGGATCATTTTGCCACACTGTATTTTTCTTAGGTATTATTTGGGGAACAAATAAAGAAAATGCGCGAGAAAACTCATTATAAAGCGTGTAAGTCATTATATTCAATCTTCACATCAAAGAAATTAGAATAAAATCGTTCAAACTTACTGATTTTGTTTTCGTACAGAGTATGTAATATTTTTCGTCTTCATAAAACGTGGCTAGTTGCTAGTCACGTCGAGTTGAGTCAGTCTCAAAAGGCAAATTATGAAATAAGTCAAAGTTGCAGGAAACTCGCTCAACCGACCTATCTAGGTGAACTTAGTATTTCCGAAGCCATCAGTCACTTGTGCGCTGTTCGTGAATACTTGAAGAGGGCTCGCTGCATACAGGCTGGGCATTGGCAGTTGGCAGGACCGTAGCAATATGCTCTCTTTCAAGACTAATTCATCTGAATTGAGTTTCTATTTTTTATTTTGTAAGATAGACAGATTGGTTGACTGAGCTCTAGGCCGGAGACTCAGGCACAGCCAATTTCACCCCCGCATAACAGTTTGTCTCGTTAATTATACAATGTTATTTGTTTATCTCAATTTTTATTAGGTACTGGTGAAAATATGAAGAATAATCCAACTAAACTGTTGCGTCAGAGGGAAAACCTATTCATCCTAGTTTTCATTGAAATGAATTAAGTGTTTTTTTTTTATGGAAACTGACACGATTGGCTACATCACCTACAACATCCGTGATGTCAGCCCATAACACCGGGTGAACTAGATGCCATGTTAGAGCTTCCCTTCATTTCATGTCGGCTACACTGAACTGGGCGGAAAACACTAACTATTTACATAGCCATTTCGACCGACGTTTCATTCAGTGTGGTGGTACCAACCCGGGCGGGATGAACCCTACCACCTAGTAAGGTAAGGAGGGAAGTTTATAGAAATATTTTGCTGCTGATTTGTATTTTTCGATCGGAAACTATTCAGAAACAACCAGCCATTCTGTTGGTGATTTCTTAGTAGATTAAGCCCTCTGAATCTGTTTTCCTTAGCAAAGGCATCCGTCTCTGATCTATGCCTCTGACGCCACTGCCGGTGTGGGCACAAATAAACGTTTTTACGAGTCGCCTGTTCGGAACGGCTGCAGAATATCGTAATAAAATATTCTCACAGATCACCTTATTATTCAGGAGTGCCACAGGAAAGGGTTATGTGCCCTCGCTTGATATGGCGATAAAGTCAATGATTGAGAGGCTCAATGACTATCGACAAGTATGTATTCGCATCGTACATATACTATACGCGAAAGGAGAAACATCAAACATAAGGATAAACTTTGCTTTGTGTGCTTAGGCCGCCAAGATTAGGACTACCAGTAGGCTAGTACGCAGGCTTAAATCAATACATACGAGTATAAAAATTGTGAAATTGACATGTTAGATTTTGCAACAAAAATTGTATTGGGGGATGAAGGATAATTCATATAATGAATTGAGATCATTTTTGAAAGTTTCGTCTTTTGTCCGTTTGTGTGTAAAAACTACTATCACGTAAAACTACTGAACTAATTCGACCGGAGGTTTCACACATTTATAGGCTATATAGCATCACGCCGTTATTATATGAGCTGAGCAGCGGGTTCGGAAATGAGCGCAGTCGGAGAAAACTCGTAACTTCGGTATGCATTTATGTGATTTACTCGAAAAATACTCAACCGATGTAAATAGGGTTTCAAGCAATATGATCTGTGATGTTTGCAATTATTGAAATTTTTGTAATATCACAGGAGATGAGCAGTATGGTCGAAAGAGATCTGAGATTTGAGAAAATAAATTGCACAATTGGCACACCACTGCATCTCAATTCAATTTAATGTATTATCTTTAGGAAAGAAGGTTACACTTAGGTTCGTCAACATACAATACAATAAGGTACTTTAATCTTTATAGTTCTATGTTATGGTCCAAGCAATAAATAAGCCATCGTCAATCAACTAAACCAGGTACACTAAGATAACACAACGTCGGTGATCAAGTTTGATAACACAATTTAAATAACATAAAACAAAAACAAATGAAATTACATAATTTTCAGAATAGTAATTCAATAACAGAATAAAGTCAAAGTCTAAAATTGTAAAAAATCCTAATTCTAATAATAAGACTATTAGAATTAGGATTGATTGAGAGGCTCTCGCTGAGTAGTTGGGTCAAGGGCCAGATCCAGAAGGCAGCCCTGCTGGACACTGCACGCATCTTGAGCCTTGTTGCAGAGGATCTCTCCCCGTGCATGTCATAAAACGAATTTTTGAAATTTTTCATTACAAAAAAAAACCGACTAAGGCATAAAGACAAGATGCCGTGCTAAAGGGCGACCGGTTAGCCGACCCTCATCTTGGCAAGGTCCTTCCACCGAGTCATGCAGCAGGTGGGTCTTCATGCCTTACTTGCTGCTTCTTGCTATCTTGTCCGAAAACTTTGCTAAACGTGGTGGTCAGTGTTGTGCTACAATTTACCAGAGTCCTTGCAGCACAATACTGATTAATGTTTACTTCGTTTGTCGAGATGCAGCGTGTGGTATGGATGGATGGAAATTGCACAATTTGTCGTGGCTTATTTAAATCATAATCTAGTCCTTTTATTATCCCACTGTTATGTATGCACTGGATGCTTCATAAATGTTCGAATATAAACACACTAGTACAATCCCCGGGCAAAGGGCTCTATAAGTTGAGCTGCAAGATTCTTTTTCTTGTCTACCGCCAGTCTTGGGTGGCTAAGCTCAAGTGGCAGTGGGCTGGGCACGTCCGCCGAAGAGATGACGACCGTTGGAGTAACCGTGTCCTACACTGGTGGCCGTGGACAGGAAAATGGAGTGTTGGAAGACCACCCGCCAGGTGACGACGACATCAAGTACGTCGGCGGAAAGCAGTGGTTCCGTACCGCTGAAGACCGGTAGGACTGGAGGAAAATTGGAGAGGCGTATGTCCAGTAGTGGACGCTTACACGCTGACTGACTGACCAGTCTTAAAGAGTTGTTCGGGTCGACCTCGTATTGACATTTAGGCTTATCGTTTCATCGGCAAATAAAACATCTCCAAAGTAAATAAAATATGACCTAAATTTTCCTTAGACCAATAAGAAATAGATACGCAGAAACTATATGTAACCGTGTTACCAACATTTGGTCGGCATGCACTTAATTTACCCCACAGATATGTGAAGAAACGCGTGTGACATAATATTAACATTTTCAAATTTACAGTAATTTCCTTTCACGTCCTCCACTGGTTAATGCCTCTTCTGGTTATTCATTTCTATGCCTCAGACATATTCCAAACGCATTAATAAGTGAGTACGGACGGACTGATACTTCGGTAAGACCAAACCGATATTCGATAAACAGCTGTGGAGGTAGAACAGTATTTGAAGTTCAGCAGCAGGGCAGGATTCAATGAACCGGAGTCCGCTACAAAAGAGGAATCTATTTTTGGTCTCTCCGGGCGCGAAGAAAGCGGGGGCGAACCAAGGATACTAGTATGAATATGCTGTGCGTGGAATAAAAATGCGGCCAAGTGCGAGTCGGACTCGCGCACCGAGGTTTTCGTACCATCACGTAAATGGTCGGTTTTTGTTATTAGATATTTCAATATAGAGTCGCACTCGCAGGTATTTTCACGCCATTATCGGTGACAGTTCATACTTTACTTGTTAAAATGTTTGGATAATTCGGGAGATGGCGCTCTTCTGATAATTATGATACTTGTATGGGAACCCACTTTATTATTTACTATTATTTTTGTTATTATTTGTTAGGATATCTGCCTTAATAACACATATTCTTACATGATTACGGAACATTAATTATTTTATACTTTCGGGTGTAGCAATATTTTAGCAACGCCGATGTACCTACAATAATGTCATAGTTAGAACTTGAAAATAAAAATTATAGAAAATAATTATAATAAGGAATCTGCAGTCGATACCCTCGGAAATTAAAGGAGATTTCCGCGATCACGCCAACCATTGACATAAAACAATATTTTCTATGACGCCAAAACATCACCATCACCACCATCATCAGCCTGTATCGGTCCACTGCTGGACATAGGCCTCTCCCAAGGCACGCGACCACACGCGGTCTTCCGCTCTTCTCATCCATCCACTCCCGGCTACCAAAACAACGACAGAACAATGGAGTTTTACGAGCTTCACAGGGAACGGTCTATCTAGCTAAACGTGGAATATTGAAACGACTCGTAGAAAATAAAATGTATTCCCGTACTTTGTATTCGTATTTTGGAAGTTGATAAGGCTTCTTAGTCTTGGAACTTTGTTCTAACTTGATTGTGTTTAATTACTGAAATCAATTAAGAGACAATTTATTGTGCGTAACAAACACATAATATTGATATTTCACAGTCGGTTCTGAAAGTGGAAATACGCCTGTAGAACCATCTACATTTAAACTTCATAAACCAACTCGGAATGATAAGTAAAGTGATGCAAGCCCACAGATTCGAACCCACTGCCCTTCGCTGACGTGGTCAGGCTTTTATCGCTTGGCCACGACATGCTGAGACTGTACGAATAGTTAACCTATAATTTGGTGTAATGTAAGTTTGGGGATAATTAGTACCTATAAAAAATGTTCGCCTTAAAGTGGTTTCCAAGTAAGGGTTTGAATGGCCACGTCGCCAAAACGGCAAACCGCGCGTGTGGGTTATTGCCGCATCACCCACATAAATTTCTTTAATTCGCACCCGTAACGTAAACTAATTGCTTTCGCGAAGCAACGCTTTTTGCTTAATAAAATTTTATAACCTTACTGTTAATTATTTAGTGGGTATGTGTACTATCTCTTCTGTCTAAAATGTATACATAATTATACGTAGATACCTACTTCCAAAACAGCTTCAAAGTACTCGTAGATTAGGAATATACATAATATTGTAAGTAGCACAAAATTGAAACATTTATAAATGTAAATGTTTTGTATGACCTTTCAAAATATACAAGTACGTACGCACTGTGGAATATGCAGACATTGCGTGGTAGATTTTTTTTTTATTATTTATTAAAAGAAAACACGTTCAATACATATACAAAAAATATAGCCACGAGTAAACTGCTCAGCAGTTTGTTTAGCTGTTTGTTGGCAGGCTCTTTTCTACAGGGTTATGCTGTGCACGTTAATACATACAGTATCTGGGCGACCGAGCTTCGCTAGGCGTATACAACTATCTCGATAAAGATGAAAAAAATTTGTTTTCAATACAAAATTTCATCCAAATGTGTATAGCCGTTTCCGAGAAACCAATTATATATAGTACAAGTTTAGCTTACTTAATGGGATTTATTTATATATAGCTACTCTAATATACCGGAATGTAGTACACGTTTGCGGTTTGGCCGGTGATGTAGCCAAGCATTACAATGCTTGGCTACATCACTGTTGGTTCCATAAAAATGCCAACGTACTTATTATTTATTATATTCGTATATGTGGCAATAGAACAAAGCAAGGATAATCCTGATTCCACCGATGCATTAATAAATACAATACGGGTATTTATTCATTTAATTTATGATCCGGTTGGACCGAATTTGTTTCCCACCACGGGATTCCCCATTTAATAGGCTTAAAAAAAGTTCAGTATATTTTTTTCTAGTACTCTTATTTTTCGAGATAATCGAGGTTTTATGCGTTAGGAAAAGGTCACCAAAAACCATGTCCGACATCGGAAACTGACCTTTGCATGGCGATTATCTCGAATAATAGGAGTCCAAGATAAAAAGGACTAGGAAAAATCCGGTCAAATAGAGAGATATATATGTATAATAGATATATAAGAGATATAATAGAGAATACTTAGTATCTTTCGCAACCGACAAGCCACAATGTCTGTTCAGACTTCAGGATGACTTGTCACTTGTCAGCTGATAGCTGAGACAGAGAAACCTGACGCTAGATACATCTCTCGAGATTGCATGCAATATTGAGTAGTTTTGCGACGTTTTTCCAGCGTCTGAATGTGTGTTGGTTCATCGCTCACAGGACCGACAGGCGTCCACCTTTTCTAATATTAAAACGATAGGCGTCCTTAGGTACAGACTAATATTTGAAGTTACCGTCTAGAGGTAAGTTTTTTGTCTCTGCAAGTAAAATATACTATTACTGGTCAATCATTAAAGTATGAACAGTCCAATTATCAAGTTGGCCTGTTCATATTTTATTACTAGAGAATATTATATATTATTTAGAACAGGAAATTAATTTGTAAGTATATTTTCTGTTAATTAATTTAATTTTGTGTTTTAATTACATAATATCTCTGAAATATAACATTACAAAATATACAAAAAATAATTGGCAGTACAGTAAAATTTTGATTAAACTTTTATTTTATTTTATGGCTTGGAACTTAAGCGAACAAGTAAAGTTAATAGCACACTCTTTTACACTCACCCTCCAAGTACACCTACACGCACCCACATCGTTGCTAATTTGTTAAAATCTATATAATGTGGAACCTATTATTGGCTGTAGTTTATATGTTAATAGTAAAATATTAGTTATAGAACTGTAGGTTTTTCCAAATAAAATAAAATATAAACACTAGATTTGTAGACAGACTCCTGACTCCGTGGTAAATTCGAAGGTAAGTCGAACTCTCGCAGAATACTCTACTGGGCGTTAGCCCTATATCTCTCTTCTTCTTATTTTAATGTACACAAAATACAGCTGAAAACGTTATAGGCATAGAGCAATACATTTTTCAGACTTGTACTTATGTACTATATACTTTGTAGGTAAGCATATTTGCCTTCTTATATAGCAAAGCAAATTTCCATACTTATTTCTTAAGATTATGTCGCAACTATGCATAATTTCACGGCTCGCATATTTACGCTACCTACATAGTATCATGTACTTAAATAGGTGGTTTCAACATTATTATCTACCAAGTAGCCGTACCCGCGGCTTCGCTTCGCGGCAAAATATCCTACAACCATGCTCAGATGTGCCACAAAAGGTCGTATTCTTCATTTATTGCTTTGAAGGAGCTTAGCTTATTTTATAGACGTCCAGATGCACCAGCCGCGAGGCTATAACACCCAGACGTCTATTGCTACCGAAAAGGTCAACCTTCAAACCCACCGCCTCCCGAGCGCACCATCCTTGCGGATATAGCACTCGCATCGTGTTGCCATCGCTCGACAAAGCAAGTTATCATCCGAGTCCGATGCGGTCAGTGAAAACTCCATGAGAATTGATTTACTCTCGAAGGTGAACATAGTACCGACGACGTCGCGTCACGCGTCCGCGTCGGTCGATGGGCGTGCCGTTAGAGGTTCTCCACTTTATTTGTTAAGATCTACATACATATTTTGATATATTTTATTGATTTATTTATAAAAAAAAATTCACTCTTAAATTTTTTACTTCGACAAAATATTAAAAACAATAGCTTACGTCCCACCTCCCGCAGTCCGTATTTACCAAACTCTGCAGCGGGGTTGGGATTTTCGATATTCTTTTTTTTTATGGCACGACCCAAGGGAAGCACTGACGTGGCACCAAGTTCACCCGGTGTTATGGGCTGACATCACGGATGTTTTAGGTGATTTAGCCAACCGTGTCAGTTTCCATAAAAAAAAACCTCTTCCTAGTCGATACAAAATTATATGGTTCTCGTGTTGCGTTGCAATTTTTCCGTGCTACGGAAAAAATTATGTTGTTCAAATTGTGCATAAATGATCTTTCCCTTAAGACATTAGTAAGCCTTCAAGCGGGACTGGATCGGGGGTGAAATTGGCTTTGCCGGAGTCTTTAGCATCGAACACACAACCAATTCAGCTACAAACTGCTACTACAGAGGTATTTATCAACATGCTACTAAAAAAACCCACACATACACACATATTAGAATACTATTAGGAAGGCAGGAATGTAGGTTTTTATACTCGACTATTTCGTGTGCTGAAAATAATTTATTCCTTAACTAAACTTCCCATCATTTTTGGTCTATGTGTATTGAGTACAATACCTCATTATTCGGTTGACCGCGCAACATAGGTGCACGTACTTTAATATTCTGAATTCTGGCAACGAGCCAAGTAAAGTTAGTGTACGATAACAATGGCTGTACAAGTACTGATATGGCTCTAGCTGGTCTTATAGCTGCTCGTGGCCTTGCGCTAAATGTTTTGTTGTCTGGTTTGTTAGAAGCAGTGGGTTCGAACTCATGCACCATGTTAATTCAACTTCCGAGTTTGGTAAGTCAGTATTACCATGTACCTACCAGTCGCTCCATAGTTCGTATTACATGCGTAAAATTTGTTTTAATGGAAACTGAAATGGTTGACCAGATCACCTACAACATCCGTGATATCAGCCCATAATTGACGATGAACTAGGTGCGATACAGTGCTTTCCTTTGGTCGTGCCGTGCACACTGAGCAGGACGGAAAACATGAACTATTTACATAGCCAAGCAGGGTGGATTAAACACCTAGTAAGGAGAGATGAAACCTACATACAGTTTTACGTGGAGCCTGAACTATGATCAGCTTCTGCCGTCGACGGTCACGCATCAGGTGTGCTTTAGATCACGGCGATCGATGCTGACAAAGTAAGTAAAGGAAAGTAAACTGTAGATATCTTCTCCATCTGGATTGGTGGAGATCGCGCACTCTAAACTTGCCGGTGGCAGCAGGGTGGGGGGAAGCTGCCTGCGCGCTATACTCATACCCGGTTTTCATCGGCAGTGCTGGAGTGCGCGCGTGCTACAACACACCTACCCTGTATCATTCGGCAAACTCAAGAGTGCGCGATCTATGTCACTTCACGCTGATGAAAGGTCACTGGATTTTTTTTCTGTCGTATTTTGATGTACTTCTGCTTAGGAAGAAATTAAAATAAATGTTTTTCATTTTCCTCACCTATCGCTAATATACATATAAATACATCCTACTTTCTTTAAGTATCCGTACCTTCAACATACTTTTACAATTATTATAGACAGATAGATTTACGAATAAATGGACTGAATCGAACCTGTATTAGGGAAATCGTTCGAAAAAGACAAATGACCTCCTATTGTTTGTTTTGGTGGCGAGCGGAAACCTATCCGCTCTTACGTCTATCTATATAACCGGTATTTTTCTATTTCTCTCTTTCTCTCTATATCTTTCTTTTTTTCTCGTAAGTTCTCCATATTTTCTGGAATGTAGTACGACAAGACATATTTTATAAAATACAAAGGACATTTCATTTCAAAAGTTACAAAAAGCACATTTCTACTGAATTTGTAAGTTAGATTCCGTCTCACGAAAGAAGTCCCGCGGCAATAAGTGGAAGTGTAGAGTCCGTCTTACTTCCACTTATTGCCGCGGCACTTCGACTTGAGACGAAGTGTATGACCGTAGCGCCGCGTCTGCGGGACTTCTTTCGTGAGACGGACTCTACAAATATTCTTTAGTGCTTAAAGGTATCAAAGTTCTGCGAAATCATAAATATTTTTGTTTAACTCTTATGTAAACCATTAAGCTATTTACTCTAGCTGGGACCAGCAATACTGAGGATATATTTTATGCATCTATCCCGTGGAACGTCTAGCGCGGGCACAGGCTATAATAGTTAGAAGTACAAGTTGAGGCACCAAATAACTTTCGCAATAACCTGTTACAAGTTTCTTAGAAATTGTCGTGTCGCACCAATCAGTGTTGATAGCCACTAGGAAACAGACATAGCATAAATATATAAGTAGAAATAATACAATATCTTACATGAGAGCAATGCTCGCCTCACAAACCGCTTTACCCATTTGCACAGCGAACACAATAATTTACTTTTATTTCTATTTCAGTCTTCGGGCGGGAGGCATAACAATTACTGGAGTGCTACCTCAAACGAAATGCCGACGGGACGTGAAAATCTTAGGAAAGGAAAGCAATTTTTATAGGTTATATTGTGCGGGCACGACACGGTTGGCGGGGCACCTGTAAATCACGTGTTACCTTTTCGCCCTTTATCGAACGCGTATATGAAACGTTAACGTTCATTTTCATAAAATATACTCGTAGCTCGTTGTTCCCCGTTCGCTGCCGCCATCTGCTCGAAAAATTCTTAACAAAATATTGAATATCCGATTGTACTATTTTAATTCCACGTCGGCTGTCTCTGCATAAACACACCATCACACACACACAAAAGAGCACAACTGGATTGAATAGAATAGGTGCTCGGAACTTAGTGAACTACTTGGAAAATTTGCTCACATCGTCCAGGAAGCTCATAAAAGTATATTACATTTGATAGGACCTACTGAACTAAGGTCGGTCGAAGCGGCTGTGAAAACAGTTTGTGTTTTTCGCCCAGTTTAGTGTGCTCGAAACGACCAAAGGGAAATATTGTCATGGCACCTAGTTCACCGGCGTGTGGCGGGATGACATCACGGGTGCGATGCTGTTACGTCAACCGTGCCTGGTATCATAAAACAACAATGAATAGTCTTTTCCCCGCGACTTTTTTTTATTTTTTTTTTATGGAACCTGACACGGTTGGCTACATCACCTACAACATCCGTGATGTCAGCCCATAACACAGGGTGAACTAGGTGCCAT
This sequence comes from Nematopogon swammerdamellus, assembly GCA_946902875.1. Lineage (NCBI taxonomy): Eukaryota > Metazoa > Arthropoda > Insecta > Lepidoptera > Adelidae > Nematopogon > Nematopogon swammerdamellus. Next base: position 8,477,772 of record OX336340.1, on the reverse strand, counting down.
GTCAGTGCTTCCCTTCATTTCATGTCGGCTACACTAAACTGGACGGAAAACACGAACTATTTACATAGCCGTTTCGACCGACGTTTCGTTCAGTGCGGTGGTACCAACCCGGGCGGGATAAACCCTACCACCTAGTAAGGTAAGAAGGAAAGGGACCTACAGTTTAACGTGAAATCCGAACCACGGTCAGCCTCCAACGGTCGAGCGGTCACCCATCCAAGAACTGACCGCGCTCAGCGTTGCTTAATAACAGTTGACTAACCAACCGCGCCACTGAGCTACCGAGGCTGACGAATTTTCTTATCCCTTAGTCGACTTTTACGACATGCGACGGGGAGAGATGCAGTGGGGCTATTCTTTTTAAGTACCGACCCCACACGGTACATTCGTGCCGCGATGGTTGCGACTTCTATTTATGAGCGATTTCGGCCGCGATTTCTGAGCAACAAATCAAGTCTTTTCACTAAGCCTGAACGTTAGCTGCCCCCATGCTAAATTCTAGATTACCAAGTGACTTACGATACATAGCATGTTTAATACGCACGGACATACATGTTACATAATCAGAATTTTTCGACGGGATTTTCGATGGGATTGCTGGCTACTGGCTATACAGGACTAGAGAAGAACACAGCAGAGGCTGCAATACGGTCATTTTACATTACATTTTAACCAGTCGGCTACAATTTGAGCTTACATCCTAGTAAGGAGTAAGGTGAGTGACATACAGTTTTACACCGCTTCCCAACGGTGCGGTGAAGGTTTTGTACTTATTGCACGTTTATTTAAAAAACAAAAAATCAAAATTCATTGGTGTACGTTTCGGTCGGATTCGAACCTCAGACCTAGCTTTCCACTTTTTTAAGTGTTTAGTTTAGTAGATTTTTGCCTTCCCTACGCTTGTTTGCACTTTTGAGGCTTTTTAACTAAGTTGGACCGTCGTTGTCATGCTCTTAGAAATTACTACTCGTAGCTATGAATTTCAATCTCAATCCCAATAAATAATGCGAAGTTTATACGGGCGACCGGGGCGGCGCGACGGCGCGGCCGTGTAACGTACGTCAACATTATGAATATCCTTATAACTCGAAACCAAAGTGGGTTTCGAGTTATGTCATTTGTTGTTCGTTCGTTGTTTTCGAGTCGATGTACGGATGACATATGGTTTTCACTGTTACATTGTGTCACTTCTCAAGGTGGTTTTAGGCTATAAGTCATAACATAACGCTACGTCCTGAGCTGTGAGTAAAAAGTCACACGAAGTGAAGCCGCGAGAAATGCTAGTCATAAGTAGAAAATATACATTATTTGAAATTTCACCGAATGTATGAACGCTTAATAACTATATCGATATTCGCATTGCTTCAATAATGGCTCTCCAAGCGCCATTTTATTGAATCCGGCTATATTTCAAAGCAGAACTTATGTAAACATGCGTACTCTCGTTGTGTCAGAGTGAGAGGATATACCTCTGAGTTCTTGAACAAATTGGTTCACAGTAATAAAAAAAGTAGTTTTATATTTAAAAGTTCGAACGTTTTGTATTAAATAGCTGCTTGATAGTTATCTTGTCCGAATACTTTGAGAAAAGTGTTGGTCGGTGTTGTACTGTAATTTAGTTCTTGTAGCACAACACCGATTACTGTGCTTACCCCGATTGTCGGGATACAGCGTGTGGTATATTATGTATGTACTTACATAAAATGCTCGATAGTTTTTTTTAATGAGCAGGATTACCGCAGAATCGACTATCGTGAGTTTGAAATACAGTTTGATCTAATAAATAGATCGTCAAACTATCTTATGTAGGTACCTACTTATAGAAAGGCATTTCGATGGTTACGATAGCTTTTATGATTCATTATATCCAACGACCGAGCGATAAATTAACGGAATATTACTTTATTCTCTTATGAGACGCTCTTTCACGATATCTTCACGATTGTTCATGAACTCTTCACCTATATGATCAACATGATCAGTTCTGTCATTATAACAGTAAAGGAAAGTACATTAGCAGAATGAACCTTCTTTAATCCTTATAATAAATTATGAAAGTCTAATAAAAAACTATTTAAAATCCAATATTACTATCTACATAATATGTAGATTCGACCGAATTGCCAATTTATTTTTATAGTAAAAAATTGGAATTTTGAACATGTTTAAAGTAATATAAAAAATATACGCATAAACCTGGAAATTCAGAAATGGGAAGGCTATAAGCGTCCTTGGGACCATGGCTGCCTCGGCTGAACTGGAAGCCTTTTTCTAGTTATGAGTTCAGGTTTAGGTTTATTTTATTTGATTATTTACGGCAATAATTTTACGTAATATACCAATAAACATGTTGCGAAAATTATTGTTGTGGAAGAAGTAGGTTTTTACTCCGGTGTTGAAAATCTTTATTAGACAAAAAGAAAAATTAAATTAAACAGAAATGTAACAACTTAAATTAAATAAAAATATTCCTGCATCCTCGGGACATCATTCATTGTCCCGAGGACAGCCGCCGCGTTCCCGCGCTGGATGGCGAGGCTGATGTTTTGTGTGAGGAACGCTTTGGCACGACGGTCCCCGGACGCTTCAATAAGCAGCTGACCTAGCTGCTTCACGAGGTCTTTAGCGTCCGGACTCCACACCCCAAGAGTCTCCACGGCAAAGGCAACGAACTCGTAGTGCTGCTTAATAGTATTGTATTGTATTGGTTTTTACTTGTCTTTAATTTATGACAATAGCGGTTCTATACTTTTGAACAATTTGACTACAAACTTACATAACGTGAATTCATTGCTGTAATCGCGGCTGTGCAATAGAAGCGTAAGAAAAATTCCACTGTAAGTGCATTAACTAACACTGATACCGGCCGCCGCTTTAGCAAACCTAAGGCCAAGCTAGAACAGAATGGGGGACATTTGCATTTTCAGATGGGAAGAGTTGCCTGTTTACGGTTTCTTATTGTTTAGTTAATTTTTCGAATTCTCATATATACATATTGATTGTATGTATATCATGACAATAGGGACTTGGGATAATGACATGGGATATGGACATGGGATAGGGACGTGGGATAATGACGTGGGACTTGGACGTGGAATAGGGACGCGGGAAAATGACGTGGTATATGGACGTGGGATAGGGACGTTGAATAGGGAAGTGGGATAATGACGTGCGATATGGACGTGGGATAGGTACATGGTTAGGGACGTGGGATAGGGACGTGTGTTAGGGACGTGGGATGTGTCGGACGGAACGCATTTGTGAAAGTACGACGTGAATTTATTGAGTAGTTCTCGACTTATTATCGAACATAGAATCGACGACGCGCGACGGCGCGTGGTCGGTCGATCGGTCGGAGCGTCGATATTTTTTTTTACTTTATTAGTTATGATACAAGATTAAATAGTCAAATTAGTCAAAGCTGTATGTGAAAAGGTAGAAAATGCATAACGTGAAATAATATACAGATTAAACGTATTGCCACTGGCAGTGTTTCTGTAATGCAACTCACTGCAAAAGGAAAGCGGTGCTGTGTGACGTTTATTACTGAGTTGTTAGCGAGCGGGAGCCAAGATCTTGCAGGATGAATTGGAGCGCGGAACCTCCGCTTTGTACTGTTTACATTTTCTTACATTGTATTGTAAACGGTGACAGAGGACGGTGTCAGCTAGAAATGTTATTTTATACATACCGTGTGGGGCCAGTACTTTAAAAGAATAGCCCCACTGCATCTCTTCCCGTGTATGTCGTAAAAGGCGACTAAGGGATATGACTCCCTTCTTATATTACTAGGTGGTAGGGTTTAACCCGCCCGGGTTACTACCACCACACTGAATGATAGGTCGGTCGAAACGGCTATGTAAATAGTTTGTGTTTTCCGTCCAGTTCAGTGTAGCCGGCACGACCGAAGGGAAGCACTGACACGTGGCACCAAGTTCACCCGGTGTTAGGGGCTGACATCACGGTTGTTGTAGGTGATGTAGCCAACCGTGTCAGTTTATAAAAAAAAAACCTACCACGTACACGCACACTATGCGCCGTGCGCTGTGCGCAGCTGCACCCGTGCGGTGGTACTACTCATTTTCGAATTGATACCATGGCACTGAATTTGTATTTGCATTTTTATTATCCTTCCTTTCCTTACCTATAATAAAATCCAACGTCTGCTTTCTGTCTGAGTGTCTGAGTGTCTGAGTGTCTGTCTGTCCGCTTATAACTCGAGAACCACTAAACCGATTTTAATAAAACAAAATTGTACGGATAGCTTAATTCTTCCCATCAACTATAGGCTACTTACTATCACGCTAAATGGCTTATGAGGTTAGCAGTGAAGTGAAATATGAGAGCGGGCGGAGCCGCGGGCACAGCTTGTAGTTTATATAGATAAACAGGAGAAACGTGTACATGCGTGCGACAAAAGTGTACGAGTGCTGCGGAAGAAAGAACGAAATAAAAAGCCGCCAAGTGCGAGTCGGACTCGCGCACCGAGGGTTCCGTACCACTACACAATATATTTGTGTTATGTATTTACCAAAATTATTGTGTTTTCGAAAAACATGAAACGCCTAAATAAAAACTACAGCAACGGCTTGACTGTCAGACATTCTTGTCGTTAAAATATACAAAAATAATTTGTTTATGTGATATGAATGATTTTAGAAGTTTTCCTTTATTTGTGCTGTGAGACCTTGCTTCTTGCTAAATTTCATGATTCTAGGTCAACGGGAAGTAACCTATTGCTTTTGATTTTATTTGAGTGAGTTTGCAAGTATCAAAATCTGACATAAATGGCCGTATCTTTTGATTGCGTTGACTTGAATTTTTTACACGTCTAAGGACCGTGAATATGTATTGTTTATTGTATAATTTCATCCACAGGTAGGTAACCTACGCTTGGACATGTCGAAAATTCCGCCAGTTCTAAATTCAATGCGAAGAAGAACTGACAAACAGACTTCGCAAGTCACAATGTTTTGTTAGTACCTTATAAGTATTATATTATAGTAACTTATAAATAATTAACCCATACTACCGCTCACAAGAGCATTCATATTTACAGCATAAACACGAATACTGAAGAATCTGACCACTCTGCCTATTTAAATTACCTATATCTGGTGTATAGTGCCATCGTCAATTTGATACTTAAATATATTTGTTATTAATTTCAACTTGATAACTCTATCCGTTCCTGAGAAAAAGGATGATAACAGACAGACAGACAGGCAGACGGACAACGAAGTGATATTTTTAAGGGTTCCGTTTTTCCTCTTCTGAGGCACGAAATCCTAAAAAGAAAGAAAGATAGAAAATAAACAAAGAAATAAAATAGGTAATATATGTATTTCCTCCTACACATTTTATCAAATGTAGCAAAAACAGGATGAAAAGCAACCAATTCAGCATTACATCTTCCTTTACACTTCCGTTCAAGGTTGCTACTTACAATAGAGGATATAGGCAAGTCGACAAAGTCGACAAAGTCGACAAACTAAAATGTATTTTGAAATACACTAGTTTTTATTAGAGCTCGTAAAAGTTAGCAGCTGTTAAGGAACACCGAGGAGAGAAATGAATAAAAGAGTTAGTTTCTGCAAATTAACTTTAATGTCCGAGACCGACTTACTGGCTAACGAAGTTAAGACTTGCAAATGTATTTTACAGTTTCAGTACACAATACACTATCTATACAATATATTAACATCAATCAGTGGATTATTGTGATCATTGACATTGACGAAGAAATAGTAATAAATGGAGTAGTATAGCAGGAATGAAAACATTAATCCAAACCAAGCACATATAAACATTGCATGTCAGTAAGTCAGTCAGTCAGCGTGTAAAACGTTCACTGCTGGACATACGCCTCTCAAATTTTCCTCCAGGCCTCACAGCCTTCAGCGGTAGGGAACCACTGCCACTGCCGACACGATGGTTCTTTATGTCGTAGGTAGTCCCTCCGGGTGGGTGGTCTTCCCATACAACAATCGTAATCGGTGTTGCGCTGCACTTGCAGTTACATAACATAACTTATAATTAGTTACATAACTTATAATTACATAATATTAAACATTTTACTGCTTTATTTACCACTAGCTGTTGCCCGCGGCTTCGCTCGCGTGAAATTCATATTTCAAAGAAGAATCTAAGTAACTAAGGGCGAGGCCGAAGGCCGAGCTGCGTTCAGGTAAACGATAAATCTTCTCAAATAAAATAAGCAACTAACGGCGAGGCAGAAGGCCCAGCTGCATTCTGGAAGGCAATAAACCTTCACGAAGAAAGTAAGTAACTAAGGGCGAGGCCGAAGGCCGAGCTGCGTTCAGGAAGACGATAAACCTTCATGAAGAACGTAAGTAACGAAGGGCGAGGCCGAAGGCCGAACTGCGTTCAGGTAAACCAAAAACCCTCTTCTGCCTTCGGGCCTCGCCCGAAATGACTTCCTTTCTTCGATAGCATGTAATATCATTTACTCCATCTATTTATTTAATAAAATATAAAAAAGTAATATTAATAACTAAATAATTAAAACCTACCTAACAAACATTACAATAACTATCATAAAAGGGGCGTTTTAAAATGTTCCTAGAACACTTGCGGCATTACCCCGCTGGATGGCAAAGCTTACCGTTTGAATGAAGTAGGCCCTTGATTGCGGGACACCAGTTGCGTCCACCAGCAGAGGCCCAAGCCTCTTCAAGAAGCTTTTAGCTTCAATGACTGCTCCAAGGACCGAGGGTTTCAACCGCAAACGCAACAAATTCGAAATCTTGAATTATATCTCTATAATATTTATTGCGTTTGAGGCTGTCCATCCAGGCCTCGGCCGCGCCGGCCGCTCTTGAAGATGCCCGAACGTGACTTGGAGCCAATGTGAGAACACAAATGGCGTCCCACATCAAAGACCTAGCCTTAGCCAATGGAACTAAGGTGATACCATCGGGCCTCTTGCCATCCAGCCGGGAATAACCGCAAGGTTTTAGGATGCACGGTATGTTTGCCGTCAGAAGCGTGGACTTTGTAATAAAATTTAAATTAATTTAACTCAATCTTAATATCGCTTAGTTACCTACTTTATTCGAGATGGTTTAGCTTCATCCTGAACGCAGCTCAGCCTTCGGCCTCGCCCTTAGTTACTTGCTTTCTTCGAGATGGTTTATCATTTATCAGAACGTAGCTCGGCCTTCGGCCTCGCCTTAGATACTTACTTTCTTCAAGAAGGTTTACCTTCTTCCTGAACGCAGCTCGGCCTTCGGCCTAGCCCTTAGTTACTTGCTTTCTTCGAGATGGTTTATCTTCTTCCCGAACGCAGCTCGGCCTTCGGCCTCGCCCTTATTTACTTGCTTTCTTCGAGATGGTTTATTATTTATCAGAATGTAGCTCGGCCTTTTTTTAGCTTCTTCCTGAACGCAGCTCGGCCTTTGTCCTCGCCCTTAGTTACTTGCTTTCTTCGATATGGTTTATTATTTATCAGAATGTAGCTCGGCCTTCGGCCTCGCCTTAGTTACTTACTTTCTTCAAGATGGTTTAGCTTCTTCCTGAACGCAGCTCGGCCTGCGGCCTGCCCATAGTTACTTACTTCATTCAAGAAAGAATGTTTTTGTTCTTCCTAAACACAGCTGCGACTTCCGCCTCGCCCTTAGTTACTTTCATCGAGAAAGAATATCGTTTACTTTCTTTTTTTTAAATACGAATTTCACGCGAGCGGAGCCGCGGGCAACAGAAATATAAATTGCACCTATGACAGCGACATAAGTTCGACTTCAATTTTTTTTTTTATTTATCAAACATTTTGTCACCGGCCAGCTCACGTCGAGATGTCAGTTCTCCGTTGTCAACTTGACATTTAAATTTTATAATAATTTTAATTTTTATTATATTTTTTTGTTTATTATGTTAATCCGGGATATACACTGTCACTATACAAAGTTTCGTCAAATTCCGTTCAGTGGTTTTTGCGTGATGCGCGTACAGACAAAGAGAGATTATTAATTTAACGATTTTATTATATGTATAGATCATCTCCGCGCTATGTAGCTCGACGTCTCGGGCCAAACGTTTGGCCCATGGTAAGGAGCACTCTGCCGCCGGTGCGATGGTTGACAGAGTTGAACTTATAAATTATACATTTCCTCTAGGGACCTCGTCCTCGGGATGGTTCAGAGGACGGATACCGCATTACCCCTTTGTATCCCCAGACTCTGTCGGACATAACAGTTTTAGGACCTATACTTCCGTAAAACGATATTCCGTTATTAAAATTAATTAACGTATCCACCATATTCTACGAATCCAAATTAGGACGTTACCTTATTATTAAATAATTAATGCGTGCGTGCGCAACCTTCCATTTACACTTCTTTCATTCCTGCTTCAATATCAAGTTTCTGAATATAAAAATTGGATGAAACCATTATAATTTTATTAAAAAATCATTTAAAATGGTGAACACAGGGAACATAACACAGGGAACCCTAGCTTGGGAAGCAGGGCTCCAGGAAAAAATACGACCCACTATGTCATGTAAATATAATATTAGGTACTAACACTACTAACCACTATTTTTGTTCTAATTAATTATAAGAAAATTGTTGTTACCTACCTTCTGAAAAATTTCGGCTGGATAATAAATGTATATTTTGGTAATAAATAAATTTTGAATTTTTTGAAATTTGAAATGATTTTATGATTTCGGAAGTAAGCAAAGTAAACATCGGAACTTATTTAGATCCAGAAACAAGTTTTTTTTTATAGAAAGTGCGACATGTGGCGCTAAGCCAACCATAAGGTGTCTAACGACGCACATGTACATTCGGTCGCACGCGTGGTTTACGAATGCCGTGTCGGGCTGACAGGTGCTTATTTAGGTACGCCTCTCTTGAAAGACCTGAGAACGTATATGGGGGGAAATATGTGGGTAGAGCGTTCCAGCTTTTACCAGTTGCGTGGAGGAAAGATCTGTAGAATCGATTTGTACGCATCCGCGGTAAGTCCTGCGGGTAGCGATGCAATCCCTGCCCATTGCGCATTGTACGGAAGTGGAAAGGGGACGTGTACACAAATTGGAACATATAAGGTTGGCTGGAAGCATAAGTCAGTATTTTGAAGACCCGTTTAACACAAACATACATTCTCTGAACTTGTACATCTCGTCGCCCACGGGAGGTTCATCTCACCCAAAAGAAGCAACAAGGACATATTTTTCTGGTTGCTGGTAATTACGTGGTAATAACCAAGCAACCACCCACTCAATAAAGCACGGAATGTCGTAACCTGCACGTGCGTCGCGTCGTGCAATAACCTGCCACGAGCTCGCTCGTTGCCGTCCAAGTATTTCCCCATTGTACACAACATACTGTGTAGGTAGCTACTCTAGTTCCGGACGCAGCGACGGAACGTGACTGGAGGCTGGGACGCTGGATGCGGCCGGTTTAATGCTCAGTAGGGCTATTACGAGTTTCGCTACGCGCCGGCTACGCCGAGGTGTAGCGTGCGTAGAGAGCGTAAGCGTCTGCGCGGAAGCGAATGCGATAGATTTGCGAACTCGCTTCCGCGCAGCGGCTTACGTTCTCTACGCACGCTACACCTCGGCGTAGCCGGGGCGTAGCGAATCTCGTGATAGCCCTGCAGATCTCAATACGACAATGTTGCAGTAGTGTTTTACTACATTAAATCTTATACAACTTCTGAAATGAGGATAAAATAAATCAACGGACGTACTTTCTGTTCTAAACGTATTATCTATTAATCTATTGTGGACATTTCGGCATAACAGTGCCGGTTTTTAACCCCCGACGAAAAAAGAGGGGTGTTAACGTGTGTGTGTATGTGTGTATGGGTGCTGTGGTATCGTAGCTGCTAGCTCCCAAACGGATGGATCAAATTTGGATGCGGTTTTTTTTTATTAGAAGATGGTTTAAGCGGGATGGTTGTTAGCTTTGTTTGTAATCAAGTAATCAAGTAATTAAGTAATAAAAAAAAAAATTAGGTATCTTCAAAAGTGGAACGATTTGAATGCGATTTTTTAAAAGCTTGAAATTAAAGTCAAATTACAAACTTAAGAAAACCCCGACCCTTAAAAAGTAAAAAATAATTTCCATTTACTAACTTAAAGGAGTCGGGGGACCGCTAAGTAAAAAATTAAAAAATATAAAACTCAGAGCTGCGCGGGAATTTACTTAGCGGTCCCCCGATTCCTTTATGTAAACGGAAATTATTTTGGTCGGGATTTTTTTAATTTGTAATTTAACTTTTTTATCCTGCTCCCATCCAGGAAGCCCCGAGGAGAGGGAATAGATTGGCGATCTTCTTATACTGTGGGAGCCTAGTTCTTGAAGGTGTTCTGTCATAAATGTGTATACTTACAATATGGCACCTTGCTTCTGGATAATTTCAATTCTTACTTCTGCTTCCAATTGTTGGACAAATGTTTGGCCACTACTCCAGCGCGGCCAATGACTATGGGTATAAATTTTCGTCTTCGTTTTCCATAATCATCTACTTTCAGCGCGTGATATTTTGTAGTTTTATTTTAGTTTTCTGTTTAGGTTTCCGTATCCGTACGGAAGCCTCTTACTAAGCCTGCGCCATCCCTCTTTCCGCATGTTCATCTGTCCTACATTTACAGGGGTGTAACATTTGAACCGTGATAGGTTGAAATTTTCACAGAATATGTGTTATTATGGCTTTTAGAAGTATAGCTTTTATTTTTTAATGTAACCGGATTACGGTTACCGGATACCGGATTATGAGTGGCGGAGTCAGGCAGGGGTACCAGAGCACATGCTCGAACTAACCAATATCATCTCCCCCCCCTCCACCTCAGAAGGTAGGTGCCATAGCGGAGACTTCCTTTTGGATTGCTGGCTATACTGGACTATGGTTGGTATTTGGCTTGGTATTTCTGTTAACCGCGGGCCCGACCGCAGCCAGGCACTCGCCCTGATGATGGACTGCACGCGCCAGTCCGAAACGTCTCGGCCACAGTGACCGCGAATTTCAACCATGGTAAGCCAAATACCAACCATAATATGAATATCCATGGTAGACTCTGGACTGGAGGAGAACACGGACAAGGCTGCTATGCAGCTATCTTACATCCAGGCTACAATTTGAGCCTACCGCCTTATTGGTGGTGGGCTTGTCCCTTTGTCGGTTTGGTAATGATATGATAGGAAGGGACCTACAGTTTTACACCGGTTCCGAACGGTGAAGCAGCAAGTGAACATCGATACAAGTGAAGGTATACACGTAATTTTTTCCGTCAGAAAAAACTCATTGGTTATGTAAAATTAAATACACTCATATACACGCCGACCGAATTCGAACTTCGGACCTCTCGCAAGAGAAGCCGACACCCAGGCCACTCGGCCACCCGCTGAGCTGCTTAAATGAATTATTAATAAATATTCTTATGATTAATTATTCTATGTATCTTCGATTCTCACACTTAACTATATTAAGACTCTGAAGCATCGAGAGGTTGACTGGAAGAAATCTTTGTAAGTCCGCCTTTGCACCTCGTAAATGTTCCAATGTGCTTATTTCTGTTAAATGTTTCTTGGAGCAGCAATCAAATTAGATAATTTAATTGCGCGAATGTGCACTGAATAAAGTTTCCTCTCTCTAAATAAAATGATAATGAGATTTTTTCCTGTGTGTGGGATAATTATCGAACATTTTAAAGAAGAATAAGTTTTTGCTTGCATCTTCTCAATGCTGAATTAATTATTGCATATTTTGTTAATAATATTCCACCACTTCAATAACAGCTCGTGTACATTCGCGATATGTTTTGTATCCACAAGCCTGAAAATATCTAAATAGAGCAATAATAAGTAACGTGTGGGAGTAAGCCAGCGCTAAGATATTGATTGGGTATCAGTAGCCTTCGGGCAAAGTTTCATTCCATGAAATGTAATTACGCGATCGCGCTCTACTGGCTACAACAAAGTACATTTTCATCTACTTTGTATTATTATTTTTCTGCGAAAACAGTCAATTTAAATTCAATAGGCTGCTCAGTTTATTTAGGTTCTGATTGTTTTATAAAAAAATTTAGACCTTGTGTCCTAAAATAAAACTATGAAATACAATGAGTATTATTTCCTTGAATTAACAAGGGGAGAAAGTCGATGTACAGCAGTATTTTTTTCAACCGACTTCCAAAAAAAGGTTCTCAATTCGTCTGTATTTTTGTGTGTAGGTATGTTACTCGATTTGTCCGCCAATTCTCAATCGATTTTAATGATTCTTTTTTTTCATGAATAGGTTATATCTCAGGGATGGTCTTTTCATAAATTTATGAAAGAAACTACCCCTAAGAGTGGGAAATTATGGGATGAACACTTCCACACTAAGGAATTTTTCAATCACCCACTTCCCGTCAACCGATTTTAATATTATGTGATATTACTAAAAAGAGTTAAATAAAAGAACTGTTTGAAAAAAAAAAACATTGAACCGATTTCAAACCCTAAAAAGTATTAAGTAATATTTTGGTCTTGATTAGAAGGCGGTACAAAAGCACACCTGAAAATTTATAGATGGACCCTTTTGTGCTTTTGTACCGCCTCAACTTCTACTCAAGATCAAAATATTATTTAATACTTTTTAGGATTTGAAGTCGGTTCAATGTTTTTTTAAGCAAGTTTTTTTTTATTTCAACTTTGATGAGTCTGTCACGAATTGCTACACGGATGGGATTATGTGTACTGTAAATCCTAATTATTTCAATTCAATATGTTTTGTTTTAAGGAAGGGGGAAGTAGTCAGAAACTTATATGTTTGGCTGTTTGTTTTCGAACCAGTGCAGCCAGTACAAAGAAAGTTAAGCCCTGGGATGGCACCAAGTTCCGAGAGGTTGTGGTGTAATCAGTTGATATAGCCTCAAGTGACGTAGTAAATCATATTGAACAGTTTCAAACTTTCAGCCGCTTCAGCCTACGAAGTTTCAGCATAGCTAACATAATGTCGAAAGCAAGTGCTTTCTAGTTAAAGTCACATAGTTGTGAGTACCATAACCCCACTTTGAGGATGTCTGAGAGCCCTTTAGAGCTAATGACATGCCGGCAGGAGTCTGAGTGCACTACTGCATCGCTCAGATGGTTTAAATTTTTTCTTTATTTCCATGAGTATTTATTACTATCCGTTTCGATGACCTCAACAATCTCCTAAAACTAACGTTAATTTTAGACAACGGTCTCATCTAAAACTAATGGCGGGAACGTATCTGCAATAGGGTGATGGGTACACTCAGCGAGAGGGCGCTGGTGTAGGTACAAAGGAAAGAATGGAGAAGGTATTTCTTGTTATATTAATAACTAGCTGAGCCCGCGGCTCCGCTCGCGTGAAATTCGTATTCCAAAGAAGAATGTAAGTAACTAAGGGCGAGGCCGAAGGCCGAGCTGTGTTCAGGTAATCGATAAACCTTCTTAAAGAAAGTAACTAACTAAGGGCGAGGCCGAAGGCCGAGCTGCTTTCAGGTAAACGATAAACCTTTCTCAAATAAAGGAAGTAAGTAAGGGCGAGGCCGAAGGCCGAGCTGCGTTCAGGAAGACGATAAAACTTCTGGAAGAAAGGAAGGAACTAAGTGCGAGGCCGAAGGCCGAGCTGCGTTCAGGTAAACCAAAAACCTTCTTCCGCCTTCGGGCCTCGCCCTTAAAGACTTCCTTTCTTCGATAGAATATAATATCGTTTACTCAATCGTTTTTTCATAAAAATAAAAAAGTAATATTAATAACTAAAGAATTAAACCTACCTAACAAACATTAAAATAACTATCAAAACGGGCATTTTCAAATGTTCTTAGAGCACTTGCGGCATTACCCCGCCGGATGGCAAGGCTTACCCTTTGAATGAAGTACATAAGCCCTTGATGGCGGGACACCAGTTGCGTCAACCAGCTCAAGCCTCTTTTGGCTTCACTGCTCCACGGACCGAGGGTTTCAACCGCAAACGCAACCAATTCGAAATCTTGAATTATATTTCTATATTTGCTGCGTTTGAGGCTCTCCGCCCCAGCCTCGGCCGCGCCAGCCGCTCTTGAAGATGTCCTAACGTGACTTGGAGCCAATGTGAGAACAAAAGTGGCGTCTCACATCAAAGAACTACCCTTAGTCCATGGCACTAAGGTGATAGCATCGGGCCTCTTGCCATCCAGCCGGGAATAACCGCAAGGTTGTAGGATGCACGGTATATTTTCCGTTAGAAGCGTGGACTTTATAATAAAATTTAAATTAAATTAACTCAATCTTAATATTAATTAACTTTATTCGAGATGGTTTAGCTTCTTCCTGAACGCAGCTCGGCCTTCGGCCTCGCCCTTAGTTACTTGCTTTCTTCGAGATGGTTTTTCAATTATCCGAACGTAGCTCGGCCTTCGGCCTCGCCTTAGTTACTTACTTTTTTCAAGATGGTTTAGCTTCTTCCTGAACGCAGCTCGGCCTGCGGCCTCGCCCATAGTTAATTACTTTCTTCGAGAAGGTTTATGGTCTTCCAGAATAGAGCTCGGCCTTCGGCCTCGCCCTTAGTTACTTACTTTCTTCAAGAATGTTTTTCTTCTTCCTGAACTCAGCTCCGCCTTCCGCCTCGGCCTTAGTTACTTTCATCGAGAAAGAATATCGTTTACGTGAGCGCAGATCCGCCTTCGGTTCGTGCTTAGTTAGTTACTTACCGCCCGCCTTTAGTTACTTACTTTCTTTTTTTAAATACGAATTTCACGCGAGCGAAGCCGCGGGCAACAGATATATACATTTTATTGCACCAATGACAGCGACATAACTTCGACTTTCAATTATTATTTTTATTTAACAAACAATTTGTCACCGGCCAGCTCACGTCGAGATGACAGTTCTCCGTTGTCAACATGGCATTTAAAATTGTTTTTTACCTTTACTTTGGATTACGTGATTTTTATTATATTTTTTAATTATTATGTTCATCCGGGATATACACTGTCACTATAAAAAGTTTCGTCAAATTCCGTTCAGTGGTTTTTGCGAGATGCGCTTAGAAATAGACATTTTTGCATTTACGATTTTATTATATGTATAAACTATTGTGTTCAAGTTATAAAAAAGAAGAACTGTCATTTTCGTTGTATCTACTTATTTTTAAATTTCGAATGAATATTTTATTCAAATTGTATTTGCTGCCAGTTCTCAAGATATAATTATGTACTTTGGACTACGTGATTTTAAACGCGCAATAATGTTTATAATTGTTATTTTTTTTTATTTTTTGTTATTTTTTTTTACGTATTATGTTAACCCGGCATATAAACTGCCACTATACAAAGTTTCGTCTAATTCCGTTCAGTGGTTTTTGCGTGATGCGCGTACAGACAAACAAACAAACAAACAAACAAACAAACAAACAAAAATTTTAAAAACTGTTCTAACATGTTCAGTATCTCATTTTAAGCCACCCTGGTTAGTTTTTTTCCAAATACATTCAATGTACAGACTTTCATACCTCTACGATTTTATTATATGTATGGATGTATGGATTACGGATTCCATTTGTTAATTTTTATTAATTAATTTTAGATGTCTTATAACTTTTTGTTTTTTCATAAAATAATCTAATAATTATTTTAAACTGAGTTTTAGGTTAGACCTACTGAAGTAAAGGAAGCACAAGTTTTATAAAGTCAATGATGAGACCTACTCACCTAAATATAGATCGTTTGCTAACAGTGTATGTAATCATTGCCGAGAAAATTCAGGAAAAATTTAAGCATAGTGATCAGTATTCGGTGTTTCGTTAGTCATGTCATTAACTTCGGGAGGGTTACATACGCACCCAAACAAACACTTTTCGCAAAAAAAAATTTGTTTATAGGATCATTTTTTCTCCTAACTAACTAAAATAAAATCAAATAAGTAGCTGTAAAAACCAATCATAGTGACCTTGGGACTTACTTACAACAAACAGCTGTTCTGCGTTTGAACATAGTACGGTCATTGACCCCGTACAATGCAAGTTACCTACTGTTACACACAGGTTAATGTTTGGGTAGCAAACATGTTTTGTTAAATATCTCGAAAAGTAATGCTAAAAACATTTTTTTTTGCGTAACGTATTTATTTGAGTGTGTATGTAACCCTCCCGAAATTTTTGACATGAATAACGAAACAACTTATATAGTCCTGAACTAAGGATCCTGACATCGTTGATACGGAAATTCCCAGAGAAATAAACGAATGGTAATACCCCAGATTTTTTTTTATTGAAAGCGATATGTTTCCCATAAGGTTTCTAACGACGCCCATGGACATTTCATCATAGGTATGCGGTCGTTACGAATACCATGCCGGCCTGACAGGTGCCCATTCACGCCCCTCTTGAAGGACCATTAACTTTCAAACGGATGTCTCTTTGTAGTAAATTCCCCTGTGCTGCATGTAAATACTTTCAATAATGTATTTTTTTTTATTAAATTTAACCCGCGTCCTTCCACATCTTTTTTCTCCTTTTCGAATCATTTTATTACTGCACCTCACTCCTTCACTACTTTCCTGTACCTCAAGATAATCAGCATCTACATACACCGTAGGTTCACCCACGAATACCAAGACTATCGAATTGAAGGCTACCAAATTACCGAAGGCTGCCGGGACGGATTACCTCCTTCAATAACCTACTCCCGAAACCGAGGCGTGTGTCACTCACTCCAGCTCCTTTCATTTACTTTGAGCAGGCCTGTTTCACCGAACCTACATCAACTTATGTCTATTGATCATATTGGCAAAGTTATGCTATAAAGTTATATTCCTTTTCCTGACCGTGTGGCGAGTGGCCTTGTCATTTCTTTCTCACCTAGAGTTCTCTCTCTTTCTCTTTGGTTTTACACACATTCTACACCCGTGATGTCAGCGCATTACATCATCTAGTTTCTTTCGTTACTAGGTGCCATCTTTTTTTCTATCCTATGTACCTACGCCGATTTGGCTTTCGCTGTAATTTTTATATCAATCAATACTAATAATAAATGTGTAAGGGATGGTAATGGAGTAAGTAACTTTGTTTTATGAGATATTGTCTTTTTAGACTCTATGTATGATACTAAAACTAAATTGACTATTTTAGAAATCTTTTCTATATGTATGTATGTATGTTCCTTCATAACTTTTAAATCGATCATCCGAATTCGATGAAATTTAGAACAAGCACATTTGGCTATATGGGACACAGGATAGGCTAAATAAAATTTCGCAGTTCCGGTTCCGCTAAGATGTGGCTCTCATACAAACCGAATTGTTCCGCGCGTCTTTTGTTTACCTGAACACAGCTTGGCCTTCTTTCTTACTTACTTGCTTACTTTCTTATTTTTAATTACGAATTTCACGCGAGCGAAGCTGCGGGCAAAAGCTAGTGAAAAATAAATATATAAGTAATGTCAGTACTTCCCTTTAGTGGTGTCGTCTATAGTAAACTGGCTCTAAAATACGGCCTAAGTCCGCCTTTGCCCCTCATGTAAATTACTTATTGTTTGTTTATGTAAAATGTTTTTTTGGAGCAATAAAGTATTTCTCTCTATCTACCTATCTATTTTTAAATTTTTAGTCGTACTATTTTTCAGTAGATTAATTATGTAATTGAAATTACCTTAGGGAAATATTTTCTTAACTAATTCTGTCTTCGACAGTATCTCGCATGATATTTTTCCTTCCATTAATATTTTTTTTTATACATTCATCCATCACAAAATAATTAAGACATAGTTAAGTTTTATTACACTATTTTGAGGTGCAAAAAGGGTTCTAATTGTACTGCCGAAGCATTATTGAAGAATGCTATTTATTGCAGTTAACCTTGTACATAAGCAATACATGAGCAAAAGCAATGTAATACCGTAAGAAAAGCTCGAGCTTTTCTTACGGTAATTTCGCACGCACCTATCTACCTAAACAAACTATGCACAGTTGAAGTTAGTAGATACATCGTGTTGGCGAGTTCAGAAATTGGAAATGAGTTGAAATCTTTTAATCTCTTTCTAATTACCTACTCTCTATCATCGCCCAAAGACCAAATTTGTACAGCCTGTAATAGCAGTTAGAAATTGTTAACACAAATTAGGCACACTGAAAAGTTTCAGCGGCCGTGAAGCCTGAAACTTTGTTTCCGTGAAATTAATTTATTTTCCTCGAATTCACGGAACATTCGCAACTTGCGCGAAAATGAACGGAGTCTCACCGAATACTTGTACATCGCAGTGTAGTCAGGAGCAGGTGGAATCAATCATTTTCGAATCGATTAATACACACATCATGTGTATGTATGACATGTAAGACTCAATCTCATAAACGATACATAATTTTTTTTATACATGAAAAAAGCTTAAACAACCATGTTTGAACATATTCCCCTCCTTCCGTTCGGGCAAATTTTGCGACTCATATATAAATATAATAAAATTTGAATAAAACACAACCACAGTTTCATTCATACTTTCCCAATAAATTAATTCTTATTCTGGTTCATGAGCGCCCTAAAGACTTGAAAGTCGTAAAACAGAGTGGTTTCTAAACTTTCAACCATTATTAGGTCGGTCGCTCGTGAATCACCTGGCTAAATTTCTCACGCTACGTTGAACAAAATTGTTAGATGATGGAATAACTTTTCTGCTTTTGCTATTGGCCGAATTCACTTTATCGCTTATTTTGTTTGTGGTTGTGACTTCTGCTCGACAAAGCCTTAGCTATGTGCCCGAAGAATTTATATACCAATATTTATTATATAATATTCTACCGTCGAAAGTTACATCTAAGTATTTTTTAGCAAAATCTTATCGGAGATGAAATAGACGTACTTTTGGTATCGTCGGACTTATTGAGATATTATCGGAGAAAGCTATTTATTACAGTATGTTAACTTTGTTCAATGCAGAAATATGCGTTACTTAATATATAATTTGTAGATACGTTTTAGATATTTAGATCGTATGGAACAAATTAATTTTTGTTAAAAAAAACTTTCTTTTGTCAGAAAAAATTTGGTGTTCTAAAACCAGATATCTAATATAATGTTTTTTTGTTCACAGATTCAACACTGTTGAGCTGTCAACTCCACCAGACTATAAAATCCGACACATCTATTGATACTCGAGAACTTTACACATTCAATATGACAAGTGAACCGGTAGAGGCACGTTATATGAGACGACAACACGTGACGTGGAAGGTGTGAATTAGACGTCTGTGTTGTGCACGTACAACTCTATTTTGTAGCACTAAATAGAGCTAAACAGACACCGGAGGACGCCGGGGCTATCGCAGACGGTAACAAAATAAATCGTGATTTTAAATAACATATACAGTGTAAAATCATAATATACATATAAAATGTTTATCTAAGTCATGTTGGACACCACCCATCACATACGTTAATTTACATTTATGCCATTTGAGATGGCATTATACCAAGTGAGAAATAATATTATGCGTTTAGTGGTGCTATTCGTTGTAAACATAATCAAATGTGAATAGAAAATGATAGTGACTTATGTACTGAATATTGTAAATAACTAAACATTTACTAAATACTAAATTGAACCTGAAGTGAGAAACACGGTATTTATTCAATTTGTGTTAATGAGGAAGAGTGCACAAATATACATACTTGTGAGCCATGAATAGCGAATCAAGTTAACACATAAACAGTGTTAAGTACCTATAACTGAATTTAGACACATCAACACATACTTACTGGTCAGTATAACCAAGGCGAATAAAAATAGGTGAAAGTAAATTCATTTCAGTGAAAGTTCTAACATAGTGATGTCGTCTTGCGTACTAGAAGAAGGGCGGGAGGAGGGCGGAGGTCCTTCCGAAGCCGGCTGCAGCAGTGATTACACTGAAAGTTCCGTCACGAGTTCTGTCGAACATCTGGCGGGCGCCGGCGTGAGCCCTAGCGAACGCATAGCGAACCCAATCGAGCGCAGAGCGAGCCCTAGCGAACGCATAGCGAGCCCTAGCGAACGCATAGCGAGCCCGAACGAACGTGCAGTGAGCCCTGGAGATCGCGTGATGAGCGCTAGCGGACGGTCTATAAGTCCCGGCGACCGCACGACAGGCGCCAGCGGACGTGCGGTGAGCCCTGGCTCGCGCGCGGTGAGTCCTAACGAGCGTGTGCCGAGCTCTGCGGAGCTCGCGGCGAGTGCTACTGAGCGAGCGGGATGTTCTAGTGAGCGAGCGGCGAGCGCGGCGGAGCGCATGGCGGTGGACGTGGAGCGCGTGCGCAGGGACATCCTGGTGGGAGGACGCGGACGCAGAGCCTGCTCCGAGCAGGGACCACATCCCGGAACACACCTCCGTGAGTCCTTTAATATTCTATTTTATTTATTTATTTTACAATTACTTATAATAAAGCAACAAAACACTGCTGATTAGTTTGCTATACAGGGTGTTGTAACGGCCAGTACATTAAATTTAGGAAATGATTATTGGGATCAATAGTAACAAAAAAGACTGCTAACTTTTTTCGGAATTCCTTGTAAATAAAAAGTTACAGTTTTCATACAAACTAAATGATTAATTTAGTGTAAAAAGGATCTAATGTCCCGCACGAACGTGGGAATGAAAGGCGCGCGGTGAGTGAGCGAGCGAGGACGAGTGGCCGGAGCGAGGAGATGCGCGGCGGAGGCGCGGCGTGAGTTTTTTGACCCCGACCATTTCCGCGCCAGCACGCTCCCCCCGCGCGCGTCAATTACACTTGACGAAAACATAAATTTCAAAAATTCATATCTCGAAAACTAGACACGTTATAGAAAAACTTTGTTAACTTTTTTGTCTCGGAAAAACATGAGGATTGCGCTGGTAAAATTAATGTACTGGCCGTTACAACACCCTGTATATTTCCTTCTTTTAAAGTAAATTTTTTTTAAGAAAGAAAGTAAGCCAATTTTTGTTTTTTATACATAATAGAGTACTTTCAAATGATCCCTGTTTCCCAAAATAGGATTCCCTGAGCTGAGCTATGGGAAATAGGGTCTCTCATCCGGCCGTTTACTTACACTTATCTGCCTACTGTACATTACGTATGATTCAGGTTTGTTTCGTTGTTTGTAAACATTCTACTAAGTATGGTAGGTAAATTCAAGTAACTTTTTACATCCTAGTAGCTACCTGCCACCTGACTAGACTATAAATATCAGCTATAGTGAATAGCAATTTGCTAGTTGCATGTTATTCTTATTCATGTTTGCGGTTCATGGTATATAAACTGAAATGTATGAAAAACTTCTATAGCCACATACTGCCACTAGCAATTTCACTTGGTATAAATAAATGGTTCAAATGGAGTTTCCTCGTCCACTAAATTAACGCGTATTAATATTATGGGAACATTGTCCTTGCATATTTAAACTAATTGGGGCTCGATTTATTTAATTACACGTGAAAAAGAAATCCCAAATATAATCCTGAATTTGTAGGGGATTTATGTGAGTTTAAAGCGCTCATTATGTATACAGTGCATGCAATGCTGACAGCTAATGTTTTAAAATACTAAATTTAATGAAATTTCAAATACATTTCTTTGTGCGCCGATGTCAAAATATTCCAAAAGATTTGCTTCTCGAAATTCACTATGCAGTGAAGTTGAAAATAAATTAAAAATGTTCACTTAAACCCGAAATATAACAAATGATTTGCCCGATTATGTACAAACGCAAGAAACGCACACTAACAAATCACAAAGAAGACACATTTGTAGAAATGCCTTGCGCCGCTACGACGCAATTTTCCGACGTACCGCGGCGGAGGCGGCGCGGGCGGCGGCAGCGGCGGCGCGGCGTCGTCTCTTTGGAGTGGTTTTCCTTTCAAGCGACTTTACAGAATGATAAAAGGCTTTTCGTAAGCGCTCCCTCTCCGTCAACACGTCCTCACACACACACACAGAGCGTGTTCGACACGCTATTTGCGTAAGAAAGTTTCAATACAACGCGTGTTAGATTTTAATTCCTACAGGAAGAATTCGGGTTTTCAATCTACCATTTTATAAAATAGAATAGATTAAGGAATCTTAATCGAAACACCGTTATAGAGCTCATAAAATGTTTATGATTTTAATTTCAAAGTTTTCACCATAAAAACGTAGATAAAAACCCACAGCTTCTAATGTTTAATGCTTTCATTATCTATGTACTCACTACGTTATATTTAGCTTGATCATGTTTTTTATTGAGCTTCTATTTATGCTAATCAAAATTTTGACTAGTAAAAAAATTACATTCCTGGCCTAAAGACGTAGGTAATGTATATCTTCAGATTTTGATTAATCGTCTAAGCCCTACGTATTATTATGTGTACATATATTATTTATTTAGATGATATTGTAGTCAACATCATGGCAGGCATCATAGCATATTTTTATTCAAACCAAAATCTCAATGTCTTTGGTTAATATTTTCTCTACACAACTCTTGATGAATTGTGCCATTAATTCAATTAGAATCGAGGATTAAATGATACTTTGAAACTAACAATTAATCCACCGTCAAATGTAACGTGTGCACCTACATAATTATGTGATGTAAGCACTTAAGTTACACGCACAGCGTTTCCTATTGAATTATGCATTAAAACCTAAATTACAGTTACTAAGTTGAGATGCTAGCTAGATGTGACTGGATTAATTGACTTAAGTCTTCTAGGAAGCTCGCTTCGTCTAATGGCAAACTTTGAGAGCTTTCGTGGTTTGGTACGTGATTTCAACTGTTGGATACATCTCATGGTTGAGCTCGATGGATGGTTGAGGTGCGAAACCTAGTTGTGACTTTTTCGAATTTATGAAGAAATTATGTAGTCTGACAATGACCCTTTATTACCCGACTATGCCTAAGGCCGAAAGAAGGGTTTATTATTTTAGCAGCGTATGTATGTACGTAAGTATGTTGGTTTGTTCCTAAACTACTTAACAGATTTCAGAATAGGAGACACGTTGGGATTCGTCTTGATATTCCGCGGATTGTGTAGATTTGTTTATGAAAACTCTGAGAATGCTCGATTTTTCGTATATTTTCTTTAATGCATTTAAACTATGCATTTTAAAATTATAAAAAAATTGGGTTTCTTATAAGTAACGAGTCCTTTCATTTTACGTCACATGATGCACTTTACTTTTAACTTTCTAATTGGTCCCTCAGAATTGACCCCCAAAATATAAATTCCTTCATTTACGTCCGTGATTGGGTCATCAAACTGTATTACCAGTACCGGATTTCAACTTTTTTCGTCCAGTAGATTCTGAGAAAATAAAGCATGACAGACGGACACACAATGATCCTATAACGTTCCCTTTCGTATATTTCGTAACTATGTATTATGAGAAATATTACTTAGCTATGAGTACTGTTCATGGACAGGTAACTACTAAACGCTAGCTACGAATCGTTCATGAGTGTGTAGGATACTTGCGACAGATCGATGTCGGATGGCCGAACAGCTGAGAGAGCTGCTTGTAAGATCTCTCGAGCATAGCTCTGTGGAGCCTAAAATGTCTTCATGCGTAAGATTCAATGAAGATGAATGTGTGTTGCTGAGTTTGTTCCATATTATGTAATAGGTACAACCTATACTCGTTAAAAGATTGTAAAAAAAAATAAAAAATTAAGACGCATTCATCTTGACATAACGTCACGCCTGCTTCCCAATGGGGTAGACAGTGAGAACATTCAATCACAATTTTGGAAAGATGAATTAGTCGTAGTTTAACCTGGATTTCACGAGTTAAAAATACCTAAGTACATTACACTAAAAAATAATAATTATTATTAAAAATTACAATCACAGATTCCTAAAGAAAGTCGGTATATAAATATCACGTACGATCATGTACGAGTATTTGGCGTCTAGGTAGTTTGTTTGTTTTTCTACCTCGATTGTATTCATAAGTATTGTAGTATTCTTGTATGTTTTGTTGATACCCTTGTGGATGTGTATTAGAGATTCCCATACGCCTTCCATAGGTCAATATTGGAAAGCAATAAAGAATATGACCTTCCTATCTATCTACATAAAGCGGCTGTACGTACACGACATAATATATTATACCTACTGCGTTAGAATTTGTGTCCCTATTGTAATTCGCTCAATATCCCTTTAATCCTCACCTCCGAAGTTACACGCAGTGGTCTGAGGTCGTCGTTGTTTTCATTCGATCGACCCCGACTTACGCTGATTTTACATTTCCGGAAGTTCTATCTCGACAGTGTATACTGGCGCTGTGGAAAAATATTTCTTCGAAAACATCTGCCGAAAATACCATAACAACAATACTTCTATGGAACACGCACACACAATAAACATGCGATGCGTGTACGCATTACAAACATGAGCTGATAATAATGTCCTACTAAATAACATTAAGTACTTCAAGGAAAGTATCGCTGCGACGATACTTTCGGCCTAATTTCGCGGTAGCCACGACGTTTTTTGGGACGAATTTTCGTAAATATAAAATCGAATTTATCCTGATTTACATGTTAAAAGCTGCAAAATGAAGTGGTCTGGGGATAAAGTGGGGGGATTGGGAGAGGAAATGACGAATGAGGGGAGGGGTAGGAGGGGAGTGAATTTACACAAGATTTATCAGATTACTCTAAATTCAAATACAAACTCTGAGCGGTTATTTTGCTGCGGAGGAAAAACGTTGTATATGTATTACACTTTTCTGCGTCGCTGAAATCAGGCTTACTGGAACATAAAATTTCTTATAGTCAATCTTGAACACAACAAACCTTACGTTGGCATTGTTCGATAGAATTCCTCGTGGTGTGGGTTGTTGTTCTTTGAAGTGACAAAACCTGTCACACGCAACACATTCTTCGGAATTCCGAAAATAGTTTACTTCTTCATTTCGCACGTTTGAAACGACCAACACGTACTTACTTGGTGTTATTTTTTGTCAACTTTGTCGAAGTGAATTAAAAAAAAAATTTTTTACGGCACACAAATTTTTAATTTGCTTATTTTTATAATCTTTTTTTTTTATGGAAATGGACAACCTTCTGTCACCCCATAACACCTTGGTGAACTAAGTGCCATGTCAGTGCTTCCCTTCGGTCGTGCCGGCTACACTGAACTGGACGGAAAACACGAACTATTTGCATAGCCGTTTCAATCGACTTTTCATTCGGTGCGGTGGTATCAACCCGGGCCGGTTAAACCCTACCACCTAGTAATGTTTGAATGGAAGGGACCTACAGTTTTACGTGGAATCCGAACCTATGTATATATGTTTAAGTAAATATCTATGTACAAGTAAATACAATTGAGACGTTCAGTCACACTTTCTCATCGTAGTCTGCTGCACTGGCAGCTCGCCTAAACATAGACTGCATCCGTGATTTCGAATCGCGAGTACCATTTGGTGCTAGTTTTATGACATTTTCCCCATAAAGACTGGAAATGGTTCTCTCGTTAACTGCAGTGATAGCGGTAAAGCTTATCACAAGTAATAAGCCTTGGACTTTAATAGATAATCGTGTCCAGTCAAGTTAGTATGTCTGGCTGACATCTGGCTTGGAGAGACTTCTCCCAGCCAATGTTTGAATTGTTTAAGCTTAGGCAAATTGTAAGAGGTTTCTGTAGCAGGCATAACGAATACTGGTAACACAGGTAATTTTCTTCTGCACTGTTTGACTTTAAAAACATCCTCTTTGTAAGTCTTTATTATTCACAATTAAAATGTTTAAGATCTAGGATAAATAAGGGATTCTTAAATAATAAGCTAACTTTGGAATATTTTCTTAGCAATTAAAATTTGTATTCTTCTTAGCTAGCGACGGAGGAGATTAACCTAAATTTCCTGAAGCCCAACTTCCGAGAATTTGTTAACTTCGTAAGTAAACTGTAGTTAATATTCTACAGTACAATAAAATGCTGCGGCCGTCATTAGGGATCCTTAAATGCTTTAAAGGTATTCAGTTTCAGCTTCCTGAAGGTGTCTTGGACGTGTAAACGACATTTTCGCATGCGAGGCATTGCGGAGCACAGTGACTACCAAACGCCTCCAGCTGCCCTATTTCAAAACCTAATCAGAGACAAATTCTCAACTCTCTAATCAAACAAAATATTATACAATTTGAGAAGTGCTCCCTGATGTGTTTGTAGGTGGACTATTTAATGAAACTTAAACAATTTGACAGTAATATTAATCACAATTTAAAATTAAAATTATTAAATAAACTATAACTACCTATCAAATAAAATTTAAAGACAAATATAACTTATTAAAAAACTATAACTAAAAACCAATAAAAACTAAAAACTAATTTATAAATTATATATAGGAAATATAAGGGGCGTCGTCCTCGGGATGGTTCCTAGGATGGCGGCCGCGTTGCCCCTCTGTATCCCCAGACTCAATGAGGTTATATCTAAGTAAGTAAACTGAGTTATCTCTCCTTCTCTAAACTGTAAGTGCGCGTACATACTGGTGCAGTGTTACTAGCAATTCAAGATTCTACAAGTGTAATACGATACCAGTCTGGACGCATCGCATGACCTCTTGCCCGTTTCCGCAAGTTTGCAGTTGTTAGCATAAAGCCGGGTCTCCTGCGAATGTTTTTCGAAACAATACACAAAAAACATGAAATAAAAACATTATTTCTCTTATGGTTTTCATACAAATGTGGATGGCCACGCCCCAATGTTTCGATGTTCTGTGTAAAGTTTCGAAAAAAACATTCTCAGGAGACGCGGCTTGATACATACATTGTGTAGGTACGTCATATTCTTGAATTGTATGATACATTAGCATTTGCCCGCGGCATCGCTCGCATAGCCTATGTTCATCCTGAAGGTCCATTCTAAATATTGGTCAAAAAGTTTTTAAATCGGTTGAGTATTTTGAGATTACCTACATCCAAACTTACAAACTTTACCTCTTTATAATAATATTAGTGTAGATTGAATTTGTGTTATATTGCATCAGTCTGTAGCCACCATAATATTATACTACACAAAGTGAACACTTTCAAGTCATACGTAAAAATGAAAAGCGTATGTGAAATATGGAGAATTTTTATTTGAAAATGTAATCAAGTAATACTTAATGCCAATATAAATCAAATAAAATATAAAAAAATTTGAATTTATTTTGACAGTTTGGGCTTATCTGAAAATGTATTTATTCGGACATATTTATTAAGTACAAACAACAGTATGAACTGGTTGTAGCGCCCCTGAAGTTATTTAGATGCCACCCACGCGCCATCTTAATGCGATATAATAATTTTGAACCTCCGTATTTTTATCATTTCTCTAAGAATATTATTTTTCACACGACAAAATACGAGCTTATGTCCCCTTGTTCATTGCTTAGACTGAAGCTCTGGAATCCCTTATGATAAGTCAGATGCATGAAATAGCAATAATATTTATTTACATCTCATGGAAATAAATACATAGAAATGACATCAACTTGTCGGCGAAATGGAAGAAAACTGCAAAAAGATGAAATTACGAATATATGTCTGTCTCTGTCATACCTGTGTACGTATAACCTGCATACGTTGTTGTTGTTTGGTTTGGGGTTGGCTTTAGGCCTGCAAACTAATCCCGCTTGGTTGGAGACCTTCGTGCAAAACCACTTAAGCACACCTGGGTGCGGTCAGTACTTGGATGGGTGACCGCTCTACCGTTGGAGGCTGACCGTGGTTCGGATTCCACGTAAAACTGTCGGTCCCTTCCCTTCTTACCTTACTAGGTGGTAGGGTTTATCCCGCCCGGGTTGTTACCATCGCACTGAATGAAACGTCGGTCGAAACGGCTATGTAAATAGTTCGTGTTTTCCGTCCAGTTCAGTGTAACCGACATGAAATGCAGGGAAGCACTGAAATGGCACCTAGTTGAGCCGGTGTTATGGACTGACATCACGGATGTTGTAGGTGATGCAGCCAACGGTGCCAGTTACCATTAAAAAGTCCGCCGACGACGCACCAAAGTACTCGTTATTGGATACCGGTTGGCTAGGCTCTAGTGGCAGTGGGCTGGACACATCAGCCGAAGATATCCGACGACCGTTGGAATAACCGTGTCCTCCAGTGGCTTCTGTAGACAGAAAATGGAGGGTGGGAAGACCTCCCGTCAGGTGGGACGACGACATCAAGTACGTCGGCGGAAAGCAGTGGTTCCGTATCGCTGAAGGCCGGGAGGACTAGAGGAAAATTAAAGAGGTGTATGTCCAGCAGCAGATGTATACACGCTGGTCAGTCAAGCAGCGTCGTTGCTTGACTGACTGATTTTGCAAATGAAATTCACGCCGACCAAACTTTGTGAACAACGTTTATGTACGGTGACTGTGCCCAATAGTTCATCGGACAATCAGACAAATCCAATAATACCACTCCTCGCGAAACCACGCTGAGTGAGGTCTATATGGTCTAAAATTATTGTCGTCTACTTTAAGTTTACTCTGTTATTAATATTATTCATTTTTAGGTTTCCCTATTCTATACAGAAGCCTATTACAAAGCTTACGCCGCGCAGTCTGTCTGTCCGTCCGTCTGTCCGAGAGCTGTATCTCTTGAACCGAAATAGCTAGGCCGTTGAAATTTTCACAGAATATGTGTTATTATGGCGGATATAACAACAAATAATAAAAAATAGAAAAAGTAAAGAGTTCCCGTACAAGAAACGTGTTTTTTTATGTTTTTTTTTAGTTTCCGGATTAACAGTAGGTGTATTAAAGACTTACATAAGTCGACGTTTCGCCCGATACGTCACGGGCTTCTTCAGGGACAGCGGGAGTTCCTGGAGCCGACGTCTGGTGTCCGTTGTACCAGACGTCAAAAAACTTAAAAATGAATATAATTGTCGTCTAATTTATTAACCTGCTTTAAAAATACAACACACATTGTAATATAATGCAGAGACGTTTCTTGGTATGTATTTCTCTTTACTCCTCGTGTTACGGTCGCGTAGGTAGTCCATTTAAGCGGCATAAATCAACTGAAAAGTTCTTATCTCTAGGGCTTTTCTCGTCCTCTTTGTACGGGTAGAGCTTGTTGCATTAGAAGCTTTCAGCATTATGTTACTCTGGTAACTGCAAATGTTAGAGCTATTTCTGGCAAATGCCTCTGCCCTCTTTATAGTACCTGTGTAGAATTAATAAATTATTATTAATGTCCGAAAATGTTGTAATACAGGATGCATTTAAAATACCGGCAGCAGTGAAGGGAATGATTCTGTACTAGAAAGGAGAAACTTGACATAAAATCGTGTGGAAAGACTAGGAAAATTTTTACTTATCCATATTTTATAAAGCTGCTTTGGGGAAGCTTTTTCCTGCTATGCTGATGGGGTAGTGACTGGGTGTATATTATGATGAGTACTTTCTTAAATTTGAAACGTTTATTAACTAATAAAAAACATGCGTGCCTTCTTGGGGTGCGCCGTACTGACTTCAATGTTTCTGATTTACTGGTAAGCCGATTAGCTGATAGATGCACGCACATGTGTGCATCTGTCGGCCGCCCGTATGTGCTCTCTCTCCTATACAGCGCGGCGGCAGCGTGGATGGGGTGCATTCCAACGTTGGCCGCCACACGGACACTGCTCTCAAAATGTACGAGGAACTAGGTAGTTACTTTTCTTTTTTTTATGGAAAGCGTGACATGTGGCTTCGTTTCACTTACAAGTAGGTGACTTACGATGCCCATGGACATTCTGTGATGCACGGAGATTGCGAATGCCATGCCGGTCTGACATGCCCCTTTTGAAAACCCCAGTCTGTACTTGGGAGGAAATAGATGAGCAGAGAGTGCGTTCTCCATTTTGCGTTAATAATTTATTATTTTGCGCATTACGTGTAGCAAGCATACAAGATCACACAAAAATACACATAATGTTATCAATATTTCCAGGTTCTATCCGGTTTTCTGAATATGCTTCTGCCAGTACGGCAAATTGACACTGCCGTGTGGTCTCCAGGAGATGGCAGCGGCGGACACCTGTGGGGCTCCGGCGGCGGGGGCGCGGCGCGGCGCGGGTGGAGTCGCAAGCGCACGTCGGCGCCCCAGATGTCGGCGAGCGGGGGAGGGGGCGCCCCGCGCACTGCGCTCGTGCTGCGCTCGCGCAGGTCCTGGCCAGTCGCACCGCAGCAATGCAGGAGGTCAGTCCTACTTTGTTCCACTTTCTTCTGTCGCTTCATAGTACTGGATGAAATGGGTCGACCAAGAACATTTAAATAGGTATGGACGTCAGACTGTCCAATACATAAGCATTGGACAGCAAGCAAGCGACGCTGTTTCTCATATATATGAGAAACAGCGTCGCTTGACTGACCAGCGTGTATACGTCCGCTGCTGGACATACACCTATTTAATTTTCTTCTAGTCCTCCCGGCCTACAGCGATACGGAACCACTGCTTTCCGCCGACGTACTTGATGTCGTCGTCCCACCTGGCGAGAGGTCTTCCCACACTCCATTTTCTGTCCACGGAAGCCAGTGTAGGACACGGTTATTCCAACGGTCGCCGGATTTCTTCGCCTGACGTGTCCAGCCCACTCCCACTTGAGCCTAGTCAACCGGTATCCAATAACGAGTACTTTGGTGCGTCGTCGGCGGACTTTTTAATGGTAACTGACACGGTTTGCTGCATCACCTACAACTTCCGTGATGTCAGCCCATAACACCGGGTCAACTAGGTGCCATGTCAGTGCTTCCCTTCATTTCATGTCGGTTACACTGAACTGGACGGAAAACACGAACTATTTACATAGCCGTTTCGACCGACGTTTCATTCAGTGCGGTGGTACCAAATCGAGCGGGATAAACCCTACCACCTAGTAAGGTAAGAAGGGAATAGACCTACAGTTTTACGTGGAATTCGAACCACGGTCAGCCTCCAATGGTCGAGCAGCGGTCACCCATCCAAGTACTGACCGCACCCAGGTATACTTAAGGGGTTTTGCACGAAGGTCCCCAATCAAGCGGGATTAGTTTGCAGGCCTAAAGCCAACCCCAAACCAAACAAAAACAACGTATGCAGGTTATATGTACACAGGTATGACAGAGACATACATATATTTGTAATTTCATATATGAGAAACAGCGTCGCCGAGCTCCACGGGTAGCGGAGGGGACGGCGCGCCCTCTGATTGGGTGGTATCTGGCGGTATCGCGCTCTGATTGGTTGGCAACGAATGGCATTTGTACGTTTATACAAACGTCGTGTTACGCTGGCGCTGGGAAGGTCCGACGTCCTTACCTATTAAATGTTCTTGGGTCGACACGTACAGACTAAAGTTTAAATTTTAATAATTTAGTCTGCCCTAATCTGGCCGGATAGATTCAATGGCCCTCTCAATCGTGGAGGTCGATCTGAGTACCAAGAGCGTTTTCGGTTCATACGAATACTTTACACCTTCTAACGATTTTGTTTTTTAAGTTCTTTTCATGACGCACAGTACAGTTTATTTATGTAATGCCATCAATCCTATGGCTTCTTGTATATTACATTTGAATAAAGATCTGAAGAAGGCCTTTACTGTTTTATTCCAAACCGATTTGTATGTTTTATTGCAACTTCGTCGGTTAATCAATATTTGCTCTACCTACGCCGCACCGCGTATATACACTAAGTAGGAAGGTAATGTAAAGTAAAAGCCCTCTCATTCACTTTACGAACACAAAACCACGGCTTGGATGTGTTCCCTCGAGGTGAGTAGGCGTGTGAGGTGAGACGAAGCAGGAAATGGGGGATTAAGCAGTGTCTCATCTCCAATCTGGCGCCGCCTGTCACACAAATCGCATTTATTTATATTTTCTCTAAATCCCGCATTTAATTATACATTTCCTGTTATATTATTATACTAGCTTTTGCCCGCGGCTTCGCTCGCGTGAAATTCGTGTTTAAAAAGACAAGTTATATCGATTTCGGATGATCGGTTTAAGAGTTATGGAGGAACATACATACATACCTACATACATACAGAAAAGATTTCTAAAAAAGGTCAATTTAGTTTTAGTATCTTATATACAGTTTACAAACGCAGTATCTCACGAAACAAAGTAACTTACTCCATGACCATCACTTACAGATTTATTATTAGTATTGATGATTGATTGATGATTGATTGATTGATGATGATATTTAAATTTACTTCATAACGTCGCAGGAATTAGAACGAATTCATCTTTTCTAGAAGTTGGGAGAATGTTTCTTTATCATGTTTTGCTTTAAATCTTTTCATTGTTGTTTGAGTCTGACACTGGTACCTACATATGTTCTAACACGAGTGAATACAATAAATATTATATTGGTACGTACTTATGTAAGTAAATACCAATATAATATGTTTAACTACCGTTTATTTTCGTATATATAACTTATCCTTATTACAAACACTACTTTCTTACTTACTTCTTTACTTTGAAAAAAAATAGGTAAAAAAACTTTTAAGTTAAACGGTTTTATTAAAAAAAAAAACAGCTGTACAAAAAATTTGAAAAAAATCAGCTATACAAAAACTAGAAAATAATAAGGACACAAACCTGGGCCTTCTTAAGATTTTACGTCTGGGTAAGAAATCGTGCAATACTAGCGTGCTGTCTTCTCATGTCGGATGCCAAAGGGCACTTTGTGTCGCTGCGTCAGCGGAATAAGTAATAAATTGAGACTTTTAACAGACTAATATAAAAACGTGGGGCGTGTAATATGCGTAAACATGCGCCCTACGTTTTTATATTAGTCTGTTAAAAGTCTCAATTTATTACTTACTCCGCTGACGCAGCGACACAAAGTGCCCTTTGGCATCCGACTTGAGAAGACAGCACGCTAGTATTGCACGATTTCTTACCCAGACGTAAAATCTTAAGAAGGCCCAGGTTTGTGTCCTTATTATTTTGTAGTTTTTTGTACAGCTGATGTTTTTATTAAACGGTTTTATTTAGCTTGACTCCGTATATTTGTTTGTTTGTTTGTTACTATCTTTGTTTCAAATCTTGCGACAACTTTTTCAACTACTTCTACTGAACCGATTTTTATGAAACTTTGCACACACATTGAGTTCTCGTGACAATACAATATTATGATAATTTCAACTTGGTAACGAAGGTCTGATGATGGAGTCAGGAGGAGGACAGTGGAACTCTTCAACCGTTACTAGTAACCCCCTCGAGTTTAGGCTCATATGGTTGGTTTGGACGAGTGTTCCATACTTCTACCAATACACTTGGTGACGAGGGTCTGATGATGGAGTCAGGAGGTGGACAGTGGAACTCTTCAACCGTTACTAGTAACCCCCTCGAGTTTGGGCTCATATGGTTGGTTTGGAAGAGTGTCCCATACTTCTACCAATACACTTGGTGACGAGGGTCTGATGATGGAGTCAGGAGGTGTACAGTGGAACTCTTCAACCGTTACTAGTAACCCCCTCGAGTTTGGGCTCATTTGGTTGGTTTGGACGAGTGTCCTATACTTCTACCAATACACTTGGTGACGAGGGTCTGATGATGGAGTCAGGAGGTGTACAGTGGAACTCTTCAACCGTTACTAGTAACCCCCTCGAGTTTGGGCTCATTTGGTTGGTTTGGACGAGTGTCCCATAGTTCTACCAATATACTTGGTGACGAGGGT
Source organism: Nematopogon swammerdamellus (assembly GCA_946902875.1). Classification (NCBI taxonomy): domain Eukaryota; kingdom Metazoa; phylum Arthropoda; class Insecta; order Lepidoptera; family Adelidae; genus Nematopogon; species Nematopogon swammerdamellus. Next base: position 8,444,186 of record OX336340.1, on the reverse strand, counting down.
CTGATGATGAAGTCAGGAGGTGTGCAGTGGAACTCTTCAACCGTTACTAGTAACCCCCTCGAGTTTGGGCTCATTTGGTTGGTTTGGACGAGTGTCCCATACTTCTACCAATACACTTGGTGACGAGGGTCTGATGATGGAATCAGGAGGTGTACAGTGGAACTCTTCAACCGTTACTAGTAACCCCCTCGAGTATGGGCTCATTTGGTTTGTTTGAACGAGTGTCCTATACTTCTACCAATACACTTGGTGTCGAGGGTCTGATGTTGGAGTCAGGAGGTAGACAGTGGAACTCTTCAACCGTTACTAGTAACCCCCTCGAGTTTGGGCTCATTTGGTTAGTTTGGACGAGTGTTCCATACTTCTACCAATACACATGGTGACGAGGGTCTGATGATGGAGTCAGGAGGTGTACAGTGGAACTCTTCAACCGTTACTAGTAACCCCCTCGAGTTTGCGGTCATTTGGTTGGTTTGGACGAGTGTCCCATACTTCTACCAATACACTTGGCGAGGGTCTGATGATGGAGTCAGGAGGTGGACAGTGGAACTCTTCAACCGTTACTAGTAACTTCCTCGAGTTTGGGCTCATATGGTTGGTTTGGACGAGTGTCCCATACTTCTACCAATACACTTGGTGACGATGGTCTGATGATGGAGTCAGGAGGTGTACAGTGGAACTCTTCAACCGTTACTAGTAACCCCCTCGAGTTTGCGCTCATTTGGTTGGTTTGGACGAGTGTCCCATACTTCTAACAATACACTTGGCGAGAGTCTGATGATGGAGTCAGGAGGTGGACAGTGGAACTCTTCAACCGTTACTAGTAACTTCCTCGAGTTTGGGCTCATATGGTTGGTTTGGACGAGTGTACCATACTTCTACCAATACACTTGGTGACGATGGTCTGATGATGGAGTCAGGAGGTGTACAGTGGAACTCTTCAACCGTTACTAGTAATCCCCTCGAGTTTGGGCTCATTTGGCTGGTTTGGACGAGTGTCCCATACTTCTACCAATACACTCGGTGACGAGAGTCTGATGATGGAGTCAGGAGGTGGACGGGGAACTCTTCAACCGTTACTAGTAACCCCCTCGAGTTTGGGCTCATATGGTTGGTTTGGAAGAGTGTCCCATACTACTACCATTACACTTGGTGACGAGGGTCTGATGATGGAGTCAGGAGGTGTACAGTGGAACTCTTCAACCGTTACTAGTAACCGCCTCGAGTTTGGGCTCATTTGATTGGTTTGGACGAGTGTCCCATAGTTCTACCAATATACTTGGTGACGAGGGTCTGATGATGGAGTCAGGAGGTGTACAGTTGAACTCTTCAACCGTTACTAGTAACCCCCTCGAGTTTGGGCTCATTTGGTTGGTTTGGACGAGTGTCCCATACTTCTAACCAATACACTTGGTGACGAGGGTCTGATGATGGAGGCAGGAGGTGTACAGTGGAACTCTTCAACCGTTACTATTAACCCCCTCGAGTTTGGGCTCATATGATTGGTTTGGACGAGTGTCCCATACTTGTGGAACGCAAAAGTATGAAACAGACATACCATCTGTTCAAATTGATTGTGAAAGAGACGGCGGACACATTATCCACCCTAAAGCCATACAGTTTCCAGCAAAGTTTAATTATGGAACAGCTGAGAGAAGGATGTTACCGATAATTTTTTCATGGGCCTCCACTGTCCATAAAATGCAGAGCAGTACTGTTGACCGTGCTGTCGTGTATTTGGGCGCCAGACTATTTGAGGAGGGTCAAGCGTATGTTGCATTGAATCGCGTAAAGTCTTTAGAAGGGCTATGTATTGAGACGCTTGATTGTGAGAAATTGACAGGTAAGAAACCATGTAACAAAGATGCAATGAGAGAGTTGGAAAGGATGAGGAGTTTTGTGTAATGAATATGAGCCAAAAATCAAACTAAAAAACGAGTAAATAAAAAAATAGGTAAAAAAACTTTTAAGTTAAACGGTTTTATTAAAAAAACTAGAAAAAAACATCAGCTGTACAAAAAACTACAAAATAATAAGGACACAAACCTGGGCCTTCTTAAGATTTTACGTCTGGGTAAGAAATCGTGCAATACTAGTGTGCTGTCTTCTCAAGTCGGATGCCAAAGGGCACTTTGTGTCGCTGCGTCAGCGGAGTAAGTAATAAATTGAGACTTTTAACAGACTAATATAAAAACGTGGGGCGCATGTTTACGCATATTATACGCCCCACGTTTTTATATTAGTCTGTTAAAAGTCTCAATTTATTACTTATTCCGCTGACGCAGCGACACAAAGTGCCCTTTGGCATCCGACATGAGAAGACAGCACGCTAGTATTGACGATTTCTTACCCAGACGTAAAATCTTAAGAAGGCCCAGGTTTGTGTCCTTATTATTTTGTAGTTTTTTGTACAGCTGATGTTTTTTTTCTAGTTTTTTTAATAAAACCGTTTAACTTAAAAGTTTTTTTACCTATTTTTTTCTTCTAGTTTTTTTAATAAAACCGTTTAACTTAAAAGTTTTTTTACCTATTTTTTTATTTACTCGTTTTTTAGTTTGATTTTTGGCTCATATTCATTACACAAAACTCCTCATCCTTTCCAACTCTCTCATTGCATCTTTGTTACATGGTTTCTTACCTGTCAATTTCTCACAATCAAGCGTCTCAATACATAGCCCTTCTAAAGACTTTACGCGATTCAATGCAACATACGCTTGACCCTCCTCAAATAGTCTGGCGCCCAAATACACGACAGCACGGTCAACAGTACTGCTCTGCATTTTATGGACAGTGGAGGCCCATGAAAAAATTATCGGTAACATCCTTCTCTCAGCTGTTCCATAATTAAACTTTGCTGGAAACTGTATGGCTTTAGGATGGATAATGTGTCCGCCGTCTCTTTCACAATCAATTTGAACAGATGGTATGTCTGTTTCATACTTTTGCGTTCCACAAGTATGGGACACTCGTCCAAACCAATCATATGAGCCCAAACTCGAGGGGGTTAATAGTAACGGTTGAAGAGTTCCACTGTACACCTCCTGCCTCCATCATCAGACCCTCGTCACCAAGTGTATTGGTTAGAAGTATGGGACACTCGTCCAAACCAACCAAATGAGCCCAAACTCGAGGGGGTTACTAGTAACGGTTGAAGAGTTCAACTGTACACCTCCTGACTCCATCATCAGACCCTCGTCACCAAGTATATTGGTAGAACTATGGGACACTCGTCCAAACCAATCAAATGAGCCCAAACTCGAGGCGGTTACTAGTAACGGTTGAAGAGTTCCACTGTACACCTCCTGACTCCATCATCAGACCCTCGTCATCAAGTGTAATGGTAGTAGTATGGGACACTCTTCCAAACCAACCATATGAGCCCAAACTCGAGGGGGTTACTAGTAACGGTTGAAGAGTTCCCCGTCCACCTCCTGACTCCATCATCAGACTCTCGTCACCAAGTGTATTGGTAGAAGTATGGGACACTCGTCCAAACCAGCCAAATGAGCCCAAACTCGAGGGGATTACTAGTAACGGTTGAAGAGTTCCACTGTACACCTCCTGACTCCATCATCAGACCATCGTCACCAAGTGTATTGGTAGAAGTATGGTACACTCGTCCAAACCAACCATATGAGCCCAAACTCGAGGAAGTTACTAGTAACGGTTGAAGAGTTCCACTGTCCACCTCCTGACTCCATCATCAGACTCTCGCCAAGTGTATTGTTAGAAGTATGGGACACTCGTCCAAACCAACCAAATGAGCGCAAACTCGAGGGGGTTACTAGTAACGGTTGAAGAGTTCCACTTTACACCTCCTGACTCCATCATCAGACCATCGTCACCAAGTGTATTGGTAGAAGTATGGGACACTCGTCCAAACCAACCATATGAGCCCAAACTCGAGGAAGTTACTAGTAACGGTTGAAGAGTTCCACTGTCCACCTCCTGACTCCATCATCAAACCCTCGCCAAGTGTATTGGTAGAAGTATGGGACACTCGTCCAAACCAACCAAATGACCGCAAACTCGAGGGGGTTACTAGTAACGGTTGAAGAGTTCCACTGTACACCTCCTGACTCCATCATCAGACCCTCGTCACCATGTGTATTGGTAGAAGTATGGAACACTCGTCCAAACTAACCAAATGAGCCCAAACTCGAGGGGGTTACTAGTAACGGTTGAAGAGTTCCACTGTCTACCTCCTGACTCCAACATCAGACCCTCGACACCAAGTGTATTGGTAGAAGTATAGGACACTCGTTCAAACAAACCAAATGAGCCCATACTCGAGGGGGTTACTAGTAACGGTTGAAGAGTTCCACTGTACACCTCCTGATTCCATCATCAGACCCTCGTCACCAAGTGTATTGGTAGAAGTATGGGACACTCGTCCAAACCAACCAAATGAGCCCAAACTCGAGGGGGTTACTAGTAACGGTTGAAGAGTTCCACTGCACACCTCGTGACTTCATCATCAGACCCTCGTCACCAAGTATATTGGTAGAACTATGGGACACTCGTCCAAACCAACCAAATGAGCCCAAACTCGAGGGGGTTACTAGTAACGGTTGAAGTGTTCCACTGTACACCTCCTGACTCCATCATCAGACCCTCGTCACCAAGTGTATTGGTAGAAGTATAGGACACTCGTCCAAACCAACCAAATGAGCCCAAACTCGAGGGGGTTACTAGTAACGGTTGAAGAGTTCCACTGTACACCTCCTGACTCCATCATCAGACCCTCGTCACCAAGTGTATTGGTAGAAGTATGGGACACTCTTCCAAACCAACCATATGAGCCCAAACTCGAGGGGGTTACTAGTAACGGTTGAAGAGTTCCACTGTCCACCTCCTGACTCCATCATCAGACCCTCGTCACCAAGTGTATTGGTAGAAGTATGGAACACTCGTCCAAACCAACCATATGAGCCCAAACTCGAGGGGGTTACTAGTAACGGTTGAAGAGTTCCACTGTCCTCCTCCTGACTCCATCATCAGACCTTCGTTACCAAGTTGAAATTATCATAATATTGTATTGTCACGAGAACTCAATGTGTGTGCAAAGTTTCATAAAAATCGGTTCAGTAGAAGTAGTTGAAAAAGTTGTCGCAAGATTTGAAACAAAGATAGTAACAAACAAACAAACAAATATACGGAGTCAAGCTAAATAAAACCGTTTAATAAAAAAATGAACTCATCAGTTATGTATATACGAGTATAATAAATTGCACACAATTTTCAATTATAAATCTGTCGCTTACTTTTCGTCTGACGTCATCAGATTGAGATAAAAATGTAGGACATTTCTTTTTAGGTAAATATTTTATTGTACGCTTCTACGATTGAGTCATTACGTAAAAATACTGATGCGAATATAGCAAAGGTGAAGCGAAATCGTTCATAAAATTCTAATCGAAAATTCATTAGCTAGAGTTAGAGCGAGACGGAACGTGTAAAGAAAGAGAAAGCAAGCAGTAATTTCTAAAATGTCGTTGTTATCGCAAATGTACCGAGCGGCTTGGCGTGCGTTTATATATATTTTTATATTAGGGTTACGCTTTATGCAAAACACAACCAACATTGTTATTTTAAATTCGTTTGCCGCTTTTGTGGAAATTATTGATTTCTTAATCACAAAATGTAACTTACTGTCCGTATACACTTTTTTTTAATTTTTTTTTATTGATACGCGAAAGTAATGAAGTAAAAATTTGAGTGTTAAAAGTGTTGTGTGTTTGATATTTTATTTGCACTGCTGAAGCTTTAGTTTTTTACAATTTGAGATAATATTTTCTTGGTATTGTTCCTTTAAACATTCGATAAAGGTATGTCTTTAAAATAAATGTAATTTCTTATTCCAAAAATATTGTCAGTCTCGGTAGCTCAGTGGTGCGGTCTGTCCTCTGTAATGTTGTAATGGTGTTGAAACGCCTGGGCGCGGTCAGTACTTGGATGGGTGACCGCTCGACCGTTGGAGGCAAAGCGTGGTTCGGATTCTACGTAAAACTGTAGGTTCCTTCCCTTATTACCTTACTAGGTGGTAGGGTTTATCCCGCCCGGGTTGGTACCACCGGACTGAATGATACGTCCTCGGTCGAAACGGTAAACAGTTCGTGTTTTCTGTCCAGTTCAGTGTAGCCGACATGAAATGAAGGGTAGCACTGACGTGGCACCTAGTTCACCCGGTGGTATGGGCTGACATCACGGATATTGTAGGTGATGTAGCCAACCGTACCAGTTTTCATAAACAAATAAATATATATATTTTAAAAGCGAACTTATGTTACGTCTTCGATTTACTTTTCAATCCGTACCTTTCCGATCATAAAGTTTTGCTATGGAACCCTTTCGCATGCTACGTACCTGACGTGTTTTCGTACATTGCGTGTGGTTTTATACACTTTGCCTTCCACCCCGTCGCTTCCTTCGCACTTATCAATTCCCTGAAGTAACTGTATGTAACTCCATTCCAGAAGAAAATAACGCTGTGAGTATTATGCATTTGACGCGGAGGCCACTGATTTTAAAGGAAACTGAAACGTGTTTTTGATTTGGAATGTAAAATTTTTTTTTTTAGATAAAACGATTGCAACATTTCACCTTGACATCATGAACCTTGTATAGGTGTATGTATATGTGTGCAATGCATGTAGGCCCTACAAGTGAGAAATGATACGCTTGTGCAGCCGAATTTTAAACAACAACACACCACACGCTGTATCCCGACAATCGGCATAAGCAGATTAATCAGTGTTGTGCTGCAAGTGAATTACAGCATAACACCGACCACCACGTTTAGCAAAGTACTTATTCGGACAAGATAAGTATGAAGCAACAAGTAAGGCACGAATTATTTTTGATTATTTTTTTCCGATTTATTTCTAATGTCGGTCCTTTTTAACTCCCGTCGCGTCGTTTGTAATCAAGTAATCAAGTAATTTTTTTTTAAGTTTGAAATAAGTAAAATTTAAATTACAGATTTTGAAAAATTCAACCCTAAAAAATTCAAAAATAATTCCATTTACTTACATAAGAGTCGGGGAACCGTAAATAAAGTCAAGAAAAAGTAAATAACATATAAAAACTTAGAGCTGCCCGTGAATGTACTTAGCTGCGGTCCCCTGACTCCTTTAAGTAAATAAACGAAAATAATATTTGACTTTTTAAGGGTCGGGGGTTTTTAAATTTGTAATTTAATTTTAATTTGTATTAATTTGTTAAACGCTCTGCCGTACAATGACATTTTTCAAGAAAAAACTTTCCTCCTTACAACCAAATGTTTTAAACGGCGTCTTTGTTACAAAAACCCATCAAATAAATCGTGTTCACGTGCCGAGGGTACCGTCACCGCTGCTTTGCTCTGCCGTAATTATAATTTCTACGAGGGCGCTGTTGACGGTTCCGACCGTTGAAGTTGGCCGAAGTTCAGATTCTACTTGATACTGTAGGTCTCTCCCTATCTTACTATGTACAAATGTGGCTTAGCAAAGTTCCGAATTTCATCAGACACGAGATCCATTTATGCAGAAAAAAAAAACAGTAACCAAAAAATGCTAATATTATTAAAGTAAACGTTATATAACTATTTTAAATTTAGTACCGCCTACTTATTCCTTGCTATACTATATAGGCACCTACATTGCACCTACTGCTGTACAGCGACTGTGCAATGTATATTATGATTTCATTTTCATAGTGATAGCCGTTTCCTGAATAATGCGATACGATTTCTCATAATAGCGTAGAAATCGTCTACCCTCGCTTCTGCAAAGTAAAAATGATTGTATTGCACTCTTAGTCCGTCGTATGCCCTTTTGCTGTAGCGGAACCAGAGTTGGCTGGTAAGTAGGTGTAGAAGGACTGACTGACAAAATGACTGAAACAGTGAATTTTGACGTTATGCGACTTACCTCCGCCAGGTTATAGGCTATATCACGCCTAAATCTTTTTTTGTCACGCCATCAATCATTGAGTCAGCGCAGTTGGAAAAATTCTACAATTCGGTTATCTTTCATGTGATTTACTCAAAAACTACTCAACCGATTTACATAGAGTTTTCACCGACTTTATCGCGAACGCTGAGCCGTGGGCACAGCTATAAAATCATATATGCATGTCAGCGCTTATTTTTGTTATTAAGTGCGTAATTTTGATGCCACCTTAAGGGGCCGCACATCCCTGGTCAGAAATCAGTTCTGGCTCCCTGATTTGTCCGTGCCAAATGCCACCATTTCGCACTCACTAGCCAATCAAAATAATCTCCTGCCTTAGTTTGAGATTGCCTGCCGACCGCGGCGGTTCGTCTCGCGAACTCGACGCCCGCCGCCGCCGCCGCGCCGTGGCGCGGCGGAGCGCGCGCGTCGCCACGCCGGACGTAGATAGTAAATCCTCGTGGCTTGCACTCGCGAACTTCTTTGCTTGGTGCAATACTGATGTTCTCTCTCAGGGTTACCAGTTATTATTTGGCGATACCTACCACTAACTTGCTTTGCTAACCACGATGGAATCACTATAATTATAAAGAGTTTTAGTAAATTTTGAAGTAAACTTAAGTTTACTAAATATAGAACCACACATGGTGGTTGGTAGTGGAGTGATTTATTAATTTATTGACATATTTAATTACACATAGCTATGTATGTAGGTACAAACCCACACCCATGGTACACACATATAATTGTATTTTGCACAAATACACATAAAAGAAAAGAAAGATGTCTTTGAAAATTTGTTCATAGTACGCTAAGGGGGGGTTCTGTATCGGAAATAGATCACTTTTGAAGAACAAAGAATATTTTTTTTTACAAAAATTTTTTTTTTTTATGTAAAATGTAAAAAAAAAATTTTCTTAATCGTTTCAGTTTCATGCCAGGAACAAAAAAGTCTTCCAACACATAGATATTTCCTTCAGAAATTGTGAAAAGCCACAATTTTAGTTTTATTAGTATGGAATAGAAAGAATTTGATTTTTTTTGCCAACTTACACGTGTTACATCATAATGGTAATGAAGACTTTTTAGTTACTGTTATGAAACTGAATCGATTAGGCTATAAAAATCAACCACCTATTTTTTTATTTAAATACATAAAAAATATTTTACATAAAAAAAAACCCAAGGTCCAAAAAAATTTATATAGGTTTTACTCCCTATATGATACAGAACCCCCCCTTAGCGTACTATGAACAAATTATCAAAATACCAATAAAAATAAAATGTAGTCCGCCGGGGCATAGTTTAAACAGACTAGTTAACCGTCTTCATCCAAGTGCGCCAATTTCGCACTCACACAAGCGCGCGCCAGCGCACGCTGTCCGTACACAACCACTACTTACATTCTCACTTCCCTCGCTTGTAGTCCGTGATGGCCGCCCCGCACAATCTTTTTTTTGTTTTGTTATTTTTTACCGTGTGGGGCCGGTACTTACAAAGAATAGGCCCCCTGCATCTCGCATGTATGCATGTTGTAAAAGGCGACTAAGAGATAAGAACAAGATGCCGTGCTAAAGGGCGACAGGACCGCCACCTCTCACCTTGGCACGGTACTTTCGTCGAGTCATGCAGCAGGTGGGTCTTTGTGCCTTACTTGCTGCTTGATCGATTAAATCTTGTTCGAATGCTTTGCGAAACGTGGTGGTCGGTGTTGTGCTGTAATTTACCAGAGTTCTTGCAGAACAACACCGATTACTCTGCTTACCCCGATTGTCGGGTTTCAGCGTGTGTGATATGTATGTATATTATTTTTTTTATGGAAACTGACTCGATTGACTTTTTCTCTCTCTCTCTCCCTCTCTCCCTCTGTCTCTCTCTCTCTCCCTCTCTTTCTATCTCTTTCTATCTCTCTCTGTCTATGTCACTCTTTCTATCTCACTCTTTGTATCTCACTCTTTCTATCTATCTCACTCTTTCTATCTCACTCCTTCTATCTCTCTCTTTTTCTATCTCACTCTCTTTCTATCTCTCTCTCTCTCTTTATACCTCTCTTTTTATATCTCTCTCTTTCTATCTCTCTATATTTCTATCTCTCTCTTTCTATCTCCCTTCCAGACGTCCAGGGACGTTGGGTTTCGATCGTTCATAGAGTCCAAGGCGAAACTAGCGTCTCGAAAATTAGAGATCCTTTACCGATGTCGGCGATTTTTCACGCCGGCCCAACTGCTTACACTCTACAAAGCACAAGTAAGACCGGTGATGGAATATTGCAGTCATCTTTGGGAGGGTTCCCCTGAGTATCTTCTTTCAGCCTTGGATTCTATTCAGTGACGAGCCATTCGCCTGATTGGTGACTCTGTACTCACAAAGGACCTTCAACCTCTAAAGCACAGACGTATCGTTGGGTCATTGAGCCTGTTTTATCGGTACTACTATGGCCGCTGCTCTGACGAACTTGCTTCCCTTATCCCTCCTCCTCCTCCTCCTGTTCCCCTACGCCAAACCCGCCATGCTTCGCGGAACACCCCTTTGTAGTCGACAGAAGAGTTCTTCGAACTGCACGATTCTCTAAATCGTTCTTGTGCTGCACTGCAAAGGTGTGGAACGGGCTCCCAGGGAATATCTTCCCCCACTCCTACAATCCACGGATCTTCAAATCGCGGGTTAATAGCCTTTCCCCAGAAACATTAGTCCCCCTCCAAGCCGGACTGGCACCTCCTCGGGGGTGAAATTGGCTGCGCCTGAGGTTGCGACCTCGGACAGAGCCAACCAGTTCGGTAGCAATAAAAAAAAATTATAATAATAATGGGCTCACTACCTGTTAGTGTTGTGAGTTGTGGTACGGCGCACTACAATGTTAGTGTTGTGAGTTGTGTGTGACATCCCTGGTGGCTTGGAGCAGCGTAGATAGTTATTTTAAAAATGGGCTCCAGTTGCCCTACTCGTTTACTGTGGCCTGGGTAATGGCGCTTCCTGCATAGTACACCCCTGGCTATGAGAATAATCACACTCGCATGTATATAAGGTGTTTCGCTGACCATGTCATTAACTTCGGGAGGGTTACATACACACTCAAATAAACACTTTACTTAAAAAAAAACATATGTTTATAGGACCATTTTTTCTCCTAAGATCTCCGAACAAAACATTTTAATCAAATAGCCCTAAAAACGAATCATGCTTAGACCCTTCTTGCCAAACACGAAACGTAGGTACTTACCTAGTGCGCGCGACGTCGGCGGGCGGTGCGGCACAAAGGCTTTCCTTTGACGAAAGCCGCCTCCGAAGCGCTCGCTCGCCACGCCGCCGACGCGCTTGCATTGCATGCGCCCGCCCCGCGCGCATGTGTCGCGCGCGGGCGGCGCGGCGCGCGGTGCGTCGCGTCCGTCTCAGTGTCTTAGCGGCGGTCCGCGAGAGAGCACATTATTTCGCAATTTCAAAATGCCGCCGCGCCGCCGCGCCGTATCGATTCACCGACGCGCGACGCGGATATGGTGATGTTACCGAGACTCCAACTCCAATTGGAACTTAGCTGCTGCTGTGTTGATGTATGAGCAGCTAGACGGTGTGCGTGTATGTGGACGCACCATCTTGGGAGCGGAGCAACGGTTCCGAGATTGGGGCGTCTTTATGCCTCGACTTGATAACGGAAGACAACTACTACTGGTGCGCATAGAAGAAGAACACGTACCCATACATACACACTATCCTCTCACACAACAAACAGCTGTTCTGTGTTTCAACACGGTCATTGACCCCGTACAATGCGACTTACCTACTGTTACACACAGATCTAGTAACCTTGTGAGTTGTGACTTACCTACAACAAACAGCTGTTTGAACATAGTACGGTCATTGATCCCGTCCGTACACTGCAAGTTACCTACTGCTAATGGTACACAGGTTGATCTGATAATATTTAGGTAACAAACATGTTTTGTTAAATTTCTCTAAAGTAATGCTAAAAACATTTTTTTTTTTTGCGTAACCTGTTTATTTGAGTGTCTATGTAACCCTCCCGAAGTTAATGACATGGTCATCGTAACACCCTATATAGCCATATCGAAATTCGGTGACAAGAGACATAGGTACACAAAACATTAATATTTAGGGTCCCGTCGCAAAATTGCGAAAAAGGGACCCTTATGAGATCGCTTTGGTTTCTGTCCGTCTGTCTGTCAGTCCGTCCGTCGCGGGACTTCAACATACATACTTTGTAATACCTGTATATTGTATATTTTTTTTACATTAACGTCGAAAATTGCTCTTTTTCAATACTCATTAGTTTTCGTCAATATTAAAACACTACTTTATTGTAAATTACTACTAAGTAACATATACACATTGTGGTATACGTAAGCAGTGATATTATTTATTGATATGATAACGGTTTTTATTTATGTTATTCTGCATGAGTGATTGAGCCATAGGGGCCAGATCACACGCTCCGACCAGTCAATACCACACGTATAACACTAATTAAACATAATGTACGTACATACACTATCATTTTACATAAATATATTTCTTTATGGGAACTGACACGGTTGGCTACATCACTTACTACATCCGTGATGTCAGCCCATAACACCTTGGGGAACTAGGTGCCATGTCAGTGCTTCCCTTCGGTTGCGCCGGCTACACTGAACTGGACTAAAAATACGAACTATTTAAATAGCCGTTTCAACGAATCTTTCATTCAGTGAGGTTGTACCAACCCAGACGGGTTAAACCGTACCACCTAGTAAGGTAAGAAGGGAAGGGATCTACTGTTTTACGTGGAATCCGAACCACGGTTAGCGTCCAAGGGTCGAGCTGTCACCCAGCCATCCACTGACCGCGCCCAGGCTTACTTATGATACGGACGACAGTCGACCGACCGCCCCACTGAGCTACCAAGGCTGACAAAATTATGTAGATTACAACAAATCAGGAGTGGGTATAGTACATATTTTAGAGATTTTAAAGTACTAATTGCAAAGATTTTACAATAAAATACCGGAAGAAATGGGAAAACTAGGATGCGAAATAAAATACATATTATGTAATGCAAAATTATGCCAAATGAAAATTAAAGAAAGTTAATATTTCTTATATCAAAATTTGCTATATCAAGTGTATATTATATATACCAAGTGAAGACTACATGAAGTGAAAATTATATGAAATGATGAAGTTGGAATAATATCATACATTATCCTGTAGAGATAGAGGTTGATAGTGGAGGCTAGAGGAGCTTACAATAGTCCCACTGCATCTCTCCCCGTGCATGTCGTAAAAGGCGACTAAGGGATAAGCGGCCTGCAGACAGCCCGGTCGACTTGTGGCTTTCATGAAAGACATAGGCTGGCTGGGGTAGCTGGAGACTGCGGGGTTTTGCACGAAGGTCCCCAACGAAGCGGGATTAGTTTGCAGGCCTAGAGCCAACCCCAAACCAAAACAACAACAACAATATCATACATTTTTAAAACATCGATCGACAAGAATTTTATCGACAATTCCTGAGATAACAATAATCCGGATCTCCGGACAACCAGAGGCTAAACATCCTTCCCGCAATTGGGCCTAAGATTCATTTTTTAGTCGTCATATGTTTTATTTTGTCATGTTCCGCCAACACATCTCCTAAAATCATTCAAAATAGTTAGCTTACTTAAAGTAGGATTTAATACGCAACAGGCGAGTGTAAGATGTTTTAAAAAAAATACACTGAATCACGACTTAGATAATACTTACTTTTACAGGGAACCTTGTAAAATGTAACTGCCGATTGGATTTTTTTAATGTTATCGTGATTGGGCAAGCTTCTTCTCGCGATATACATACTCGCGTGCGCCGCGCGAGTTTCTACAGTCGATTGGCTTAAACCGCGGGAAAATGTCGTCCGTCGAACGTCGTCGCGCACGTCTCAGAGAATTGATGCGTTTAGCTTGCGCGGAATTAGCGCAGCAAACGCTGAAAAAGTTCAATCGCAAGAAGAGAACGAAATGGGTTCGTAAGTGGATTGAACGAAGAGATAAATATGGAGCTTCCAATACTCTAATGAAAGAATTAGCAGCCGAAGAACCAGTAGATTACAAAAATATTCTACGCATAACCAAAGATAAGTTTGAGGAATTACTTGAACTAATAAGTCCAGAAATAAAAAAACAAGACACAGTTATGAGAAACGCCATTACATGCAGAACTAAATTGGAGATATCACTCAACTATATTGGGAGTGGCAGTAGCCTCAAACAAATGCGTGCCGTGCGCACGCACGCACGACACGACGACACGTCACGACGGGAGCGGCACGGTGCGCGAATGGCGACTAGCAGCGAGTGCCTTGTCCCACGACTCGCGCGTAGGTTTCATTAGCGGCGAGTGGCGCACTCACCGCGAGTATAATTGAACATGTTCAATTCTACTCGCAGCTTTTTTACTCGCAGCGAGTGGATTGTAGTCGCCGCGAGTAGGTTGTCGCACACAGCGATTTCACTCGCTGCGAGCGAACTCGCAGCGAGTACTCGCTGCATGTGACAGGCCCTTATCGAAACACATAACCGTACCGCGCTCGCCAGCCACGAGACCTTTGGGACCTCTAGAGTGCGAATCGAACAGATAATAACTTTCCGCGACCTTAACTATCAACACTTATAGCTGGGTTTGGTTCGTAACGATTCCACACAGCAATGTGTCAAAAAGAAATATTCAGGCCCCGAATGCAAAGAGCTGAAGAATCAAGAAATCTTCAGGCAAATCAGAGGGATTCATCGGATTAATTAAACCGATAACCCAGCCACCTCCCAGGCCCCGGACACCTCCAGCTACTACTGTCACACTCCCATTACCTCTCCGTGACAATGGCATCCTTTCTTCCTTTTATCCACACCTAGTCCGCTACTATCCCGTCCCATTTCCACTTCCCTTACCTGCCCCTTTTACGCCAATCCAAGGTTGCCGTGCCGACGGATGCGTGGCTAGAGGCGAGTCTAGTCTCGAGCGTGCCAAATAAAATCCTGGGGTTTGGCGCCCCCAGGCTCTAATAGCCTTACCCTGGCAAGCGGGGCTCTGCCAGGGTTGACAGTTTACTTCCCTAGCTACTCGTGGGACGAATAATGGAATTTAACATCACAAATCCTATAAATGGCGGCGATGCAGCTCGCCACTCGTCACGTCGCGTTTCACGAGGGTGCGAAAAGTGGGCAACGGAAAGCCGCTTTGCCACATTGAATGTTTGTGGAGGAATGAAAGATAAGGAGGATGAAGTGTATGAGTTGACGAATGCGAGGCAGATTGATGTGCTGGCTGTGAGCGAGACCAAGAGGAAGGGGATGGACAGGTCCACGCACGGTACTTTCACAGCCCTGTGGTCTGGTGTACCACAGAATGAAAGGGCTTGCCAAGGTGTAGGAGTTGTCCTCTCTGACCGAATGGCTCAATGCATGATAGATTACGAATGTGTGAGCCCAAGACTCCTATGGGTCCGAATTAAGGTGAGTTTGGTCCGCTTGTACGTCTTGGTAGTGTATGCCCCGGACATGTCCAAGCCCATCAAGGACCGCGACGAGTTCTGGGAGAGTGTGAGAGAAATACTTAATGCATGTGAGGGGAATGAGAGAGTGGTAATGATGGGAGACTTAAATGGATGGGTTGGCGTGAAAAGGGATGGCTATGAGTCTGTACTTGGAAAGTTTGGTGACGAACGAAAAAACGAGAATGGTGTTAGTTTGCTCGAGGTGTGCCTGGAAAAGAATCTTTTTGTGACAAACACAATGTTTGACCACAAAAAAATTCATATGTATACTTGGCAGAGACAGGAAGAAAGAAGTATGATAGATTTTGTGATAGTTGACGAAAGATTAAGAGGCAATGTTGTAGACACAAGGGTTCATCGTGGAGCCAATGTTGGAACAGACCACTTCCTGGTGGTATGCCGAATCAGGGGTCTGTTCAAGCGTTGGCGACACCGAAATCATTATTTCACGATAAACCAGTAGCGCATTTTAGCACGCTACAGCCTCTTGTACGCCGACGATCAAGTGATACTTGCGTCGTCAGTGGGCGAGTTGCAGGACATGGTAACTGTTATGGTTGAAGCATTTAAAAGGAAGGGAATGAAAGTGAATGTAAACAAGACGAAAGTAATGGTACTGGAAAGGAATGAAATAGTGACCGAATGTGAAGTAAGGATTGGGAATGAGAGACTGGAGCAAGTGAACGAATTCGTATATCTGGGGAATATGGATAGATAGATAGATAGATAGAAATACTTCATTGCTCCAAAAAACATTTAACATAAACAAACAATAAGAAATTTACATGAGGGGCAACGGCGGACTTATCCCTTACAGGGATTTCTCCCAGTCAACCTTTGGATGTTTGAGAGTCGTATGTTGCGAGATATAAGTAGGCAGTAGCAAAAGACTTGAGTGTGGGAATGTAAAATATAATATATGGAAAATAACTATAATATACTATAATATACAGTATACACTACATATAAGTACATACTAGTTAATTAAACGCATAAATTACTATTTACAGATTAAATTAAATACATATGAATTACAATTTATATAATACATAATACCTAAATATATACATACATACTTGTCCCTTCAGAATTAAAGGATTTTTTAGCTTTTGACTTCACACTGACGGAGATAGTACAACTTTAAGTGTTTTTTGAATAACGGAAGCGACTTGCAGTGCCGTATACAGTGAGGTAGTAGATTCCACAGCCGAGCTGCGTGCACAGAAAAGGAGTTTGTGTAATATCCAGTTTTGTGAGTAGAATATGGCTAAGATATTATACTCTGCCTCTCTAGCCTCGCCAGATACTAAATGAAGCGTATACACATGTTTTGCAGACGCTCAAGTTTGTCCAGGAGTTCCTCAGTAACGTCCAGGCAACACACATCCGCATAATCAAGGATGGGGAGAAGCAGCGATTGTGCTAGAATTGTCTTTGTGGAGGTCGGAAGAAGGTTCTCCAGCCGCCTCAGGGAGTGCACCGCAGCATAGACTTTTCGACTGAACTCATTGACCTGAGCCTGCCAAGATAGCGTATCATCCATAAGAATTCCCAGGTTTTTGACAACCCTAGTATATGGTATGGCAGTACCGTTGTACATAATCTCAGGCAACGAGTCACAATCAATCCTCGATAGTAGTCGAGGACTTCCGGCAATCATAATTCCGGAATATGTTCACGCGGGATGGAAAATGTGAAGGAGATGTAGAAAAGAGAGTGAAAGCCGGCAACCAAGTGAATGGAGCGTTGCACGCTATTATGAGCAGCCAAAGCATGTCAACTAGGGCACGTTTGGCTGTCCATGGTGGAGTGATGACCCCTACACTTATGTACGGGAGTGGAAGAGGCGGCAGAGGTGTGTCAGGATCGTGGTACGTGGAGATCCGTTGTCTCTGCCTACCCCACCGGGAAACAGGCGTGACGATATGTATGTATGTATGTATGTATGTACCCAGCCAATAACGAACACCAGATCAAAATCATTTCCGGTTATCGATACAGTGTTCAGTGGGGCACACTGTGTTCAGTGATCGCGCGCGCGCCTGGGAAAAGCGATACGTGCACGACGAAGAAGTACGAACCCACCCCCACCGCTCGCGGTGGCGGGGGCGGCGCCGCGCCGCGCGCGCTCCGCTCAATGACCAGCCAATTAGTACAATAATTGGATCACAGATGGCGCGCAGCGCCCCGTTTCACCTAGCCGGTAACCGGCACGAAGGAGAGAGACAGACAGAGCAAATATACTGACTGACGGACGTCTAGCTCGCTCGCACTTACGCATTCACTATGTGATGATTTATAGCAGATTTATACAAATTGGTAATTAGGATTGAGTACTGACCTATCCTATGTCACTCCAAGGATTTTCTAGAACATTTTGGTATATATTTCATTGAGATCCAACGCTTCGTTTACGCGCTAGAGAGGTTTTTTGCAATTTTTGTACCTAGAATTAGTAAAAATCTTATAATGTGTCGTAAAACAGAAACAAAAATATATTTATAGCAAAATAACCCCATGGATTCTGCAAAAAATATATTAACAGTTCTCATCTCTGTTGGTGGGTAAACCCAGTCGTCATACATTTTTGTCCATGGTCCTTTGTCAATAACTTTTTTTTGTGGGAAGCGCGACATATGGCGCACGTTAGACTAACGCGTAAGTGTAGTCTGATGGCGCCCACGGGCATTCGGATATTTACGGGGCTGCGAATACGATGTCAGCCGCACCTTCACCTTATGTTTGAAGGACCCCAGACTGAACATAGGAGCAAACGATGCAGGTGGGAGTACTTTTCAGAATATTTCCTTTAAAGTAGGTATTCCGAAAAAAATTTTTTTTGCATAAATTGCTAAATTTTGTATTAATTGTGCACTTTTTCGGTGTATAAATTTTTTTTTGTGTTCTATATCACACATAATATATATTACACCATGTTAAGAAAGCATGGGCGGCGACGACGCGACGACGGTCGGATTCACCTTGTTTATTAAAATAACAGCGAGTGATTTATGTGCACCGCAACATATACTGCGCGAGCGTGGATAGACGGAGGCGACGACGCGGACGCGGACGGAGCGGACGGACGTCGGCATCCCGTCATCCCCGTGCCGTCTTCTTGGTTGCGATTAAACTGAAGGCGAAATTCGAATTAGCAAACGTAAGGTCAATGGCTGAATGGTATATGCTTTGCTTTTCAATCCAGTTACGCGGGTTCGAATCTCACTTTTGCGAATTCTTTTTCTTTTGTTTTTTATTGTTTATTATGTATTATTAGCAAATTAAAAATAGGTTTGGGTTCTTTTTACAGCCACATAAAAACAAAATTTTCGATAGTACTTTTTGTATTATTAGGGCAAAAAAAAAATTTGATTTACATTTTTTTTTTATAAACCACACGTTTTATAAAGTTTTTTTTTTTGGAGTTCTTCCACACAAAAACTTAATTTTCGGGAATAGTTCAGCGTAAGTAACCCCAGCCGACCACGTTCGCGTACGGCAATGAAATCAAACATAAAAAGCGCGAAATGTTCCCATAGTAAAGATTCCATATATGCATCGGTGTAAGCAGAGTAATCGGTGTTGTGCTGCAAGTACACTTGTAAATTACAGCACAACACCGACCACCACGTTTAGCAAAGTATTCGGACAAGGTAACTATCAAGCAGCAAGTAAGGCAAGAAGACCTACCCGCTACATGACTCGGTGGAAAGACCGTTCCAAGGTGAGAAGTGGCTATCCTGTCGCCCTTTAGCACGGCATCTTGTCCTTATCCCTTAGTCGTATTTTACGACATGCAAGGGGAGAGATGCAGTGGTACCGGCCCCACACGGTTCAAAATTGTCTACAAACTCTTTGATTGCCCTATACAAAAAAAATTACCTAAACAAGCCAGGATGGTTGACTTTCCACTTACGTTTTCTTGTGTACGTCTTCCTTAAAAATAATATAATGATGGAGGGGAAAAAATAAATATTTCTAATTTCTTAATTTGTAAGTCTTCTTTTTATAACAAAACAGCTTTACTCACGGTTGTTCCGAGCTATGTTGCTCGCTTGGCCATACGCTTGGCCCGAAACGTCGAGCAACATAGCTCGGAACAACCGTGAGTAAAGCTGTTTTGTTATAAAAAAATAATGTCTAGCAACCACGGTAATTTAAAAACCCATGTAAGTCTTCTTGTTACCCATTATTTTTATTTTCAAATTAGTGTGCGAAACAATGTATAAGAGCGACTTGTCGTGTGCAATGTGTCAAATTTGCGGATATGTCCGGCCGGAAGACACCCAGACCAGAGCGGTCGGCCTCTGCCAACAGACTGACTGAACTACCGTAGCAGCTAGTAATATAAACCGATTTTAGCATGCGGCGATACGGGTCAATATTGCTAAGCACGCTTTCTACTGCACAAATGAGAGCGCTTAAAATTTGATTTTTTCCCCAGTTTTCCTTAAATTTATCGGAAAGTAAATGCTTTATCGAAAAACTACAAGATAAGATTTCTAGTAGATTAATATATCTTTCCAATGATGTAAAAAAAATTGACAGTTCTCGCTCAAAATTCTGAGATCTCGCAATTAAAAGATTTTTGGATAAAGCAGTCTTTGCTATTTTTTTTTCTGTGTTTCTAGAAGATTTTTGAAAATTCTGTTGGATACGATTTTTGTAATGTACCCTTCTCTATACAGATGATTTTTTTTATGCTTCGCATATGTCCGGTTACTTCAATTCTCGCGATGAAAAATTGGTCGATTTTGATTTCAATTAAAAAAAAGTAGCGGCTTACGGCCGCTTAAGAGCGTAAGCGGCCGAATTTTCTCCATACAAACGTATTCCCCTTTTTCCTTCCTGGATAATGCCTTCAGAGCAATGGTTTTTTTTATAAAATCTAGATCTACTATAGGCATGTCCCTGTTATTTACTTTTTTCCAAAAAATAATTACCAAAAACGCTATGCCAACGCTACACTTCTGCAGGTACTATCACGGGGGACTACGCGTCAGGGAAATTATTTAATTTTTAATTTTTTTGAATTGCACCCGAACTGGGTGGCTTTGCTCGCTCGAGGTCGGAGCTTCAGGCACAGCTAACTTCCCTTCCAAGGATGTGCCAGGAAGGTTTGAAGGCGGACTCAAGTCGCTGGGGAGAGGCTATTAACCCGCGATTTGAAGATCCGCGCATTATAAAAGTAGGAAAATATATTTCCCGGAAGCCCATTTCACACCTTAGCAGTACGACACAATCGTTTCGTTCGCTAAAAGTACATACGCTACGCCATATATGGAATATAATCGTTTTTAGCAATATCTTAATTTTCGGACACTGAATGGATATATCAGTCGACGGCTTGGCAGCAATAAAAGTCTGAGTTGAAACGCCATTTCCGACGGACCATTAGACACAGCCACCCTTCCCACTACTTTTTGTTCACCGAGTTCATCGATGTTCTCGTCACAAATGTAACCCCCGGAAATGGTTTTCAGCTTTTTCAGGATTTCCTAAATCAGTACGTTAGCAGCTTTCATCCGAAATCTATATTTCTGCAATTTGTCAACAAAATTGTCAATTTAGTGCACAACTACATAAGTGTAACTATATTGTAATTTTTTTAAACAACTGCTAATAGGAAAAAGTTTGCACACAAAACTGTAGTTTTTATTAATAAAAAAAAAAGACATTAGCGTATTCTTTTTTACATTTTGCGATGGGTCCCTAAAAAGTACCGGAAAATACACGTATACTATACATATGTATTATGTAAATAAAACAGAATATTTCTAATATTTCTTGTCAAGTACCTCTTAAAAAATTTTAAACGTACATAACATAAACCAACATTATACACATGACACACACACACACTCACACACCCTCACTCACATACACACACACTACGCACCACACCACACAACAACATACGATAAAACACCACACCTCACACACCTTCAGACACCTAAGTTTATGCCCTGCGCAAACATAAAAAAATACTAATCAGGGAAACATGTAATTGCCCATACTTTAGGAATAAAAAATAAGTGTATCAACATTGTAAATGGCTGTATGTTTTCTAATATAAATAAATAAATAAAAATAATTGAATTGTTTTTAACTGATAAACTTTCTTTCAGGCTGCTTTCTCTGAACTCTACGTCGCCTTACGCACGCACCGGCTTAGTCGGCTGATAAATCCGACGGCAAAGTGTTCTTGACTTTCCTTAAAACGTCGGATTATCTGTAGAAATTTGATTAGGCTCTAACTATCTAAGAAAGTCCATTTTAAATTATCTGTCGTAAGCTTTCGGAAAACTGAGAGTGCGGCGATCAGCTGGAAAGGATCAAGTGTTAGCCGCCACTCTGTCATTTTGATCTAGCGAGCTAAAAGGCTCGCGTTTGTGACCTTTTTTTTATGTAATCCGGTATGGGTGTCTGAATCGGATGGACCAAAGCATATGCTCCGACCACCCAATATCACCTCCGAGAAGGTAGGTGCCATACCGGAGACTTCCCCGATTGCTGGCTATACTGAACTAGAGGAGAACACAACCGAGGCTGCTATGCGGCCATCTTACATCCAGTACGGTGGTACCAACCCAGGCGGCTACAATTTGAGCCTACCAACTAGTAAGGGGCAAGGGAAGGGACCTACAGTTTTACACCGGTTCCGAACGGTGAAAGCAGCAGGTGTAGGTATGCACGTAAATTTTTTCGTTAGAAAAAAACTTATTGGTACACGCCGACCGGATTCGAACCTCGGGCCTCTCGAATGAGAAGCCGATCGGCTACCCGTCGCTATATGCGTAGGTACTTACTGTACTTAATAGATTGTATCTTATTTTTTGGCTTTTCGTAATGATTTGTTAATATCAGCCCTATTACTTAGGGAACTCAATGTCATCTTCCCTATCACTTAGGGCCCAGAGTTCCTAAGGGATAGACCATTTGATCTCGCTGTACATTTTGTGGCTATACCGAATCGTGAGAAATAATTATTAAATATTTATAATTATGATACATTTTACTGTTTATTTAGAAGGGTGCAATATTCGTAATACGTAATTATCTAAATAAGTTAACCTGTTACCTTCCTGGTCATCCGATATGTTAAAGGAGATATTGTGTTAAGGCCCTGTCAACCCGTATTCACCCTTACTCCACTTTCAAGGCGCCGCTTTCGCTGGTTGGAGTAGGATGCAACATAATCAATCAATAAAAAATTAGGTTTTTATTTTTTTATTCCAAAACTACAGATCGAAACAAAAAAGTAAAAAGCTACGGATTTAGATATATTCAACAAATAAAATATATTTTTCCTTGATTTGGTCACGTTGCCTTAAATACGTTTCTATAACTGAATTCAGATGCATGTTCATGATTTTTTTTATCGAGCGAATTTAATCAAATTGTGTTTCAAAAAGCTATCGATCTGCGCTGATAGATGAAGTTTTACATATATTAAAACGGAATCTGTCAGGTAAGTAATATTGGCGGTACACTTCTTGAAATTCGAGTCAGACGCAGTCTCACATCACCTTAAGGTAGTTTTTGTTCCCCAACTTTGCAAAAATTTTCAGTAAGTGCGGTTTATGGGTGCATTGTGTGTGTGCTGAACACATATACTCAGGATTGACAGATACACATAATCAAAAGTTTAAATCCATAATAAGTCATCATAACGTTTACGCAGCTGCCTACTTCCAATTATCCCGGCGCTCGGCCGAAACACTTTCAATATAAGTTTTTGTTTGAAAGCCGTCACTGAAATATGCCAGTTCATCAAATTTAAAAGTCGTGACTGTTTCATAACTTATCCAATAATAAATTTCACCCTACTTTGGAATCGACCAACAAGTCTGGCGACTTGTCGGGAGAAGGTCCTCCCAGTCCACCGCGCCCCGCGAGCCTGGCTCTGAGCACGGTCGGTCCCTAGGGCTATATAAGAAACAATTTGGTGGTTTACTGTAGGATGAACGCGATAAAAATGGTGAATCAACATCCCAATTCAGTGCTTTATGTGGCTACTCATCTGCAAATAACCTAGTTTATGCCTCCATAGTGTAATGTTTCTGCTGAGTCCTGTGAGTTCATTTGGTAAAATATCTTGGCGCGTTTCTTCCACCGAGTCATGTAGTAGGTGGGTCTTCGTGCCTTATTTGCTGCTTGATAGGTATGTTGTCCGAATGCTTTGCTAGACGTGGCGGTCGGTGTTGGTCGGTGTGCTGTAATCTACCAAAATTCTTACAGCACAACACCGGTTACTCTGCTTACCCCGATTGTCGGGGTTAGTTAGTTAGCGTGTGGTATATATGCATAATAGTAATAAATAATACAACATAAACTCTTTATTACAACATTTAAACATGTCTACAGTGACTTTCTTCTTTCAGCCCTTGTGGGTCTTATTTGCCAAAGAGTTTGTATTACGTCGCTGCGCTCCTAGCGACGTAATACAAACTCTTTGTTATTTGGATTCAGTACAGTAGTAACGTTAGCAGGTTCGCACACTGTCCGAATTTTGCTAAAGCAATCACACAATCTAGGATGCAAAGTGTCCTCGAAAGTCTCCGATCTGAAAGAAACTCCGATCTGATACTAAGGGTCCTACGTATCCCGTTGTGCTCACTATTTTATTTATTTATTTAAATGGACTCGCGCGCAGCAGACGCATTTTGTTAGGAGCTGTATCTTAAAAATATTCCAAATTTAGTGTTAAATTAGTCACAGGAAAACATGTTTTAAAATTAGCACTAAATCAACCCTTTGAGAGGTGAATATTCTGAAACAGAATTTATTAAATCGAACTAGAGCAAACTACATAATGTATATGCCCGCACGCAGCTCTGCTTAACGAATATCATGATGTTACAAAACATAACCTATCCGAATATAACATTGTATGGGCGAAAATCTAATTTTCGAGTTAAAAGTAAACATACATTCATAAACACAAACAGCAGACGTTGCTTTTAGTATATTATGTATTGATGTGGCGAGTTGTGGGCGCGGTTTTGGCTTGACTCTGAGGGTCCGGGTTTCGAATCCGGCCGACATACCTCTAGGTATGACTGCTGTGGCCCTTTCTGACGAAAAAATGTACATACATGCATATCTACACCTACTGCTTCACCGTTCGGAACCGGTGTAAAACTATATAAGTCCCTTCCCTTGGCTCCACCTATACCAGATTTAAAAAAATAATAATTATAAATTTCCGCCGACGACAATAGCTAGAAATTTTAGGATCTACCTTCTCTACCTTCAATTAAAATGTGTTGGCCGGTTAACTCCTATCAACTGTATGAGAAACGTCACTTTAGTCCACAGATAAATGATAACCGAGTTAAAAACAAATACTTACGTGGAGGTGGCGACATCCGGGCTTAAGTATAAAATAAATAATTTTTTTTTATGGAAACTGACACGGTTCACCTACAACATCCGTGATGTCAGCCCATAACACCGGGTGAACTAGGTGCCATGTCAGTGCTTCCCTTCATTTCATGTCGGCTACACTGAACGACGGACAACACGAACTATTTACATAGCCTTTTCGACCGACGACGTTTCGCTCAATAAATAACTTTTCAAATAGTAGAGAAAATGAAAGTAGAGCACCACCGGCCGACAGACTGACAAGTGACAAGCGACGACTTCTGTTAATCTTCTTCCTGTCGGACAAGCGAAGTGGAGCGGCGGACGTTGGGCCTTGGCCGGAAATTAATCATTGCTGGACAAATACAATTGGCTGACTCTCGATTCCATTAACCATTAATTTCATTTATCTATTTATCAAACAACAGTCGAGGAGGACAAATTGAAACTCTGGGACCTTTTCAAACACAACATCCGCCATTGGTTAATCGGCATTAGATGAAAACATGACAAAATGAGAAACCTGAAGAATGTTTTCCCTATACTTAATAGATGTTTGGTGTGGCTTAATAGATGGGTGTTTCAGGATAGGCCTAAGAAACTTGAGGAATAGAAAGTACTCATTATTATAAGAAAAAATCACTCAAATCGAAATTCCGTATTTTTTTCCTTTATACAAAAATTTAAAAGTAATAAAAACTTTTTCTTTTGATGTCATCAACTTTAAGTGTTTGGAATTTACCTACATGCAGTTCAATTCTACTAGTTAAGCATGGAAGTTAGTCATTTTATTTTCATTTAATTAACCGTCCACCAAATCACGATGAAACGACTTTCACCAAAAAGTACTATGAAATGACCGAATCTGGGAAATAGTTTCAGAGCTTTTCGTCTTCAAATATGGACCTCTTTCGAACCCTGAAATTACGAAACCCTATCCCGAAACACTCTGTATAACAGAAACAATTTTAGACTGCTAAGTGAAACTTTGATTAATGTCTGAATTTTACACAGAAAGGAATAAAAATACACACTTACTTTGACCAATCCACCGTTTCGCGCGCGTCCGATTTCAAGTCGCTTCTGGTACCTATGTACCTACCACTCAGATAATATGAGACCGAAGGATTCATCTAACTCATCCTTGCGAGTGTCTGTCTCATTAAATTTATTCGTTTCGTGCGTAAAAAAGTGAATTTTCATTTCAAGTAGCACGAGAGCACTGCAATTCTTAACGAAGGACCCTATAGTACCACCAATCTTTCTTGACGAGCGGAAATTGTGTAAAATTACTAAAGGGCTCGAAGACTACGACCAATTGTGTTCATGTCCAACTATTGAGGGATGTGCCATATATCCAGTACTTTATCCACGGAAGTAAATTCGGATAACGGATACAGAAAAAAACTCGAAATGCGGATCCGGTATGGTTGTGGGGTAATTCGGTTTCTGTTAAGTTAAATTATAAGTTATGGATTGCATACAAATATTTAGTATGCAATTTTAAGTTGCAGATTCACAGTGATTGAATTTAAAAGGCAATAAACTTATTTATTTTCTTTATTTCCTTTATTCCCACTCAACTAAAGTCTCTAACAGATATCTATTTATTTATCTTGCTGCTTTAATTTATGACAATACAATGTCTGATGTATTGTAAGATAAATAAATGATTGTATTTTATTTCATTACATTTCACTGAAATGAAACTGATTTGAAAGGCGATTTAGTACAATCGCCTTTCAAACATGTAAAGGTCGACTGAAATAATCTTGATAAGGGATAAGTCTTTACACGTCATATAAGTTGTACTTATTGTAGATTGTGGACCAATCAAATAAGTCTATCTATAAATATTTCTTCGTCAATTTAATTTCCCTAAAATTACAACATATTCAGGCTGCAAATAGGTAGCATGCCAGGGTTTAAACGGTTTATTAACTACACAGAACTACAGTAGTAGTAATATGTAGTATTGAGCAATATTAAAATAATAGTATAGCATAAAACATTTTTTTATGGATACTGACACGGTTGGCTACATCACCTACAACATCCGTGATGTCAGCCCATAACACCGGGCGAACTTGGTGCCAAGTCAGTGCTTCCCTTCGGTCGTGCCGGCTACACTAAATTGGACGGACAACACACACTATTTACATAGCCGTTTCGACCGACCTTTCATTCAGTGCGGTGGTACCAACCCGGGCGGGTTAAACCCTACCACCTAATAATATAAGAAGGCAGTCATATTCCTTCCTTGTCACATCCTTGTCTTTGAAAATAAAAACAATATTATCAATATTTCTTGCTATAGTGACGAGTGTAAATGCGATGCGGATACGTATGTTGGTGCGGATCACGTGCGGATGGATATGCGGCACCACTCTGCGTCCGAGACTCCGCGGAAGACTTGAGTAATCAGACGAGTAGTTCGCCAAGGACAATTGTTTCGCATCGACGTTATTCTTATTTTTACCTGAACAATGTGGACCTGTTTGCCCGCGCGGTACACTGGACACGAGTGGGGATCCGCCCTGGGATTGGTTACACGGCCTAATATAAGGTTTTCTACTACAAACAATTTGTTTGCATCTTATTTTGCTTGGAGCACGTACCTACGTGGACCTTCAATTAGACTGTTTGTAACCTTGTCTTCTAAAAAATTAAATTTGAAATTTAAAAAACTTAATTTAACTGCCACAGACAGACACACCCATACACACATACATAGGCTGTTCCGAAAATTGTTAGTGAAAAGAAAAATAGTTAGAATATGAAAAACATTTATTTACAGCTTTTCAAAATATTCCCCTCCAATCCCTATGCACTTATGCATTCTGGTGAACCAGCTTTCAAAGCATTTAAAAAATGTATCTTGCGGGAGGTCGAAAAATAACCGCCGAAATTCTTCGACGGCCTCGTCTGCAGTGCTGAATTTTCGCCCGCGAAGCATTTTTTTTACCGTGGGAAATAAAAAAAAATCGCATGGAGCTAAATCTGGGCTGTACGGAGGATGGGATAACCTTTGTACCCCCGAAGTTGTCAAATAGTCCATGGTTCTAGCCGCTGTGTGAGCGGGCGCGTTATCTTGGTGAAAAAGAATGCCACGGACGCCGCTCCTTGGGCGCTCGCTATTCAACTCCCCGAAAGCTTGAGGCAGACAAACTTCGCAATACCAATCTTCAGTTCAGCCTGAATTTCCCGATGTGTAATGTGTCTATTCTCCCGCAATAGCCACTCTACCCTGATGACGTTTTCATGAGTGACTGCAGTTGATGGTCGGCCGGGTCTGGGGTCATCGTTTAGGTTCTCTCGACCACGTTTAAATTCACGAAATCAATAAGTAACTGTTGCTAACGCAGGAGCAGACTCCCGAAAAGCAGCTTGTAAATTTTCGTGAGATTCCTTGAAGGTTAACCCTAGTTTATAATCATAGAAAATCGTAACACGAAAAGCTTCTCGCGAGACGTCCATTGTTGCAAATAAAATATGAGTGACGGATAACCGTTAAAAACATTAAAAAAAAGAACTACACATAGGTGGCCAATAATTTTCATCAAGGAGATTTGTATTTAAATTAGCCGTCAAATCAAGATAGTTTCAGGAAAAGAAAAATTGTATTTATTCTGTGGCTAACAATTTTCGGAACAGCCCACGTACATACACACGATAAACTTATAACATCCCTCTAAATGGCTACTTCTTATGAGACGTTTTGGGTTTAGTTTTGTATAATTTTACGAAAATAGGTTTATATCTATATCTTAGACACTCTTTATCGCATCGAAATCAAAAGTTATTTCTCTCGGGAATGATTAAGGTTACAAGTTTCATGAGACCAGGTGTGAGCTAGATAGAGTAAGAAAATAAAAATGGTTTTATTTTTAGAAAATGTTGCTGAGAAACAGAATCTTATCGAATGGTGTCACTTATCGAGATTACCAATTGCAGAAATTTGATAATAAATAAAATAGAAAGAAAGAAGATAATAATTTCAGTCAGAATTTCTTGAGATGGAAAATCTTTGGGATTTGAAATAGAAGTAATTAAAGTAGTTCAGTTATGTGACTTTATATTTACTTCTAATTTTACTCGACTACGGCGAAGCGTTTTTTCCGTCACAGAGCCTAAACTACCGATTTCAACATATGTAATATGAAAGTTGTTGGATTCGACAGGACGGCGACAGTCCGCGTGTTATAGGCTAGATCGGTTTTCGTAAAACTCAAAATAGTGGGTGCCATGCGCCTTTATTGACAAACGCGAGCGGCGGGTGGCCGAGTGGTTTGGGCATCGGCTTCTCATGCGGGAGGTCCGAGGTTCGAATCCGGTCGGCGTGTACCAATGAGTTTTTTCTGACGAAAAAATTTACGTGCATACCTACACCCGCTGCTTCACCGTTCGGAACCGGTGTAAAACTGTAGGTCCCTTCCCTTGCCCCTTACTAGGTGGTAGGCTCAAATTGTAGCCGACTGGGTTGGTACCACCGTACTGGATGTAAGATGGCCGCATAGCAGCCTCGGTTGTGTTCTCCTCTAGTTCAGTATAGCCAGCAATCAGGGAAGTCTCCGGTATGGCACCTACCTTCTCGGAGGTGATATTGGGTGGTCGGAGCATATGCTTTGGTCCATCCGATTCAGACACCCATACCGGATTACATAAAAAAAAAAAAGTTGAAATGTTAGTTTCTTCAAACCCCATCGCGGTTGAAAAGGCGATATTAAATTATTATTAATTTATTTTAATACAAAATATACCTACCATACTTAATGGTTTAGAACTAAAAGGAAATAAATATGAAATGAAGGGAAGTACTGACACGGCACCTAGTTCACCCGGTGTTATGGGCTGACATCACGGATGTTGTAGGTGAATCCAATCGTGTCAGCTTAAAAAATTTTTTTTTTTATAAAACCCGACTACGAAATACGAAGGAAATAACAAGGAAAGTTAATCGAAAATGCTCTAGTCGGACGTGTAGAGGGATTGACAGCTGAAGTATTTGAGCAGAATATTTGTCTGCCTCGGTAGCTCACTGGTGCGGTCGGTCGACCCTGAGCGCGGTCAGTACTTGAATGGGTGACCGCTCGACCGTTGGACCCTTCCTTTCTTACCTTACTAGGTGGTAGGGTTTATCCCGCCCGGGTTGGTACTACCGCACCGAATGAAACGTCGTCGGTCGAAACGGCTATGTAAATAGTTCGTGTTTTCCGTCCAGTTCAGTGTAGTCGACACGAAATGAAGGGAAGCACTGACATGGCACCTAGTTCACCCGGTGTTATGGCCTGATATCACGGATGTTGTAGGATGTAGCCAACCGTATCAGTTTCCATAAAAAAAATTATAGACAGGAACTACAACATTTCCGATAAACTTTCCTTATTATATTTTCTTCGTTTTTCGTAGTTGGGTTTATAAAATTTGTATTATAATTATACCTATATCTATAATAGATATTTAAAAACACCGGGTCATTAAAATATGGATATCGCATACTAATAAAATTCACTAAAGAATACATACACAACAGAATAGATTTGCTGTTCCCAAGCTAAGATGATTCGTTCGTTAATTCAATTTTAATTTTGCCGCTCACTAAGAACATTACGTGCGATCTCCAATGTCGCGGGTCGTGAGTTGTTTTCAGTCAAATTTAATATATCTCTACCAATTTTCCGAGAAGGCTGCTCTCGGATGTAATCATACATGAACCAATTTAACTGTTTAGGAAGTGTTTAGCGACTTGAATCTAATTCAGTATGCTGCCTACCGCATGTTCCACTTTGGCGATGTTTGTAATAATTAATTTATAGAAATATCACGTCTAATTAATTACTGCGAAATTTTTTTTTATGTCGTCCGCTATGGGTGGCTGAGTCCGAGGGGCCAGAGCACATATCCCGACCAGTCAATATCGCCTCCGAGAAGGTAGGTGCCATACCGGAGACTTACCTTTGGATTGCTAACATACTGGACTAGAGGAGAACACAGACTAGGCTCCTACGCGGCCATCTTACATCCAGTACGGTGGTACCATCCCTGTAAGCTACAATTTGGGCCTAACACATAGGCCCTATTTAATTTTACATTTAACATAGGCCTAATTAATTTATTAAGATTTATCCCTATTATTTTTAATACAATCTTCTATCTTCTTACGCACCTTTAAAATATTTTGTACCGTGTGGGGCCGGTACTTTAAAAGAATAGCCCCACTGCATCTCTCCCCGTGTATGTCGTAAAAGGCGACTGAGGGATATGACTCCCTTCTTATATTACTAGGTGGTAGGGTTTAACCCGCCCGGGTTGGTACCACCGCACTGAATGAAAGGTCGGTCGAAACGGCTATGTAAATAGTTTGTGTTTTCCGTCCTGTTCAGTGTAGCCGGCACGACCGAGGGGAGGCACTGACGTGGCACCAAGTTCACCCGGTGTTATGGGCTGACATAATGGATGTTGTAGGTGATGTAAGCCAACCGTGTCAGTTTCCATAAAAAAAATAAAATTTAGTACAATCAATTGATTCTATTAATTATTATTTGTAATTTTATTAAGTATAATAAATTTCAAATAAGAATTATAATAATTAACATAACTTTTTTAATAAAAATAGGAGCACCCGTATTCCATTCATCAACAACCTACATAGTAAGGGGCAATGGAAGGGACCTACAGATTATACACCGGTTCCGAACAGTGAAGCAGCAGGTGTAGGTATGCACGTAAATTCCGTTAGGAAAAATTCATTGGTACACGCCGACCGAATTCGAACCTCTGACCTCTCGCAAGAGAAACCGACACCCGGACCACTCGCCCACCCGCCGGTTATACAACTAATTTAAAAACCGGACCAATTTTGTAAGAGTACCTGCCCGAGTTGTTGCTACGGATCCATAAAACAAATGTAAACATAAATTATTTAATGAAACCCATGAAACCTGATGATATTTGCAAGCATCCGAGTTTGTTTAACCGCCAGTGTGCGATATAATTGTTTTTGTGTATTTGTGAAGAAAACGTTTTAAATTTAAATTTGACTCGAATTAGTCTAGAAAAGCATGTACTCATTTACAGAACTGCCTTAATCGTACTCAACACCAAAGTCAAGATAGGGATAGCACCTACTTAAAATGGAAATCGCATGTAAATTATTTCCAATAGAAGACCAACATCGCGCCGAGACGAGATGAGCGATGATGACGGAGGAGGCTAAGCAAGAAGGGTGCGTGGTTTAGGTGATCAGCGTTACAGATTTAATTTTTTTATGGATACCCGATTCACTTGACGCCGTCAGCGTGGATTGATGTGACGACGACGCCCAAAAACATTCGGTTTCGATCGGGGGATGCGAATGGCGTGTGGCGGCGTGACAGGTGCCTTAGCTTTGTCCTCTATTTGACGGCTTAAGTTGAGTTCGCGGGTTAAGTCCACTCCAAGGATACAGAACTGGTCATCGACGTTCAACCTTGTTCTATGGAATTTGGCTGCTGAATAAAATGGCGATTTTTTCGCACTAAAATATCTGTTGGCGTGTTTTTGTTGCGTTGAACTGTATCAGATTTTCTTGACCCCATAATGAGATTGGGAGCCGAGTTATCTCAATTTTAGCAAAAACACTACACCTGCGTTCCTCCACTTACTCCTTTCTGGCACAGGCAGGGGCGGCTGCCGCAGTGTCCGTGTACCGTGCTGTCATCTGCATAGTAGTGAATATCGCCAACAGATAATAAGCCATTGATATGTAGAAGGAACAGGGCAGGCGATATCACAGAGTCTTGTGGAACTCCGTAATTCACAGTCATGGCATCAGAGTAAGCAGCCGTCCAGAAGGTCGTAAGTCACGAGCTGCAGCCATTCAGGAAGTGGGCGATCCAGTCGCACAGATCGGAGGAGAGGCCGTAGGACGGCAACTTGGAAAGAAGTGCCTTGTACCAGACGCGGTCAAAGGCCTTTGATATGTCGAGACCAATCGCCATAGCTTCACCAAAGTCTTCAAGCACCAGAGGTGGGTGACGTACACTAGAAGACCACCGGCTAAACTGTTTGGCCTAAAGCCTGTCGGAGATGAGATTATTGGTCTCTAGATACGTAATCAATTGATTGTAAATACCCCCCTGTCCATCACCTTGCGAAGTATGAGAAAGTAACCGCTATCGGACGATAGTTGCCAGGGTCAGAACGATCGCCTTTCATTGGGATGGGCTGAACGTAGGCAGACTTGCAAGCCGACGGCACCCAGCCAGAGGAATATAACAGGCGGAACAGGCGTGTGAGGACAGGTGACAACTCAAAAGCACGCATCTTCAACCTGGTGTTGGCGGTTGAGCGGGGATCCTTTCGGGTCCACTCGCTTTCCTGGCACCCAGACCGAGCAGTATCGCCCGTACAGTGCGTTGACGAAACTACGCCCTTGGCATGGAACACTAGCATCTGAGGATTGACGGAGGTGACGCACCACAACATCCACGCTCGAGTTTATCTTGATTTGGACAAGGCATCGAGTGTATATGAATGTGGGAGCTGAAATGATACAGAACAAGACTGAGCGATCCCAAAAAACGAACACCAGTTAAGCTAGGTCTACTGTAACTTGCGGTTTGTAATCGGGTTAGCATGCATGCGCAGTGCGCACGGCATTCGTATATATATGTGATATTAGCTGTGCCTGCGGCTCCGCTCGCGTTAGAGTTGCCCTTATAACAACAAATTTAACTTGCAAGAATGAAATAAATGGATATTTGACTTCCGATCCAACTTCATAGGTCCTGCTTCAAATACCGTAATGGTATATGACCTCTCGGAAATGTATGTCGAATCGCAAAGGTGAAAACGGCATGAAAAAGTTATTTGCGACCATACACCGGTAAAGGTGAGAATGCGCTACAGATGTTTTATCTCACGAGCGCGGGTAAGCACGCTTGTGTGCACTATACATGCACACTGTCTTTGTCTGCGTAAGCTCGGGAGCGCTACCTACGCTAACGCTACACCTACACACACAGAAGCGCGTGTCTATACGCATTACAACTAACACAAGTATGGCTCACCCGCGCTCGTGAGATAAAACATCTGTACGCGGCACTGCACTGCAGCGGAGCGGTGTGCCGCGGCGGTGGCGCAGCAATCGTAGAAATCTTATGAAGTAACTACGTACTACGGTACGTCTAGACTCTAGACAGTTGCTAGACCGATACTGAATAAATATTAGGCTAAAAGTCGAACAAGTAGTTCAAGCAGTATTATCGTTTACATAATTAATTCTTGTTGATGTTTCAGATCTCAAGGTAAGTTACCTTTGGTCAATTTTTAGATGGATTCAAAATTATTTCCATAACTCGTTAAAGCGCGTTTCAAAACGGTGTAAAGTGTTTCTTAATCCAAGTTTGAAAATGAGGAAAATCGCACCGGAAACTACGAGCTTCGAAAGCTGGAAGAATATGAAAAGTTATTTTATGGACGTTGCCGGTGACACAATGTACTCGTATGTATACAGTATACATTAGCAAACTTGGAATTTGAATGATTTATTTCTAATGTAAACTCACATATACACACGACTTCGCTCGCGTAAAATCGGGTCTCGAAATAGCTTTCGAAAGTCTGCTCGTACCTTAGAGGCAAGCACTCCTAATGTAATTGAAGTTTAACCTAATTTGCCTTAATTTTTTCTTTTTATGGAAATGGACACAATTGGCTACATCACGTACAACATCCGTGATGTCAGCCCATAATACCGAGTGAACTAGGTGCCATGTCAGTGCTTCCATTCATTTCATTAATTAAGTTTTCAATGAAGCAAAAGTGCTAATCAGGGCTAAGTCTGAATATTTCGACGCAAGTATTGCTATTTGTACGTGCTACGTACGATCAATTACCGAATATTGCTTCACTCGTACGTAAATAAAAATTTCATAACAAATTCTCCAGAATTACTCACAGAATCATCTGAAATGAGGTCGTCTAAACCTAATACTTGACTCGAGATTATGCCGAACATTATCACTCGATTCTATCTTGAATAAATACAAACAGACTGCGGAATCGAGACTAATCCGCGTAACCTTCGTCATTCGCCTCTCAACATCGGACAGGTAAATTAACGGAGACGAGACGCCAGTGGCGGATCCAGAGTTGAGACGTGAGGGGCGCCAGAGATGGATGCTCGGATCTCCGGCCCGAATAATCTTCCGCTCTTGCTGTTATATGGTGCTAGGTAGATTAAGGTCTTATGTAGACTATTTAAAATTTTAAAGGGTTTTTGAAAATGCTTAAAAGTGTGAACTTGAAACTGCAGCAGGTGCAAGTGATCTGCAATGGAAGAAGATCAGCAATGGATTATTATGGTAATTTACATAATGGTTAAGAAATACGATACAATAGATTAAACTTAAAAGAAGAAGAAAATGAAGACACCGAGACTACTGATATTAGGTAATAGAAGTGCTTTAAGCGGCGGGTGGCCGAGTAGTCGTCAGCTTCTCTTGCGAGAGGTCCGACGTTCGAATCCGATCGATTGAGCTGAATGAGTGTATTTTTCTGACAGAAACATTTACGTGCATACCTACACCTGCTGCTTCACCGTTCGCAACCGGTGTAAAAGTGTAGGTCCCTTCCCTTGCCCCTTACTAGGTGGCAGGCTAAAATTGTGACCGACTGGGTTGGTATCACCCATCATGTGAGTCATCAATCCAAAGGAAAGCCTCCGGTATGGCACCCACCTTCTCGGAGGTGATATTTGCTGGTCAGAGCATATGCTTTCGCCCCTCTGACCCATCCATCCATACCAGATTATTTAAAAAAACAATATAAAGGAACTGACACGCGTCTTTGCTGAGCCCCGCGTTTGATTGACCGTCACTTGGGTCGTTCGCTCCCCGCTTCATTCGTAATTTTTGGCGTACTCTATTTCAATATTGCAAAGACGCTATGTTCCGTCGTCTTTAGTAATAGTATCTTTACTTTAAAAACTTCATAACAAACAATACATATTTTGCCCGACATAATTTGACATTACATATTTTGTCTTCAGGACACTTGGGAAATATATGAGAGGGGCGGGGAGAGGGCATCTCTGCTTCCCGAATAGATCCGCACTAGTCCAGTAAGCTGCCGTCTCGCCCCTCACCCTGCGCTCGCCAGCCCGTCGTTACTCTTTGACGAGAATTGAAAAAAAAACCGACCAAGTGCGAGTCGGACTCGCGTACCGAGGTTTCCGCACCACAAAAAAAAAACATTGAAAAAGACACGTTTCTTGTATGGGAAGCCCCTTAATTTTTTACTTTTTCTATGTTTTATTATTTGTTGTTATATCCGCCATAATAACACATATTCTGTGAAAATTTCAACCGGCTACCTATTACAGTTCGAAAGATACAGCAGTAGGACAGACAGACAGACGTCGTAGGCTTAGTAATAGCCTTCCGTACGGGATATGGATACCTAAAAAAAACGAAGCCAAGAACGGTGCTCATACGTTAAGTACTAAAAATAAATAAAATTTTTCAAGAATGCACACGTTTGAACAAAACTTTTTTTTTTGGAAGATAAAACATTTTGTCTTCCAAAAATATGGATAATATTCGAATAGGTCCGGCGGTAAAGTAACGTTGGTATCGGGCCCTGCCCCTAAGCCATACTCGTATTTCATTACTGACTCAGAATTCAAGATCCGGGCCCCCATTCCACTCGCTAAGAATGTTGTATTAATATCAATTTGGATTGCCAGATGTTATATCCTTTTTGCCACGACTTACCAATTTAGGATTAACATGTCCAATATATTAAGTGTGCAATTTTGTTTTATATTATATTATTTTATCCAGAGTTTGACTAATGCCAATGGGGAGTTTTGTATTGTAACTAGGTAGGTCCCATTGACTAAAATTTTGAAACGGGGTAAGAGAAAGAATGCTCACAGAATTTGACCAATATTCTAAAATGTCCACTCTGATGGGAATAAAAAATGATTATTTCATTATTTCAAACGATGTTCGTCTTCCCGAGACGAGTTAATGTATTTTATGTAGTGGTGAATTATTTCACAAGTCTTGATTTCGAACACAATCCTCACATGTATATCATCACATAATCATCAGCCTGTATCGGTCCACTGCTGGACATAGGCCTCTCCCAAGGCACGTATATACATATATATATATGTTGCATGTATATACATATATTTTTTTTCTGGTAACTGACACTGTTGGCTACATCACCTACAACATCCGTGATGTCAGCCCATACCACCGGGTGAACTAGTTGCTATGTCAGTGCTTCCCTTCATTTCATGGCGGGTACACTGAACTGGACGGAAAACACGACATATTTACATAGCCGTTTCGACCGACGACGCTTCATTCAGTGCGGTGGTACAACCCGGGCGGGATAAACCCTACCGCCTAGTAAAGTAGTTAGTGCCCGGTCCACAAGAAAGGCCTCCACTTGCGTGAGTAAAATCTTCCGATTCTAAGTTCGCACAGTTTCTGCAAATCTGTACCTCATCTTCAAGGTTATGACCAGTTTACTGTCTGGACTTTATGAAGGTAATTTCGCGCTTGTCGTTAAATAATAGTAAGGTACTTTGGGCGTTTCATGCGCCTCTTAAGGTCAACAGGTCGGGAACATGTTATTGCTACATAGCAATATACGAATATTTATGTAGCTAATGCTCTCATTACCACAGATTACTTAATAGTTACTTCGTAACAGATAAATCACTCCATAGAAAATGTTCCTACCTTCGGGCTTTAATAGCCTACTGTTTCACATCGCCAATCGCTGCGTGCGAAAATGTACCTTAACGATCGAGTGTAAAGTGTTTATTGCTTTGCGCTGCGCGCAGTTGCGTGGGCGAGCGTCTATGTATACTTCGCGCGGCTGACGAATTTGTACTGAAAAAGACCGCCGGCGGCCCGTCGGGCGGTAGGTAGTTAGCGCCCGCAAGTACATATGTCATTACTAGCATACAAAAATATGTTTTTATAATACTTAACTCTTTTTATTAACTACTTCAACCCCTTAAGTACCTCATTTCCAACATAAAAAGAATCATCGAAATCGATTCGCGTGGTATAGAATAATTCGCTCATTTGTCATGTACACACTTGAGTTTGATGCTTTTCTCATGAATCCTATCATGAGATCTTCAACAAAATTTATATGGGGCAAACCCTAAGGTAATCTATTTTAATAAAAAAGGCTCTTGTCTGTTCAAGTGGTAAAAAATTATCGCTGAATCGTCTCTGTGGACTGTAGGGGATAAGTCCGCCTTTCCGCTGATGTAAATTATATACATCGTAATTGTTTCTGTAAAATGTTTTTGGAGCAATTAAGTATTTATATGTATCTAACTGTATCTATCTCATATGTATATTTCGTTCGGCTACTTACCTAGTAGTTATCAGACCTCAAAGGTGTTCTGGTAGAAAATGCCTAGAGGCATTAAGTGTTAATTTTGACCATATTTTTTGTACCGTGTGGGGCCGGTACTTTAAAAGAATAGCCCCACTGCATCTCTCCCCGTGTATGTCGTAAAAGGCGACTAAGGGATATGACTCCCTTCTTATATCACTAGGTGGTAGGGTTTAACCCGCCCGGGTTGGTACCACCGCACTGAATTTAAGGTCGGTCGAAACGGCTATGTAAATAGTTTGTGTTTTCTGTCCAGTTCAGTGTAGCCGGCACGACCGAAGGGAAGCACTGACGTGGCACCAAGTTCACCCGGTTTTATGGGCTGACATCACGGATGTTGAAGGTGATGTAGCCAACCGCGTCAGTTTCCATAAAAAAAATAAAAAAAAAATATTTTAGGGCAATATATACAATACAATGCAATACAATACTATCAAAACATTCGGATGATGTACTATAAAATGTTGCTGTTTATAAAAGAAGCCGTCAAGTGCTAGTTGGACTGGCGGCGCATCCATGTTCTGTACCGCTCGTGACTATATGATATTATGAGCATATAGAGCGATATCATCATTGCTGTTTGTGATGGCTAAAAGCTGTCTCCGTGACAAGTCGGAGAAACACCAATGGCAGCCAAATCTCGCGCTGGGACTTCGGTCGGAAGAACATGTTGAAGCCCGGACGTCAGCAATAACTGCGTGAGGGCAATGTCGATTGTGAACATCTGTACCGGGACCAAAGGATTTTTTGGGCTGAAGTGAATTGCGGTTCGGTCACGTGTCACGCTGCTCGCGAGTGAGTTTACCATAATATCAACCCGTAAATCCCGACACTGATTCCATTTCAAAGGTTTACTGGAAGAAATCACTTATGATATTCTCAAGTGAAGTGATGCATCTTGCATGGGCATTTTATTGTTGAATTTGTTTTCCCCAAATATAATGTTTGTCAAATCTGCGATTTATTCAATGTTACAATCGAACCCTCTGTGGAAGCAATATTTGATACGGTGCGGTTTGAAAATATCTTCTAGAGTTTATGCAAAATAATATACTCTGTTTTGGTACAAAATTTTAACTTGGTATACGCCCCGGCACGTAACTTGGTGCGTGTAAACTCTGTGCGAACGGGACAGCGTTATACGAACGATCGCATGCGTATAACGCCGTCCCTCTCGCACAGAGGCCAAGTTACGTGCTGGGGCGTATACGATCTCGCGTTGTGACCCTGTGACAGACGGGCGCATAAGTCAGATCATTAAGGTTCTGTTTTCACCTCTTTGAGGTACTGAACCTAAGAATTAAAATATACAGTTTTAATGCAAATTGGCGGCGCGGAGTGCGGGGCACAGGCAACTTTGACGCGCCGCTCCGCATGGTGCGCTCCATCTCATACTATTTTCATTATTAACCCCCGACGTAAAAGGAGGGGTGTTATTTACTAACAATATTTGGCCGCGTCGTGGCCGCGCCGCGCCGCGCCGCGTAGTGTCCGCGCGCTGCCGTGCCGCCACGCGCTGTAGAGTTCCGCCACCGACAAGCGTTGAGTTCCGCCACCGACAAGCGTTGAGTTCCGCCTAGTGAGTGCACCAGGGATGTACTATTCAGACCACATAATATGAAATAATGCACGGGGCTAAGGCCGATAGTAAAATCTTACTTCGCCCGAGGGAAACAGCGGGCTAAAACTAGTATTTAACTTACAAAATAAATACAAACTAGACAAATTGAAGTTGAGAAATATTTGAGCGAAACGTGGATTATGATGAAAATTTATGTGAAAACTATTAACTTCTCCCACACTTTGCCTTTCCGGACTGAAAATTAGACTCAGAGAGGGTTCTTTACGGCCAGCTAATAAATACACCTAGTTAGAGGACTAACACTTTTAGCCGACCGCGACCGCGACCATACAAAAACGGTTTTAAAAAACATAAAACCGACTTCCAAAAAAAACTAGAACTAAAAAGTATTAAATAATATTTTGAAATTTTCTCTGTCATTGTATCGAAATATATGAATCGATATTATGATTCATATTCGGGCCCTTGAGTAGAAGGCGTTACAAAAGCACAAAGGGTTCATCTATAAATTGTCAGATGTGCTTTTGTACCGCCTTCTACTCAAGGGCCCGAATATGAATCATAATATCGATTCATATATTTCGATACAATGACAGAGAGGGTCTGGGTCCGTGCTCCACCTAGGTTCTCCACCTGGGTGGAGCATGGGATACTTAGATTTTATATGCTATGTCCATGCTCCAACTACCATTAAGTACAGTCGTGTGCAAGAGTGTAATTTAGTGGGTCCACGGGGAAAACTATAAATCAAACATTGATTTGTAAGAGAGGTAATAATATTATACTTAACATGTTACATGTGACATAAATATTATGCGCCCTTCACCGTTCTCTTTCATCGTCAATAAAAAAATCATAATAAACTGGGAACGGTTCTAAAGTACCAGGGCAGCAGAAATTTAAATGAGGTTTCCATAATTTTATAAAAGTTAATCGCTATTATAATAATAATAGCGATTAACTTATACGGAAACCTATTCGAAAACGCGTATTCATGGTATTCAATAATAGGTGCCAGGATTTATTCATTCATCCAAGGCCAGGGAGAGGCCAGGATTATCTCCCTTTTTTTCTTTCCCTCTCAGCGATTAACTTATATAAAATTAAGGAAACCTCCTTTAAATTTCTGCTTCCCTGGTACTTTGGTGACTTCATGTTTGTTAATGTTTGTTAATCCTGGCGTATATTATTTATATAATGTATATTTTATAATTGTTGTATATTTTTTTTTTATTTGCGGAATCTGAATTTAATTTCTTTTCAAAATAAACAATATAATCAAGTTACCTTGTTATTTTATTGGTTGTATTGTAACTGTACTATACAGCTGTAGGTCAGTAAGGAATAGGCAAATCAGGAGTTGGCGAATAAGGAATTGGCGAATAAAGTCATGGACTGTACAATAATAATATCAGTTGGAGCATGGTATATGGTATAAATTGTAAGTATCCCATGCTCCACCCAGGTGGAGAACCTAGGTGGAGCACGGACCCAGACCCAGTGCTGAAGTATCGACATGCTTATGTTTTCTTATTGATGAAAACGTCCACATCAAAAGTTTTGGTGAAGGAAAGTTTGAAGAAGAACCACAAACCATAGATTTTTGTTGATTTTTCCGCTGAACCGATTTCGATAAAATTTATATGGGACCACCTCTGAAGTCTAGACTACCAACCAAACAATTTCAAAATACATAAAAAAAAAACATACAGTCCAATTGAGAACCTCCTCCTTTTGGGAAGTCGGTTGAAAACCATCATCACGAGTACACTCGCTCGAGGTTATATTTGCATTACCAGCTCTAGGACTCCGTCACAATCGTTAACTAGCTGAGGGTTTTAGCGAGGCGCACGAGAACTTGGTTATTATGGCAAAGTTTTAAAGTTCAAAATGCGTTTATAAAGTCGACCGTATGAAAGTAATGGATACTTTAATACCTAAAAACAAACTCAGCTGCATCTAGTGTTGGAATCATGCACCTGAAACCATTTCAGCGAACTACAGAGCGCCTTGTTGAAAGCATTTCCCACGCAAAGAAACAGATGGCGCTGTCACTTGTTCTGAACGCAGAAATGAACCACCACGACCACGCCACGCTAAGTAAGGTTTCTACAGGCAGATTTTTGCTGCTGAAACTGCAGATAAGTGTTCAGAGCTGATGCAGGACAATAGAGGGCGCTAATTTAGTTTTTGTAAATTAAGGGCTGGGACGTAGATTCAATACAAACAGTGCTGAGATGGGAGTTAGCGTTACTTGCCATGTCGTACGAATGTTAAAAATAGTGTGTTTTCTGTGTTAATCTGAACATTACTGTATAAAAACATATTTAAATAAAATATTTACATTATCATTACACAAAACCAATTTTATAGAAACAACAGAATTTTCGAGAATCAATCATATTTAACCTAATCAATAGAGATGCCACTCCCTATGCCATGACTCGACAATGCGAGATCAGCTTACTATTCACACGCATAATCACACCCCTTGTTGGAGCACTGAAATTATGCTGAACATGTAGTGTGCCTCATATTAAATCGGGTTATATGCAGTGTATGCATGATATATGGATCTCCGAGCGTATCGCAACGGAATACCGAAGCGGTTCTGCCAATCAACCACAGCATCGTCTGCCGGAGCTCGTAATAAGCTTTCCAATACCGCCCGTGCCGCCGCCGCACTGCCACCGCGCCGCCGCCCCAGCTTTATCAGACCAGGATATTGCAATCTGCACTGAAAGACTGAAAGCAGCTATGTTGATTTATGAGGAAATCACGTGTGAAGTTTAAGAGATAGAGTTTACTTTTATCTTTTTTTGTATGGATACTGACACGGTTGGCTACATCACCTACAACATCCGTGATGTCAGCCCATATCACCGTGATTTAAATTAAATTGTTGTTTAATGGTAATTATTGCATACACAAACGTACCTATTTATGCGTGTACGTTTAAAATTAAACATTAACGTTAAACATTGAAGTGATAATCGACATGTAATCCAACATCTTAAATGTTCTAAATATTTTAGAGAAGGATTTGGATCAGAACTGGTTGAATAACTTTTGTACACATTCTAAAAACAGTCAGCGTATATGCGCCCACTGCTGGACATAAGCATCTCCAATTTTCCTCCAGTCCTCCCGGCCTTCAGCGATACGAAACTAGTGAACACTAAAAACACAATGTACCTAATTAACTAATAGTGTAAAACAAAATTAATTAATCATAGCCATAGTCACTTTCGAGATGGTTGGAACTTTTTTTTTATGTAATCCGATATGGGTGGCTGTGTCGGAGGGACCAAAGCGCATGCTCTGACCAGCCAATATCACCTCCGGTGCCATACCGGAGACTTCCCTGGATTGCTGGCTATACTGGACTAGAGGAGAACACAACCGAGGTTGCTATGCGGCCATCTTACATCCAGTACGGTGGTACCAACCCAGTCGGCTACAATTTGAGTCTACCACCGAGTAAGGGGCAAGGGAAGGGACCTACAGTTTTACACCGGTTCCGAATGGTGAAGCAGCAGGTGTAGGTATGCACGTAAATTTTTTCGTCAGAAAAAACTCATTGGTACACGCCGACCGGATTCGAACCGCGGACCTCTACCGCTTAACTGCCCGCTTAACACCCGCCGGAACTGAAAAACACAATTATGTAATCACAACCCTAATGAAATATTCTTATATTAAAAAGTCGAAAACGTGACTTCTGACTGAAATTGAAGGCTTCGGAAACAAATTTCAGTTGGAAGGGCGGAGGCAGTTTGACAGGCT
The DNA here is from genome assembly GCA_946902875.1 of Nematopogon swammerdamellus. NCBI lineage: Eukaryota > Metazoa > Arthropoda > Insecta > Lepidoptera > Adelidae > Nematopogon > Nematopogon swammerdamellus. The sequence continues at coordinate 8,400,583 of OX336340.1, read as the reverse complement.
TCGTTAGAGTATAGAACGGACGGAACTTAAACGTTAAAAGGAGTTTGGGAGTTTCTGCAAGTGCCGTCGGCAATCGGGAGCAAAATTTCACTAGAATATTACTTTATGCATGTATGTAGATATGTTTACATTTGGCTGCCGTACAGAATGCGGACTTAGGCAGCATTAAATTTCTTCCAGTCAATATTCAACAACATAATGTAGGTTTCTTCACGGTGAGCAACATAGGTAGGTACAGCGGAGTACATTCACAGTGCTAATGCGTCTTACCTATGTAACTCGAGAGGACTCAATGTGCAATGACACGTCATGTGACGTGTCACTGAATGGAACGTCGTCGGTCGAAACGGCTGTGTAAGTAGTTCGTGTTTTCCGTCCTTCAGTGTAGCCGACATGAAATGAAGGGAAGCACTGACATGGCACCTAGTTCACCCGGTGTTATGGGCTGACATCACAGATGTTGTAGTTGATGTAGCCAACCGTGTCAGTTTCCATAAAAAGAAAAAAATAAACGCGAAATCTCAATTCACTCTACCCCCGATAATTATTGCTTATCTATACATATAATAAAATCGTAGAGGTAAGAAAGTCTGTACATTGAATGTATTCGGAAAAAAACTAACCAGGGTGGCTTAAAATGAGATACTGAACATGTTAGAACAGTTTTTAAAATTTTTGTTTGTTTGTTTGTTTGTTTGTTTGTCTGTACGCGCATCACGCAAAAACCACTGAACGGAATTAGACGAAACTTTGTATAGTGGCAGTTTATATGCCGGGTTAACATAATACGTAAAAAAAATAACAAAAATAAAAAAAAATTACAATTATAAACATTATTGCGCGTTTAAAATCACGTAGTCCAAAGTGCATAATTATATCTTGAGAACTGTCAGCAAATACAATTTGAATAAAATATTCATTCGAAATTTAAAAATAAGTAGATACAACGAAAATGACAGTTCTTCTTTTTTATAACTTGAACACAATAGTCTATACATATCTATTCTTTCTATACATATCATAAAATCGTAAATGCAAAAATGTCTATTTGTACGCGCATCTCGCAAAAACCACTGAACGGAATTTGACGAAACTTTTTATAGTGACAGTGTATATCCCGGATGAACATAATAATTAAAAAATATAATAAAAATCACGTAATCCAAAGTAAAGGTAAAAAACTATTTTAAATGTCATGTTGACAACGGAGAACTGTCATCTCGACGTGAGCTGGCCGGTGACAAATTGTTTGATAAATAAAAATAATAATTGAAAGTCGAAGTTATGTCGCTGTCATTGGTGCAATAAAATTTATATATCTGTTGCCCGCGGCTTCGCTCGCGTGAAATTCGTATTTAAAAAAAAGAAAGTAAGTAACTAAAGGCGGGCCCGAAGGCTGATCTGCGCTCACGTAAACGATATTCTTTCTCGATGAAAGTAACTAAGGGGAGGCGGAAGGCAGAAGAATGTTTTTCTTCTTCCTGAACTCAGCTCCGCCTTCCGCCTCCCCTTACTGAGTTCAGGAAGAAGAAAAACATTCCTGAAGAAAGTAAGTAACTAAGGGCGAGGCCGAAGGCCGAGCTCTATTCTGGAAGACCATAAACCTTCTCGAAGAAAGTAAGTAACTATGGGCGAGGCCGCAGGCCGAGCTGCGTTCAGGAAGAAGCTAAACCATCTTGAAGAAAGTAAGTAATTAAGGCGAGGCCGAAGGCCGAGCTACGTTCGGATAATTGAAAAACCATCTCGAAGAAAGCAAGTAACTAAGGGCGGGCCGAAGGCCGAGCTGCGTTCAGGAAGAAGCTAAACCATCTTGAAGAAAGTAAGCAACTAAGGCGAGGCCGAAGGCCGAGCTACGTTCTGACAAATGATAAACCATCTCAAAGAAAGCAAGTAACTAAGGGCGAGGCCGAAGGCCGAGCTGCGTTCAGGAAGAAGCTAAACCATCTCGAATAAAGTTAATTAATATTAAGATTGAGTTAATTTAATTTAAATTTTATTATAAAGTCCACGCTTCTAACGGCAAATATACCGTGCATCCTAGAACCTCGCGGTTATTCCCGGCTCGATGGAAAGAGGCCCGATGCTATCACCTTAGTGCCATGGACTAAGGGTAGTTCTTTGATGTGGGACGCCACTTTTGTTCTCACATTGGCTCCAAGCCACGTTAGGACATCTTCAAGAGCGGCTGGCGCGGCCGAGGCTGGGGCGGAGAGCCTCAAACGCAGCAAATATAGAAATATAATTCAAGATTTCGAATTTGTTGCGTTTGCGGTTGAAACCCTCGGTCCGTGGAGCAGTGAAGCCAAAAGAGGCTTGAGCTGGTTGACGCAACTGGTGTCCCGTCATCAAGGGCTTATGTACTTCATTCAAAAGGTTAGCCTTGCCATCCAGCGGGGTAATGCCGCAAGTGCTCTAAGAACATTTGAAAATGCCCGTTTTGATAGTTATTTTAATGTTTGTTAGGTAGGTTTAATTCTTTAGTTATTAATATTACTTTTTTATTTTTATGAAATAAATAGATTGAGCAAACGATATTATATTCTATCGAAGAAAGGAAGTCTTTAAGGGCGAGGCCCGAAGGCGGAATAGGGTTTTTGGTTTACCTGAACGCAGCTCGGCCTTCGGCCTCGCACTGAGTTCCTTCCTTTCTTCCAGAAGGTTTATCGTCTTCCTGAACGCAGCTCGGCCTTCGGCCTCGCCCTTACTTACTTCCTTTATTTGAGAAAGATTTATCGTTTACCTGAAAGCAGCTCGGCCTTCGGCCTCGCCCTTAGTTAGTTACTTTCTTTAAGAAGGTTTATCGATTACCTGAACGCAGCTCGGCCTTCGGCCTCGCCCTTAGTTACTTACATTCTTCTTTGGAATACGAATTTCACGCGAGCGGAGCCGCGGGCTCAGCTAGTTTAAAATAAATTTTTTACGCATCTTTTCTCAAAATTCATCGCTTGAAAGCAGGCTAGCTAGTCATCTTGTCTATTCTTTCTCGTCGAGCTAATCGAATAGGCGGTTCACAGTCAGTCAGCGTGTAAGCATCGACGTACCTACTCGATGTCGTTGTCCCACCTGGCGCGTGGTCTTCCCATACTCCATTTTCCTGTCCTCGGCGCCCTGTCCTGTTTCGCCGGACACGGTTACTCCAACGGTCGTAGTCTCTTCGGCTGAAGTGCCCAGCCCACTGCCATTTGTGTGTAGATTCTAGATTGTAGACGGCTAACGAATAGTGATAACTTGTCCAGTTGTTTTACAGACTGGATCAATATAGAAAAACGAATAGCAATAAGCACGGGCATCAGTAATGCAGAATAACGCATGCAAGTGCAAGAAACATACGCCAGTGGAAAGCCGTAAAGCTAAAAGCAATTTCCTTGCTCTGTGTGGGCAAATGAAAAGCGCGGAGGCGGGCGGGCGGCGCATGGCGTGCGCCCGCGAACCTGAGGGACGTATGTAGGTCATGTTCACATTTTACGTTATGTAGCTTTGTATGTTTCATCATCATCATCATCAGCCTGTATCGGTCCACTCCTGGACATAGGCCTCTCCCTCTCCTCTCTTGTATGTTTGGTGGGTAAGTATTTGTAAAAAAATTTAAAGTGTGTTTTCCATTTCTTATTGTTCTAATGTTTAGTATATTGTTTTGAATAAATAATTTCTCATGTTTTACAATTTTGAAAAAAAAAGGTTAGGTGTCGTGCGACACCCGACAGAATCGAGGCTTCTTACATTTTGAAAATAAAATTCAATTATTAATTAAATTTCGATCGGGATAGCGCCATCTATGCGACATTCTTTTCAACTTATTCTTTCACAACCGAGCTAGGTAACAATCGATACAATGGTTCAACTTCAAAAGACTCTCGTAGATGGCGCTCAGGCAGCGCTACGAGCGCTACCTTAACGCCCAACCAATGAGGAGCGTTGCAACTTCCGTTCGCACTTTCGTGACGTTTCACTTTTTCTGAGTTACGTCCCCATACCAAACGTGCGTTAAAAAGCTTCGCTTCAAAAAAAATATTATCGTTATTTTTCTACGTACTTTCTACGTCTAAATGGCTGAAAAGATTGTATAGTTTGATAACAAATAAAGTAGTTAATATTACGATTCGAATTCCTCCTAAATGTTTTTTTTTTTTATGGAAACTGACACGGTTGGCTACATCACCTACAACTCCCGTGATGTCAGCCCATAACACCGGGTGATCTTGGTGCCACGTCAGCATTCCCTTCGGTCGTGCCGGCTACACTGAACTGGACGTAAAACACAAACTATTTACATAGCCGTTTCGACCGACCTTTCATTCAGTGCGGTGGTACCAACCCGGGCGGGTTAAACCCTACCACCTAGTAATATAAGAAGGGAGTCATATCCCTTAGTCGCCTTTTACGACATACACGTAGAGAGATGCGGTGGGTCTATTCTTTTAAAGTACCGGCCCCACACGGTACAAAAATGTTTATAATGATGAAGTGGTTTGTTTATCTGCATTTAGCTTGCTTGCCTTGCATTATATAAACATTTCTTGCTTTCTCCAAAGTCCCCAAGGTAATGTGTTTACATTATTACATATATTTTTTATGTAATCCGTTATGGGTGGCCGAATCGGATTGGCAAGAGCACGTTTACCGAGCATGCAATATCACCTCCGAGAGGGTGCTACATCGCACTAGACACAGACAAGGCGGCTTTGTTCAGTACGGTGGTATCATACCATAAGGCTGCAGCCTACCACAGTCAACGACTATTACTGTTTTACGCCGCCGGTACCGAACAGTGTAGGAATGCACATCGCAGATGCGTACTAATCGATTCTGCAGATTTTTCCTCTACAGAACCGGTAAACTCTGGAAGGCTCTCCCTGCTCATATATTTCCCCCCAAGTACAGTCTCGGGTCCTTCAAGAGGGGCGTGAATGGGCACCTGTCAGACCGGCATGGCAGTCGCAACCCCCGCATACCTCCGCATGTCTATGGGCGTCGTTAGACAACTTATGGGTGGCTTGGCGCCATATGTCGCGGTTTCAATAAAAAAAAAAATGGTTATATTTTTTCAATAACAATAACTATTGGTGCACTTCCGCCGGATTCGAACCTCGAAACTTGAGAGTCCGACGGCAAGACGGCGCCGACTACTCGCCTTCGTCCCGACAAGAAAAGTTATTTTATGGAACAATACGTGGTGGCTACATATCGTCTCTACACCCTGATGTGAGTCCATAACACCTTGGTGAACTATAGGTGCCATGTCAGTGTTTTATTTTTGTTCGTGCCGGCTTCACTAAACTTGACAACACGTAGCCGCTTCGATCGACCTTTCGTCACAGATTACTTAATAGTTCTTTCGTTCAGTTCGGTCACACCAATTCGGACGTGTTAAACCCTAGCACTTAGTAAGATAAGAAAGTAATTCCGAACCACGGCCAATCTCAACGGTCGAAGGATCAGCCATCCGAGTTCTGACTGCACCCAGATGTGCTTAACTTTACGAGCATACCTCGATTCATCGCACCAGCGAGCTGCCGATGCTGACGAGTAAAGTAATATATGAATGTGTCTTAAAACACTCTCGCCCCTGTTAATATATGGCCCGATAAATATCTGTTGCGTCTCGAGGAAACATAATTCGAGAAACACAAGAGAAAACGTTTTGTGCAGACTGTATCAAACGAGCACTTTCGTGTCTTATGCTGACTTATGATGACCTACTTTGCTGAGTTTGCTCTACATGTTGCTGGGTTTGCTCTATATGTTTAGCATAACTCATTTTAAGGATAGAGCAACGGACAAATAGTTACTCACTATTATCTAGGTATTAATATCCTTATACCTATAATAAAATCCAACGTCTGCTTTCTGTCTGAGTGTCTGAGTGTCTGAGTGTATGTCTGTCTGTCCGCTTATAACTCAAGAACCACTGAATCGATTTTAATAAAAAAAAAAATCTACGGATAGCTTGATTCTTCCCATCAAATATAGGCTACTTACTATCACGCTAAATGGCTTATGAGGTTAGCAATGAAGTGAAATATTAGAGCGGGCGGAGCCGCGGGCTCAGCTAGTGTAACTATAAAATATATAAATATGTACATTAATATATTTTTTCATGCTTTGGTAAATATCTGAAATTTGAAAGAGTTTTATTTTCACCAACTATATGGTGTTTCATAATAGTATATCAAGCGGATATGAACCTGTAAATGGAGATACCTACAATTGACAATTGGTTACGCTTGTATGATTCCGAGAAAACAATCCACTCATTATCCCTGATAATTTTGGAGCTGTTATATTCCAAAATGTGAAACACTGCTTTACGTCTACTGCTTCTTCAAAAGGGCTAAGTGAGCTCTCTCCACCCCGCCCCTCGGCGGTGACGTCATCAGCAACTCTCACCGGCCCGGTTCAATATCGTCCCCCAGTCACCTGGCTTAATTAATATTACTCAAACTTACCCAAGTTATCCGATATCATAAATTTTTCGCGGTGAATATTCTTAGGCATTGGAAAATAAGAAATTTAGTCCCGTCGAATATTGAATATCTGGGATTATCTCGCCAATATATTGTGTTGTTTAAAGATAACGTGGTGGGTTATTAGAAATTAACTCGGCGAATTACATACAGGCCGTAGTTTAATATAGTCGAATACCTTGAAACAGATTTCAAACCGAAATTAAATTTCTGAAGCTTACATAAAGTCAACTTTTGTTTTTTATGGAAACTGACACGGTTGGCTGCATCACCTACAACATCCGTGATGTCAGCCCATAACACCGGGAGAACTTGGTGCCACGTCAGTGCTTCCCTTCGGTCGTGCCGGCTACACTGAACTGGACGGAAAACACAAACTATTTACATAGCCGTTTCGACCGATCTTTCATTCAGTGCGGTCGTACCAACCCGGGCGGGTTAAACCCTACCACCGAGTAATATACAGGAGAGCTTACATAAAGTCAACTACAGGATAATAACACATTTCAAGGGCATGAAAAGTATGTATGTATGGAGTGGTAAGGACATGCATTATAGTATGTATGTATCAATTATTATTAAATTAAATATGAAGTTCACTCTTTTTACGATAAGGTAAACCCATTTCGAAGTTTCTTCCTCGCTGTCAGTGTTGTCAGTGGCTCATGAATAGTTTCCCTTCCAGAAACCCGATCCCCATCAATCAGACTTAATGGACGGCTATTAGTCGTGCATCCACGCTCCTGTCCGCGCCTTCCTCACAGCGAACCCTGCTGACAGATAGATAGGGGTTGCTCTCTTCTGATCACAGATATTACTGATAGTCTAGCTTTCCACTCTCGGCATTAAGGTTGTGGCATGCAGTCGAAAGTCCCTGAGAACTGACAGCCTCTCTCTGAATTAATTAGCATTAATAAAATTATGGTGGTGGATGGAGTAGTAGCCGGGGTGATAAGCACAACGGGTCCAAGAAGAGCGACCTACATGCGGAAAATGCCCACCAAGAAGAAGAAGAAGAAGAAGATGGTGGTTTTTTTTATGGAAACTCGCACGGATGGCTATCAACACTACAACATCCGTGATGTCAGCCCATAACACCGAGTGAACTTGGTGCCACGTCAGTGCTTCCCTTCGGTCGTGTCGGCTACACTGAACTGGACGTTAAACACAAACTATTTACATAGCCGTTTCGACCGACCTTTCATTCAGTGCGGTGGTACCAACCCGGGCGGGTAAAGTTCTACCACCTAGGTATATAAGAAGGGAGGCATATCCCTTAGTCGCCTTTTACGACATACACGTGGAGAGATGCAGTGGGGCTATTCTTTTAAAGTACCGGCCCCACACGATATACTAGTCTTGAACTTGTCAATGCACATTTGTACTCTCACAGCATTCTTGCCTTCGCCATTCGGGCACGATCACTGACATTTGGAACGCGAGCGAGGCGAGCCGAATGTAAAAACGTGCGACTAGAGTATTGGTCGCAGCTATTGCTCTGTTTCTATTCTTGGGGTCGGGATTGCTCGTCTAACTTAGCGAGAAAGTTTAGCATAAACATAAATTTAGCGAGCATCGAAATTGAGAATAAACTTCTTATATCTACCTCTGCCGCCACCGCTGCAGGTTCTGGCACACTGGTCAAATGAAGGGAAGGTTTAGTTAATGGTTTTAAAACGTTTCATTAATTTAAAATTTGACAGGAACCGTTGCGTGGTATATAAATTAATTCACGTCTTCAAGCGCTCAAACTTAAATTGAGATCGCAGTACTGTACACATTACGTACATAGTTAGAACAACGATCTACCTAAGCAATGAACAATGAAATTTTCAACTGATGACGACGGCCCCGAAGGTGCTTTATGCTATTTAATTAATAATCACGAAGTTAATATGACGGGTCGATAGAGTAAAGGTCTTGCCCGCATTGCCTTAATGAATCATTCACCCCCGAGGCTGCTATCAACACTGAAACTTTGTTTCGCGGAAGTAATATTATTACTACCTGTTATTAGAGATTCAACTCGCCATTCCCACCATACCTCAAATGCGTACGTTTTTTAGGGTTCCGTAGACAGTGATGCTGGCTGGGACCCTTATAAAATCGGTCAAGTGTCGAGGTGGAAAGTAAAGCTCAATAAATAAAAAAAAAAAACAACATTGTCTAATTTGTCCTTACGGCGTGAAACCTGTTTTGTAGTGTTTTATATAAAGAAACTGGCACGTCTGTGCGCAATAATCCATGAAATGATGATCATCAGACCTAGCCAAAAACACCACTTATCACGAAACTACGCTCAGTGAGTGAGTGAGTGTGCCATGCCAGCTATGAGGCGGACAGAAGGCTTGCAATGTTATGTGTTAGTACGCCTTTTTTAAGGCCAAATTTAATAAAAATTTCACACAAATCAGATTTAATTGCTCCCTGGTCTACGTTCACGAATACTAAACGATCTGAGCCGCTTTTCTGTCAATTAGGAAGATTAATGTTCTATTTATTCGTGACATGATTATCGACAGGCCTTCACATATGCAGCAAACGTAGATCCATTAGGAGTCATTAGTGAGTGAGTATATGTTTGTATATGTTCGTATATGACGTAAATGAGTGGCATGTTCTGCGTCAGATTATTGATTTGTCTTTACTTATATGTACAGTAACATTTCTTCTTTATAGGGTTCCTCAGATAAAATCATAAACACTGTTATGTAACAGAGTTTATGATTTGTAAGGGGCTAACTGAAAAACAGCGCTGTAGGGCACGTTCCTACAGCAAAAAAGCTGAGTTTTTCCTCTTTCTCCTTCAGGTTTCTTTCTGTTATCGTTTCTCTTGTTTTCGTTTTATATGTGCCTATAGGAGAAATAAATATTTTCATTTCATTTCATTTCATAGTATTACATACATAGACGAGTCACACCTGTTTCGCAATGCGGACGCAATGAAGACGAAAATTATGAGAGTGGAAGAGGCGGGAGAGGCGTGTCAGGATCTTGGCACGCGGAGATCCGTTGTCTCTGCCTACCCCAATGTGAAACAGGTTGGACGTTATATAGGTATTCTCACTAAAATCTTTGTCCGTTCTTAATATGATAAAAAAATTATACTTATGTCAATTATTAAGAGGAAGAATATCACACACTTTGTTAGCAGCCATATTTGAAAATGTAAGTTCCATTTAACCGTATTTTCAACTTCATAGTACTTAGTGTATTTTAATTAGAAAAATGCAAAACGAAAATCATCGGAAAAAATACATTCCGGCCAGGATGTATTTTTTCCAATGATTTTCGCATTGCATTTTTCTAATAAAAATATATGTAAAGCGAGTACGTGCTTAGTACTAACATATATATGTAAACATAAAATATTCATAATAGTGGTGGTTTTACAAACTGGAAGGACCGTAACTTACAGACGTGTTTGTCTGTAATTCCCTTTAACAATCCCCATAAATATAAATTTTAGATATTTTAAATGGAAGTTAGCATTGAACGAAGCATCTCAAACAATAAAAAGTCGTAGAAACATAGTTTCAGCATCCCAGAGTCTCAGGCACAATTATTGCGTTCTTTATTCATACTCATGAACACACGTATTATGCAACCTAAGAAATAAAGCGAAGTTTCTACGGGTGACCGGGGCGGCCGACCGTGTAGTGTAACGCATATCTATAGTATATGTGCCTATATCCTTATAAATCGAGAACCACTGATTTACAGACGGTTTTCAGTGTTACATTTTGTCACTTCTCATGATGGTTTTCGGCTATAAATCATCGCGCTATATCATCGGTGGCCTGAGCTGTGAACAAAATTCACGTGAAGCGAAAACGCTGGCAAAATTTAGTAGTTACATAAACGCATAGAACGTGTATTTTCAACAAAATAGTACTTTTTTATCTTCCCGAATATTGTTGGAAAATTTTTGGTTCTAGAAATAAAAACCCATATTATTAAACTTCTCGTGGAAACATTGAATAGGGAAAAGGTGTGGTTTCTCCTTAGACAATTTTTTTCCAAATTCTTATTGCAAAGTTTTAAAATTTATGAAGCTCAACATGGTTTTTTTTTTAAATGTAAGTATTTTTTTATTATATAGATTACTTTAATGATTTTATTTTTATCCTGACATGTCTAGCATCACCTGTTCTGCTGCGCCAGTGGCTGACATTCACCCATCACGTCATTCGCATACATTTAATTAATCACTACCATTTGCAAAATGTGGAAATGTAAAGTTTATGAAAACAATTTTCAAAGTGCGGAAATATAAATTTCATGAATATTATTTACAAAAATTATGTTTATCTATACGATCACAAACATCTAAGACCACTAATAATATATTAGCAAGCGCTAAGGCGCAAGCGAGACAGCCCAAAATCGCGCAAACGATTGACCAAAATAAGCGAAAACATCAAACCGATTCAACGGCCGTGAACGTGTCCACGAGAACAAAGAGGCCCCTCACGCGAGTCCGCTATGGAGGTACGTAGACTGTGGAGGCTTCTTTTGTCTACAATAACCCTAATGCTCCGAATATCGACGTACATATGAAGCGAGCGCGACTGCACTGGAGTAAGCAATGGGATCGAGGCGAAGCGGCCGCGTGTATGAACGAAATGTTCATCTCAGCCTCGATAGCTCAGTGGTGCAGACAGTCGACTGTCGCTATTGATTGTTAAGCAACGCTGGGCCGGTCAGTACTTGGATGGGTGGGTGACCGCTTGACCGTTGGAGGCTGACCGTGGTTCGGATTCCACGTAAAACTGTAGGTCCCTTCCCTTCTTCTTACTAGGTGGTAGGGTTCAACCCGCCCGGGTTGGTACCACCGCACCGGCTATGTAAATAGTTTGTGTTTTCCGTCTAGTTCAGTGTAGCCGGAACGACCGAAGGGAAGCACTGACATGGCACCTAGCTCACCCGGTGTGTGACATCACGGATGTTGTAGGTGATGTAGCCAAACGTGCCAGTTCCATAAAAAAAAAATTGTGTGCCGCTGAAAACGGGCAATATAATAAAAACAGGCAAATAAATTACAATGTTGTCCTCTGCAAACTGCTCTTGTTGGTATGGGTTTTTTATTTACCGCGGTTGTTAGACATTATTAAAAGTCCATCGAAAAAATAAAACACGACAGGAAGGACTTCAAGTTATCGCCGATGTGGAGTACGGTCATAGCGCCGCTCAAGAGAAGAAAGACACGACAGACACGACCGACTAGAAGTGGACACCATCAGCGGCTTCTGGCTTTCGCAGGACGAGCTACAATTTTCTTCATCCGCGACGGACGGAGAACAAAAAGTTCTCTGTCAACCGCGCGCCGGCGGCGGCGGCGGCAGAGTGCTCTTGAAGATGGGTGATACGTGCGGCCCGAAACCTCGGACCACATAGCTCGGAGAACGACCGTGAGTAAAACAGTAAAGTTTAAGTCAATACTGTTGCTTGATAAAAAAAATTACAAAATGTTTAACTTACAATACGTAGAATAAACATTGTAATTGGTAAATGATTCAGTAATTTTTAACATAAAATGAATTAACTTTTTTTTCTGGATGTAGACCATATAGGTGAGTGGTTCAACAACAGTTCCAAAAATAAATAAAGAATGAGATGTGTGTGTTCTTCTCCACAAAATATTACACTGCGTGTTTATAAACGAGACGCTAGAGACAGCTACCAATGAAGTAAAAGCGTTTTTTTTTCGTTATGCACTCGTTGTTTTATTTTACCTTCTCCGCAAGAAGTTTTTACAGGACAACAACCTAACGTTGTTATAGCAACCGACTAAAGATCAAGAATAATTTCAAATAACATCTTCGTCCGTGGACCACAAAACTAAGGGCAGAAACTCAAAAACACGACGCGACGTCGCGCGTCGCATCGCCAAAAGCTGCGAGCACGCTCGACGCTTCGCAAAAACTTGCGACTTGATTCTCGTCACGCCTTTCTGCGATGTGATGTTACACTTGTTGACTCAATTTAATTTGTTCTGAGTGTGCGTTTATGCAAGTCATATGTAAATTTAAATAAAGCATGGCAGACTTTGACTCAGATTCTTTGGGACACAAGCAATAGTGATTTATTTGTTTTTTTTTCTTATAATATCTTCTGAATGAAGTGTAACATGTTTTTTACGATCCACGACGTCCATATGGACAGATCCTCAATAAAAAAACGTCCAGTACGGTTCACGATACTCATTTTATTCGGTACCCGAGCTATGGCAACAAGACGGCGACTCGAAATCGCTGTTGTTAACAGATAAAGCAATTAAATGTAAGTATTTATACATGCACATAAGACATAATAGGCTGATCCAGTGGCGACCTATTCAGCGTGGTGGGATTATTTTTAGTAGTTGAAAACGGGAGGCGGGAGCGCTCCAGGGTTGAGTGAGGCAGTAGCGGCGCGGCGCGTGGAGGCTTCGTGGGTCGACATTCAACAGGCGGGAAAATCGATACCGCGCTCCGTCGCCCCCGCCCACCCGCGCCCGCGGCCGCCCCGCCTCTGTACACACCGCCGCACACTCCAGTCTGCCTACCTACTCTCTACTTCGTACACATTTAGCGGAGCGTGCCGTCTTACGTTAGCTCGACTCTATTGAACTCTAGGTGTCTAAGAGTTTCGGGCTTGTACTTTTAGTACATTAATCCTCAATACGATTGCATTTGCAGCCTGGTTGGTTATGTATGATATACTGAATACTTTAATAATAATAAAAAGGTAATTATAAAAAATACGGGTGCTTTTTCAGCCTGGGTACTCGGTGCACTGCAGTTTATTGCAAGTCAATTTATTGTAAAAATGCGTAGTCATGCGCTTTGTTTTGAGTCAAGAGTAGATAGAAATACCAAAAAATTAAATACTTTACTGCTTCACATATACATTACAAAGAACACGATAACACTTATAGTAATTAAATCAGAGTTACATACGTGAGGTTCATAAACAAAGGACAAGCTTCTAGTTCAAGATCTAGTCTAGTTTCTAGGGACAAGTTTAACCGTATGCTAATAGCTAAGGACGTAAATATGGCTCCCATGAAACCTGAACGGAACACTTCTTATAACAAGGTTCACACACTCGTGTGCCCAGAATATAGAGAAAAGCGGCTTAACCTTAATAAAGATAAAAAATAAATAAGTGAACCAAAACCGAATAAGCGAAAAAAATATATAACCACACCAATTAAACCTGAACTATAAACTTGATTTAGATACATCAACTCAGGCTGCCTGTCTAAAATAAAATAAATAAATAACCTGACCCGCGGTTCCCACGACAGATTCAAGGAAAATGGTCCTCAATATTTCACAATATTTTATTTTCATCTACAGGCTTTACTCTAGTCATATCGCAAAAGAAGCAGCTGTCGGTAATCCTGTAAAGTGACCACCGCTCCACGGTTAAGCTCCTTTCACGGATAAATATTTACACAATTCTCTGGGTTTCAAGTTCAAAACATCACAGAGAGCCGTGTCTCAATCCTAAATCGTAGAATATGTAAATCGGCGAATCTGTGTCGAACTACCTTAATGAAAGGGAAAGAAATAAACGAATACAATAATAAACATGAAACGACGAAAAAATCGGTTACAAAATATTCGAATTGTTCGAAAAATATTCCAATTACAAGTCTGTTCACGAGGATATTAAGTCTAGATAGAGATTTCGAAAACGCCTTTCGAACGCATTTCGAAAAAGTCTAGATAGACATTTTGTACCGTGTGGGGTCGGTACTTAAAAAGAATAGCCCCACTGCATCTCTCCCCGTCGCATGTCGTAAAAGTCGACTAAAAGGATAAGAAAATTCGTCAGCCTCGGTAGCTCAGTGGCGCGGTTGGTTAGTCAACTGTTATTAAGCAACGCTGAGCGCGGTCAGTGTTTGGATGGGTGACCGCTCGACCGTTGGAGGCTGACCGTGGTTCGGATTCCACGTTAAACTGTAGGTCCCTTCCCTTCTTACCTTACTAGGTGGTAGGGTTTACCCCGGCCGGGTTGGTACCACCGCACTGAACGATACGTCGGTCGGAACGGCTATGTAAATACTTCGTGTTTTCCGTCCAGTTTAGTGTAGCCGACATGAAATGAAGGGAAGCACTGACATGGCACCTAGTTCACCCTGTGTTATGGGCTGACATCACGGATGTTGTAGGTGATGTAGCCCACCGTGTCAGGTTCCATAAAAAAAAAACGCTTTAGTTGATTTTTACCTTTTTGGCATTTGTGGTAGATTTTCAGACTAGTAGGTCATATGAATTCGTTCTGTTTGATTAATAATAAAATAATAAAATTTGCCTAACAATAAAACGTTAACATTGTAGTTACATAGCTAAATGTTATGGAATGACATTTCTAAAAGTCTTGTCTCTCAGAGGAACAGCAAAACCAGATTTTTCAGCTTACGCAAATTGTGGCAGATGAATAAAAGAAATATTCAAAGCCGTATACAATCTGCGAGAGAAATCCGCTTATGAAATTTGTGTATATAATTTGCTGATTAGAGAATTTGAATCAAACAAGAGTGCTACAGAGCTTGCGAGGCTGTAGAGATGTGGCGTCTTAGGAAGCTCTCTCTACGATCCGATTTAATTAACGTTTTCGTTGTTTTGGCTTTATGTTAGTTTTATAAAGTCAGAGTGCAGTGCTGGGATGTTGATTCATTGTGTTATTAAGACATGTTAAAGTATTCATTAATCTATTACAGTAAACTTAATGTGGTAGGTGGTAGGGTAGGATTTAGCCCTTCGGGAATGATACTACCGTACCGAATGATGGTCGGTCGAAACGGTACGAAAATAGGTCGTGTTTTCCGTTCAGTTCAGTGTAGCCGACCAAAGGGAGCACTGACATGGCATTTGAAAACCAAGTCATGATGGGCTGACTTCACGGGTGTGTCAACATGTCAGGTTCCATAAAAAAAGTCGATTACGTCATACATAAATTCGACGATGTCTCGGACAAAAATTGTACGGGTTTAGAAATCCTACGGTTACAGACCCGTAGGATTTCTAACCCCGTATAATTTTTGTTAATATATAATTTTTCCGTACCGCTGAAGGCCGGGAGAACTGGAGGAAAATTGGAGAGGCGTATGTCCAGCAGTGGACGCTTACACGCTGACTGACTGACTGACTGATAATTTTTGTCAAAATGAGGATGATGGAGATGCCAACAATGGAGGTGGTAGAAGCGGCGTGTGCAGAGTAGGTACGCCTTGTAGTACGAAGATACCAACCAAATAAAATAATTTACTTGTCTGTTACATATTTTGTGGACGGTAATTACGAGCCGTCACAATAAAAATTGTGTGCATATGTCGATTATGATAAGAAGTAAGTAAGAAAGTAAATTGTACTTACGTATAAATTCTTTAGTCTATACACCCAAGTGACGTATCGTGAAATGGCGGCGTGCTCGTACGAGGGTGCAAAGGGAGGGGGGACAGCTTACTGGATCGCAAATTGGCGCACTTTGAAGTGGTGGTGGTATTCATTATGCGACTCTCCCGAGAGCGACTTTATTCCACGTTCGAGAATTATATTTGAATTTTGAAATGGTTACTGGACGTTCCCGAATTCACGTAGTGTAATGTTCACGGAAAGTATGAAATATTTTATATTTTCGTCTTAGATCTAAAGCCTAATTTACACCGCCGGTAACATTGCTAATAACAGTGTTATTAAAATGTTTTCAACAATTGTGTCCTTTACAAATTGTTTCCAATAAGTTGATGTAACATTTTGCTAAAATTTCTTTATTGCGAGTTAACATGTTAATAACTTAAGTAGCCTTCAACATTGTGGATAAATTTTTTTTTGGCAACCTATCAGTTGCCCGTCTAGATCAAAGGATGTTGATAACAGATATATTAACAACGTCAATAATTCATTTATTTCGTTCATGGGCGCTGCTCTGATGAACTAGTATCCATTATTCCCTGCCATGCGTTTTATCTTCGCAATACTCGTCGCAGACAGGCTCAGCATACTTACTTTTGTTGTTGATATTGAACTTTTGAGAGCGAACTCGTTCCTTTGACGCATGTGTTTCCGGCGAGTGTGTTTCCCGAACCTTTAAACCTGGGGTCTTGAAACGTCGTATCAGCCCAGCAGGAGTCCGTATATCTGCTGGCGTGGCATTTCACTGAGCGTGGTTTCTCGAGCCCCCTGCACCTTTGATTGCATGAGTTTCATAATGATTTGCCATTGCTGCCTACAGAAGTAATTTGAAGAGTATTGTAGTTTCACCTGTATCCATCAGAAACTCTAAATTATAGCACTCTAGAAAAGTAATACTTTAAATTTATTATGTACTTCTTAAAATTGTGTAAAACGGACGGGCAGGGCTATTCGCAGGTACGCCAAACATAGATTATCATGATAAAAACTCGTAAGTTTGTCAAACAGAGATTATTAAATAAGAACTGGGAGTGTCCTATTTGATTTCCTGCGAATAGATCTACCAGGCGGGACAGTGCTATTCGCAGGTGTATGAGGTATTCGTAGGTACGAACTGCACTATGCGAGTTGGTTTAAAAAAAAATAACCAGGGTTAATTTACAGAAGATGCGTCGCTAGCGACGCATCTTCTATAATTTAACCCTAACCTAATTTGAGGCGGCGCATGTCGTTTTTGTTACGTTTCGTTGAAAACTCCCATAGTGCAGTTTGCATACCTGCATGCAGGTTTACCTGCGAATAGCCATGCCCGATCGGACAGGGCTATTCGCAGGTATACCTGCATGCAGGTATACCTGCGAATAGACACTTCCAAAACGGACAGCTCACAGGAAACGCACGGTCGCGTCCGCGAAGTTTCTATCTGCCGGTATCCTATCTGTGTGTAGTTTCGTCGGTCGGTTTCCGTTCTATTTCGTTCTCACATAAGAATAAGCAATATACATTCTCTTTTGCACGCATTGCCAACCTAGATAGGATAATGCTTCACGCAGTACATCACCAAGCGTACTTGCTATTAATAAAATAAATTACCAAGCACATCACATCGCATCACACAGTACACTATGAATAAAATATCTTAAAACCGATATATGACCTTGGCGTTTGAGTATTTAAGCTGGCTTGACCTTCGGCCTGGCCTATAATTGCTTATTCCCTTTGAAAAAGTATATTTTATAGTTTACCTGACCATAGCTCGGGCTTCGGCCTCACCCTCGGGGAATTTTTGTGTTATGGTTTATGTTAAACAATGTATTGTTTACTTCGGTATTTTTGATAACGCGAGAAGCGAACTAATCCGCGGGCAAAAGCTAGTATTTTCATAATTCATATATTTTTATTAAATTAAATGGAATACGAACACACTAATAACGACAGTGATTATCTCTACAGAAGGTCAAATGATGAGCAGTGAAAAAACTTACAATAAAATATATTTGAGATGCTATCCAGGCTATCGTAAAAATGTCTTTACAAATAAATTAAACGATTACTTCCGGCTGCATAATAGATGATTTACTGAAGCAGGCGCGGCGCCTGTTCGCGGCGAAGGCGGCTCCGCAACGTTGGCTATGCGAAAGCGTATTCAATCCTGATAAAGTAAGATTTTCCAATATCGCTGAAGATATAATGAATAATATGAATAAATGTAGAATACCCATCGAATGAAAATACGATTTTACCATTTCAAAGTATAAGGCAAGCTAGACGATTAATATTGTAAACTTGTATGTGCTTGTCTTTAATGAAGCGATTGTGCGAAAACTTAAAACCAGGAATTGGCACATATTTTCCTTATGTCGCGCTTAAAGCACAAGCCTTTTTCACGACGATAGGCAATGAAATTAAATTTCAAGCACGTGTGGGAGCGAGTATGGCCGATTCAATTGATGAGGCACTTGACCTATCTTCAATACCGTGCAATTAAATAATCAAGTCTGCCAATCAGCAGTTACCAAGTTACGAGCAGTATTGACGCTGTTACTAACTCAACCTAATTATTATTTTAATCTAACCTGACATTGTTGAGTACCCGTGGCGCAGTCTGATCGGAATTACGAAACAATGCCAGACTTTCTTTGCGCTGCCAGCTAGACCTTGTTCTGATCGAAAGGTGAATTTGTTAAGAAAGGCAATAATAGTTTTAGATGAAATGCAATTTTGTCAGCCTCGGTAGCTCAGTGGTCCGGTCAGTCGAGTGTCGGTCGGATCATAAGCACACTGGGCACGGTCAGAGGATGGATGGGTGACCGTTAGACCGTTGGAGCCTGACCGTAGTAGGGAAGCACTAACATGGCACCTACTTCACCAAAATGTTATGGGCTGTCATCACTCATGTAGTAGGAGATGTAGCCAACCGTGTCAGTTTCCATAAAAAAAACTCGCCCATGATAGAAATACATCAAATCAAATTATAGGAATGAGAAAGTACCTAGTGTACGTCGACGGGTTTCAAACCTAAATCAAAGTGGCTTGTACTCACCCGTCCATTATGTTACGTTATTCCTGGGAAATAAATGTAATTGAAATCTCATCCGCCTCGGGGCGGCACTACCCGGGCCCCTATCCTCCGGGTCAGCTGAGGCGTGACCGGAGGTGTCGGGAGCTAGGGGAAAAAAGCTTTACTCGATGAATTTTCATCTTGCAAGTAGCAATAGATACATTTAGTAAGGAGGACGGCAGTTTGTACTAAGTAGCTTCGAAGTCGACAGTGTTGGTTTGGACTGGGCTACGGTGAACGCAATGAGAACTATTTGTTTATCCGGTTATTTATTCGGTTATCCGGAATGTTTGTGTGTGCACGTGCGCCTTACTCCGAAACAGCTCTACTAATTCAATTACATAAATACAATCATCTGTCATAGGGCACAAAATATAATATTTGTTATTGTTTAAGTAACGAACATATTGCGGGACTCTGTTTTTATTTTAAATCTGTATAACGGTTCGTTCTACTAGCTTCCTACCTCAATGTAACTTATTTTTATTATAACAATGCAATAAGTATTGTTTGATTTCTTTATTTTTACGTCTATAGATAGTACATATTATTAAATATTGTTGTTATTTAATAAATAAATCAATTTACCAGTGCAATAACTTTTTGGAATTTCAAACTGTGTCCTTAGTAAACTAAGCCCTGCTGAGAACCACTTGTACATTATTCTTGTTATGTCCTAAGAGTTCGAATGTTATTCGAGCAAAATCACTTTTCGATAACCCCAAAGTTAATGTAATTGTATAGTCTGATTCTGAATCTCATAGATACGAATAACGTAGAAGGGCTTCCCGCACATATCCCTCGATAGGGGCGGGGAAGGAAACTAATAGAAATAATAGCGGGTTCATAGATGTGTGTAGTCAGACCATCAATTTATTCCAACTAAAGTAATTTCATATTGCCTTCTGCCAATTATTAGGTTTTATCTTGTCTAGTCAGAATTTTCAGGAAAATTGTTAATCTTCACCTCAAACTGTATTTTCGTTAACTGTAACTCACTAAACATTCGCAACCCCCGCGTACGACCGAATGTCCATGGGCGTAGTTAGACACCTTCTGGCTGGCTCGGCTTCACATGTCGCTCCTAAAAAAAACTATTAATTTAATGAAGCTATTATTGTATATATAAGTTATATTATATAGTTAAGTTTAAGTGTATGTATATAGTTAGAGCCGTTTCCGAGGTTTCTCTGAAACGGATCTACTGATTTTGATGAAATTTTTGTATTTAGATAACGTATTATTTTCTAGATAGGTGACACAACTTCAAAAATCCGTTCTCACAAAAAATAAATATAATTCAAAATGTCATTGTAGTGCCCGATCTGCTGTGCGCCGAGCAAAGCTCGGAAAATGTTGCCCGCGCTTCTTCGAGGGTGTAATCAAACCGGATATACAAATTGTGACAAGTTCGAGAATTATAAAACTGCCTTATGAATTCTCATAAACAATATGCAATATCGAGGTGGGAAAGAAATAAAAATAGCGCATTCTGACTTAATGTTTGGTACAATTAGGGTAAATCCGATAAGTGATTGAAATACTATAACGAAGATAAGCGATTATTTTAGAGTATGTACCTATTCAAGTATTTTGTTCAACTAAAGAATCCCTTGTTATATTTTGGTCGACTTTGCATAAAATATGGAATTTCTTCACATCCTCGCTAGCTACGTCGTGGCCGCCTACGCATCGGCTTGTCTTGGATTTCTCAGCACAGTAATTGAAATGAAATGAAAAGATTACTGGCACGCCACCTCCCTAACTGAGAAAGAAATATACATTTGAAGTAACCACACACGTATGTAAGTAGATAGATAAATTAAATGAAGTACAAAACCTAGATTTTTCAATTTGAATTGCTCAGAGTTCAGTGGTGGTAATGGTGCACCTCTTATTTTAGAGTGACATTTGAAACCCAAGTGCCCGAAACAAATTTTTTTCGGCGAAAGAAGACAACCTGTAAATATATACTATACATAATATGTACTATCAATGGTGGTAATTATGGTGTGCGTAATATTTACTGGATTATTTTGTAATAATAAAATGATTGTGTAAAGTACATAGAGACAGACATGTACATTGTACGTACGTAGGTCAATACATTTCTTTCAGTGGTTTCAGTGAGATATATCTATATAATATTTAGAAAGTTTAGTTCCCTTATCTCGGCGAGGCAGCTACGTCGAAAACTGTTCTCCGTTCAGAGAGGTCGCTTGGAAGGCTCTGCCGTCTATGTACTTTCATAAATATAAAATGATTCGACGACCTCTTTTCCTTTGGCGTTTCATAGGCTGTGTCGAACTGAATACTTACGGCTATGAAATAGTTTTCATTTTGCGTACAGTTAATGCAGACGGGGCACGACTATTGAACATTGGCACTGGGTAATGGCACATGCCCCATCAAAAACTTACAATAAAAATGCAATCATTATGGTATGTAAATAAATATATGAGAAAATATGTCCTTTTTGATTCGATTTTATCAATACACTAGCTGTGCCCGCGGCTCCGCCCGCTGTCATATTTGACTTCACTGCTAACCTCATAAGCCATTTAGCGTGATAGTAAGTAGCCTATAGTTAATGGGAAGAATCAGGCTATCCGTAGAATTTTTTAATTTTTTTATTAAAATCGGTTCAGTGGTTCTCGAGTTATAAGCGGACAGACAGACACACATGCAGAAAACAGACGTTGGATTTTATTAAAGGTAAGGATAAGGATACCGCTGACTATTCTACGAAATCGATTACACTTAAATAGTGTGAGGGAGGCGGAATATAGGCTAGAATGAAAGGGAAAATGCATGTTTCGTTTCGCATTAAGATTCTACGAGTATTACGGTCAATCAACTGTCGAATTAGAGCACTGCGAAGGAGTGCGGCTATGAATAATGTGTCGCATTTCATCCATCCCGCTGTCAGACACTCTTCCTCGGTGATGTAAGACACTTGCGAGTGCTACGTAAGTACATATACTTCTTGGGGCTTTCATAAGCCACACGTGGCCAAGCGGTAAACGTGTCACATTTGCGAGAGGTAATGGGTTCGAACCCGTCTCGGACTGCATAACTTTCTTTCTTTATTGGCAGAATTTATGATTTATGGCATTGTAGACAGCGAATTGCGTTGAAAGTTATTAAGTTTTGAAATTTGACTCTTGTTTTGTAAAGAATGAAATAAATCTAGTGTTCAATCACTTTTGCTCTATTTTCAGACCACAGTTTTAGTTCATGAGGAAATGAAGCAATACATTGAAGCACCTTTTAATGACAGACGGGTCACGGACAAGCAGCGGAACCGGTGCGGGCATTTTCTCACTGGAGCTGAACATCAACAGATCAGTACCACTTGGTGCACACTCAACCGTTTTCCAAACGGAAGTAATCGGGGTGCTTCAGGCGGCAACCGCTGTGACTGAGATGGGCGTATCAGGGTACATTATCAAGATACTCTCAGATAGCGCAGCGACTCTTATGGCACTGAAGAGCAAGAGGTGTACCTCAGGCCTAGTGCTACAATGTCGTGGAGCCCTGGAGAAGGTTGCAGGTAATAATAACAAGGTGATCCTCCAGTGGATAAAAGGCCACAACGAAGACGACGGAAATGACAGCGCTGATGACCTCGCCCGAAGAGGATCCAGAACTATACCTATAGGAGCGGAACCCGTGATAATGCCGTCAGCGAGCACACAGAGATCTTGGTTGCACGCGTCGACATCACGGAAACACAGGGACAGATGGAAGGGCCTCTCAGAGTGCAGACAGTCGAGAGCTGCCCTTCCTAAACCAGACCGAAGGCTGGCTCGGAAGCTTATCAACCTGGCCCGGGCTAAGCTAAGAATAGCCGTTGGTCTGATGAGCGGTCACTGCTCACTAAATAAACATCTACACACGATGGGTATTACGGATAGTCCACTATGCAGAGGATGCTTGGCGACGGATGAAACGGCCGAGCATGTTTTGTTGGAGTGCAGTGTGCTTGACAACCAACGAAGGGACATACTCCGCTCCCCATCTTCCGTTGCGGCGGTCTGCAGACACCCCGGTCGACTTGTGGCTTTCATGGAAGACATAGGCTGGCTGGGGTAGCTGGAGCCTGCGGGGTTTTGCACGAAGGTCCCCAACCAAGCGGGATTAGTTTGCAGGCCTAGAGCCAACCCCAAACCTAACAACAACAACAACAACAGCACCTTTTAATGAAACAGTGACCCAGGCTGAAGCGCTGCTCAATCAACCAAGGTCATTATCTTGCTGAAATTTCAACGCAACACTCCCTCATATTTTATTCTTTTCAGAATGTCCATGTACATCGTTAGCCACCTACTTGTAGGTGAAACGACGCCAAATATCGCGCGTTCCATAAAAATAAACTCATTATTCTTCAATTATATTTTACTTGATACCTTTACGACCAAAGCGAAGAACTTCACTTATGTATACTTTTGACAGAAACAAGATGTAAGGGGCTATATGTATATAACGAGTGAAGCTGGTGAGATAGCCAAACTTGCCAGGTTCCATAAAAAATAAAAAATAAATTATGCAGCACAAAGGACGGCGTCAAAAATGGACGACTCGACGTGACGTGTGTGAGTTACTAGCATAAATTTTTAGTATTGTAAGTAGTAGGCAAATGAGTTTGCGTGTGACGTGTGCTGAGGTGTCGCGTTAATGAAGTAGAAGAATAATAATGCATTGAACAAGCACCTAGTACAGCCATGTAAGGCCAGTTCACGTGAGAGTGCATAAGGTATAACTGCCTACAATAACTACTGTGTAAAAAAACATTTTTTACCTACAACGTGGTGATATTTCAGAAATGAGTAATAATGTTTTTACTTTACTTATATGTTTGATTATAATAAATTGGTAAAAACAATAAACGCGATGATGATCGGGCATGTGCTCAAAAAGGGTCAAGTGCGTAGTACCCCTAACCGACGAGCATGCATGAAAAAATTATGGGAGTGGAAGAGGCGGCAGAGGTTTGTCAGGAACGTGGCATGTGGAGATAAGTAAGATAAAGGTGCCAAAATATAGAAACATATTTACCGTATAGGAGGCAAATCTAGATGTGCGCAAGATTTCAAAATTATCGTCGTTCAAGCCATACAAAATTTAGGTATGCCGTCCTGTCCAATATCTTCAACAAGGCGGCCGCCCGCGGCGGAGACGTCCCTGCAGGATCAATATCCCAGCTGTTATGAATAATGAAGGACAGAGCATAGGCGCCCGCCCTACAACCGCGCGCCCCCGCCGCCCGCCCTACCGCTCTGCCGTCGCGGCGCGCCGCCCGCCCAAGCGGATGCTGCGCGGTACGATGATGATATAGTGGTGAGGTAGATGTGTCAATTTTTCCAGAAAAATAATTGTTGAAATCGATGCATTTGACTTTGACAAAAAGTTATACAAAATACTTCCGTCGATTATAAACAAATCCAATAAAATTAAATGAAATCAAAATATAATCTTTATATAGCAGAGGTTTTATTGGTAAGATGATTTAAAGTCCTACTTCTGCGTCGCGGAGAGAAATTTTAATGTGGATATAAATGAATTACCTCCTTATATTGTAGAGTCGGTTTAAAAGTGAAAACTAGCATTGCTTTTGATCCTTTTGTTTTTTGTTTATTGATCACATTAATATGGAAATAAACTGTACTCGAACTTGACACAATTTATTCTACCTGGTACGACCACGAAGAAGAACCGGTAAGAAACTTTGCAGGTTTTTTTCCTTGTATATTATTACAAGTATTTTGTGACATAATAACATCGCCTACCACAGCTTGAGAGCAAGACTAACAATTTTACTTAGAGTTCTAACTACAAATACTTATTAATTGGAATATCAGATGTAAAGAGCCTTTGTCAAACTGTTTATTTGAAAACAATAGTCATTCGTTGTGTGTAGGTGGGCGAAGAAAACGTTTTGAATAGTGTTACTTAAAGTCGGATCAAAACACGGTGTTACTCTCGCACGTTTTACAAGGTTATTAGAGATAGACAAAATGACATGAATAGAATCATACACGTGTAGTGCTAGTGGCTACTGTAGCGTGTGAAGAAAAGTGTGAACGAGCCGTTGACAGTGACAGTGCGAGGTTGCCGGTTTTTTTAAATGTCAAATGGGATAATTAACTTAATTATATCTTAGATTGTTTTCGATTTATATATACATCCCCTTATCTAAATAATGTTTTGGTCTGCCCGCTATTATCTTGCGTTAGCTGTATTGCAATGAGGTGATTTTATTTTTATCTGTCGTTTTGACGTGAATTTCATGAAACGTCTTTGGGCTCGGGTAAGGGGGTAAGTAACGTAAAGTAACCAAACTACGTACAACAATTCTAAATATGTCGGATGGAAGATCCATCTGACGACTTTAAATACGTAATACATTTTTATTTTTTCATTCCATCCCTTCTGGCCCAAATCAGCCCTTCAAGTTGGCATGTTTTGAAAAATGCGAAAACACGCAAAATTCAAACACCTCTCGAGCTTTAGTGGTTAACGCTGCATAATCGAGACAAACTCTATCTAACAGACACAGGTTTTAACTTTATTCGATCCTTCAAACAAAACCTTGTATGAAGCCTAGGTGGGGCAATATGAGCTACCAAATTTAAAAAAAAAATCTTACGATTTATTTTTTTCAAACTGCGCAAACATCAAATTCACGAACTAAGTTTAACGGCTGCATGTGTAGATGCAGACACCCTCGGTTTTTTTTGTGATTACTGCAGAAATTAACGTCTAATTATTTCAATTCCTGACTTTACTTCCGACTGCATATCCATTCACACTGCCCTGGCGCCCA
The DNA here is from genome assembly GCA_946902875.1 of Nematopogon swammerdamellus. Classification (NCBI taxonomy): domain Eukaryota; kingdom Metazoa; phylum Arthropoda; class Insecta; order Lepidoptera; family Adelidae; genus Nematopogon; species Nematopogon swammerdamellus. The sequence goes on along the minus strand of OX336340.1, from coordinate 8,374,825 downwards.
ACCGACACCTAAAGGAGCGGTGCGCAGGCGCAAGACGCTGACTCGACTCAATAGGCTTCGTGGAATAGGCCGGCTAGCCGAGCGAGCGCCTGCAAGGTGTAGATATCAGTTTTTGAGGATAACACTATATTATTTACTAAGTCTTACTGAGTCTTCTTCAGCTTTAGCAACTAAATTCGCTAATGATTCGTCACTAAACGCTCACAAGTATTCAGTGAAAAACCAATTGTGTGAACCGAAAGTGACGCAACACAAAGAAGCTCTATTTCGGCAGATGGGTCCCCGAGGCGAGCGCAGCGCTTCTGGAATGAGCTATTACAGGTAGCGAGGGAAAGTATAAGCCTTGCTGTAACATGTAAATTAAATAGGAGGAGGGGTTGGTGGGCGACACGGGTCGCCAACCGACCCTACCTTTATATGGTGACCTTGATATAAATTGAAGAGTGTAACATTGATGCGTGCAGCCGCCACACGCGCGTGCTACCGCGCGCCGGTAGATGGCGCTGCTAGTACATTCTGCGTGATTCCTACATCGCGCTAACCAAATGTTCAACCACTCACATAAAAAGGAGTGCGAGCAACCATTGTATAGTATATACAGTTTCAGTGTACTATATATATAGTTTGTCATACGTAGTTAGATGGTCTCCAATAATTAGGCTGCTAGGGCAAGTATCCAGGGCTGCATCTCATGGTCGGTCCCTGGAAATTGTTCGACGCACCTATTTAGGAGAACAACGAGTACGAAGGTCTGCATCGCCACGGTGGTCGCCCTTCGGACAGTTTACATTACGTACAAGTACATGTTACGGAACTTACGGAATATACGAGTGTGTTACTAAACATCACGCCGTTTATTTTCACCCCGCCATCGAGTCCGCCTTGCTACAAGAGTAGAAAAAAAATTGCCGAGTGGGAGAATCATAAATTACGGTGTTAAAAAAACGCACGAGAAATCGTTTAGGTAATTCTACTCTGAGCTAACATTTTAACTGTCTACTCAAAGTAACGTAATGAGAGGGACAATTAGGAAGAATAATAAAATAAAGAAAATGAAGAATTTCTGACTTATTTCTAAACGTAGGATATCGTTAACTTGGTGTTATTAATTATTATATATTGCACTGATGATTACTTTCACCAGTGAATGCTGAATATTCTTGTTCTCTATCTAGAGAAAAAAAACTCGGGTAGACGATGAAGTGAAATCATTTATTCCAAGTTAGAAATTGAGTTTACATGTTGACATTTAGAACTCTAGGGCCGAACTGAACATAATATTTTACAAAAACAAACTAGGACAAGACAAAACAAGGATTACATTCGAAATAAACATATTATTTTTAAATTTGAAACCTAAACTCTAAATTGGCTCTATGGCAAAGCATAGAATCTTGCGCTGGCTAACTGCCAGTGCAATATTAGAAAAAATTACTGGTTTCGTGCAAATGAGTTGATTAGATTTTTTTTTCATTTTACTTTACGTGCGTTAGGTTACTTTTACAGACGAGAGAAAGATAGGCTAGGCTAGTAACCAATAGCAATCTGTGTGGAAAAACGGTGTCACAAAACTCCTACCGATCAACTCAAGGGCTTCCCATGAACTCAAGGGCTTCCCGGCCACTTAGCGGTCTCATATCGGCATCTACAAGAAACGGCGACAACCTCTGCCATATTATGACGACCTCTCCGCACAAGTTAGCTTAGTTTGATTTACAGGTACTATCACAGGTGCTGCTTTGAGGAACTAGCATTCATTTTTCCCTGGCCGCCGTCCTATCTTCGCAGCACTCGTCGCAGAGAGACTCAGCGCCCTTTTGTTGTTGACATTGGGCTTTTCAGAACCCATCAGCTCTCAAAATCGTATCTTTGTCGCATTGCCAAGGTGTGGATCTGCCTTCCGGCGAGCTTATTTTCCAAATCCTTTGTCCTGGGTTTCTTTGTGTCAAACATAGCATTAACAGGCTAGACAGCCCCGCAACAGTCAGGAATATCTGCTGGCATCAGTCCGGAATATCTGCTGGCATGTCACCTCACTGAGCGTGGTTTCGCGAGATGATGATGATTTTGGCTCTGTCGACTGCAACATTGTCACAGCTACCTATGTTGATTTACATAAAGAAATAATGTGGACGGCAGGTGCTTGCTCTTCCATTTAGCCAGTATTTCTCTGATCTGTGGTTACCATACTCACGCAGGTGCTAGATTCGCGATGTCAGTCAGCTCTTATGACCAGAATTAGGTGACACCAGTGCTTCCCAGTTTTAGTGCTACATTGAACTTGACCACCACTTCTTATCCGTTTCTGTCAATCTTAACTTAATTGGTGCGGCAAGACTAAGTGCGGGTTTCACCACTTCATAAAAATGTAAATAAGCTTATTACATTAAATTTAGACACGGATGTCCGCACTACTGTTTACTCAGATTGTTCTGAGTGATCGCAGACTATTAGCATCAGTTCTGGTACGATCCACACCGCAGTCCGACATGCATCTAAAATAGTTAAGCAGCATTAAATTATCGAACTAGCAGAATTGTCCAGACTTCATATGTTGTATCTGTGGGCGGGGAAATCGTAAATGTTTCGCATAAATGTCAAAAATAATATTAAATTTACTATCAGCTTGATTTAGCTCGCTCGTGCTATATCGACACTCCAGAGCCAAGAATGAGTTAAAATTGGACTACGTAGGTAACATTCATCACTTGGCTTCAGGTGCCAAGTGGAGGTATTAATAGACATATTTTGCTTTGCATATCATCAACATATTTAAATTAGCAATAATTTTTTATTTTCAATTGAAAAGTCGACCGACTAAATATATTGAAATAAAATAAAAAAACAGGTAGGTATAGAGACTAACGAACAAACAGATTAGATTAGCAAGCTGAAGTGGCAGCAGGCTGGGCACATCTGTCGCAGACCCGGTAACCGCTGGGGTAGACAGGTGCTCGAATAAAGGCCACGTAAAAGCAAACATCGAGTGGGACAGCCCCCGGCTGGACAGAGGACCTAACAAAGGTAGCCGGGAGTGAATGGATGAGAAGAGTGGAAGAACACGTGTGGTGGAATGCCTTGGGAGAGACGTATATCCAGCAGTGGTCCGATACGGGGTGATGGTCATGATGGATGTTACTAATATTACTTAAATTATTATTATTATTTTTATATAGAAAGGGCAACATGTGGCGCCGAACCACCTATAAGGTGTCTAACGACGCCCCAGGATATTCGGTCGGATGTGGGGGCTGCGAATGCCATGCCGCCCTGACAGATGCCTATTTACGCCCCACTTGAAGGACCAGAGTAATATGTGGGCAAGGAGAGCGTTCCACAGTTCACCAGTTCTGCGGAGGAAAGATCTGCAGAACCGATTAGTACGCATCATAAGTCCAGCGTGTAGGTATGCGATCCCTGCCCAGTGCGCGTTGTGCGGAGGTGTAAAGGGGACGGCGATAAGCGATAGACCACGCGCCGACATCCCTACGGCGTTGCAGTGGTTCAAGATCGCGGGACACCTGGGAGTCAGCCACTAGCTAGTCGCACGGCTTGACGCTGGATTTAGCTGGTATTTTGCTGAGCCATCCCACAAGTGCGAGCAGTACTTCAAGCAGGTCGTAATCTGCGATTTATAAAGTCTTTGGCCCGGCGCGTGAAGTACCATCGCACCTTATTGTGTACGCCCAGCTTTTTTGAAGCCAACTCTCGATATGGTGACGAAAGTTTAGGTCGTGCGACAGTTCTACTCGAAGGACCCGAAGTGGTCGCTTAATTTTAGGGGCGTACCTTGAAAGGAAGGAGCTGATGTGAATGACTCTTCTTGTAAACTTGTGTCTTGGGCGCATTCAAGGCCGTGTCTTGGGCGCATTGAAGGCCGTCTCACGGCTCCCAGTCGGGTGCTGTTGCCAACTTTTCCCATATGTTAAAATTTAGCCGTGGTAATAGGCCTCTTGCAGGATCTGGAGATGCCGTTGTATTTTTATGTCCTCTTCAGTTCGGGCACATCGGATCACATCTGGCACGAGATCGCGGCTGTACCAGGGTTGGCTTTTACCATCGAGGCGAACGAAGAAAATATACATTTATCATTCCTCTAACTATCGCTGAAATTATACTGAGTCTAAAATTTAAAAAAATGGGAAATCGTCTCTTATAGTTTCCAGGAAAACCTAAACGAAAATCCTAAGTCTTAAAGTTTTCACGGAAAACGGAATGGTAAGGAACTCTCTCCACGCAAGTTCGACCCGCACTTGACCGCTTTTTATTATCCTACTAATTTAATTTTAGTTTGGCTTTAAATTTTTTCGCTTTGTATGTGTTGTCTATACATATAATAAAATCGTAGAGGTAAGAAAGTCTGTACATTGAATGTATTCGGAAAAAAACTAACCAGGGTGGCTTAAAATGAGATACTGAACATGTTAGAACAGTTTTTAAAATTTTTGTTTGTTTGTTTGTTTGTTTGTTTGTTTGTTTGTTTGTTTGTTTGTCTGTACGCGCATCACGCAAAAACCACTGAACGGAATTAGACGAAACTTTGTATAGTGGCAGTTTATATGCCGGGTTAACATAATACGTAAAAAAAAATAACAAAAATAAAAAAAAATTTACAATTATAAACATTATTGCGCGTTTAAAATCACGTAGTCCAAAGTACATAATTATATCTTGAGAACTGGCAGCAAATACAATTTGAATAAAATATTCATTCGAAATTTAAAAATAAGTAGATACAACGAAAATGACAGTTCTTCTTTTTTATAACTTGAACACAATAGTCTATACATATCTATTCTTTCTATACATATCATAAAATCGTAAATGCAAAAATGTCTATTTGTACGCGCATCTCGCAAAAACCACTGAACGGAATTTGACGAAACTTTTTATAGTGACAGTGTATATCCCGGATGAACATAATAATTAAAAAATGTAATAAAAATCACGTAATCTAAAGTAAAGGTAAAAAACAATTTTAAATGTCATGTTGACAACGGAGAACTGTCATCTCGACGTGAGCTGGCCGGTGACAAATTGTTTGATAAATAAAAATAATAATTAAAAGTCGAAGTTATGTCGCTGTCATTGGTGCAATAAAATTTATGTATCTGTTGCCCGCGGCTTCGCTCGCGTGAAATTCGTATTTAAAAAAAAGAAAGTAAGTAACTAAAGGCGGGCCCGAAGGCGGATCTGCGCTCACGTAAACGATATTCTTTCTCGATGAAAGTAACTAAGGGCGAGGCGGAAGGCGGAGCTGAGTTCAGGAAGAAGAAAAACATTCTTGAAGAAAGTAAGTAACTAAGGGGGAGGCCGAAGGCCGAGCTCTATTCTGGAAGACCATAAACCTTCTCGAAGAAAGTAAGTAACTATGGGCGAGGCCGCAGGCCGAGCTGCGTTTAGGAAGAAGCTAAACCATCTTGAAGAAAGTAAGTAACTAAGGCGAGGCCGAAGGCCGAGCTACGTTCGGATAATTAAAAAACCATCTCGAAGAAAGCAAGCAATTAAGGGCGAGGCCGAAGGCCGAGCTGCGTTCAGGAAGAAGCTAAACCATCTTGAAGAAAGTAAGCAACTAAGGCGAGGCCGAAGGCCGAGCTACGTTCTGACAAATGATAAACCATCTCGAAGAAAGCAAGTAACTAAGGGCGAGGCCGTAGGCCGAGCTGCGTTCAGGAAGAAGCTAAACCATCTCGAATAAAGTTAATTAATATTAAGATTGAGTTAATTTAATTTAAATTTTATTATAAAGTCCACGCTTCTAACGGCAAATATACCGTGCATCCTAGAACCTCGCGGTTATTCCCGGCTGGATGGCAAGAGGCTCGATGCTATCACCTTAGTGCCATGGACTAAGGGTAGTTCTATGGTGTGGGACGCCACTTGTGTTCTCACATTGGCTCCAAGTCACGTTAAGGCATCTTCAAGAGCGGCTGGCGCGGCCGAGGCTGGGGCGGAGAGCCTCAAACGCAGCAAATATAGAAATATAATTCAAGATTTCGAATTTGTTGCGTTTGCGGTTGAAACCCTTGGTCCGTGGAGCAGTGAAGCCAAAAGAGGCTTGAGCTGGTTGACGCAACTGGTGTCCCGCCATCAAGGGCTTATGTACTTCATTCAAAGGGTAAGCCTTGCCATCCAGCGGGATAATGCCGCAAGTGCTCTAAGAACATTTGAAAATGCCCGTTTTGATAGTTATTTTAATGTTTGTTAGGTAGGTTTAATTCTTTAGTTATTAATATTACTTTTTTATTTTTATGAAATAAATAGGTTGAGTAAACGATATTATATTCTATCGAAGAAAGGAAGTCTTTAAGGCGGCCCGAAGGCGGAAGAGTGTTTTTGGTTTACCTGAACGCAGCTCGGCCTTCGGCCTCGCACTTAGTTCCTTCCTTTCTTCCAGAAGGTTTATCGTCTTCCTGAACGCAGCTCGGCCCTCGGCCTCGCCCTTAGTTACTTACATTCTTCTTTGAAATACGAATTTCACGCGAGCGGAGCCGCGGGCTCAGCTAGTTATCAATAAAATTTATTATCTATGTTTATTATAATTATCAGCAATGAGGCCAGCACTCATTCGTATAATATTAATCATGACATATTTTGTGGGTACGTAAATGATAGTTCGGTAAGCCAGTTATTTAGTTATTATAACTTGTTTGTTATGCATTAGTGTGATCCGTAATGAAAGATTAAGGATTGAAGCGATGCCGCAAGATAGATGCTGCTTCGCTTGAATGTTAGAATTTTATTTCAGACCTGCACGATGTAGTCATAATATACGACAGACCGCGAATTACGAAATATATATAAAATCATTCTAAAAATAAGTCAAACGAACACGATTCAAAGATATTTCAGAAGACGCATTAAAATATATAATGTCGTAAAATTCTCGGATGAATGAATGTCGCGCGATTTTGAAAACAAGTCGTCAAGTTGAACTGTGTTTGCGCAACGAAAGTTCCACCTAAGTGACGCGACGTCTTACTCCGACTATAACAGGACAATCCAGGCCAGGATATCTTGACATGTTATGCTTCTTTCTGTGGAAATGTGTTATAATGGGCTGACATCATGAGTATAGAATAAATTGTATACATTTTAAATAAATAAAAAAAATTGTTTATTACTCCTAAATCAGTTCTTCAAACAAAACAAAAGTACGTAGTTATGAGTCATACTGAACGTACCTACTTTTATGTCAATACGGCGAAGTAAACAACTAAAACTGAAACTGTGAAAGAGTGCCCGTAACAGCTACACCTAAACAATGCTACGTAAATATAAATCTAAGCCACAAACAGATCAAACACATCGACAGGCAGGAAGCCACAAGCCACCCCCGGCACAAGCCGCCCGCTAACCGTACGGTTGACCCTGAAGAAAGTTTCGGTCGTGTTATTAGTTTCGGCGAAACAATAAGGTTGACGCGCGGCACATTTGTAATTGTAATACTCCGAATTCTGTCGAGACGAATGTGTGGCGCCAGATCACAGGGATGTCAAATATATAGATCGTTCATTGATTATTAAAAATTGGTTCGCTCGCGAGCCTCCCTCACTCACTACTCATTTTATCGTACATACATTCTTGAACATATTGCGATAAACGATTCATTAAATTACATTACCATTTTGAAAATATACACATTAACAAAAAGGTCATGCATGACACAATACTCGTAGCTCTACGAGCCCACAACTAATCAAGTAGAACCTTTTAGTCTTAGATTATTAATTGGTCTCCGCGCGCTCCGACTAGATACCGCGCTACCTTAAAACAACAGCTCCGTGAATGCGGCAACTCAATATTTCTTGTGTGTGTAAGAAAATGTTGTAGTATGTGTGTGATCCCATAGTCTTTCCTATTGAGACTGGCTCGAGTACCTACGCCGACTTCGGCGTAGTATTTGTTGCCGTATTTTACACGTACACGGGCGGTATCTAGTCGGAGCGCCCGGAGACCTATCAATAATCTAAGCTTTTAGTATTCTGTGTGCATTTTCTCAAAACAAAACAAAAATATATTTGGCGGTGGGCTGGCTAATTTTTTTTCCACAACACATTTTAAGAGATGTCTGTGATACAAGTACACACAAAAAACAACTGTTCCGCGTATGGTTAAATGTTAACCGAGAGAGTTTATTTGAGGCCACGCGATGTGCGACTATGACGAATCTATATATTCAACATCATTTGGCTAGCGTCAGGGGACTAGCGCGCTCTGGAGAAGATTCTTACAGGGCGAGGAACACCCGTGAGCAGGGTTGAAAAAATAACCGGAATTGGATTCCGGAAACGTTTTTTTTTCGTTTCTCCTGCTGATAAATCCCGGATGATGAGAATGATTCAGAATCGAAACCAAATCATTGACATCTACGAACTTCTCGGTCCATAATAATATGTTTTCAGCAACATAACCGGTTAACACCCACTAGTACCAAAAATAGTTTTATTTCTAGAAACTGACACGGTTGGCTATATCACCTACAACATACGTGATGTAAGCCCATAAAACCTTGGTGAACTAGCCGCCATGTCAGTGCTTACCTTTGGTCGAGCCGGCTACACTGAACTGAACGGAAAATGCGAACTATTTACATATTCGTTTCGACCGACCCTTCATTCAGTGCGGTGGTACTAACTCGGGCAGGTTAGTTAATAAGGTAAGAAGGGATGGGACCTACACAGTTTTACGTGGAATCCGAACCACGGTCAGCCTCCAACGGTCAAACGGTCATTCATCCAAGTTCTGATCGCGCCCAGGGGTGCTCTATCCGGTGATCAGAAACAACAGTTGACCGATCGTACCACTGAGCTACCGAGGCTGACTCCCAAAGTTTCTTCTGTGCCTAGTATTTCGTACCTAGTCAAGCGCTACCTTTTTTTTATGTAATCCGTTATGGGTGGCTGAGTCGGAGGGGCCAAAGCACATGCTCCAACGAGCCAATTTCACCTCCGAGAAGGTAGGTGTCATTCCGGACACTTCCCTGGATTGCTGGCAATACTGGATTAGAGGAGAACACAAACGAAACTGATATGCGGCCATCTTACATCCAGTACGGTGGTACCAACATAGTTGGCTACAATTTGAGCCTACCACCTAGTAAGGGGTAAGGGAAGGAACCTACAGTTTTACACCGGTTCCGAACGGTGAAGCAGCAGGTGTACGTAATTTTTTCGTCAGAAAACACATTTGTACACACCGACCGGATCCGAACCTCGGACCTAACACATGAGAAGCCAATGCTCAAACCACTCGGCCACCCGCCGCTTTTTTACTAAGCTAATTATGCAGTGAGAACCTAAAAATATTATTTCATTAGCTAAGGTCTCCTTTACAGTGTAGTAGGTTTTCCTTACAAGCGTTGATTTTATGTCAACAAAATATCGTTGAGACGTTTTACTTCAAACAGACTGATTGATGTTTCTCGTAAACCACCTGTGAGTTTGAAGGACGTACCTGCAGAATCAATAAATATTTAATTGTAGGCGTAATATTTAGTGAAAGCAATAATACTCTCCTTGACGAGAAGGAGTATTGTATTTTTTATCTATTATGTAAAATTACGTGGCTATAACACGATGGACGTCACGAAAACATCGGTTTTCAGAATAATTATTATTTAGAGAGCATCATTTGCGATTTCTTCTTTCGAGTCAACTTTATTCAATTGCGTTTTAGCCTCTTTGTTGGGAAACATCAATCGGGAGAAAACGATTTTTGTTAGTGCTGAGCTGAAGGCTTCCGATGATGAACCGTATTCCGATAGCCCGGTTCCGGTTCTTTCATATCCCTACACGAGAGTGTTTTGCTAGTTCGGAGGGAGAGGGATTATGCGAAAGCTTGCGGTTTATTGCGTGTCTCGCAGTCCCAGTTCCAGCCACCCTGTATCCTCAGGGATCAACGCAGGCAGCATTTACTATTGCGAACGAACTTAGTAGATGAGCATTATTTTACGTGGCGGTTGGTTATTTATTAATACTTATGGATTAGTCACTTGATCCTGTACACGAGATATGCCATATATTATGAAAGAGTTCCCTTGCCTCTTACTAGGTGGTTTTGGTACCACCGTACTGGATGTAAGATGGCCTTTTATATGGATATGGATTTTATAAATTGTTATCGTGACTGCCCAAGAATCTTCTCGCTATATGCACATGTGGCTCCGCGTTCGGCCGAATAACGACTTAATAGGAAGCTTGTGCGTGGTATTACTATTTTGGGTCGCTCGAGGCCTCAATGTACCGCCCGTACCGAATTAGTATGGCATGGTTCCCTATAAAGAAAATAGATGCTATGACTATGTCTTACAATAATAAACTGTATATAACCCTCACCCGCTAATCGCGATTGTGGTTACGAAGATAATCTCATACAGGAAGTAGGTGCCTATATGTAGATATGACTAACAACCCTTTTGAAACAATGAAGCTGGATCTTGTCTAAGTAGAACAATGAAGGGGCCGATATAAATGATGATGGGATGATGGGCTTACGATGGACGGGGTGGAGTAGAAGCATTGAATAATTACACAACGCTAAGTTTTGTCATTAGTTAGGCACAGAGTATCAAACATAAATTTTTCATAAATTACATAAGTTATATCGTTTCGGTGTGTACATACACATAATCCTAAGGTACACACCGAAACGATGTAACTATGTATGTATATATGAAAGTATGACGTTTTGGGTTAAAATCCAGGAAAACCAAGATCGCTTGGAAATTTCCAATTTCTCTTGTCTTCAACATCTTTATTCGCGAATATTTTTCTTTTAGTTATCCAGAACTGTGCCCTCGGCTACTATCACCTTAAGGATATCGTGCTTAGCCTGTAGCCATCGGGAAATATATCAATTGCATTCGTGAAAACCTCATCCAAATCGGTTGTCTCGACTTACAAGCGAACAGGCAACTGTCGCTGCATTTTACGATATTACTAGCTGCTCTTTCGGCTTTTCTTCTCGGAGATTGTACCCCGTGCGAATTGATAGAGTAGTTTTCGACTTATAAGCGAACATAGAACCGACGCGACGATGGCGCGAGTTTTGGCGTATAATACAGATTTTCCGCTATAATAGTTCGGATTTAGGGATTAAACTACAAATAAACAGTTCTGAACCATTTATAGAATAATTCCCCACAAAACAAATGGCATGCATTATATAAAAGGAAGAAAGTGCTCATTGGAATTTAATGGATTCGGGCACACATTTGCATCGACCCGTCCACACAAACCGATTCTCCATTCAACAAAATGAATATTCAATCGATCTCATCGGTTTGGGGCCCGTCTCTTTGCTGACATTTTCATTCATTGGGATAACTCGTTAAGTGTTTTCGCAGCTGCGGGCGGTCGATCAGTTCTATTAAACAAATTAGTAAATATATTCAAATACCTGCCATTTTAAGTGACACGAAAACACGGTCTGTTGTCTTATTCAAGAAGACTGTACCTTCCAAAACATTCAACTTCTTTCGTGACCGAACCACCAGACAGGCGGAACGCAATGCACAGATTCCTCTCTACTCACAAATTTCAATATACCTCACCATAAAGGTAGCACCGCACATGAGGCACTGAAATGCATCGGAGCGGTGCGGCACGCGGCACGCCGGCAAAATATTCTTTGTATATGCAATTTTTTCATACAATTGCATCAGTCTGAAAATCTCACTGCGCGGCAGGACGCGGCAGCGGCGTTTCGTGTCCCGGTAAAGCAGTTCGTATGAACTAGTATGAACAAATGAGTGCCGCGCCCTGCCGTTAACGCGCCGCGCCGCTCCGCTGTCGCTAGGTGCGGTCTCAGCTTAACGATTAATAAATTTCGTGTTTCGATCGCAACCCACAGGTTTATCTACGAGATGCCGCAGAACACCTTCATTTGAATTTCGAATGGGATTATCCGGGTTGTCCGCGTCATCGCCACCCGCCACTGTCACCGGCCGCCACCGCCGGGACCGTTCGCCGCAGGGACCGTTGACCGCGGCTGCCGGCTTTCCTCAGTAATATGCGGAGTTGGGTAGGTCATTAAGGAGCACCTAAGTCGTCTGCGGTCGAGCGCCTGGGGGCGAGACGGGGCGGGGAAAGTAGCGGTCAAGTGGCGGACTGGCGGTATACACTGAAACTACATTAGTGGCAACACTCACTTTTCCTCGCTTACTACGTTTCAATTTGTAGACGTGGCCATGAAATCAGCTTCGCAGACAATAGTGAAAAGCTGAGACTTGTGAGGGCCCCCTTTTTGTCGCTATGTATTTTTCTTGTCTAACTACTTTTATTGTGTACTGCTTTAAATATAAAAAAAAATATTGGTTTCATGTAAGTACATAGATGTGTACACACATACGTGGATGTACCTATAGAGCGTAGGCTTGTTCACCACGAGGAGTGCTCAGTTAGACTTTTTTATGGAATTTGACATGGTTGGCTACATCACCTACTACACCAGTGATGTCACCTCATAACACCTTGGTGAACTAGGTGCCAAGTCAGTGCCCTCTTTAGGCGATTCTTGCAAGTACTGATTGTGACAACTTTTGCATCCAACTATATCTACATTCTGGCGTGAGGCAGTTTTACGTTACTTTCGCTCTTTTGACATAGAAAACAGTATTTTTTTGAATAATATAGAAAGCATTATGTGTACCTTCGATCATCTACGATGTGTACGTCTAATTTGAGACGTTTCGTCTTATAATGAGACTACATATATTTTTATATAAACCAGTTTATATTCGGCAAATGTTTCAAGATTGCTGTCCGACCGATGTTATATACGAGCGCCATTTATTATTTACGATCTGCTCTTAATTTAGAAGTCCACACGTCGAGGACAAGCGGAGTCCAGGCTTGTCCAGGAGTTTATGACGTGACGACTATGTCTCGCTCGTAACAAACAATCTTTACGACCTTTTCCACTGCACACTACATCGCAGTACGCTGTGACGTGGCCAAGTTGGATATTTATTCGGATGTTGTATAGAACATGACGTATTTGGCTACTTCACCTGCTACACACATTCTGTCTGGTCATTTGATTGCAAGGAAACACCGAAGGTAAGCACTCACATGGCACCTAGTTCACCAAGGTGCTATGGACTCACATCACGGGTGTTGTAGGTGATGTAGCCAACCGTGTCAGTATTCATAAAAAAAAGGATAGGGTCTCCTTTCATGTTATTATACGTACTTATACTATCTCGTATGTAAACACTGACATGCTATGTACAATGTTTGTGATTGGGCTTTCGAGTAGTCATCGTTTCTTTGTCGCACCGCTGTTGTGTGGAACTGTCTTCCGGTGAGTGTTTCCCGAATCCTTTAATATGGGTGTCTTCAAATGTCGTACTAACAGGCTAGACAGATGGCGCCTCACTGACCGTGGTTTCGCGAGGAGAGGTGATTTTGGCTTTGTCGACTGCAGCATTGGTCCCTCGGCACAGCCACCCATGATGGTTTACATAAATAATAATAATGACTTTTGTATCTATCTATTATATCTAACATTTGTTGGTCTGCGGGTTTGCAGTATGCCATACGACGGGTGCCTTTATGATATAATGCTATTGTGACGAGGACTTTGGCAGAATTATCGAAGTTACAGAAAAATGGGAGCGGAGTTGCGGGCATAGCTATTTAATTGATAATGTAGAGACCCAGACATCGAGATATCGATATTAGACAATGAAATGTTTCAAAATAATAATGTCCTGTGGGTATAATGCTCCGACCAGCCAATAGCACCTCAAAAAATGTGCCATACCGGAGACTTCCCCTTTGATTGCTTGCTGTACTGGACTAGTGGAGAACACAACCAAGGCTGCTACGCGGTCATCATACGTACACTACGGTGTTACCAACCCAGTAGGCTACAATTTGAGCCTACCACCTTGTAAAGCTGCGACCGTCTCGTCGGCGCGACGCGGCGCGACACAAATTTGTTCATACTAATTGCCTGCCGGCATGTCCTGTTACGGGGTGCGACTGTCGACTTCATACAATTTTATACAATTAGAATTTATTTGTGCCGCGGCAAGGGAAAGGACCTACAGTTTTACACCTCTGTGAAGCAGCAGATGTATTAAGGTATGTATATGTACATACATTTTTCCATCAGAAAAAATTGGTGTACGTCGGTCGAATTCGAACCTCGGAACTTGAGATCAAGAGACCGAGCGAAGATCGCGCCAACCACCCGCCGCTAAATAAATGATTATACAATACCGAATGGTTCATGGTTCAATGGTTCAGGTACATGTTGTATGTAGCGTGTAGCGCTTTGTCCTCTAAACGTACAAGTCAACATCACAACTCCGTAACTTTTACGAGTGCGGGACCCTCGCATATAATCCACCTGCTGCCGGATTCGTGAAAACATTGTCTATCCTTCTCTAACTAAGATGTTCTTTCTCGCTCTTTCAATTAGAATCAAGTTTGAGGTTCTAACTTAATAAGCTTGCGGGCAACCTTCCCGACTTTGGTATCGAAAGGGCATAGCCATCCTAACTTGGGAAGCGCAAAATCTGTGTGATGTCGTCGTCGATTATATGTTCCCTTATTACAAGTCGAGAATTACTTAATCAATCCACATGGGGTTTTCCTATGGTTGCCTGGCACATCTAAGGATGGTTACAGGTTATTTTGCTGCTACTACTACTAATACTAGAATCTGAGAGAGCGAAGTCTGCATAATTGAGTAACTATAGACATTGGACAATGGACATTGGACAGACATTTCTACGATTTGGAAAATAATTCCAAATCGTAAAAATGTCTGTGAGCACTGAACATTCACAATGAAGTACATATACCTTCCCAGCTCAGAATTTATAGACTCTAATGTCTGTCTCGGCTCCCGCTAAAGTGACCGCATAAATGTGACTATTTTTCATACGAAATCCTGTAATTATAAACTTTATCCCTGAAATTAAAATATACGTCATTGCACCAAAGAAGGGACAAAAGGCGGACTTAAAGCCTAAAGGCAATATCTACCAGTCGTGCCTGGGATTGTGGGTAAGGTTCAACGTATGTATGTGACTGCTCTATTTCATAAAAAAAAAATCCGCTTAGTACCCGGTACATTGTCGTGGTGGAATTCAATAGAATTTTACGAGGGTATACAAATATATACCACATATTATATCACAACTAACAATCATTGTGCTTTATTTATTTCTAACGATGCCCTCATACCTACAGGAACACCGACAAACTACACTATGATTCCTTCTCCCAAACCACTTGTACTTTTCTAACAAAATGGAAAAATAAAAGAAAAGGACCTAATAAGGAAGACAACGGTACACCGGTAAGGCTTTTATCAAAGTCAACAAAGTAATTATCAAGTTGAAACAACCTAAGTCGCGGCTTAAGAAGGGCCTCATGAAGTGGCAGAATAGAATACTTACACAAAGTAGCCTGTAAAGATGACTTTAGGTTGTGTGACTACAGTTTGGAAGTTTAGAGTTTCAGTTTGACTTCTTGAGGTGTTCTAACGTTCATAATTTGGGTTTTCCGTCAGGCTTCTTCAAATTAGGTACACATTAAGCTCTCAGTTTGCAGCGTTTAAATTTTGTTAACTTTTAAAATCTGTTCACTTTTCGTATTTGCATTTTTATAGGGGAACATTTGATTAAACACAAAAGTTTATTAACAATTGATTATGCAATGACTACCAATATTTTAAGGGAGAGTTCTGTAGGTTAAATAGACAACTTTGCCTATTGTTATTTTTTTTATCTAAAACGCTGTGTGTCAGTCGTCAAAAAATCATGATCCCCATAAATTTTTTTGTCGGTTTTTCAATTTTTATACTCTAAAAAGCGAATGTTTATTTCTAAGATGTTCAAACTTTAGTCATAGCACGCACAAACTTACTTAAAATGTACTTAACGAAATATACTTAAAATGTTTTTTATGCTTGCCCGTTTTTTTATTAACACGTTTTCGCATTTTCGCGATAAAATAACAGCGCGATTAATAAATCATTGTAGTACGTGCTGGAATGAAAGTTTTATTAATATTTTCAAATGTTTTAAATGCCAATCAGTAGGCATTGCACTTATGCCAGCATTGCATACACGTTCTTTTTCACCATCTTAATGGGTAAGTTAATTGTGTTTACTCCTGTTTCTGTAGGTAACCGGACCACTAAAATTGATATAAGACTTTTATAAAATTTAAATTATAGTCCATGCCCTCATACATAAGTCTACGTGAACATAGAGGTAAAGCCGGCAGCTATAAAACTTTTCTGCTCTCAGCAGCAGCTCTTTATAGAACTCACGAAAACATACTTTTTTGGGAATATATATATTTTAATATTCTGAAGTGGTAACCGCGGAGATTGAATTCCTTGGAGGAAACGAGATTTGAATAAATCGTTTTTCTTTTCTTTTCAGAGTTTCATTAAAATACTCAACACGCAGCAATTGGCCCCAAACCGTTCGGAATGATTTGAGACCGATTTAATTCAGGGTAAAATGAAGCGGTTGCACGGCGAAATATCAGGAATATTGAATTCATCGCTTGCGATGTTATTATACCCAACATACTAGGTACGAAATAGTAAGATAGGTATGCTAAATAAATTGCTGAACTTTTTAGAAGATCTTTTGAATTAGCATTTGCTTAAACTAGGCAAGATGAATCAAGTCAAACTTTTTTATGGGAAGCGCGACATGTGGCCAAGGCCGGACTTAGAGACCCAGAGGCCCTAGGCACTTAACATTTGGGGCCCCCATCCCGAAGCCATTTTGGAAATTTTGAACATAAAATGCTTAGTACAGAAAATATAATAAAAAAAAAAATTGGGGGAAAATTTGCTTATTATTTGAGTGTTTGAAAAAAAATGTGCCATTTTTTTAATCCAAATTCTATTTACGCCTGCCGTCGCATCGGGCAGGTGATCGGGATCCCTGGGTGGGTGGGGCCCCTAGGCTAGCTGGGCCCCTAGGCCGGGGCCTTGTAGGCCTAGGGGGAAATCCGGGCCTGCATGTGGCGCCGAGCTATCCATAAGGCGTCTAACACGCCCAGGGACATTCGGTCTTATGCGTGGATTGCAAATACCACGTCGGCCTTTTCGCCGAACAGAATTAATATAGCGTTCTCTCTTTCGCACTTTTGTATTCAAGTGAAAGGGACATAATGACTGCATTTATTTTATTGGTCAAGTGGGCGTAGTCAATAGCTAATAGTGTCAAGTATAGTTTATATTTAGGTACCTAGTACTTCGGGGCTTGTTACAGCACAGCGGAATCTAATTATATTCCCGTTGGTGTTTTATTTTATTTTATTCAGGTAGTCAACAGCCTGATTCAACACTATTTACAAATACGCTTATGAAAGAATATAGGCCAATAAAATTATAGACTACCCATAATTTAGCTTGATGGGAGTAGGTCGTTATTCGAATTTTATATTAAATATTAATATTAATTTTAAGTATATTTTTTGTTTTATTTATTTTTTATTATTGATAGTTATTGCGCTTTGGCCTAGATAGTTGAAGAACATTTACAATAAATCTCAATTATAATTTTAATAGAATTTCTGCCATAAGAAAAGGCGAGAAATCTCAGTAAAACTGGTAAATACTTTTAATACACTCAGTATTAATGCTCCAAAATAAACAAAGTATTTGTCTGACTGAGTCAAGCACACCTGCCCGTTTCATGTGAGCACCTCTTAGCATTCCGGCTGTATGCAACGGGCGATGTTGTATTCCAAATCCTAGCGATACATCTAAACATAAATTAGAATATTTAAGAATAGTTTCTTTATAAGTTTTTCTATGAATTGTTATTTACACTTTATAAATATATATTTTTTATAATTAAATACTAACAACTTTTTGTTGCTTTATTTCTGATGTAAGTACACATATTCCAGTAATAACAATAAAAAACACATTCATTGAAATATTTCGCCCCGATGTCGTCGGTGGCGTCTTCAGTCAAGTGAAAAATAATGATTTGATAGATATGTTTTTTAAATATTTTCTTCCTTTTTTTCTTTTTTTTTAATATTGTTAAAATTAAATAAATATTGTTAGAATTGTTAAAATATTACGTGCCATTGGTGTTGGTCCCATGGACAATATTATGTTATGTAGACATAACTATAGAATAGTAGTTATTTTTTAGGATACCAATATGACAAAAAAATACCCTTAGTTATCAAAATATTATTATATATTTTTTATTTCCTTTATTTCACATTTTAAAAAAATATATTTATTTTACATATATTATACAAAAGTAATAAAAATATACAAAATTAATACAAAAATTTAAAACGGTAATACCGCCGGCGGCGGGAGACAAGCCTCCAAGCGCGCCGCGGCGGGTGCAGGCCGTGGCTACGGAGCTCTCCGAGACGACGCGAGACTAGCTTCGAGCGATGAGTGGTGGTATTAAACACGTAGGCCACCACCACCCCCATCTCGGAGAGCTCCGTATCCACCGGACTGCACGGTGATGTCGTCGCGCAGCTCTTTCACATATCTCGTTCTTCGCCCGCGCATCGCCTCACAGTTGCACTGCACCACCGGTAGCGGGGGCACTAGACAGGACGCAAGGTCTCGATGACCCCAAGCTGGCCGGTGGTGGACGTCGTCCTCGCCGTAGTTCTTGTGGCTCGACCGACGTCAACGCTCCATCTTCGTCGTCGATGATATGCACCGACGACGGCGTGGAGCAATTATTTTTTTATTATTATTAATTACTAGCTGTTGCCCGCGGCTTCGCTCGCGTGAAATTCGTACTTCAAAGAAGAATCTAAGTAACTAAGGGCGAGGCCGAAAGCCGAGCTGCGTTCAGGTAAACGATAAATCTTCTCAAATAAAGTAAGCAACTAACGGCGAGGCCGAAGGCCCAGCTGCATCCTGAAAGACAATAAACCTTCTCGAAGAAAGTAAGTAACTAAGGGCGAGGCCGAAGGCCGAGCTGCGTTCAGGAAGACGATAAACCTTCTCGAAGAAAGTAAGTAACTAAGGGCGAGGCCAAGGCCGAGCTGCGTTCAGGTAAACCAAAAACCCTCTTCTGCCTTCGGGCCTCGCCTTAAATGACCTCCTTTCTTCGATAGCATATAATATCGTTTACTCCATCTATTTATTTAATAAAATATATAAAAAAGTAATATTAATAACTAAATAATTAAAACCTACCTAACAAACATTAAAATAACTATCATAAAATGGGCGTTTTCAAATGTTCCTAGAACACTTGCGGCATTACCCCGCTGGATGGCAAAGCTTACCGTTTGAATGAAGTAGGCCCTTGATTGCGGGACACCAGTTGCGTCCACCAGCAGAGACCCAAGCCTCTTCAAGAAGCTTTTGGCTTCAATGACTGCTCCACGGACCGAGGGTTTCAACCGCAAACGCAACAAATTCGAAATCTTGAATTATATATCTATAATATTTATTGCGTTTGAGGCTGTCCGCCCAGGCCTCGGCCGCGCCGGCCGGTCTTGAAGATACCCGAACGTGACTTGGAGCCAATGTGAGAACACAAATGGCGTCCCACATCAAAGACCTACCCTTGGCCCATGGAAATAAGGTGATACCATCGGGCCTCTTGCCATCCAGTCGGGAATAACCGCAAGGTTTTAGGATGCACGGTATGTTTGCCGTCAGAAGCGTGGGCTTTATAATAAAATTTAAATTAATTTAACTCAATCTTAATATCGCTTAGTTACCTACTTTATTCGAGATGGTTTAGCTTCATCCAGAACGCAGATCGGCCTTCGGCCTCGCCTTAGTTACTTACTTTCTTCAAGAAGGTTTACCTTCTTCCTGAACGCAGCTCGGCCTTCGGCCTAGCCCTTAGTTACTTGCTTTCTTCGAGATGGTTTAGCTTCTTCCCGAATGCAGCTCGGCCTTCACCCTCGCCCTTATTTACTTGCTTTCTTCAAGATGTTTTATTATTTATCAGAATGTAGCTCGGCCTTCGGCCTCGCTTTAGTTACTCACTTTCTTCAAGATGGTTTAGCTTTTTCCTGAACGCAGCTCGGCCCTCGGCCTCGCCCTTAGTTACTTCCTTTCTTCGATATGGTTTATTATTTATCAGAACGAAGCTCGGCCTTCGGCCTCGCCTTAGCTACTTACTTTCTTCAATATGGTTTAGCTTCTTCCTGAACGCAGCTCGGCCTTCGGCCTCGCCCTTAGTTAATTGCTTTCTTCGATATGGTTTATTATTTATCAGAATGTAGCTCGGCCTTCGGCCTCGCCTTAGTTACTTACTTTCTTCAAGATGGTTCAGCTTCTTCCTGAACGCAGCTCGGTCTTCGGCCTCGCCCTAGTTACTCGCTTTCTCCGAGATGGTTTATTATTTATCAGAACGTAGCTCGGCCTTCGGCCACGCCTTAGTTACTTACTTTCTTCAAGATGGTTTAGCTTCTTCCTGAACGCAGCTCGGCCTGCGGCCTGCCCATATTTACTTACTTCATTCAAGAAAGAATATTTTTTTTCTTCCTGAACTCAGCTCCGACTTCCGCCTCGCCCTTAGTTACTTTCATCGAGAAAGAATATCGTTTACGTGAGCGCAGATCCGCCTTCGGCTCCGCCTTTAGTTACTTACTTTTTTTTTAATACGAATTTGACGCTAGCGAAGCCGCGGGCAACAGAAATATAAATTGCACCAATGACAGCGACATAAGTTCGACCTAAAATTTTTTTATTTTTTATTTATCAAACATTTTGTCACCGGCCAGCTCACGTCGAGATGACAGTTCTCCGTTGTCAACTTGTCATTTAAATTTTATAATAATTTTAATTTTTATTATATTTTTTTGTTTATTATGTGTAATAACCTCTACCCTATACCTATTGTTTTTCCTTAGATATTAAAGGCAGAATTATCAAAAATCAACTCTTTAGCTCTAGAACAACTAGAATATAAAGAATCGAAATATGGCCAGCGTATAACTTTCAAGTGATCTCTAGGTTTGTCAGAAACAGTGTCGCTAATTCGTACACATAATTCCTGTAAAATGGACCCAATTATTACTTCCTTTTCAGGAAGCCGTTGTGTACCGTAATAACTCAGAGTACTAACTCTCATTTCCTAAATCTATTCTAGTAAATTCTAATATCAACATTAAAGCACTTACCAAACTAATTGCTCATTCATCTATAGTCATTAAATCCTTCTGGTTTCCCTCTGTGTTCTATGTGCACGCTTCGACAGCGCGCTCACGTACCTTGCTTGCGAGCTTGTGAGACCCGCCAAAATTCAAAATGAAAGTGTTCTGATGTTTGTGTTATTGTTATTATTAAATTATGATCAATGTATTACTTGATAGCTTAATTTTGTTGTGCTGTTCAATAGATGAAATCTATTATTTTATATTTTCTTCTAAATTTTAGAACTTCAACAATACAAACTTTTATTGACCCCTTTTGAAGGGGTTTGTGGAACTGGCCCCACTAAATTCGTATGGACCCTCGGTCCATACGATATTTATCCATCGCCAGTCCCCGTGACTCCCAACGCAGATAAATTTGTACTTAAGCTACAAATTTATTATTTGTCCCTAGGAGTCCCCGTTTTCTGATCTGTACAAAATATACATCTTCAGACAGATTTACCAATTTAATCTCGTAGTGTTATGTTGGAGTTCAAAAGATATTCTTTTGTCCTCCCTAAAGGCATAAGTGTATGCTTTTAATTGTGAGTGTATAGTGTATATGTTATGGTTTATATTTCTGTGGCTATCTATTGATATACCTACAGAAATTGTTTTATTCCAAATGATGCGGTCAGGGGTCCACCTTTCACCGAAATCAATTAGGAATATTTTCTTAAGGGTTTATTAAAATGGTGTGCTGGTCATAATCTACATAACCTATACAGGTATATTTAAACCTGATTTACGCAATCTCCCTACGTCCTAAAACGTAACTAGCCAGTATGTTGCATATGCATATATATTACAAAATTTACCTTTGAATTCCACTATCCTAACCGGTCTGACACGATTCACTAAAATCACCTTAAATAAAACACCATTACAAATAGAATAGCGTAAAACAATAAATTCAAACGAAACCACAACACCCGCCACTGAATCTAATCGCGAAGTTAACACTTAATAAAAATATACTTTTATATCAAAATACGGTAAAACCACTGATTTTACATATTTAAATTCGACATATTTTTTAATAATTACGCGTGGTTCAAACACTCTTATATACGTATGATTTACGAATTTAAAGATCGGGTTTTGTTTCTTTTAATCTTCTCTATATTTTAAAATACCTTCCCAATGTACTAGTCCTCATGGCAGGCCAGTTCGGACATAGTGTCATTGTAAAAGTTCTTTGGAAATCCTTCCATCACCAGTCAAGATTCCAGAATCCAGCTCAACCTTCATCCAGAACTCAAAAGGCTCAAAAAGAACATCCAAAATATAATTCGCAACCTAGTTGAAAATTCCTATATCACCCCCAAAATTACAAAATCCAGCTCAACCTTCATTTGCAACTCCGAAAGCTTTACAGAAATTCCCACACTAAAATTCACGAATCAAACAAACTCTATTCACTGACTTCCTTTATGTACGTGAAATTTATGATCAGGTCACAGTCCATTATATTTTAATATAAAATAAAACCTTCCCAATGTACCTGTCCTCATGGTAGGCCAGTTCGGACATAGTGTCATTGTAAAAGTTCTTTGGAAGTCCTTCCATCACCAGTCAAGATTCCAGAATCCAGCTCGACCTTCATCCAGAACTCAAAAGGCTCAAAAAGAACATCCAAAATATTTTCCGTAAAACTAGTTGAAAACCCCTATATCACCCCCAAAATTACAAAATCCAGCTCAACCTTCATTTGCAACTCCGAAAGCTTTACAGAAATTCCCACACTAAAATTTACGAAACAAACAAACTTTATTCACCGGTTTTTACAAAATCATTTATGAACTAAGAAAACCTTCCCAATGTACCAGTCCTCATGGTAGGCCAGTTCGGACATAGTGTCATTGTAAAAGTTCTTTGGAAGTCCTTCCATCACCAGTCAAGATTCCAGAATCCAGCTCGACCTTCATCCAGAACTCAAAAGGCTCAAAA
This sequence comes from Nematopogon swammerdamellus, assembly GCA_946902875.1. NCBI lineage: Eukaryota > Metazoa > Arthropoda > Insecta > Lepidoptera > Adelidae > Nematopogon > Nematopogon swammerdamellus. Next base: position 8,351,741 of record OX336340.1, on the reverse strand, counting down.
AGAACATCCAAAATATTTTCCGTAAAACTAGTTGAAAACCCCTATATCACCCCCAAAATTACAAAATCCAGCTCAACCTTCATTTGCAACTCCGAAAGCTTTACAGAAATTCCCACACTAATATTCACGAAATTAAACTAATTTCAATCACCGGGGTTTTTTACCAAATTCATTTACTAAGAAAACCCAATCAAAAATACACGCGAGCGAAGCCGAGTGAAATTATTCACTAGGAAAACCCAATCGAAAATACACGCGAGCGAAGCCGAGCGATACTTCTTTCCCGAACTTATTCGAAAACTCACGCGAGCGAAGCCGTACTAACTTTCGTACCTGGGCTCTCGCTAAATACGCACGACCGTCTCCTTCGACTCCCAAAACAGACTGAACTCTCCACGCTCCCCTCCCTCTCCTTTTATAATCTTTCCTCGTGTCACAATCCTGACACGCAGGAACAAATCGAACGGTGGCCTCCTAGTATGGCCATGACACGTTCGTGTCACGGAGCGCGATTTTGTATGGAGATTGAATTTCGATTTTTAGTATGGGCTGGACACGTTTGTGTCACGCAGGAACAAATCGATCGGCTGCCTCGTAGTATGGCCGTGTCACGTTTCTGTCCGGACTCGTAATTTTGTATGGAGGATAATTTTATGTTTTTAGTATGAACTGGACACGTTTGTGACACGATATAAATTCGATTTTGGAGGGAAAACAAACCCTCTTCGTACCTTCCACATGGTACCTAAAGCTGTTTCGCTCGTCAGCGATGCGATTTACCTCTACTTCGGGGGTTTTAACACCACTTCCCCGCACCCATTGTGCATCTCCGCATGCAGAGAACTGTTGCTTTTGTTATATAAATTAATTGATGTTATTACATGTGCTCTATTAATAAATCGACTTTTAGCGCCATAACGGAGTGTTTTATTTATATATTTTTGTTTAATATCGTCTATATTCTTCGAGTATTTTCATTTAAAATGCTAACGTTCCAAGTTGTTAGTTTTCTTATTGTCTATATATTAATTCCTGTACATGCGTGATACCATCTTCCGTGTTTGATAATACTATTCATGTACGGAACCTGGACACGCAGAAACCAATCGAAATCTCCTTACCATCGTCGTGTTTTATTCATGTCAGGACACGAAACCATTCCTTCATACTAACACCGCTTAACGAAAACCCCTCCCGCACCGCTTGACAAATTACCTCAGGTCGCTCCGCCTCGCCCCGCGGCCCACGCGCGCCCGCAGCTCGGTAATACCTCACCCCTTGTCTTGTTTACCTCATACCTCTCTCCGCCCCGCGCGCACGCTCCAACGGATATTTATTTGAATGTTGGCGTCATACTCAATGAAACGTTGTTTTGTTTTATTTTATGTTTTTGTTTAATAACTGGTACTTTGTTTATATACTCTTCCCTTTATAAAATGTTTAGTGTATTAGTTTGAATCATTAATAAATAATTATTAAAATAATTTTAGACCCTGTGCGATATCTTCACAGAGATCACGAAACTTCAAATTCCCATAAACTCCGTCATGTCCAGATTCCAGACACGCAGGAACAAATAGACCAGCGACCTCATAGTATGGCCGTGTCACATTCGTGTCCTGACACGAATTTAGTATGGAGATTAAATTGAATCATTAGTATGGACTCGACACGAATCGGACACGCAGGAACAAATCGAACGGCGCCCTCTTAGTATGGCCGTGACACGTTCTTGACACGCAGGAACTAAACGCTCGGTTGCCTCGTAGTATGGCCGTGACACGTTCGTGTCACAGAGCGAAATTTCGTATGGAGATAGAATTTAATTTTTAGTATGGGCTGGACACGGTTGTGACACGCTCGAACAAATCGAACGGTGGCCTCGTAGTATGGCCGTGTCACATTCGTGTCCTGATACTATTTTAGTATGGAGATAAAATTAGATTAATTAGTATGTGCTGGACACGGTTGTGTCATGCAGGAACAAATCGAACGGCGGCCTCGTAGTATGGCCGTGTCACATTCGTGTCCTGACACAAATTTAGTATGGAAATAAAAATAAATTATTAGTATGAGCTTGTCACGTTTCTGACACATAGGAACAAAACGTACGGTGGCCCCGCAGTATGAGCGTGTCACGATCGTGTCTTGACAATAATTCATTCTTTCATACTAACAACTCGCAGCGAAATAATCACTACTCGCGCTCCTTGACTCGCTACCTCATGCCGCGCTCAAACGGCGTGATGATACCGCGATCTCTGACCCCGCGCCCGCAAGACGCGCGCCTTCTTACCTCACCTCTCCGCCGTTTCGTACGCGCCCATGTCTTGTTCCCCTCTCACCGCGTGTCAGGATTACCTCATGCTACCTTCCCCGCCTCGGCGCTCTATAGTGTTTTATATGCGAACCAACTGATGTTATTATATTTCTTGTTTGTCTAATTGCGCGTCGTATTGTAATGGCCGTTCGCGCCATTTTATTTCTTAGTGGAGTGTGCAGTCACGATTGAATTTATTAGGTGATTAGTTAAATTGTAATATAAATTATTTTGTTAATGAAACGTTTTAATGTTCTATAATTTAGCTTTGAATTACTATTGGCTATATATTTATCTTTTTTACCTTGTGTGATTCCATCACAGTCGCCCGCATAGAGGTTCGTAACGAAGCAAAGTCAACGGAACCTCATTCCGTGACGCTTGATCTCGTTAAGAAGCTATATACATTATGATCTTGAAAATTACTTCTTCTTTGTTAGGGTTTTATTGTTCCCTTCCAAGAAGTTTGTATATATAATTATTTATCACTGTTAGGGTTCAAGTTCCCTTCCAGAGACCCCCTTCTTCTATAATTTTTAATTTGTGTGTTTTTTTTTTTCAACACCATCTGTCCAAGTGCTTTAGGAAGTTCTTACCCTCCAGCTTAGGATTTATCTCCCTTAGCTTAAAGAGAAAAGATTTTTAGAATGCATACCACAACCTTACCACCTCCGGCTTAGACCATGTTTGCACTCTTTCCCTTATCTTCCATTTGCAGCTCGTGCCAATACTACATTAAACAAATATTTTAGTGTAATTGATTTAGTTTATTATTAATAAATCTAGGAATTTAGGCAAAAGTTATCACCTCAAAGCCTTAGATCCCTATATTCTGCCTCTAACAGATTTCCCAACAGTGCAGGAACCTCTAGTCTCATCCTTTACCGTATGGGCCGAAACAGAACATCACCGCTTACAGTGCAATACACACCTTACCACCTCCGGCTTAGGCTATGCAAGCAGTTCGGCAGGACAGAACTGGTCCGTGAAGAACACATAACACACCTTACCACCTCCGGCTTAGGCTATGCATGTATCCTAGCACAACAAGCTTCCATTAAAGGCAGAGTAGTCGGGATACATATTTTCAAAAGACTTCGAAATCGACTCATGCATCATTTTGGATCCTAACTCACCTATTGACGAATAGACGGACTCGGTATGCTTGTAAACGATTCTACTTTAACTCCTCCAACATTTCTCCGGTTAATGATTTCAAACCAAATACTACACTCATTCACTGTAAATAGACCAGAAAATGTCATCCTGAACTTCCAACGCTCCATTTTTTTGTGTTCGGAACGCCTTTAGTAGACGATGTCATAATCCCTCCCCAGCGTGAGTCAGACTCAGTAAAATGTAAAGTTCTGCACTTAAGGCATTTTCACCTCACCTTTTCTAAGTCCCAAATTGTGTGTTCTTCACACTGAATTTAATTTAACATTATTTTCGAAGCAATGTATGGGAAAACCAAACGAAGCCAAAGTATCCTGATTCCTTGTAAAGGTCCCTTCAGGTTAGAGCGCTGCTCTCATTAGAAGGAAATTTCACTACAGAGTACAGACACTACAATACCCGCAGGTTTACTCGCGTATTTTACACAAACATCCAAAACCATCCACTCAAGTCAACAAGTCTATTTTAAATTTTTGTTACTTCTTATTTAGAAGTAATTTAGTCTAACTCTCCTCACTGTACAGCATTTTATTTATTTATTTTGTCATATTTGTTTCCCGTTTTTTTTTTTTTTTTTTTTTTTTATTTATATTAATTTTATATATTTATAAAATAAATTACCTATATAAAATTTATACAAACAGACATAAACAAAAGACGGTATTCTCGCCGGCGACGGGAGACGAGAATTATTATTATTATTATTATTTATCGTAAGGACCGATACAGTACATCACTGTTTACAATGCAATACACGCCTTACCACTCCTGGCTTAGGCTATGTAAGCAGTTCGGCAGGACAGAACTGGTCCGTGAAGAACACATAACACACCTTACCATCACCGGCTTAGGCTATGCAAGTAGTTCATTATTTTTTTTTTTTCTTTTTATTTTAGAATTAATTAATATATTTATTTATTATTTTTTTTTTTCTTCGCCCGCATGACTTTACTTACTCTGTGAAATTTAATTTTAATTTTCTAACCCGTATGAATCTATTTATTTTAACAATAATTTAATGAGCACTACTCTAGTGGTTTATTTACAGTATTTATGAGAATGTAACCCACAACTACGTCTATCAACAATTCAATACGCTCGCTACCGACAAAGTATCCTTAACATGATAAAAGTCACCGATAGATAACGTGATAATAGAAATTGAAGAAGGTTTTGTATAGTGTAACGATTATGCGTAACAGTAGGTTGTTTCACATAATCAATTTTGACAAGGCGATTAATAAAATTACATTTTTTTTTTTTTTTTTTTTTAATTTTACTTTATTTTACAAAGTTATTCCATTAGATAAATTTTCTCTGGTTCCTATTTTATCACAATCCTTTTCCTTTGTAGGTTTTCTTGTAACCTGTAAAATAACACAAAATGTCAATATTTTATATATTTTACAAAAATTTTTTTTTTTTTTTTTTTTATAAATATTTACTAACCTGTTTGTAAATGCTTAGAAGGATTGTTTTCTTTTTTTTTTTTTTTAAAGAAAAAAAAATTTTTTTTTTTTTTTTATTATTAAATCATTTTATTAGTCTTCTTCTATAAAATTAAACATGTTTACATACTGTTAAATTACATAAAATGTATCAAAATCATATTTTCAATCTTCTTAAATAAAATTAAACCTGTTACAACCTGTTGAATTACATGAAATGCAACAAAAATCGTTTTATTAACTTTCTTCTATAAAATTAAACCTGTTTACAAACTGTTAAATTACATAAAATACAACAAAAATCAATCTCCTTAAAATTAAACTTATATTAACAATGTGTACTTGTGTTCTTTATTGTAATTTTTATCACAGATGCATCACGCCAGAACTAGCGAGATTTAATTTTAAACCCTATCGAACATGTTAATGTCCTCATATTATAATAAAGGAATTCTAGCTGGGACGCACAAGAATTAACCTAAAACCCTAACAGAGAATGTTAAGTGACCCCCCTTTTTATAAGGAATTCACGCTGGGACGCACGTGAATTAACCTAAAACCCTAACAGAGAACGTTAAGTGACCCCCCTTTTTTATAAGGAATTCACGCTGGGACGCACGTGAATTAACCTAAAACCCTAACAGAGAACGTTAAGTGACCCCCCTTTTTTATAAGGAATTCACGCTGGGACGCTCGTGAATTAACCTAAAACCCTAACAGAGAATGTTAAGTGACCCCCCTTTTTATAAGGAATTCACGCTGGGACGCACGTGAATTAACCTAAAACCCTAACAGAGAACGTTAAGTGACCCCCCTTTTTTATAAGGAATTCACGCTGGGACGCACGTGAATTAACCTAAAACCCTAACAGAGAACGTTAAGTGACCCCCCTTTTTTATAAGGAATTCACGCTGGGACGCTCGTGAATTAACCTAAAACCCTAACAGAGAATGTTAAGTGACCCCCCTTTTTATAAGGAATTCACGCTGGGACGCACGTGAATTAACCCAAAACCTGTATGAAAGGTAAACACCCTGTATGAATGGATGACACCCAGTATGAACGGAAAACACCCTGTATGTATGGAAAACATCCTGTATGAATAGAAAACACCCTGTATGAATAGAAAACCCCCTGTATGAATGGACACCAGTATGAACGGAAAACACCCTGTATGAATAGAAAACCCCCTGTATGAATGGAAAACCCCCTGTATGAATGGACACCCAGTATGAACGGAAAACACCCTGTATGAATAGAAAACCCCCTGTATGAATGGAAAACCCCCTGTATGAATGGACACCCAGTATGAACGGAAAACACCCTGTATGTATGGAAAACCCCCTGTATGAATGGAAAACCCCCTGTATGAATGGACACCCAGTATGAACGGAAAACACCCTGTATGAATAGAAAACACCCTGTATGAATAGAAAACACCCTGTATGAATAGAAAACCCCCTGTATGAATGGAAAACAAAATAAAATCTTTACTAATGAAATCTGTTTAGATTTAGTTTTTTTTTCTTTTAAAACTCCAATGTGTTAATTATATGGTTAAAATTCTGGTCTATGTAGTCTTCTATAACCGGAATCAAATCTGACTGTGGCTTGATGATGGATCCTTCTCTCTCAGGCCCGTCTGATTCTTGTTTCTTGCTCTTCTGTTTGGACAACCAATTCATTTCCGTCGTCACAAACTGTGTGATTTGTTGAAGTTGTCCTTCATATTCTGATATTAGTTTCTCTCTCCTGACTTTCCTGATATTTGATTTTTTTTTGTGAAGCGTTATGTCTTTCTCCAACCGTTTCTGTCTTCTGTGTAAATCATGTTGAAGTCTGCTCCCTACTTTTGGCTCCTGTTCCTCCGCTGTTCCTATTGTTTCTTGGTGTTCTTCTTCCATTATTGTTAACATTCTTTTTGTTATGTCCAGTCTGTAGACTTTTGTTTTTAGTAATTGTTCCTCTTTCTCTTCTTCTTCTTGGAACTGCATTAATTCTTTCCTTTTTGACTCTATTTCCTTCTGATTCATCATGTCTCTTTTCTGATCTTCTCAAAACCTTGGTCTGTCATAATGATTTCAGGGAAGATAACTTTCACAAAGTTTTTCAAACATTTCGAAAGAGCCGTGGCGTTAGCTTTCTTTAAAGGATAAATTCTTATAAATTTTGAAAATCCATCCTGAATGATGAATATGTATTGTATTCCCCCTCTGGATCGTGGTAGTGGTCCATATATGTCAGCCAGTACTATTTCTCCTATGTGATTTGTGATTACTGGGCTCAATTTTCCCATAGTTCGTACATTATTAACTTTTGCTAATTGGCAGATATGGCAAGTTTTTAGTACTTCCCTAATTCTTTTTGCCATATTTAGCCAATAATACTTCTTGCTGAGTACTCCTTTAATTTTTAGAGTGCCGAAATGTCCTAGTTCCTCATGATATCTCCAAATGATGTTATCTATTTCCCCCTCGGGTATTGCTATTTTTGGTATATTGTCTGCAGTGCGAAAGTGTAATATATTGTTTATCATTTCGTATGTTTTGCTTTTAGGTTTTGAGGGTTTTATTTGGTTTTTTATGGTATCGGCGATTTTCTTCATAGCGAAGTCCGTCTGTTGTAGTTCTTTTAAATCCTTTAGTTTATTCTTCAATTCGTTAACTCCTTTTACTCGAAACGCTGCTAACTCTGGGCATATTTCCTTTAATTCTTGTATTTTCTCTGCTTTATTGGTGTATCTCGATAATACATCTGCGCAAATATTTTCAGTACCTTTTACATATTCTACAATGAAGTTAAATTGGTTTAAATACAATAACCATCTGGTTATTCTACTGTTGTGTAATTTCCAAGTTCTTAGGAAAGTTAGGGATTGATGATCCGTTCTTATGATGATTGATACTCCCCTTAGATATGTTTCATATTTTCGTAAACAATATATTACTGCCCAGAGTTCTCTTTCGCTCACTGTCCATTTCCTTTCGGCTGCTGATAATCCTTTGCTGCTCGTGTTCCATGTGTGTGGTCCATGTAGTACTATTTGTAAATTTATGTCTGAATGTTATATAATGTCTTGTATATGTGTGAATTCTTCTTAAATCTGCAAATTTTTTAATTTATAATTAATTTCTAATTATTTGGTTTCAGAACAAAATAGTAATTTAGCATATAATAATATTATTTGTCTATGCCATTATAAATTTTTAAGTGTAGAATAATGCTTGTGTTGTCTTTATTTTAACTTCCCGTTTTGGAAATATTATTATTATTTATTCTTTTTTTATTTTACTAGGATTTCATTTCTTAATTATCACGACCTATTTTCAGGAATTCCTCTTTCTCTTATTTCGCTTTGCTGCAAGCAAATATTCTACTTATAGCATAGACAAAGAACGCCAAGCATTGCTTAGAAATCGATGCTTCTCATTTTTTTTTTTTTTTTTTCCCAATCCGAGACAATATCGATCCCCAAACAAACAGTCTAACTTCTTAAAGTTAATCAATAAAGCTACAGTAGCGGGGTGGTTTAATTCTTTTAAATTATCATATTAAAGTGATTTTATAATATTTTGTGCCAAAACGCAATTTTATACTAACCATTATTCGTATATTCACATATACTTAATATTACTTATTTCAAAACGTCATGCAACATATATTATTATTCAATTGTCACAACTTGTGATTATATTCCTCGTTCAATTGTTGAACTGGTTCTTGAATTTGCTTTCAAGAATAAACACATCCGCATCTGAAATTCATTCTGTAAATTTGGATAACAGCATGCATCTGAGTCTCCTCTTCAGACTTAAACCCAAGTTTATCATGCAACGAATGCTTACCTAGTCTAAGTTCTATTGGAATTTGGAAAATTTAAAATTAATAATCGACCAAAGAATAGCACCAACGTGGCACCACATCCATACTATGCTACGGACAACACCACGGACTCCGCAACCGATGCAATTAACCGGTCTAATTGCACAACTAACTCTTAAAATTTCCCTCTTTTTTTTTTTTAAAATCTACCTCCGTTTTTTTTTTTTTTTCAGCAAGTACCCATCCAATGCCTAATCCCCTAAATCACTCAAACCCCGTAATACCCCTTACAATTCCACTTCACAAACTATTCTGTGAGAAATTATCATTTAACCTCGATTCAAACTTTTACCAATTCACACTTTCCGTTATGAATTCCTGGAAGTAACGAACTTCAAAAGTTTCAGGCACTGATCATCCCCTCACACATTCATTCGTCCGGAACCGTTCACTCAGAATGCATACCCATTACTTCTCTAGTATGCTCGTCCATTGGCAACGCCCAATTACAACAAAAGTTATCCAAACAATCTTACACATACAGATATAAATAAATATCCATAATTTCATTCCAACAAATGTTGCGCAATCATATGCAGTGTCCGAGCACATTCGTCGTTTATCCGACACTCTGTAGCAGACAGACGCCCGATCGTCGACCACGCCTAAGCATAAAATGGAACGCTCCTCCTTCAGTTAAGTGCACCTATAACCCCATAGGTAGGCAAGAGCAGAATAAAATTAAAGTGAAACACCGAGCGAGGTGGGAAACCCCTGGAAATGCCCACGTCCAGCAGCAGTCTGACACAGGCCGCTGCCGACTAATACGAACCAAGGTATTTATATAAGACCCCCTACAAAATATATAAACACATTCGTGCCGAAACTTTACGCTGTCACTTTACCTTTCAAAATACTCATCAATGAGCAAGTTCAAGATCTTTAGTTATGGTAAACCTTAAATAAATAATATAAATTTAAACTAATTCGGATTAATGTAACTCTCATACTTTTAACATTATCAATTAATAGGCTATACACTCAGCAGCCCGACCGTGGTAATTCCACTCGATCGACGAGCTCGAGCAAAGTGAACGAGTAGGTATAAATGGCACCGTCGTATCTGTCAAATGTACAAGTGAGTGAGTGCACGAAACGGTCTCGTGGTCTACTCGAACTCGAACGTCGTTCCACCACATTTTGACAGTCATTGGCAAAGTTGCACGAAATGTGAACTCGGACTTCGAGTCATCTTGACGTATACGCTCACTCAAACACTTGATTGATTTTGATCATCCCCTGCGACAGTTTAGAAAGTCTCAAGGTTGATCACATGCCAAATTAATGATTCCCTTCTTTGAATCCAGTGTAGAGGTATTTAAACATGTATTATTCTATCTACAAGTTGTTCATTCCTTCATTCATTAAGTATTCACTCAAATATTATAGATAAAATACAAGTAGGTACTTATGTACCTATCACTAAAATAAAATAAGAATAAAGTCTGTACCTAGGCACACACACACACACACAACACACCACACATACCACACATACCACACGCCACATTCCGACCATCAACCCGACAACCGGGGCAAGCAGAGCAACCGGTGCCGCGCCACACACACCCAACCACTTCAAGCAGCAAGCAAGCACGAAGACCCACCCCTCCGCACGACTCGGCGGAAGGACCACGACAATGCGACAGGGGCCAGCCCGCCGCCCCTCAGCACGGCATCATGTTCCCCGCACCCCAGCCGCCTCCTCCTCTACACGCACGGGGAGAAACGCAGCGGGGCCACTATCATTAATACCGACCGGCTCACATGCACGGTACCGTTGTTAATGCTAAATAAAGTCTTGTGTTCTAAGTACACGACTCATATCAATTTGACAGTGCCTATCTAAGTATGTACCTACCTATGTAACTAAATTATAGGTGACCGGTAGTGGAGCTATAGTGTATAACCAAGTATGATAATAATAGATAGGTACATACAGGAGTTATTTATTTTTAGATAGTTAGGTATCTACAGCTATGTATTACCCGTCGGAATTTCTATATAGGCATTATAGGCTAGGCACCTCCTCTCCTCGAATAAATGCGCTTTCCTCCGCACTTCACCGCGGTCTCACCTCGTTAGTACCGTTATCGGGGTATTTTTGTGGCTAGGTAATATGGCTGGAGGAAAGGCGGAGGGTTGAGGGGAAGAGATTCAAAATGATTGTCATCATCACTCACACAACTGGCTGACCGACCGACAACCAACATCACGTGTGTTACCACGATGTAATTTTTACCAATACTAAATAGCTACTCTTAAATATCGAGGTGTTCAATTTATACGCGTTTTCAATTTAGTCAATACTCTTTTTCCTCTTTTAATTAACATAAAGATTCTGACAAATAGTATACATACTATATTGACCGTTTGATACCTGACAAAATGAGCGCTTTGCATTCTAGGTAGCATAATACATTTAGTAAAATTTAATAGTGGCAAGATTGGTGGATCGACACTCGCTCGATAATTTCGTCACCTGTACAACATTCGCATGCGCACTCACCCGTACGCCGGTACCAAAATAATTTGCTCCGTGCGATCGATCGAGTCGAACGCAACCCGAACTCGTCGTGCGAGCGAAACCAGCACGGCAGGGGCCCTGATGTTTACTTTTGTAAAAGGGAGGAAAAGTTTAATTTGAATTTTAAATATAATTATTTTGTTCCAGCGACACCTATCTCACTATGTATAACAATGCCCAACAAAATTTTCTACGTTGTAATGTCAAAACTTCACTAATACACCAATAGATGGCAAGTAAATAGAATACTCCATGTTTCGCAAAACTCACTTCCAAACATAATACTAGTATTGTATAAGTATAATTTGCTTCTGCAAAATCATTAAGCATTTTTCATAACCCCTCACTCCCTCCCTGCCTCTTAACCACTTCCTTTCAGATGTCACTATGATGTGAACATTGTGAACTGTGGGTATGTTTATTTCCTAATTTTAAATTTTTTCCCTTTTCCCTTCTTTTTCCCATTTTCCCGGGTTCTTGAGTATTTGAGTACCCTACCAAATCTTTCTCCATTCGACTTATTTTCTTTCCCCTTTTTTTTCTCCTTTTCGGATTTACTCCGAAATTCACTCCGTAAGGTTGGTACTTATTTGTTTTAGTACGCAAGTCTGGTCCCCTTACGCTGTGAAAGCAAAACAAACACTAGCAATGGTTCTTATTGTTCGCGATAAGATCCATATTCCTTCAAATATTTTTGAACCGGGCGCCCTGAGTCAGTTAATACACAACCACAGCAACGTTACCATTTATATGGAATTATCCATTTTTAAATGATTTTCAAGATAAAATGTGGAATTAAATATCCGGGCATTTCATACTAGTTTTATCATTTTACAGATTTCCACATAAGAAGATCAGTTTGGAATATGGATTTTCTATAAAGCTTTTCTATAACATCCACATTTAAATGATTATCCAATCGCATATTGATTCTTAGAAAGCCTAGAACTGAAATGCCGCCACGGTTTTGCATCTTGTGTGAATATAATGAATGACCGGCCAATATACGACCTCACTTCATTCTTTTCAAAATCTAAATCGTATTTAAATTAAATTAATAATCTACTTATAATATCTAAGCTATTTGCTCTAATAATTTGGCGGAACAGGTTTCACACGAATGCCTACCTACCCCGTTAATGCTGGCCACACTGAACTGAACCAAACTCGAATCAACCATACAGCCGCATCAATCCTCTATTCAAAATGGTGGCACCAATGTATTATTTCCGGCAACTCTTAGACCCACCCCTTCATTCACGTAATTTTCACAAGCAAACAGCTCACATACAACCGACCCATAAAACAGGCAACATCTACTGTCCACCTCCAGTGGCAATGGGCTGAGTACGTCAGGCAAAAAATTTTTTCTGGACAACAGTGTCTTGCTCCGACATCCGCAGACAGGATACTTAATATAGGAAAACCTCCACTTCCAGTCAATACGTTGACATAAGATAATTAATGGAATCCAATAATACACATCTTCAGAATTGAATTTCTACATAGAAAAGTTAATGCATACGTTTTCTATTAGACCGTCATCACATCCATTCAATTTCCCCAATAATGTTAGTGAGACAAGATACGACTATCTTATCTTCTAACTCCCAATCACGTTGTAAGAATACATAAATACTAATATATCCATGTACTCGCTTTTATAAAATGAACAAACTCATACAACTAGACAAATATTTATGCTTCGTTCCCATACACAAAATATATGACTTCAGTTAACACGGAATCCATATACCTACATTAGCTCAAACATACTTCCTCAAATACATACCATCCAACATTTCCAATTCATAACTAAGTTGATAAAATGGATCTACACTGTTTGATAGTGAAATACGCCTTCGACAACACACCGCAACAAACCATCAACTAGTAATTCTATTGCGTGTCGCCTCGGACTAGGCGCTTAATAGCCTTCTTGCTTGATTTTCAACAAACACTTTTAACTTCATCTTTCTGAATCGTTGTAAAACTGTAGTCCCTTCCATTATCTATATTAATTGGCACAATTATAATGTTCTAATTAGCTGAAACGTTACATCTAATATCAAACTTCTGCTCTACAGCCAATTATATACATTACTGCTTGACAAATACATACAATCACAAACTGATATATATATTTTATTCCAACCCACATCTCAAGCAGTGAAATAAACAGCGTTATACTGCTGACCACACTAACGTATATTCAATTCCACAGATAACCAACACTCCGACATGGCATCCATAAAACCTATCTCCCACACATACCAACATGCTGCATCCAGGCAAGTCAACCTTCACATTGCAACAAGATACAGGGTCCTTTTCCCGCACTACCTAACAGTATAACCGTGCCAAGGTGAGAAGTGGCCAGTCCGTCACTCGCCATCCGCAGAGTTTCGCCTCACGCACAGTCACCCCTTTCTACTAGCATAAAACTACTCTCTCTTCACAACATATTACTTGATAAAATTTTAATTCTTCAGTAAAAAAATCTCCCGATGCGCCCCAACAAATTCGCAAGAAGCAAAACATCGCAAGTTCGTTTTTTTTTTTCTTTCCCTACAAAGCGCGATTCGTCATCCGCAAAGTTCCGCCTCACTCACAATCACTCCTATATATTATCGTAAAACTATACTCTCTTCTTAACATATTACTTGATAAAAGTTTTTTAATTCATCAGTAAAAAAATCTCCCGATGCGCCCCAACAAATTCGCCTCGCCTGGCGACAATTCCAAATTGTAACCGTCCGGCCTCTCATTTGTTCTTATGAAACTGCAAGTTTCTGACGCTGTAGCCGGCATGTTCATATTATTAATGTTTAAGTGGCACTATAGAACCGGACGTAAAACGAACTCATAGCATCCCAATGCTTTACAATGACACAGCACAACAATAAAACCCTCAATTGCACTCCAGGAGTACTGACAGAAACAAAATCTACATACGCTTATTACAGAACTCCTCATTCCTTCCGAATTAACTGTCAATTCTAGTAGAACGGACAGACACAACCATTCTACAGAACTCTACATTTACCCTGAAACAAATTTCAACTTTAGTAGAACAGGCAGACATACAAGCAGACAGCGTAGGCTCCGCAAAACGATTTCCTCATTCGCTTTTTGTGCACCAACCTGCATCCTACAACTTGTAATATTCTATGCTATGCCGCTTAATACTATATTAACCGAGGCACAACGCCGATCACTCAACCCATACACATCTCAAGACTTAGTGCATGACAAAATAAATTGTATTTTCTGCGCATTGTTTTCCCGACGAGATACTTGACACAACAGAAGAACCGTACTACTGTTAACATCGCTAATGGCCTTCCCATTCCTCAATTACTTCGCCAACCACGCCGCACCTCCAACGGCGTGATGGTGTTGCGAACTCTGTCTCCGCGCCCGCAGGACGCGCGCGCGAGCTACGCCCTGCTCGGTCATCAACTCAACAGAGTCTCCGCTTAGTATACTAGAATCATGTTAAAATAGCAACAATCCGTCCAATGAGCGTATGTCCCTGCGTCACAAAAATGATCAAAACGGTCTAGTCTACGTGCGTTGACAATCCATCCAGTCAAACCGTACACAAACATTCATACTGGATAAACATGTAATCTTTATCTTCAACAAAACGAAAGACACGTTGTCACAGCTACTCACCCCTGAGGTGTAGCACGTCGCAAGTACAGTTGCGACACTTTTTCCAGTAACTACGCGCGACAGTACAAAACGCATCCGTCTGTACAACATTCGAGTAAGTCATGACAAAACGAGAGGTGGCTAGTCCGTCGTCTTATAGCACAGCAACACATAAAGTCACGAAGTAATAAATCAATATGTATTGATTTATTCTCAATCAAATAAAACCATTTCATATACAAACATCCACTGTGGTATGATACTCGCACAGTTTATTATGCACACATTTAAAAATACACAAATTACCCAAAAAATTAACAGTAAAATCTAACATGCATTTACCTACTCATCATTCACTATTCATTTCGTTTACCTAAACATGAAAAAAAAAATTTTTTCTTTCTCGGCACTGCTATTTCATTGCCTCTGACAATTATATATATACCAATATTCATTCACTCTTTTACCAAAATACACAAACCAGACAAACATCTTTGTATTAGCAATCTGAGCTAAACCACGCGCTTCTCCATTTTTTTTGTCTAAATTGAACACCTGCATCGCCACGTGGTTGAATTCTTCAACTTTTGTTAGTCTCGTATATCAATTGTATCTCTCTCTCTCTCATTCACACCCCACTAGGAGAGCAAGTCTAAAATAGCGCTCTAGTCTACTGTCTCGTTCTAACTCTTACTTGCATTGCATACACTTTATACTAGTGGGAAAGAGATAAGATTCATTCGTACACTTATGCCAAACGAAACTAATGATCAAACACAAACAGTACAACACGTGCACCCATAAATCAATCTTTCTTGACCATGGTTCTCTCCTCATGGGCCTAATCAACACGAAATTTACAAACTTGTGTAGGGTTGCCAAAAATATTCCACCTTCTCACTTCAAATTTCGTGATTGCAATTTCCACATAATAACAAAGTAATAGAAATCATACATACATACACACAACACACGCTTCCCCCTCCGACAGACCAGGCAAATAGAGCAACCGGCGCTGCTCTACAGGGACTTTGGTATCTGTTTGTTTTATTCCAAAACAATTCAATGCATAATGTGACACATACATAAACAACATCTGTATAATACGACTCCGTGCACCACATATTATTATTATTTCCTATTTCCCCCTTTTTTTTTTTTTTGAACAATATAATTAAATAAGTCAGATTAAACTTCCCAAACCCTTTAGCACGAATTTCTCTAAACACACAATGCACCCAAACATGCTTCATCTTTAAAACCAGTCCACACTAGTCTTTCAAAAATTTGGTAGCCCTGCGCCCGCAAGTATTCTGTGGCCTTGGCCAAGCGCTCATCAATCAATAATTCTCCAGTTCCACTTTTCCATAGAACAAATAATCATTATGCAAGTGACATTAAAATTTCTTTTTATAATAAATGGCTAATAACATACTTATGACGATGTAATTGCGTAGGTCATGTAAATCATTTCACAATTACGTACAACATTTTACCTCTGAAAAGAAACACTTATTTTGTAATCTCGCCGGATAATGGAATAACTCACATTGTTGCTATGGACCAAACCATAGTTAGATGTCATCTGCTGGAAACTGCTCCGATGTTTACTGGCAGTAGACTGGGCACGCCTAGACTTACATTACGAATCGTAACCATACAATTCGCTCTTACACTTACGCAAATTACGTTTTGGCACAAAATAATAAGATTTCTCGTGTCAGACCATTACAAAACGTTTATATATATATATCTTTGAATTCCTTGGATTTATGATAACACTACTATAACTAAAAAAGAACTTATTTTTACATAAATTTTTTTTATATATGCTGGTCACGCGCAGCACTGTAATAACCTCTACCCTATACCTATTGTTTTTCCTTAGATATTAAAGGCAGAATTATCAAAAATCAACTCTTTAGCTCTAGAACAACTAGAATATAAAGAATCGAAATATGGCCAGCGTATAACTTTCAAGTGATCTCTAGGTTTGTCAGAAACAGTGTCGCTAATTCGTACACATAATTCCTGTAAAATGGACCCAATTATTACTTCCTTTTCAGGAAGCCGTTGTGTACCGTAATAACTCAGAGTACTAACTCTCATTTCCTAAATCTATTCTAGTAAATTCTAATATCAACATT
Source organism: Nematopogon swammerdamellus (assembly GCA_946902875.1). Taxonomy (NCBI): domain Eukaryota; kingdom Metazoa; phylum Arthropoda; class Insecta; order Lepidoptera; family Adelidae; genus Nematopogon; species Nematopogon swammerdamellus. The sequence continues at coordinate 8,334,584 of OX336340.1, read as the reverse complement.
AAAGCACTTACCAAACTAATTGCTCATTCATCTATAGTCATTAAATCCTTCTGGTTTCCCTCTGTGTTCTATGTGCACGCTTCGACAGCGCGCTCACGTACCTTGCTTGCGAGCTTGTGAGACCCGCCAAAATTCAAAATGAAAGTGTTCTGATGTTTGTGTTATTGTTATTATTAAATTATGATCAATGTATTACTTGATAGCTTAATTTTGTTGTGCTGTTCAATAGATGAAATCTATTATTTTATATTTTCTTCTAAATTTTAGAACTTCAACAATACAAACTTTTATTGACCCCTTTTGAAGGGGTTTGTGGAACTGGCCCCACTAAATTCGTATGGACCCTCGGTCCATACGATATTTATCCATCGCCAGTCCCCGTGACTCCCAACGCAGATAAATTTGTACTTAAGCTACAAATTTATTATTTGTCCCTAGGAGTCCCCGTTTTCTGATCTGTACAAAATATACATCTTCAGACAGATTTACCAATTTAATCTCGTAGTGTTATGTTGGAGTTCAAAAGATATTCTTTTGTCCTCCCTAAAGGCATAAGTGTATGCTTTTAATTGTGAGTGTATAGTGTATATGTTATGGTTTATATTTCTGTGGCTATCTATTGATATACCTACAGAAATTGTTTTATTCCAAATGATGCGGTCAGGGGTCCACCTTTCACCGAAATCAATTAGGAATATTTTCTTAAGGGTTTATTAAAATGGTGTGCTGGTCATAATCTACATAACCTATACAGGTATATTTAAACCTGATTTACGCAATCTCCCTACGTCCTAAAACGTAACTAGCCAGTATGTTGCATATGCATATATATTACAAAATTTACCTTTGAATTCCACTATCCTAACCGGTCTGACACGATTCACTAAAATCACCTTAAATAAAACACCATTACAAATAGAATAGCGTAAAACAATAAATTCAAACGAAACCACAACACCCGCCACTGAATCTAATCGCGAAGTTAACACTTAATAAAAATATACTTTTATATCAAAATACGGTAAAACCACTGATTTTACATATTTAAATTCGACATATTTTTTAATAATTACGCGTGGTTCAAACACTCTTATATACGTATGATTTACGAATTTAAAGATCGGGTTTTGTTTCTTTTAATCTTCTCTATATTTTAAAATACCTTCCCAATGTACTAGTCCTCATGGCAGGCCAGTTCGGACATAGTGTCATTGTAAAAGTTCTTTGGAAATCCTTCCATCACCAGTCAAGATTCCAGAATCCAGCTCAACCTTCATCCAGAACTCAAAAGGCTCAAAAAGAACATCCAAAATATAATTCGCAACCTAGTTGAAAATTCCTATATCACCCCCAAAATTACAAAATCCAGCTCAACCTTCATTTGCAACTCCGAAAGCTTTACAGAAATTCCCACACTAAAATTCACGAATCAAACAAACTCTATTCACTGACTTCCTTTATGTACGTGAAATTTATGATCAGGTCACAGTCCATTATATTTTAATATAAAATAAAACCTTCCCAATGTACCTGTCCTCATGGTAGGCCAGTTCGGACATAGTGTCATTGTAAAAGTTCTTTGGAAGTCCTTCCATCACCAGTCAAGATTCCAGAATCCAGCTCGACCTTCATCCAGAACTCAAAAGGCTCAAAAAGAACATCCAAAATATTTTCCGTAAAACTAGTTGAAAACCCCTATATCACCCCCAAAATTACAAAATCCAGCTCAACCTTCATTTGCAACTCCGAAAGCTTTACAGAAATTCCCACACTAAAATTTACGAAACAAACAAACTTTATTCACCGGTTTTTACAAAATCATTTATGAACTAAGAAAACCTTCCCAATGTACCAGTCCTCATGGTAGGCCAGTTCGGACATAGTGTCATTGTAAAAGTTCTTTGGAAGTCCTTCCATCACCAGTCAAGATTCCAGAATCCAGCTCGACCTTCATCCAGAACTCAAAAGGCTCAAAAAGAACATCCAAAATATTTTCCGTAAAACTAGTTGAAAACCCCTATATCACCCCCAAAATTACAAAATCCAGCTCAACCTTCATTTGCAACTCCGAAAGCTTTACAGAAATTCCCACACTAATATTCACGAAATTAAACTAATTTCAATCACCGGGGTTTTTTACCAAATTCATTTACTAAGAAAACCCAATCAAAAATACACGCGAGCGAAGCCGAGTGAAATTATTCACTAGGAAAACCCAATCGAAAATACACGCGAGCGAAGCCGAGCGATACTTCTTTCCCGAACTTATTCGAAAACTCACGCGAGCGAAGCCGTACTAACTTTCGTACCTGGGCTCTCGCTAAATACGCACGACCGTCTCCTTCGACTCCCAAAACAGACTGAACTCTCCACGCTCCCCTCCCTCTCCTTTTATAATCTTTCCTCGTGTCACAATCCTGACACGCAGGAACAAATCGAACGGTGGCCTCCTAGTATGGCCATGACACGTTCGTGTCACGGAGCGCGATTTTGTATGGAGATTGAATTTCGATTTTTAGTATGGGCTGGACACGTTTGTGTCACGCAGGAACAAATCGATCGGCTGCCTCGTAGTATGGCCGTGTCACGTTTCTGTCCGGACTCGTAATTTTGTATGGAGGATAATTTTATGTTTTTAGTATGAACTGGACACGTTTGTGACACGATATAAATTCGATTTTGGAGGGAAAACAAACCCTCTTCGTACCTTCCACATGGTACCTAAAGCTGTTTCGCTCGTCAGCGATGCGATTTACCTCTACTTCGGGGGTTTTAACACCACTTCCCCGCACCCATTGTGCATCTCCGCATGCAGAGAACTGTTGCTTTTGTTATATAAATTAATTGATGTTATTACATGTGCTCTATTAATAAATCGACTTTTAGCGCCATAACGGAGTGTTTTATTTATATATTTTTGTTTAATATCGTCTATATTCTTCGAGTATTTTCATTTAAAATGCTAACGTTCCAAGTTGTTAGTTTTCTTATTGTCTATATATTAATTCCTGTACATGCGTGATACCATCTTCCGTGTTTGATAATACTATTCATGTACGGAACCTGGACACGCAGAAACCAATCGAAATCTCCTTACCATCGTCGTGTTTTATTCATGTCAGGACACGAAACCATTCCTTCATACTAACACCGCTTAACGAAAACCCCTCCCGCACCGCTTGACAAATTACCTCAGGTCGCTCCGCCTCGCCCCGCGGCCCACGCGCGCCCGCAGCTCGGTAATACCTCACCCCTTGTCTTGTTTACCTCATACCTCTCTCCGCCCCGCGCGCACGCTCCAACGGATATTTATTTGAATGTTGGCGTCATACTCAATGAAACGTTGTTTTGTTTTATTTTATGTTTTTGTTTAATAACTGGTACTTTGTTTATATACTCTTCCCTTTATAAAATGTTTAGTGTATTAGTTTGAATCATTAATAAATAATTATTAAAATAATTTTAGACCCTGTGCGATATCTTCACAGAGATCACGAAACTTCAAATTCCCATAAACTCCGTCATGTCCAGATTCCAGACACGCAGGAACAAATAGACCAGCGACCTCATAGTATGGCCGTGTCACATTCGTGTCCTGACACGAATTTAGTATGGAGATTAAATTGAATCATTAGTATGGACTCGACACGAATCGGACACGCAGGAACAAATCGAACGGCGCCCTCTTAGTATGGCCGTGACACGTTCTTGACACGCAGGAACTAAACGCTCGGTTGCCTCGTAGTATGGCCGTGACACGTTCGTGTCACAGAGCGAAATTTCGTATGGAGATAGAATTTAATTTTTAGTATGGGCTGGACACGGTTGTGACACGCTCGAACAAATCGAACGGTGGCCTCGTAGTATGGCCGTGTCACATTCGTGTCCTGATACTATTTTAGTATGGAGATAAAATTAGATTAATTAGTATGTGCTGGACACGGTTGTGTCATGCAGGAACAAATCGAACGGCGGCCTCGTAGTATGGCCGTGTCACATTCGTGTCCTGACACAAATTTAGTATGGAAATAAAAATAAATTATTAGTATGAGCTTGTCACGTTTCTGACACATAGGAACAAAACGTACGGTGGCCCCGCAGTATGAGCGTGTCACGATCGTGTCTTGACAATAATTCATTCTTTCATACTAACAACTCGCAGCGAAATAATCACTACTCGCGCTCCTTGACTCGCTACCTCATGCCGCGCTCAAACGGCGTGATGATACCGCGATCTCTGACCCCGCGCCCGCAAGACGCGCGCCTTCTTACCTCACCTCTCCGCCGTTTCGTACGCGCCCATGTCTTGTTCCCCTCTCACCGCGTGTCAGGATTACCTCATGCTACCTTCCCCGCCTCGGCGCTCTATAGTGTTTTATATGCGAACCAACTGATGTTATTATATTTCTTGTTTGTCTAATTGCGCGTCGTATTGTAATGGCCGTTCGCGCCATTTTATTTCTTAGTGGAGTGTGCAGTCACGATTGAATTTATTAGGTGATTAGTTAAATTGTAATATAAATTATTTTGTTAATGAAACGTTTTAATGTTCTATAATTTAGCTTTGAATTACTATTGGCTATATATTTATCTTTTTTACCTTGTGTGATTCCATCACATATGTTAATCCGGGATATACACTGTCACTATACAAAGTTTCGTCAAATTCCGTTCAGTGGTTTTTGCGTGATGCGCGTACAGACAAAGAGAGATTATTAATTTAACGATTTTATTATATGTATAGATACAAACGGATCTCATATGAAACGCGTATGCTTAACTAATACAGACAAATAATTTCTTTATTAGAAGTGTTTACGCAGGATAAAATAGTAAGGCTCAAAATAAAATAATTTAAAATGATTTTCATTTCAATATAGATAAAAGGGTCTTTCAGACAGTCTTCTGTCGCCAAGTATTACAGCGAGTCTAGAGCACTCGTCCTGTTTGCTTACTTCCATATAGTTCCTCTGATATTATTTGCGTTCGAGATTGCTAGCATTACATGCAATGCGGGACCGAAACGCTACTGGCGGCGTTCGGTGTTTTAGGGGAAAAATTCGAAAAAGATGGTTATTTATACTTTGATAGGATTGGTACTTTAGATTCAGAGTTTGAAATCTTGTGTATTCTTCATACAATTTATTCGATTCATAACAACAAAAAAAAAATTAAAATTATTTAAAAATTCAGCTCTAAAAAAAGTTTAACGATTTTACCTACTTACGAAATAATCCCCCGAAATGGAATGTGCGAATTAGCATTTTATTTGTGCCTTGTTTTTACTTTTATTAAAAGATCTCCCCGAATTGTTAACAAAAAAATTATATCTTGTTTCAGGTAAGCTTCAGTCGGTCTATAGTGATAGGCGACGACGGCGATGTTCACGTGCTACGTCTTCTACAAACTGCTCAGCGGTAAGTAAATTCCATATATTAAATTGATATAAAATATAAAAAATGGGAAACAATTATTAAAAATACTATAGTTGATAGCGGACGAGTATAGTGAAACGTGAACGCATGTGTGCACTCGAGTATTTATTTTATATTTAAAAGTCGAAAACTTAAGACGTTATGTGTTATTCAGATTAACATAAAATTAATTAAATTTAAGTACCTATCTTAATTATCTTTTTATATTATACAATAATTCGATTATTGGAACGTACATTATAATAGCATTCAAAATATGGTAAATAATTATATCTTTATACATAAAAAAAAACATACGAGTACTAATATAAAAACATTATCGTAAGCACAGAACATAACAATCAACCTGCCGAATTTTCACACATTTATCCGTACATGAAATACATATTCGTAATATGACGGTGGTGACACAATAGAGAACCTATAAGATTTTTTTTTCCTTCGAGATTGATTTATCCAATTTCTTGAAAAGGTTATTCCATTTACCGATTCACACATGCATGGTATGGATTGAGCACTTTGGGGAACATGAATTGAATTTTGTTGTGGGTGGGAAGACGGAAAATATTGCTACGATCAGGTATGTAATCGTGTTAGACTAAATTCTGTGAAATTCCACAGCCTGACGCCGCACTTGTTGCCTAGCCCCTATCTCCGCTTTCTATCCCCCTCGCAGCACCCTCCCCCTACACCGACGACGACGCGACGTTGTTTTAAACCCCTCTCTTATCGGATCGTGCCAGGTGTACAGTGAGACAAATTAATTTTGACATTCTTGTATAAAGTGGAATGCCCATTTTCGACTCGCGACGAGTTATACTTACGAAATTTCACGAAATGAAAATTTCATAATAAAATTATGCGTTTCATTAATGAAATATCTTTAAAGGAAAGGGGTTCCGAGTTATAACTGTTCTCGTTACTACGTTCTACTTAACCTATACATCGAATGCAGGTGTCATACAATGACACATTTTTCGTGCTATAGAACTTGGATTTTTTTCTAGTTGCTTTATTATTACATTATATGTACGTCCATACCCTCAAAGTTCTAGTATCTTTCGTAAACACAAAACATAAGACGGCGACAATAAAATTCTGCATTGCTTTGTTTTCACAGAGTTTCTTACGCAAGTTGCCCAAAAAGTTTATTTTTTATTTTCTCTTGGCCCCCATATTATCGAGGTATTTATATATTTTAAGGCACATATTTTTACAAGGGGACTATATAACTACAACATTACAACCGACTCGCTTTTCTTTGTTATCTGTTCTTTTTAGGGGTCCGTAGTGAGCCACAATGAACCCTTATAAAATCCCTCAGGTGCCTCCTAAACAATTTGAGCTGACTTCACGAAACGACTTGAATCTTTTTCTTGCATGTTTATGCATTTCAGACAGGCAACAAAAATAATATTATTATTGATATCAATCTGCAGAAGAGCAAGCGAGCGCTATTCAGTTCTAGTTTATTCGAACATAATTTCTACATAAAATACATAATATTACGTAATTACACATTTTATAGACATTCAGTAAAGTCTACACATACTACGGTATTAATACAGAACATTTTCTCAATCACTTTGAAGAAAAAAACCTTGAGTTTGAGTTTGAAATCTTGAGTTTAGATTTCGCTCAGGACTCTTCCATTGTCCTTGGTCCTCAGTGAGACAACGCAACAAGCCACAACGTCAAAATGTGTTTTTTATTTAGCATTGAAAAAAAAAATTAACTTTATTCTCACGCACCAGTACCTAACTCTCCAATCGTGTTTCTACCGCTTCTGAGCGTGGCCGGTGGTGACGAAATGCGAAATTTCGCAGTAGATCTACATATTTTTTCTTTTTAGGGAGCCGTACCTTAAAAGATAAAACGGAACTCTTATAGGATCATTCCCGTATCAGTTGTGTGTCACAGAGATTTTCTCGAAAACTAAGTAACGTAGAAACTTGAAATTTGCCATAATGTTAGATCATAATACACATATATAACCCGTCAATAACTAGAACATTTCGTAGATCAGGTTGGTACCCATAAATCAAATTTACGTAACGTGTGGGGTAACATTTGAAAGAGCTAACCGTAAAGTTAAGTTTCCCCCTGTTCTCCTAAGTTTCTAATGCTAAAATTTTTATTTTAATAGTGTTAGCAGATATTAAGCAATAGATTACAGGAAAACTGTAGGTTTCTTCGACAATGTAATAGTTGTGGCAAAAGATGTTTTTACATTTTAAGTACAAGAAGCAATGGTTTGCCTGATAGTAAAACCATTGATGTAGTTTTTATATAGGCCTTTCGTTATTTTCGAAAACATATTTATTTTGTTAAATACATTACACAAATATATTGTGTGGTGGAAACCTCGGTGCGCGAGTACGGCTCGCAATTGGCGGCTTTTTTATTGTTGGTTAGGGTAGCCGGGTTACGACTATATTCACCCCCCCCCCCCCCATTTTTTCTACTGTATATAGTTTTGAACATTAATATGGTAATACCACTACTCTTGAGCTGGTCCCAATATATTTATTTTGTGTTATATGGTGATAGTAGATATTTTTAATATGTTCTGATTTGATGCACTTCACTACATTCAAGCGTAGCGGAGGCAGACGATGCCCGCCCGGGCCCGGGTACCGGTGTCACGGTAGTTTCGCATTTATGTATTCCACATAAACCTGCAGCAGGTGTTACGTCGGAACAGCTGAACGCGAAACAGAACGTCAGCCGAAATTGTTCTAGTGGAAATTACGAAATGTAGGCAGTCAAACTGAGACAGCGATGTACACGCGTGCATTATAATAATTTATAACTTATATTTATATGTATACTAGCTTTTGCCCGCGGCTTCGCTCGCGTGAAATTCGTATTTCAAAGGAAGAAAGTAAGTAAATAAGGCCAATCTGCGTTAAGGTAAACAATAAACCTTCTCGAAGAAAGTAAGTAACTGAGGGCAAGGCCGAAGGCCGAGCTGCGTTCAGGAAGACTATAAACCTTCTCGAAGAAAGTAAGTAACTGAGGGCGAGGCCGAAGGCCGAGCTGCGTTCAGAAGGACGATAACCTTTTCGAAGAAAGTAAGTAACAGAGGGCGAGGCCGAAGGCCGAGCTGCGTTCAGGAAGACCATAAACGTTCTCGAAGAAAGTAAATAACTGAGGGCGAGGCCGAAGGCCGAGCTGCGTTCAGGAAGACTATAAACCTTCTCGAAGAAAGTGAGTAACTGAGGGCGAGGCCGAAGGCCAAGCTGCGTTCAGGAAGACGATAACCTTTTCGAAGAAAGTAAGTAACAGAGGGCGAGGCCGAAGGCCGAGCTGCGTTCAGGAAGACCATAAAACTTCTCGAAGAAAGTAAGTAACAGAGGGCGAGGCCGAAGGCCGACCTGCGTTCAGGAAGACCATAACCTTTTCGAAGAAAGTAAGTAACAGAGGGCGAGGCCGAAGGCCGAGCTGCGTTCAGGAAGCCCATAAACCTTCTCGAAGAAAGTAAGTAAATAAGGGCGAGGCCGAAGGCCGAGCTGCGTTCAGGAAGACTATAAACCTTTTCGAAGAAATAAAGTAATTGAGGGCGTGGCCGAAGGCCGAGCTGCGTTCAGGAAGACTATAAACCGTCTTGAATAAAATAAGTAACTATCTCCCATAGTTACTTACTGTCAGCGTCTTCCAGGATACAGCTCGGCCTTCGGCCAGACCCTTAGTTACTTACTTTCTTCGAGAAGGATTATAGTCTTCCTGAAAGCAGCTCGACCTTAGGCCTCGCCCTCAGTTACTTACTTTCTTCGAGAAGGTTGAAGGTCATCATGAACAATGCTCGGCCTTCGGCCTCGCCCTTTGTTACCTACTTACTTTCTTTGAAAAGGTTTATACTCTTCCTGAACGCAGCTCGGCCTTCGGCCTCGCCTTTAGTGTGTTACTTACTTTCTTTGAGAATGTTTACTGTTTATCTGATTCCAGTTCACCCTCCGGCCCCGGCCTAAGTTACTTACTTCCTTCTTTTGAAATACGAATTTCACGCGAGCGAATCCGCGGGAAAAAGCTATCGATATTAAAATAAGAAACTTCAGTTAAAATAAATGAAATACTTTAGATCCCTAACTAAGTAAAATATTCCACCTATTGGCGTAACCGGAACTGAATTTTATTTAGCCTATCCTGTGTCTCGTATAGCTAAATGTGCGTGTACTAATTTTAATCGAATTTATGTAGATGATCGGCTTAAATTTTATGGAGGATAGCTTTTGCCCGAGGCTTCGCTCGCTGTAGACTCGATTTAACAGTAAATCAGATTTAAACGCAAATAAATAAACTGTCGTTTCTCTTATATTCTCCCTCTCCCTCTCCCTCTCCCTCTCCCTCTCCCTCTCCCTCTCCCTCTCCCTCTCCCTCTCCCTCTCCCTCTCCCTCTCCCTCTCCCTCTCCCTCTCCCTCTCCCTCTCCCTCTCCCTCTCCCTCTCCCTCTCCCTCCCCCTCCCCCTCCCCCTCTCCCTCTCCCTCTCCCTCTCCCTCTCCCTCTCCCTCTCCCTCTCCCTCTCCCTCTCCCTCTCCCTCTCCCTCTCCCTCTCCCTCTCCCTCTCCCTCTCCCTCTCCCTCTCCCTCTCCCTCTCCCTCTCCCTCTCCCTCTCCCTCTCCCTCTCCCTCTCCCTCTCCCTCTCCCTCTCCCTCTCCCTCTCCCTCTCCCTCTCCCTCTCCCTCTCCCTCTCCCTCTCCCTCTCCCTCTCCCTCTCCCTATTCCTCTCCCTCTCCCTTCCCTCCCCCTCCCCCTTTACAGAAAACGGGATGGTACGGAACCCTCTTTACGCGAGCCCGACTCAAACTTAACCACTTTTTTTAAAATTATTTTACCATGTGATATACACTTAATTTACAGGAAAACGTAAATGAATATCCCAATCCTTCTAGTTCTCACAGAAAATCCGATGGTACGGAACCCTCTCTACGCGAGCTCCACTCGAACTTGACCACTTTTTTTTAATTATGTTACCATGGGATATACACTTAATTTACAGGAAAACCTAAACGAAAATCCTAAGCCTTCTAGTTCTCACAGAAAACTGGATGGTACGGAACCCTCTTTACGCGAGTTCGACTCGAACTGGACCACTTTAAAAAAAAAAATGTTACCATGTGATTTACACTTAATTTACGTGAAAAAGTAAACGAAAATCCCAATCCTTCTAGTTCTCACAGAAAACGCGATGATACGGAACCCTCTTTACGCGAGCTCGACTCGAACTTGACCACTTTTTTTCAAAAGTATGTTACTCCGGGATATACACTACCCCTATACGAAGTTTCGTCAAAATCCGTCCAGCCGTTCAGGCGTGAAAGAGGAACAAACAAACAAACAAACAAACAAACAAACATACTTTCACATTTATGATATTAGTGAGATGACAACGATAGCCCACACGATGGGGTTTGGAGAAACTAACATTTAAAAGTTTGACGTTATAATATTTTCAATTTTAATTAAAAATTTTATAATATTTTTTCATTAAAAAACGCCTCTCTCCTATGCCTCTCCTCTAGCCTTGATGTGCGCTATGACACGCGGGTTATCGAGAATCCAACAATGTATCATATGTTGAAATAGATTCAGTAGTTTAGCTTCTGTGAGGGAACAAACTAACATACATACATAATGCATTTATTTACATAACATCAATTATGTACATACATATGTACATAAATATATACATATATACATACGCTGGCAAAAAATCATAACCCTCATTTTGACTTGGCCATAGTCGGGTAAAAAAAAGGGGAATGAGATATGGACCAATTTCAAATCAAACAATGAAACGAAACATGATGTACCTACATAAAATGGGCTGCCTAATATGATCCAAGATAATTATGTAATATTTTTAATTTGAGTTCAGTGGTAATACATTTATATTTTAGGCATATCGTATGCAAATACCTATGCCAGGGGCTGATTTACTGAGGCCAGAGGGAACAATAAATTTCAACGCAAAAATTTAATGATTTCGAAAAATAGGAACCGTAAATCACCCCCTGAAATATTTGCACTAGCTAGATAATAAAATGTTCTCGATGAAATGGGAAATTTTCAATGTAATATTGGAGTGAATTTACAATCTAGTAATAAAAAAATAAAAAAATGTTAATATAAGGGAAGGGACCTAACATTGACATGGATTCCGACGTCTTCGCGGTGTTCGATCATGCCGGGTTATTAAACACAGTCGTAAATTCCTTGCCGCATATTGTAAGATATTTAAACTACTTTTTATTTTCTCATAAAATTATTTTACGCTATTTAATTATTAATTAAATTCTGAGTACATATGTGAACTGTTTATTGCTAGTCTTATGTGCGTTGAGGGAAACGAGGTACATAAACATTTCCCCAATGTATTGATTGAGTTTGTCATACAAATTCAATTGCCAAAGGACGTTCTTCATAATAAGTAAGAGCGGTGAGAAGTGGTTCCGATAATTAAGTGAAATTGTGTCGAAGGGGGCCGGGCGCACTCGGCTATGCCGAGGGAGTCATCTTGTTTGCTTACAGTAAACATGCGGCGTCGTAGACGGAACGGAGATCTAGAACTAGTCTATACGTACCTACGCATTCTGTTCTAAATGGTATGTATATGAAATCATATCAAAGTCATGAAAAAGAACAAAAAAATCAAATAAAGCAGTGCTCATTTAAACAGGAATTTTAAATCAAATATTTACAGAAGAACATTTGCATAAGATGAATCAAAATTTAATAAAAACCATTTTGTGGTGCATGAGATCCAAGGATCCAAGGCGGTTCCAGGCGAACGTAGGACAGAGTGAATTTTCTTCTATATACTGCACATTTTGGAACGTTTTGTTTGCTTGGTTTGAAATTTCAATGTACTTAATAGGTGAGTCAAATGCAGTATCGAAGAGTAACAGACACAATCAGAATGTTAAGCAAAATAAATAAAAAACCGGCCAAGTGCGTGTCGGTCTCGCGCACCGAGGGTTCCGTACCACAACTCTTACTTTAGAGTTTGCACTATAATCACACCAAGTTTGACGCTTGTATGTATTACCGTTTCCACGATAGATTGTTTTTCATTTTCCTCTATTTGTTAGGATATCCGCACTAATATGCACATATTTTGTGAAGATTTCCACCGGTTACCTATTACGGTTCAAAAGGTGCAGCCATTTAAAGTACCGTACGGATACTGAACACTAATATAAAAAAAAAATAAGGAGGAGGTTCTCATTTCGACCCATAACTTTCAACATTAAAGTGTGATCGGAAATGTTACGCCGGTTCTCGAGTTTTATAAATCTGCCAGCGTTAACGAGATAAGGCTTTGTGCGGAGTAGCACTGAAAGGTTTTCGCGTTAAGTGAAATTAATTTTGGAAATTACGTGACATAAATATACTTAATCGACTGAATTAACTGAAGCTGTGGGTGAGGCGACGCTTATAAAGTCAGTAATTTATTTGGACACGGAAGATTAGTTAGGTTAAAAGGTTAGTTAGAATAGAATGCCTCGTGGCATTAAGCGCGCCTGCTGTGCCTAATTTGAATAAATTAGTGTTTACTCTAGGAAAGGATTCAATAAACACAAATAAAAGGACAGCATAATTAATTAGCGGGAGTTTTTATTTTCAGGAAACATTAATAATTCAAAAGAAATTATAATTAAAATAATTTGGCACTTATAAGAAGTATATTACACTCTTCTGTTGTGCAGATGACGAACTCACTGAAGAATGAAATTTTTCCAGTTAAGCTTTTACATAACAACACATTTGAATCGTTAGTACGACAAGTTCCTCACGATCTTTAACTTAAGCAGGGAGCTGGCAATTTTGCACATTTGTATAATTAGTGTACATTTTTCAAAAATCGAAGAGCCGGAAACTTGGTTAGCGTACGATGCATTATATATAATACTATCATAACTACCTACTACCTACTATAGTTACAAATAGGAATACAGCGTGACATTCATAGAAAGTACCTCAATAGTGTTTTTTTTTATGTAATCCGGTATGGGTGGCTGAGTCGGAGAGGTCAAAGCACATGATCCGACCAGCCAATATGACCTCCGGGAAGGTAGGTGCCGGAGACTTCCCTGGATTGCTGGCTATACTGGACTAGAGGAGAACACAACCGAGGTTGCTATGCATCTTACATACATCTTGCTTTGCACAAAAGTTTTGGATTATTCAACGCATTTTGACTTAGCCTGTGAGGCGAATGCTCGTCAGAATACATTGCTCGCCATCCCGGGCACGAAATGAGGATATTTCCTGGATGGAGTGTATGATGGCTGAGTTATTCGCATCCGAACTATTGTGGATGCAAGGCACGTAGGACACCGCGAATAAAAGGGAGGACACTTGGGGAGACGAACCGGTCCGGGGTAAGAGGTCGTGGTTGGGGAAGACTTCGAAAGCAATTTAAGTATGAGCCGATGCTAAGTTATGGGCGTATGGGGCACGGTTGGCCCAACATCGAAATTTTCAATTCACAATCACTTCTCAAATCATTATCATACATTCATCTTATAAGCTCTATTCATTATGTCTTCCTTGACTCATTTTTAATGCAGTACTAATCGTTCACAAACAAACTTAGTTTTAATCAATTTAAATTAATTATCTAGAGGTGTTAAAGCAAGGAACCCAGTACGTAACGGTAGTTGTGATTTCACTTTGTGCTTTTTATTTCTCATTGTTTAGCTTTTTATTTATCATTGTTTTGGATTATTGCTTTGATCTTATCTCACTTTTTCTTATAGTAAGAGCGACATGTGACGCAGAGCCAGCCATAAGGTGTCTAACGACGTCCATGGACATTCGGTGTCATGCGGTGTCATGCGGGGTTTGCGAATGCCGTGCCGGCCTGACAGGTATTTCCTGAATTCTTTAACCTGGGTGTCTTCAAGCGTCGTATTAACGGGCTAGACAGCCTAGCAACAGTCCGCAAATCTGCTGGCATGGCACCTAACTGAGCGTGGTTTCGCGAGGAGAGGTGATTTTGGCTCTGTCGACTGCACCATTGGTCTATCGGCACAGCCACCCATGCTGGTTTACATAAAAAAAGTGCCTTTTCACGCCTCTCTTGAAGGACCCGAGACTATACTTGGGGGGAAATATGTGGGCAGGGAGAGCGTTCCAGAGTTCACCGGTTCTGTGGAGGAATGATCTGCAGAACCGATTGGTACGCATCTGCGGTACGTCCAACATGTAGAAATAAAATGGTAGGGTAATACCCCACTGACTTTCTCGCTTGTTTGGCGAACTCAAGGTTTTTATGTTCGAAATTCAAAATATACTGACAGGACAGTTCCGTTGAATTAGTTAGGCGCTAGCAACAAACATTTTTTAGGCAATATTTAATAGAAAGAAACCTTCGTTTGTATGACAGCCACCTTTTTTCGAGTTTTCCTGAAAAAAAACTGATAATGGTATCTTTTTAGGCTAGTAACAGGGTTTCTATGTGGAAAATATAATAAAAATCGTTGCAGCCATTTTTTGAGAAAATCGACCTTATCGAAATAATTTGTATGACAGCTACCCTTATTTTTTTGAATAGAAAAAAACTAAAAAAAGGTACCCCTAGATAATTGTTTCAAACTACTAAACATGAATTTTAAACGAAATCGGTTGAGCGGTTGAGGCGCATGGTCGCTGGACGGACACACACACACACACACCCTCTTAACACACACACACACACCCTCACACACACACATACACACACACACACACACACACACATACATGTTCTTCAAAATCACTTTTTTGGGATCGTTGAATGATATATAGCCCAAATCAGTCGAAATCTCAACTTCGAAATTTTGGAAATACTTCCTTTCTCCTTACAGTCGCTCGAACACACCTAAGATTTTAACTCCGACCCCCACCCCGTCCTTTTATGAAATGAAATGAAATGATTTATTTTTTGAGAGGCCGATGCCTCATCCGCTAAATATTAAGAGAAAAAAAAATGCATATATTCACTTACAAACGCTTTTGAATATATTTCAACAGGCTCATTAGCATTCACTTGGTCTTGCAATTGGAAAAATGTAAAAAAAAATTGGTAACAACATAATGAAATGTTCTCGCCGCCCGCCCAATGAGCGCAAAGTTTAGGCGTCGTCGTCGCCCGCCCATCGTGTTCCGCCTCCTACGTCGTCGTCGCTGAGTCCCCGTGGGGTGGCGGGGGACGGCGCGCGGCGGAGCTATGACCGTGAACATTTTTGATATTGTGAATTGCATTAGCAATTTATTAGCCATTCATTTCGGGAACATTCTTAATTCTTTCGCGAGTAATGTACGTGTTTCACGTTCACGAAAATTTTAATATATGCGTACCTTCCTGCTTAGGAATAAGTAGGTATGTACTTGCGTATTTGTACATACGTACCTACTTCGCCTAGTACCGTTCTATGTATTGAGTATGAGATCCTGAGGTATAATGAACAAGACAAAAGGCGTGTTAATAAATTAGACAACGACCTCTTTGTCCGCCTTGTAGCCGGCACGGCGCCGGCGCCTCTCTGAGCGCGGGTCTGGTGTTATTCATCATCAGTGCCGGTCGTCCATAAAAAAAAACATAAATAATAACCACGGCCGGAAGTAGATTTTCGTATTAAATTAATTCTATTAGTTGTAACTGCAACATAATAATGTATCTACATACATACATACATATCACATACGCTGAATCCAGACCAAGTTCCAGACAAAAAAAAAGACAATCGTGGTAAGCAGGGTAATCGGTGTTGTGCTGCAAGAACTCTGATAAATTACAGAACAACACCGACCAACGTTTCGCAAAGTATTCGAACAAGATTCAATCGATCAAGCAGCAAGTAAGGCACGAAGACCCACCTGCTGCATGACTCGGTTGAAGTACCGTGCCAAGGTGAGTGGTGACGAGCCTGTCGCCCTTTAGCACGGCATCTTGTCCATCCCTTAGTCGCCTTTTACGACATGCACGGGGAGAGATGCAGTGGGGTTATTCTTTTTAAGTACTGGCTACCGGCCCCACGCGGTCGGTATAATGTATCTGTGTAAGCGAATGTGCAAAACGTTCTGAGAGATAAATTCTATAAACCGAACCGGGGCAATTCTTAGCGTCAACGAAAATCGAGTCGAGTCCGGCAGTACTCCAAGAATTAAAATTTTCTCTCTAATAAGGCAATAAATACATCTTAATGATCCGCCTTATCTGTCAACAATGGGCTGAAAAATGAACAGCCTCGAGACTGTTTCTCACTGGAGGCAGTTAAAATATTTTATTACCTTCAGACAATGAAGACAATTTGTTATTGGGCACCTGAAGGCTAATAATAAGTCCTGAGGCAGTGGAGGTCGTTACGTTCGGACCACTAAATGACAATCATTGCCCTTCGTGAAGCGCCCGTAATGGAAAGCTTTCAGAACATAAAACAAACATAAAACGAGGAATGAAAGCGGTGGAATAAAAGCGTGAGTTTACTATGTTTCGCCGCGCCGATAGCGAACATTTTGTCTCGCTTCGCAGGAACATCAACTTGATGATCGCGCTAAAGAAACACTAAACTTACTGAAATGAAATATTTTGGATTATTTTAATAACTTTAACACATTATTTCTATGGGCCTTTTGTAAAAATGAAATATTACTTGAAGGCCTGGAATAATTAATTAGTAGAGACTGTAACGATGTCTTTTTTGTAAATTTGATTTTCTTTGATGGGGCAAGGCGAGGTATATATTTATTTTGACATGAGATTGAGAAATGTATTTATTTTCCTGCTAAAAAACAATAATTTAATTATCTGTAGGCGCGCTTACGTAATTAGGTACGGTTAATGCTATTTTTATTGTTTATTTTAATACATATACTAAATATTATATTTTCTTATGCGTCGTTGTACCTTATTGAGACGAGAGCGATAAGGTGTCAACAATTTAACAAAGGCTCTGTACGTATGTTAGTACTCCGTTTTCTGTAGTACGAATTCCCAGTAAAATTGTCATTATTGCCTCAAGCTGTATTTTAGATAAACTGTAAGAGGTTTATCTATATTATGTTGATGTTCACTAAAATACTTACTCACTAATTATACTACACGGTTAGTTATTATATAAAAACCAACCCTGCGAAGTTTCTTGTCGGCTCTTCTTCGTGGGTGCAATCGAACCAGATAAAACATATAATTATATATTTTCTTCTTATATAAGTTCTTCATTGTAAAGTGATCTAGAGAGTGTTGTATTTTCGTACAATATTTCCACAAGTTCAAATTTCAAATTCACGATGGCTATCTATTGACGAGCCCTACCAAGGGATCCAAGTGTCTAGAAAGAATATCAGCTGTAATTCGACGCTATTTCAGAGAAATTTCAACTAAACATAGTGCCGACACATATGTACTTATTGTATTTACTTTACAAAAAGTAATATTTATTTATTTCGGTGTACATGCCAAAGGAACGCCGTTGATAAACAGAAAGGTAAAAACGGTTGAATGACGTCAACTAACGTTCTAAGGAGGAACTCTGCGTCGGACATTTCTCCTGACAACCAACCAACAGCGCCACAACCGAGCGAGCATCTACCTCTTAAAGGGAACCGTCCGTACCCCAAAAGAAATCAAAAGAACAGAATCAACTCGTCAAGTAGGGAAAAAGTTATTATAAGTATTGTGTTCGAAGACGAAATGTGATATACATTCTTGTGCGATTTTGTGATATCCATCCCACCTGTAAATCTCACAAAATGTTGAACACGTCTCGGGTCCTTCAAGAGAGATGTGACCTCTCAGGCCGGCATGGCATTCGCAACACGCGCATGCGACCGAATGTCCATGGGCGTCGTTAGACATCTTATGGGTGGCTCGGCGTTACATGTCGCGCTTTTAAAAAAAAACACGTTCTTCAAGAGGGGCATGAATAGTTACCTGTCAGGCCGACATGGCATTCGCAACACCCGCATACAATGTCTAAACATATAATTGCCGATATACTATCGAATGTCCAAAGGCGTCGTTAGACATCTCACTGTATCTCCAGGCCACATGACGCGCTTTAAAAGAAAAAAAAAATTGTGTGCATTTGTAGATAATATTACAAATTAAGTAAATTGAATGGGCACTATTAAATGTAGGTATGTTTTCAATGAACAGTTCTAGTCTAGAGTGTAGTCGCAGGTGCGGTATAAGTTGACGCTTCAAAAACGGAAATGGTGATGTTTGACAATAATAGTAACCTAGCTGTCATAGCTGTATTTCGTACGATTTAGAAAATCAATCAATCAATGAAATAGTCTAGTCTCACTTTTAGCTACCCCATAATATATTTAGCTTCGCTCGATTCTATATTTTTAAATTCTTCTGTCACCCCTAAAAATCACCCTCTCGGACCCCTTTACCGATTCGGATGTGAACCTTACGACCCTTGCGCGTTGTGGGGACGCTTCTCTCTTTTTCACTATTCCCTATTGTTTGTAGAAAATAAGGAAAATGAAACGAGAAACACGCTCGCACATTCGTCGAGACATCCTCACGCTATCAACGATATATTTATCCCATTCCGTTCTTTAATTTCAGTGTATACAGCTCTGATTTGCATTAAGTAACATACATAATTGTAGAAGATGCAGTTGCTTTCACGAGTCATCAGCACAGATGGACAGTGGACTAACATTGCACGCAAGTGTATATAGTAGTCGAACGACGCGTGTGAGCCCAATAGGCGACGAGCGAGCGTCGACTGACGACGCTGACTGACGAACCAATAGCGTGAAGCGTCGACGCCGCCGCGCCGTCGACGTCACATCCCGTCAAACCGTCTAAGTCGTAAAAGGCGACTAAGGGATGTTGACTCCCTTCTTATATTACTAGGTGGTAGGGTTTAACCCTCCCGGGTTGGTATCACCACCGCACTGAATGAAAGGTCGGTCGAAACGGCTATGTAAATAGTTTGTGTTTTCCGTCCAGTTCAGTGTAGCCGGCACGACCGAAGGGAAGCGCTGACGTAGCACCAAGTTCATCCGGTTTTATGGGCTGATATCATTGATGTTGTAGGTGATGTAGCCAACCGTGTCAGTTTCCATAAAAAAAACCGACCAATGAAAAGTGTGCTATTGATTCTTGAAAGCAACTGTTTAAGAATGCAAATCACGTTTTGTGATATTTTTAATAATTTTTTCATTGTCTTAAATATTAATTATATAATTTATAAACATCTATTTTATAATATAAGTTAGGTATAGTTTAGTTTTAATTCAATCAATTACTAACTTAAATTACTTTTAACTAGTTTTTAACTGGTAATTCCTCAGTTGTATATTGTTTGTTAGCAGTCAGGTATACAGTCGATTTTCCAAGCACTAGCTTCTCTGTAGCATTATCCGTAGCACAGCGAGTATTTCTCAAAATTCCAGTCACGTAGTACACCTTCAGACTACTCCGTACACATACGAACACAACAGAAGCGTCGTAATGTGATTAGATCAATCATCCCCCATTCTGATTCACTCAAACCTCCGAACGTGGCGGCTCAATCTCCGTGCTGATGCAATCATGTTTGCATTTTGTGTTATTTGTGGCGAAAAATGCAAAACAATACTGTTTAAACAGTTGACTTATGCCAGTTGTTGTTACTTTCGGCGTCTAGTTTAATAACCTCCACCAAGCTATCGGACCTAGCCAGTCCTCTTTACCTATATTATTATGAAACTTATTTATTTCCTTTATTATCTGTTGGTACACAAAATACACTTAGATTCGTCAGTAATTTAAGTTTTAAGCAAACATTTGGCCATCGTCAAAAATTGAGAATTAAAATTAAAATTAAAAATACTAAGCTTGTCGTCTGTCCGTATGCAACTAACCGTATTGTATAATAGACAAAGCTAATGTACTATAATAATCTACAAGATGAAAACAGACGAGAGTATGTTCGATTATAACTCGAGAACAGCTCAAACAATTTACATGCGATGATCACCTCGATCTGACACCGTTAGGCCTCAAAACATAATTATATCAATAACGCGAGCGAAGTCGCCGACACAGGTGTGGGATGTAAATGATGCCAGTCCGAAAGAAAAATGTCCAAGCTTCTAAAAATAAATGCTCACAAAAAAAAATTCTACACGCAAAGCAAAAATAATTACTTCCAAAATGTTCACCGGTAAAAGTATGGCGACGTTTCTGAAGGTAATTTTAAGCAGTTTCGCGAGAATGTTTCGTGATTTCAAGAGCTTTTCAGCAAAGTTTCAGAAGTATGACTGATTACTGCGGTGTGGTTCTAAAATAAGATATTATGTTTAATGGCCTCCGGCTGATGAAGTCATGTAACTGGATTTTCTACGACTATTTAATAATGGATAAGTACTAAAGTAACGCCAACACAACTGAAACCTTCACGTGCGTTGGCGTTACCCAGGACACATTTACAACGATTAGTTTTGGAATTAAGTTTATTTTATATTTTTATGATTATGATTTTTTTACTCCGTTTGATGTACAATAAATATATTAAAAACTCCGGCGTCTTCAAAAATAAATGTATTCTTTTAAAACATGTTACAACCATTTTTAAGCGATTCATACTTTGTGGAAAATTAATAAAGGCATAGGGACGTACAAAGACGCATTGTCTACCCGTCGTTTGTGTGACTCAATATGACGTATGTATGTATTATGTATGTGGAATCATATCGATTAGCTTCAAAGAAGACTAAGGGCTTTGCACCGAACTTAATAACTTATTTATGTGTTCGTGTGCTTTCAATATACGCTAGAATTTAGCAGCGCTCTAGCGATCTGCCGTAGCGATCGGAGCGCGTTCTATTCAAGACATACCCTTTTCTATAGACAGAGACAGGTCTTCCCGAGTACATTTGTAGCGCTCACATGGGGGGGTTGAGTGAGTTGTTGAAACGTAAAGCCTGATCCACTCATGGGCCAAATAAGGCAAACTAGTATGGGAGATGCCTTTAATTGCTTAATTAGAGCGATATGAAACAAAATGTTTGCCTGTGTTTGACCAATGTGTTGATGCGTTATACCAGCTAACATGTGTGCCAAATCCAATCACCGTATCCGTTGTCCGAGGCGTATCATGATAGCTAGTGTAGACGTGATACGCCGCTCTGATACGGCCAGTTTCATCTCGAGTCGGGTTTTCACCGTAGATGAATCGAAGGTTTTCACTGATCACCAAAGGATAAGTTATTAAATCATCGCTGACTGATACGCAGATAAATACAAGGCGTCCACCACTTACTATTGTAGCATTGATTGATTGATAGGTCTCAGAGCGCGAACAAGGTGTCGCATTGTGAGTTAGTGAGTGTGGCAAGCAGCTACAGGCGTACCTGTAACTTTAGCCAAATATTTTCGTTCAATGTATAAGGTTTCCTATTTTCTCTTATAGTTTAGGTTAAACAATTTAATAAAAAAAAGTTGCTCTTACCGTTACCAATGTGCAATTCACTCCAGACCGGGGATAATCCTCAGGGTCTCGGTATGGATGTTGACATGTCAAAAAAGAAACTTGGAATTGAAATACCGATTTAATAAAAAAACAATATATTTAAAGACGCCCTGAAGTTTAATTTGGTGTGACCATCAACTGTGACACACTATTAACAAGACACCAGGCATCATCCGATAAAGAGCTAGCAGTAGGCACTCAAGTAGGTATGTAGAATGTAGACCTCTATTTGAGTTCATGATGTTGACTGCAAAACACATTATAACGCGGCCGGTAAACACGTACAATTAACCGACGAGTTTCTATACTAAAGACCGGCGAAAAAATATTGCAGCCGACTTTGTGAGGGTTCGCTTGAGAACCTTCTTTCAACCTTGGATTCTACTCAATCACGAGTCGTTCGTCTCATTGGTGACTCCGTGCTCACAAAGGGCCACCAGTGTGGCGCAGACCCATCGTTGGATCATTGAGCCTGTTTTATCGGTAGGTACTGCTATGGTCCCGCTCTGAGAGTCTAGCTTCTCTCCTTTCAATCTTCCCCTCGGCTTCTACACTAACGTAATCGGACTATTACAACATTTCACCCTGTGTTGACTGTGCTCCGATCGACCGGACCGATGCTCCCACTTCGAGCTCGGATACCCAGAGTTCGGGTGAATTGCTGACTGGACTAGAGGAGAACACAGCCGAGTCGGCTATGAGGCCACCTTTCGCCCAGTATGGTGGTACCATTTGGCTACAATTTGAACTACCTCGCACTCGATCGCATCGCACTACGCGGCAGCGGCGCTGCGCGGCACGGCGCGGCACAAAATTTTTCATATTTTGCATTGCTTGCCGCGCTTCCGCCGGCGTCGTCGCTCCGCTGCAGTGCTTTTCCGTCTAGTGCGGTCGCACTATTATGGTAATGGGAAGAGCAAATTACCCCCGACGCAAAAAGAGGGGTGTCATAAGTTTACCGTGTGTATGTGTGTATGTGTGAAAGGGTGTGTCTGTCTGTGGCATCGTAGCGTAGCTCACAAACCAAGTTTTTTTATTAGAAAGCTGGTTTAACAGGGATCAGGTTTAATAGCGTAATCAAGAAATTAAGTAATAAAAAAAAATATTATCTTAGAAAGTGGACCGATTTGCATGCGGTTTTTTTAAAAAGGCTTTAAATAAAAGTTAAATTACAAATTTAAAAAACAACCCACCCTTAAAATGTCAAATATAATTTCCATTTACTTGCTTAAAAGAGTCGGGGGACCGCTAAGTAAATAAAATATAAAAACTCAGAGCTGCGCGGGTATTTAGCGCTTATTGTTGTCCCAAGTACCGAAGCAGCGTTCCCCCGCTGAAGAGATTACTATATCATTAGAAGACCTACCGGTATAATATTATTACACCGATTATACCGAGTATTTCCGCGCGACGCGACGGTTGACAGATAACTAGTACGATATGATTCTACAAAACTGCCATACTTTAATAACGTTTCTTAAAATTACCCAAATGGAATCGATTGATCCATCTAATCGAAACCTTTAACCCCGCAGATCATCCTTGAATAAGTTCGAAACCTGAAACTCAGAATAGGGTTAACGGTCAAGCGATCGGTAATAATAGTGGTACGTTTGAATGGTCTAACGCCCGATTGAGCGTACGTACGAGTAGATACGGTTACAATTTAGATCAACGTTCCAAATCCGGTTGCTGAAATCCGGTGATCGAAATAAATGATATGATATAGTCGGTTCACAGTTATTTTACCTCTGACACATGTCATTGTATCTCCCGTTAGGTTGGCATTACTTTCTGCCACTAGTACTGCGGTAATTTTTTTATGGAGTTACTTGCTATTAATAATATTTTCCCCGGAGTAGTGGAATATAAAATTATGTATAGGTACCCGTTGTACTATTTACAGCCGGGATTCCTAGTCTAGGAGTCTATGAGCTACCTAATTAATAAACAAATTTTTATACTACAGAAAGACTGCAGAACTATTTATATTAACCTGCTTCGTAAAATATATTCAAATATTTCGTACAGGGGAATCGTACAAACCAATTATGGCAGCACATTGTTTATTGTTTATTGTATAATTTCATCCATAGATAGGTAACCTACGCTTGGACATGTCGAAAATTCCGCCAGTTCTAAATTCAATGCGAAGAACAACTGACAAACAAACTTCGCAAGTCACAATGTTTTGTTAGTACCTTATAAGTATTATATTATAGTAACTTACAAATAATTAACCCATACTACCGCTCGCGCATACAGAGCTCAGGTTAGCCAACTTGATAGCTAGAGGTAAAGCAACTGTGTACGGACTATAAAACCTTTCCTGTTCAAGTCGTTTGATATCGGCTTTAGAAATAAACGCACTGTGACGAGTATTTGGTGATGGGATTATAGGTTTCGGAACGTTCAGTGATTTTTTTTCAAACACACCTTTTAGCTCGTTCGGGTTAGGAGCATTATTCAGTGGCGACTTATTGTGATAAACACATTAAACACAAAAACAGATTAAGATTGGTTTCTCGCAGATTTCCTCACAGTGCTTTCTTTCACCGAATTGATTGAAATATGCGCAAGAATTCTTCGAAAATCCAAATCAATGATTCACTTTGTGATTTCGAACCTCCGAACTCTTAAAATTATAGACATTACTTAGGTACTGAAATCTAATAGAAAATTCTGCCAGTTTCGCTCTCCATGGAATAATTTTTCTACCTAAACGGAGAACATTCGTGAGGCGAACTTCGGGATCTGCCCACGTCTACCTTGTCATTGTACCTCTACATCTCTACAAAACAAATTGTCTATATTGATTGTATAGTTTTAGTATGTAGTTGTAAATTATTTTGTTAGTACATGCTCTGATTTCAATATAGTTACATCAAAGTCTAGCAAAAAGTCGTAGTGTCTTTCTGCAGCTGACTGTGATATGCGGTGATGGCGGCGCGTAGCACCGGCGTGGCGCGGCGACGGCGCGCGGCGGAGCGGAGACGCGGAGGCGTGTCGGCGGCGCGCGACGACGCGCGGGCGGCTACGCGGTCGTCATAGACTCGCCAAATCGATCAACTATTTATAGTTCGATTGGGAGCATCTGTCGAGATTGTTTTGATCAAAGCTTGTGAATGACATATTAATAGATCTAGGACAGCGGGACTGACCTCGTAATGCGCAGGAAGATGGTGACAGTAATGTAGCTCTCCGTGCCCACATATTTCCCCCAAGTACAGTCTCGGGTACAGGCTTGAATAGGCACCTGTCAGGCCGACATGGCATTCGCAACACCGGCATACGACCGAATATCCATCATCCATCCATCCATCGTTAGAGCTCTTATGGGTGGCTCGGCGCTACATGTCGCGCTTTCTATAAAAAAACGTTACGAATAAAAACAAATAAAGCAAAGATTTTTGAGACTGGATAAGAGAGAGTACAGTGTATGTGCCGTGTGGGGCCGGTACTTTAAAAGAATAGCCCCACTGCATCTCTCCCCGTGTATGTCGTCAAAGGCGACTAAGGGATATGACTCCCTTCTTATATTACTAGGTGGTAGGGTTTAACCCGCCCGGGTTGGTACCACCGCACTGAGTGAAAGGTAGGTCGAAACGGCTATGTAAATAGTTTGTGTTTTCCGTCCAGTTCAGTGTAGCCGGCACGACCGAAGGGAAGCACTGACGTGACACCAAGTTCACCCGGTGTTATGGGCTGACATCACGGATGTTGTAGGTGATGTAGCCAACCATGTCAGTTTCCATAAAAAAAATAAAAAAAAATGTGTCAGAAGACGAGAGGGTGTAGGTACGTATAGGAGTGCATGAGAGATTTGGTATTTGATAGAACTACCCTTACTAGGTGTTAGGTAGGGTTAAACCCGTCCAGATTTAGACCGCACTGAATGAATGTCGGACGAAACAGCTAAGAAAATACGTGGTGTTCCGTGTTTCCGTATAATTAGTTTTTTTTGCGCACTCAGACACGGGTAGCTGAATCAGAGGGATCAGAGAGCACATACTCCGATCAGCCAATAACGCCTCCGTGAAGCTGCCATATCGATCACTTCCCTTTGAACTGCTGGCTATAATGGACTAAAAGAGAACATAGCCAAGGCTGCTACGAGGCCAATCTTTCCTCCAGTACGGTATAATTTGAGCCTACCACCTAGTAAAGGGCAAAGGACCTACACTTTAACACCGGTTCCGAAAGTTGAAGCAGAGCAGGTGTAGGTATGCACGTTAATTCAATAGAAGAGCTCATTGATGCATGTCGGCCGGATGGGTAACTCGAATCTTGAGATCAAGAGTTAGACGATAAGACCGGGCCGACCACCCGCCGCCAGTGCAGCCAATGTAGCCAGTGTAGCCGGCACAATCAAAGGGAAGCACCGACGTCTCACTGAAGGGCAATAGGTGCACCTCAGGCCTGGTGCTGCAATGTCGCAGAGAACTGTGGAGACCGCTGCAGGAAATAATAACAAAATAACTCTCCAGTGGATAAAAGGACATAAGACGAAAATTATGCTGCTGACGACGTCGCCCGGAGAGGTTCCAAGAGTTTATAGGCGCAGAACACGTGGTAATGCCGTCAGCTAGCGCACAGTGGCCTTTGCTGCAAGCATAATGGAAACAAAGGGACACAAGGACAGCATCTCTGACTGCAGACGGTCGAATGCCACTCTTCCTAAACCAGACTGACGACGGCTGGCTCGAAAGCTAATCAACTTGGGCCGAGCTAAGCTGAGAATAGCTGTTGCTCTGATGAGCGGCCACTGCTCACTAAATACATCTATACATGATAGGTATTACGGATAGTCCACTGTGCAGGGGATGCTAGGCGAAGGTCAGAACTGCCGAGCATGTTGTTAGAGAGCAGTGTACTTGACATCCAACGAAGAGAGATACTCCGTTCTCCATATTCCGTTGCGGATGTCCAGCCACCCTGTAAATCTTGTGGCCTTCATGGAGGACATAGGCAGGTTAGGGTAGCTGAAGATCGAGGGGTTTTGCACGAAGTTGCCCGACCAAGAGGGACTAGTTTGCAGGCTTAGAGCCAATCCCCACAAAAACCTAGTTCCAACAGGATGGAGGTGTAACAGGCGGATATCACGGGTGTAGTAGGAGGAGTAGGTGAGGTGATGCAGCAAACTTTGTCAGGTTCCATAAATAAAGGTAGAGAAAGGTAATACAATTGCAGGTATGGTGTACACTGGTACGTTGATCGGAGGTTGTGCACGTATCTAAAGATTGCCTACGTTCCCTTATCTTCGACTATTCAGCACTATTCATTGATCAATTGAGCCTGCTTGTTCTGTGTCTGGATCGTGAATGAAATGTGTATATAAATAAAGGAGCAGTAAGCAGATGAGACGGAGGCGGTGCTCCGTTCCAAGTTTCACACGAAAAAACATCTTATTTCGTAAACGCCATTAAGGGAGCGGTTCATAAGCCACTTTGTTCCATTTTGACCTCTTTTTAACCCCCGTCCTATATATACCTATTTACAACGTGTCCCAAAACTCAACGTCAAGCGGGAACCAGGGAGTAAGCCAGTTTATGACTACCCAAGAGAAAATAAGAAAAAAAAAATCTGAGCCATTTAGTATAAATTACACAAGTATAAATTTTAAATTAGAAATTAAATTGAATACATATGAATTACAGTTTATATTACCTAAATAATATAATGTAAAGTAATATACAAGTGATGTCACTTAATGGATAAGAAAACATAAGATAACAAGAAATATGTAATATAATGAATGTGAATGCAATATTTTATAATGTGACTATGCGGTGCGAATAGCTACATAGTTCAGAATATTTAGTTATATATTGTGTATATACTTACTTACTAACCCCCTCACTTGATAGTTGCTACCAAACTTGGAATAGAGCTACAGCTCGCTCTATCAGGCCGCCATTATTGCCGTCTTTCCTCGCTTCTTTCATTAGGTGAGTATTGTTCGGGAGCATGTGAGAAAATTTCTCTTATTCAATGAAGCTCGTATTATTTATTATATTATATGAGGCTGCCTCATGTGCTGAGCTATTTTATATATATAACATAATATATATATTTATAGTTATTTACAGTAAGCGGCTAGCCACGTCTCACCTGGCACGGTCCTTCCACCGAGTCATGTAGCAGGTGGGGGGCTTTCGTGCCTTAATACTTTGCCTTAAACGTGGCGGTCGGTGTTGTGCTGTAATTTACAAGAGTACTTGCAGCACAACACCGACTACTCTGCTTACCCCGATTGTCGGGATACAGCGTGTGTTATGTATGTAAGTATGCACAGTAAGCGGGTTCAATAATTAAACCCGCCGTGGGTTTAATTATTTATTTCTGCGACTATCGCAAAGGTATGCGCACGAACATCGTACACAAATGAGAAACGATCACACATCCAACATTTACTCACACACACCCTCCCTCACACACACACACACACACATACCCTCCCTCATCCTGACAGACACACGCTTGTCAAAATTGTATCTTAATATGTTATGTTTGGTTATGTTAGTTAGCTATTGTTATTATTTTTTTTTTGTATAATATGTTGATTGTCATTGTTTGTTTGTTTTTAGTCTCTTGGTTGGAAAGGGGAGCCCCTGAAAATCAGCTTCGCTATCTCGGATAGTGAGTCAGCTGAGTGGGCTCCCTTTTCGTCACATGTTATATGTTTCTTTGTATTTGTAATTATTTGTGTTGTTATGTGTGACGAAATAAATCATTTCATTTCATTTCATTTCAGAATAAATATGTGTGTACGTAGTACACATATGTATTTTAATATTTACATGGATGGATTTGATGGAGATAAATACAGAGAATCACCAGAACTATTTGTATGAATGTTTTTAATAGGCGCATACCGAAACTCTGCAGGTGGGAACAAGATGGGGGTAACCTGAGGTTTATACTAGATGGAATAGTGCTCTCACGCCCCTGTTTCCACCGGCAGAGATTAGATACGCAGCCTGTACCAGGTTGTCTGTACGGTCAGTATTTCTATCTTATACATTTTGCATACATATTTGATAAATATTCCTTGAAAAATGTTCACAAAAAATTTCACCGGCGGGCCTCGATAACAAATCGATACGTCGATACAGCCTTTTGACCTGCGAGACTGTGACTTTGAGGCCTCGACAGGAAGAACGTTATCTCAGGCGGTGTGCGAGCCGCGGAGTGCCTCTACGGAATTTGGTGAAGGTAAAGTTTCTTAAACTCCATCCAACTTACCCTAACACGCTCATCTGTAAAGCTCGCGTATTACTCTCAAGAGAGAAACTTCATAGGTTGGGTCGAGAGTGACTGAAGGGAAAGTATGTTACTCGCGCAAGGGATTGTTATCTCATGGAGAAATCTCACGCAAGAGGATTCTTTTGAAGATCGGCGCGTCGAACAACGAGACCGAACCAGAAGGGAATCTTTGGACTTCGGCTGGGATCGGGACAGCAGCGGTCTCGGTAACGTCAATTAACTAGATTGTCGTTAGAAATACGGAGACAAATGATCGGCCGGGATAATAGACGATCAATGACGAGAGATTGTAGCGTTTATCTATGTGTCTGTGAACACTTTGTAAACCAAGCACACAGTGAAGTAGCGAACCGAACGTTTTTTAGACTCAGTAGTTTCGGAGATAAGGAAAGGGGGGGGATGCTAGATTTTTGAATATTTTCTTACATTTTCATACATTTGTATTCCGTAATTCCTTCTATTTCCGTTTTCAGCGATAAGCCAAATGAGATGATGTACTTAAAAAAATGTTTTACTTTGTAATTTGTCCCCCAAAAACTTATCCCCAAAATCGAAATTCGTTCATTTACGTGTACATCACGTCCGTGATTGGGTCATCAAACTCTATATTTTTGGTCCATTAGATTTGGAGAAAATAGGCTGTGACAGACAGACACGAGAGTGGTCCTATAAGGGTTCCGTTTTTTTTTTCTCGTTTGAGGTACGGAATCCTAATAAAAAATGAAAACATTTCAGATACATTATTTTCTACAAATCGTTTTTAAGGTCACTCTAAAAATTAAATGTAACACATTATTACTGTGATAATACTGATGTACTTATAATACTAGTATATGAAAATTCATCATAATATGTGCGATGTTCATGTATGTCCATAAGGGTTATTATACTTATAACTCAGCTACCTCCAACCCAAATGCTTTGTGACCTGGAAAAGATGGTTGGCTACGTGTGATCCATCGGCGTGCACGAGTCGAAAAGGCCCAGGCAAATGCGGTGTCGACCTTGAACCCTTCAAGAGAGCTCCTGAAAAATGATATAATTGCTCTTTGCTTGAATATACTTTTCCTCGCGCAAGGCAACGCTAAATATTTTGCTGAACCGTATATTTTCTCTAGGTTCCATGTTCTATACGTATTTTTTTTACACTGATACCTACATAAATGTTCTACTGAGGGAGGACCAAATTGTTCGAAGGTGCGTTGTCTAGGAAGCATGAAGTGTCACGCACGTCGTTTCATCTGATTGTGAACACAAACGCAATCCAAGTGCCAATGGACGATAATGATGGTGTACAGGTGTTGCAAATGACATCTTGGTTTGACAGGTGCCTTTCACGCTCCTTAGCTTTGATGAGGATTTTGGATTGTTTTTTTTTGCGTGTAATACAAACAAGTGCGAGTCGAACTCGCGCACCGAGGGTTCCGTATCGCCATGTCATGGTCAGCGCTGCTTCATACTGTTTTCGGTAGATGGCGCGCATACACTTTTTAGTTTCCCCCCTGAATTTTTCACTTTTTCTTATTTTTATTATTTGTCCGTTGAAATTTTCTGTGAAAATTTCAACGGGCTACCTATTACGGTTCAAGAGATACAGCTCTCGGACAGACAGACGGACATACAGATAGACAGACAGACGGCGTAGGCTTAGTAATAGGGTCCCGTACGACGGATACGGAACCCTAAAAATGCAAGCGGACGAGCAATATTCGCGCAGTCCTACTTGTGACTTAGAAGGCAATATGTGGAGGTGGTGCCCATATGTGAAGAGCTGACCACACTATCTCAAGTTGGGTCATATCGCTCGGCCAACTTTTTCTTTAGTGTAGGTAGTGCGGGGGCACGATAAGTACAGTACCCGGTAGTAAATAATGAACATCGAGCTTTAGAAAGAGACAATCCGGTTGTAGAGCGTCGTCCCTGTCGCACGAACCCGCACTCTATAACCGGATTGCCTCCTTCTAAAGTTCGATGTTCATTATTTATGGTAACGTGAGCCTGCGTCTGACTCGAAATTCAAGAAGTTTACCAGCAATATTACTCACCTGACAGATTCAGTTTTGATTTTTTTTTTATGGAAATTGACACGGTTGGCTACATCACCTACAACATCCGTGATGTCAGCCCATAACACCGGGTGAACTAGGTGCTATGTCAGTGCTTCCCTTCATTTCGCTGCGCTGATATATGTAATACTTCATCTATCAGCGCAGCTTTTTGAAAACACGATCTGGTTAACTACGCTCGATAGAAAAAAATTATGAGCATGCCTCTGAATTTAGTTATAAAAACGCATTTAAGGCAACGTGACCAAATCAAGGCTTTGAAAAAAAATTATTTTATTTATTGATTATATATCTAAATCTGTAGTTTTTTTATTTTTTGTTTCGATCCGTAGTTTTGGAATAAAGAAATAAAAACCGAATTTTTGATTTATCGTGTTGTGTTGTATCCTATTCCAACCAGCGAAAGCGGCGCCTTGAAAGAGGAGTACGGGTGAATAAGGGTTGACGGGACCTTAAGGCCGGGCACTTTACTCGTATGTACGTTACACTTCGGTCGCGTAAGATAGGCAGCGCTGTCATTGGCCTGGTCGGCTTATACGACTAAGCCAGGTTCACACGTATCTTACTCGGATGTCCGACGTCGGGTATCCAATCGCCGCAGAGCCCTCACAGGTGTTCGGACTACACCCGATCCGGTCAATCAATACCTATAGTAACGAACGAGAAACCGTATAGGTATCTCCGTACAGGTCCCGCCTTTAAGGCGCAAATAAGACTCAAAAGGACAACTTTAAGCAAAATTGTTGAGCTATTGGTAAAGATAAAAAATCTGTAAAAAATATATATTATCTATTGGTCTTTAATTAACAAACATAGCTAAAAATATATTTCAATACTTTGGAAGGTGTTAAATAAATCTCCAAAAAATAACGAAAAGTACGAAAATTCTACGATTCAGTTAAATTCTCTTGAGAAGCATAAATTTTTTCAAGACCCTTATAGAAATATAGATAATATTTTTCCCTACAATTGTATCTAAAAAATATATTTTTTTCATCTTTCCAACACGTGAAATTTAATTTATAGTGTGATTTTCGCGCAAACGTTCATCGTCGGCCTCGCACCTATTTACACTGCGGTAAACGGTTCGTGTTTCCATCGGGTCATTCCCGTTAGCCACACTGCCTAAAGCTTAATCATCAGTGCTCGGGTAGCACAGTTTGAGTCTTGTTTCCGCCTTAACTGCCTGCGCCACGCCGATTATCTGGGGATATAGTGACGGGACATATTCTGGATAGGTAAAAATTACGAACCATCAAATCCATGTAAGAACATAGTTCATTCCAGAATTCCGTTTTTATTGAGGTTGGGGACTAAGGAACGGCAAATGTAGCAAGTAGAAATCCGACTTGTAGGCGAACTAAATGAGTTCGATCTAAGACCATTCATCCAGTATTTACATACTTACATTTTGAAAATCAACAGTTATTAAAAGTTCCTGTTTAATTTATACTTACGTTTGATGCTTCTTTGCTATCCATAGATGCATATTATAGCTCTATGTTGCTGTCGGATCTAGCAAAGAGTGTATAGGCATTTTCACTTTAAAGTATTCCTGTATTTGTAAACTATTTGCTCGGCATCGGATATCCGACTTCAGCGCCATCGGACGTGCGCTAGGATTTTGTTCGAGTGTCCGACTAACTTCCGGCATCCGACCGTGCTCGGACACTGGTACCAATTTCACAAGGAGAGCGCCTCGGAGGAACGCCAAGTACTGCCCCATGCACTTTGATATCGAATGTACCTATGACGATGAAGAGCCATTTATTATGCACTTTTAAAATAACTAAGAATTTTTATGTAGGTAATGTATGTTGTCAGTCTCGGTAGCTCAGTGGTGCGGTCGGTACTTGGATGGGTGACCGCTCGACCATTGGAGGCTGACCGTGGTTCGAATTCCACGTAAAACTGTAGGTTCCTTCCTTTCTTAACTTACTAGGTGGTAAGCATTGAATGAACCGTGTCGGTCTAAACGGCTATGTCAATAGTTCGTGTTTTCCGTCCAGTTCAGTGTATCCGACAAGCACTGACACGGCACCTAGTACACCCGGTGTTATGGGCTGACATCACGGATGTTGTAGGTGATGTAGCCAACTGTGACAGTTTCCATAAAAAAAGAAATAAAAAAAATGTATACTGCTATGATTGCTAGGTATGCGCCAGTCCTTTACAATCGATTCCTACAGGAACTAGGTTTTAATGATTATAGTGCTCCCTAGTGTTCCTTGTGTCAGCTACACTAAACTGACAAAAAAAACACACTACAAAAATTTCACAGCCACTTCGAGATTAAAAGGGTGAAATTTTCCAGGCCTGAGTATGGTTGTCTGTGTTGAGTTGAAATGTACCACCTCTTGCTCGTTTGACTTGATAAAATAATAAGACACTTGAACATCTATTACAGGAGACGAAGAACGTTTCATCTAGAATATCTTATCTGAGAGAAGTAGACAGGCGTCTCGCGGGGCGGGGGGCGGGGCGCATATTTTATTATTGGCTGGGCGAACGTGAGTGCCGCGCAGTGAGGTAGCAACATTTCTACTCTATTGGAATCAACTATGAAAAAATAATTATATAGAGACTTGACTAGAAATGTAGGTACATCAAAATACCTGGTCCCGAGAAGAATTCAGTGAGAACACATGAATAGTCACCCCGACGACGACGACTGGTATACTCTGGAGTTGTGGGACTTGTGTTGACATTTTGTAAATTTTGCGGGAACCGAGTGTCAAGGAAATCCAGAGTTGTACACTGATTTTGTCCGAACATTGGGATCCCTGTACCCTAATCACGATATTTAACCTACTACGCTACGCTAGGCTACGCCGTGTTCTCCACATCATTTTGTATGGAGAAACGAAGTTCGCAAATCTAGCACTGGAGGCGCTGCTCTGTTTCTCCATACAAAATGATGCAGGGAACACGGCGCGGCGTAGCGTAGCGTAGTAGGTTAAATCTCGTGATTAGGGTACTGTTTATTTGTAGTCGGACCCAAATTTTTTAGTTTCCGTACCCCGTACGTTAGCCTATTAATAAGCCTACAACGTCTGTCTGTCCGTGTGTCCGTCTGTCCGTCAGATAGCTGTATCTTTGGTACCGTAATAGCTAGCCGGTTGAAATTTTCACAGAATATGGTGTTATTTTTGAGGATATAACAAAAATAATAAAATGAAAAAATGAAAAATTTTGGGGTCCCCATACAAGAAACGCATTTTTTCAACGTTTTTTTTTGTAGTGCGAACACCTCGGTGCACGAGTTCGACTCGCACTTGGCCGTTTTTTTTATATCCTATGATGATATCGCCCCAAATTGGTCATAGGATTATTTATTCCGGTATGAAATGAACGAACACTTGCTAACAATGTGTTAATTTCTCAAATCAGTAATACAGATAAGGCACGGATGCCGTGTGTCGATCGCACCTCAGCCGTGAGGACAGTCAATTATGTATTTCTATAGCGGCCTATCGCCTGAGAGGGAAAAGTATGTTTACCGGCGGAAAGCTTTCAAGTCCGCGACGTATTCAATGAAGGACTATATTATATTCTTTGTGATTTCAGGTTCTCTCGTACAAATCCTAGCTAGTCCAATGAATATTTTGAAAAGTGTACATAGTTAATAATAAACTCTGCTTTAAATACGATTTTTTCGAATACCTTGCTTTCTTCGTAGTCTTTAATCCGAATTCACGAAGTAACATAAGGAAAACTCCAGCTTAAAAGAATGTGTAATACGATATTGCATTCACCCACTTATACTATTTTGAATTGTTTACTAACAGGCTTCATAATATAATTACGAAAGAAATTAACGTGCCTACACGCAAATAAACTGTTTAAATTAACCATATTGCCCTAACGTAAACCCTACTTCGCAGAGCAGTTCTATCATTGTATACATATACGAAAGTGAAGGTGTGACGTCAAATTACGTAAGTAAGCCGTATCACAAACTACGTAGCGACACGCACGTGGCGGTACGCGCGGCGGGGAGGCGGCGGCGGCGCGGCGGGGAGGACGGAAGCGCAGGCAACGGTGATACAAAGAGTTTCCTGTGTATCACCTGGCGCGTCGCGACACATCGCTCTGCGTCGATTGTTCAAATTCGACCGCAAGCGGAACACAACACAGGAGGCTCGTTCGATAGTGACATAACCGGCGCGGGCGGGAGCGGGCGCGGGCGGCGGCGGTCCACACGGCTGCATCTGTACCTCCCGCGCTACGTAGCTCGCCTCCGAACTCTACCGAGAGAGCCTTCCGATCCTACTCCACAACGACGCAACTCGCCTTTACTCCGCGCGCACAGAACTCAACCTTGCGCCTACCGCCCAAGATCGACCGCGCGCATCCGGCTCGAAGGACCAGGCGGCCGTCCCGCTCGCTCGCGCCGCGCGACGCTCGCGCTCGACGCGGCGCCGCGACGCTCCAGTCGCCTTCCGCCGGCCGCCGCGAAGCTCGACGCCGCCCGCCGCTGCGCCTCTGTGTCGTGCCCCCGTAGTGCGGGAAGCTAATCAGAATGTTGAACCCCCGGCGTCCAGCGCGCGTCCGATAAGGAGCTAAGTGTCGAACGGTGTAGCGATAGCGCGGCGCTCATCCGCGCGCGGTGCCGGCCGGCGGCGCGGCGTCGCGACGCGTTCGCCTCCCAGCTGACCGCTGCACTGACCCATTGTTTTGCACCGTTCCTTTTGTTTTTTAGCCGGAACGACTTCAGTGAGTGTTCAGACTAAACGTGTGTGGATAAAAATTCAAACTACAAGTGCGTCAAAGTGTATGTGGAAGTATGCACACAGGTATGCGCTGTGTGGTGTGCCAATGGTGTTAATTGGTTGGCATCTAGTGAGCAACGAAAGCGAGCAGTTCGTGGGCCCCTGAGCATGTGAAACGTCAGTCGAGCTCGTTAGCTTAGCGCTAGGCGAGGAGAGGACGACGCGGAGCTATTTTCACTTAGCACTTGAAAGCTCGCGTGCCCGCGTCGCGGCCAACTGCAGCATGTGCAGTCGCTGCAAGTATGTACAGTCGGATCTACAAGTGCGGATACCTCCTTGTCACACTCGCTGGCGTGCAGCGGGCCTCATCACTCCACACGGGGCGAACGAGCGCGCATGTAAAACGTTTTACTGGAGTATTTCTTCTTTTATAGCCGACTGTACTTTGAAGAGGTACATTTTTATCGAATTAATCAATATTTCGGATCTTTCTAATATAATTAAGGTACAAAACAAATTTAATCGATATTTCTGTACCATTTTATTTACGTACGTACTCTAAACTTTAACGTCTTAAGTATTATTAGTCGACACTTTTCATACTAAATTTATAAAATGAAACTAACATTTTATCGTTTCATACGAGAGACTGCTACTGTAGATACTGTAGAATGTGCACAATGCATAAACGTAATCAATTTTAGGAATTTTTAACGTCCGTTGTATCGGATATTACAATGTATTTATAACGAACGTGTTTTTATGCGTGGTTTACTTGCTTATTAGGAGTTTCGGTGTATTAGTTCTGATCAATAAATACGACCATTTCAAAAATTTCCAAATAACAATAAACAAAGGCGTCCGAATCAACAAGTATATACTACCTGTTGTTATTTCTTAAGAGCCTTCGCTAAGTGTTCGTGGCACGCGTGCGCAGATAGATTCGCTCGCGGTCCTTTGATGTGGAGCCGTGCAACTCGGTGACGGGGAAGTCTAATGACGGGACCGGACGAAATTATGCAATTTGAAAAATGACAGGAGACAATTGCGATCGAGGCACGATGGAGACTAGGCGAATGCAGCGAGCTGCTAATTCACAGGATTCGGCGCGCTGATACACTAAATAATGTTTTTATTTACTTTATTCGTCATAATAGACGTTAGAATAGCTCGAAGACGACACGTTCATGAAGGGAGCTGACACGGCAGCTCATTCTGACAGGAACTGGTTGTGATCCATGTCAAGTTTTACAAAAAAACTGTTCTACCGGCTTCACTCGCTTTAAAGTCGGAATTAATCATCAGCCTCGGTAGCTCAGTGGTGCGGTCGGTCGACTGTTGTTAAGCACATCTGGGCGCGTTCAATACTTGGATGGGTGACCGCTCGACCGTTGCAGGCTGACCGTGGTTTAGATTCCACATTAAACTGTAGGTCTTACTTACCTTACTAGGTGGTAGGGTTTATCCCGCCCGGGCTGATATACCACCGCAATGAATGAAACGTCGGTCGAAAGGGCTATGTAAATAGTTCGTGTTTTCCGTTCAGTTCAGTGTAGCCGACATGAAATGAAGGGAAGTACTGACATGGCACCTAGTTCATCAAGGTGTAAAAAAGTCAAAATAAACAGCAAAGACTCCGATTTTCTTTGAGTTCTTTCGACTTACTGTTTTGCGGCTCTTTACTTGGAGTGTACCGTGTGGGGTCGCTTTGTACCGTGTGGGGTCGGCACTTAAAAAGAATAGCCCCACTGCATCTCTCCCCGTCGCATATCGTAAAAGTCGACTAAGGGATAAGAAAATTCGTCAGCCTCGGTAGCTC
Organism: Nematopogon swammerdamellus; assembly: GCA_946902875.1. Classification (NCBI taxonomy): domain Eukaryota; kingdom Metazoa; phylum Arthropoda; class Insecta; order Lepidoptera; family Adelidae; genus Nematopogon; species Nematopogon swammerdamellus. The sequence goes on along the minus strand of OX336340.1, from coordinate 8,296,822 downwards.
AGCGGCGCGGTTGGTTAGTCAACTGTTATTAAGCGACGCTGAGCGCGGTCAGTGTTTGGATGGGTGACCGCTCGACCGTTGGAGGCTGACCGTGGTTCGGATTCCACGTTAAACTGTAGGTCCCTTCCCTTCTTACCTTACTAGGTGGTAGGGTTTATCCCGGCCGGGTTGGTACCACCGCACTGAACGAAACGTCGGTCGAAACGGCTATGTAAATAGTTCGTGTTTTCCGTCCAGTTTAGTGTAGCCGACATGAAATGAAGGGAAGCACTGACATGGCACCTAGTTCACCCTGTGTTATGGGCTGACATCACGGATGTTGTAGGTGATGTAGCCAACCGTGTCAGGTTCCATAAAAAAAAAAAAAAAAAAAAAGATTTCAAGTTACACCTGGTGTTTGCTGTGTCTCTGTATTTTCATCAGGCAAGTTTAATAGGATAATATTTATTGGCACACGCCAATGGTACGCTTAGCTTGCTAAGCTAAACTATAGAACATAATAATTGATAAGTGATTAATATGAACCTGCCAAAATTTCTTCGGTTGTTGAATTTGGCACGATGGCAGGAATGTTCGTACAAATGAGTTAAGAATTTCTTTGGTATTGCCGCAGGGATTTATAACGAAAACATTTTATCAAAAGTGCTTTCAAATTTGATAACTTAAAAGAAAACGATTACATTAAATTAAAATACGTTAAAATTAATTAGCTTTCGATCACGGAACTTTTATATTATATTCACTAAAGCCTTGGATAGGTACGCGGTGGATGGATGTTACGCGGCATGTTGTAAGGGTGTTTGCTAGTTCATGAACCATGAGTTCAAAACCTTGCGCCCTAGTGTAGCCAAGGCTAGGTAGGCAAGGTAGGGCCGAAACTGAGACGTTGCCACACTATAGTTATTAAATAGTGCGATCTCTTCCTCTGAAAACGGATGTCGCCTTGATGACATCTTCAGCTGTGCTAAAATTCTCTGCATTCAAACGATGCTAATAAATATGATAAACGAAACAAGTGACAACAGACACAACATTGTTGCACACGTTACGATTCGAACACAACACAATGTGAGCACCGTGCATAGGGGTTGGGAGATAAATCTCAATTTCATTTACGCCTCATTTCCACTAACTGTGTACGTACCTACTACTACCACCTACTACCTACTATACAGTATTTTAGATACATTTGTTATTAGGATATTCGGAGATATAATATCGTTTTGGTTTACATTTAAAACTTGTTTAATGTATTTAACATGAATAAATATATAATATCAATGTGGAAGTATTCAGTGAGAAAAATAGAAACAGACATCAACAGTATCAGCTGGTATAGATGATTCTTTTATTTTTCTCGCCCATTGCTATTTGGATAATAATGATCTTAGGTGAACAATTAAATTATGGCTTTACCGTTTTCCTAACATCCCTTTTTTTATGGAAACTGACACGGTTGGCTACATCACCTACAACATCCGTGCTGTCAGCCCATAACACCGGGTGAACTTGGTGCCACGTCAGTGCTTCCCTTCGGTCATACCGGCTACACTGAACTGGACGGAAAACACGAACTATTTACATAGTCGATTCGACCGACGTTTCATTCAGTGCGGTGGTACCAACCCTGGCGAATTGAACCCTAAGGTAAGAAAGGAAGGGACGTACAGTTTTACGTGGAATCCGTACCACGGTCAGCCTCCAACGGTCGAGCGGTCACCCATCCAAATACTGACCGGCCCAGCGTTGCTTAACCATCAATAGCGACAGTCGACTGTCTGCACCACTGAGCTATCGAGGCGAGGAACACAAACTATGTACATAGCAGGTTCGACCGCTCTTTACTTCAGCGCGGTGGTATCAATCAACCCGGGCGGATTAAACCCTACCACCTAGTAATATAAGAAGGGAGTCGAGTGATCTCTATGTGACTCTGAACAGTGCACACGTAGTCTTATTATTATTTAAAATGGACATGTATTGACAGCCAGTAAACTGTCTCTAAAATGTTAAAAAGTATTCATGCGGAATATACGACGACAATGCTTCAGAACTACTGCATCCAAGTAAAATCAAACCCAAAAACCACAGGAAGCACAAAACATGTGCGTGCGGATGACAATCGTGCTGACGTAATTCCCATGTCACACTCCATAACGTCCACGTACCGCCAAAACGACACTTTCATGAACAACATTGTCGATGCGACTATACATTCGTAGGAATTAAAAATCACGAGTGAATTTATTCCGAATCCATGAACGTTGATTCGGCATTAGAGAGGGTCTTGTTCCGCGTTGACAATCAAAGGGTTGATGATGATGGATGATGATAAAGTAACTCATTCACACAATTATTTCAGCTCACCAAGCCTACGGTCTCTCAAACAGGTAATTGATAGTTTAGCAAGTGTAGTAATTATTGATGTCAATATTATAATGGATAGCAAATACCAAATCATAACAAGTTCAAGAGTAGATAAAGGCGAAGACAAATTGTATGCACAAGAACAGGTATATCCATTTTAATTCGTCGAAAAAAGTTGAACTCACAAAATGTCAAGCTCAGCATCTGCCGTGGCTGAAAGGTCAGGTAGAGGTCAGTGAGACGTGTGAAGGGTCTAACGCTTGGTTTCCGTGACGTGGCAAGTGCGGGGGAGTGGCTGTTGAATAATGAATTGAGACACTTAAGAAAGTAGTTCCGTGGACTGACTTTAAGACGTTCTTCTTACGGCGTTTCATTGGTTTTATTTTTTATTTTTATTTTATTGTAACCTGGTGGTTTCAAGTTTCAAGCACTGCCAATGTTTATTTGTAATCTGATTGATTGAACTCTTAAGTCTCATTCACTACCACTCACACCCTTGTAGGCTAAACTTGACCCCTGACAAAGAAAATAAAGTCTATGGTATCATTAACTTTTACTGCGTTATACCACCGTCATCATTTTAATGTAATACTACTTACCTGACGTCAGAATTGAGCATCATAGGTTTCGGATCCACATGAATGTCGAATATTATTATTACACATGAACATAAATTATTCGAAAATCTGAATTTTTTATTGATGAATGTGGGAATCAAACTTCCGATATCTTGTATAAGAGGTCAGCTCCTTTTAACCACTAAGTAACCCGCAACTTATAATAGTACTTTCAAGGACGCCCAAAGTTTTCCTAAGCCAACTTAGCTTAGGAAAACTTGGCTGGTTCTGAGAGGAAAGCCTAGATAGAACATATCTACCAAGAGTGCTTCCACAGCTATTTCAAAAATTCATCATCATCATCATCTTCTTCTTTTATTTGTGGCAACTAAACTAATAGTAACTTCGTTTATTACTGCCAGTACCCAGTGACGATTCTTCATCCTCCTTTACCTTTACGTTGACATTAACAATGTTGTAAACCAACTCATAATTAGGTTTAACGACATTGCCTCTATAATGTTGCATTGTTATTGTTTATATTGTTTTATTTCTTTCTTTCTATAATGTGGAAAATTAAAATCTGCAGCATTCACTATACTCTAGTGTCTGCCTGTACACATAAAACGTAAATTTTTTTGACAAAAACATATTTATTCTGTAAAATATATTATTTTGGATGCTTGGTTACTTACCTGTTTTCTATTAATTATCATGTGATTGGAATTTTGTTGTTGTTTTGTTTGGTTTGCTTTTTCTGAATGTTTTAATAACCTTTTCAGAAGTTGTAAGGTAAACACTTTGTCTGGAAGCCCTTTCAGCTCCAATAAAAATATAAAATTCACTGACACACAATAATACGAAGGTAAACCTATAAAAACAATGTCAGCGTTTTCGACGAAGATAAGAATGAAGTTTGCTTTAGAAAAGCTTCTCAAGTCTATACGTGACTTGCGTCATATCACGTCTTGCGTCTTTCCCCGTGCCGGACCATACTAAAATTCACATCTCGACAAGACTTGTACCATAATGGCCGGCGCCTAAATGTAAAATATCCGTAGTCTAACTCCAGTTGTAGATAACACGGCCATGATGTACAAAGTCCCCATAATTTCATTCGTCTTGCGGCCCACGTGCTTTGAAATATTATGATTATGACGCGATCTTGAGGGAGATACGCCTCCTCCGCCGCAGTCTCGAAATAGAGTGTTCTCGTGTCTTCGCAAAGTAGTCTGTATCGTTCTTAGCCAACGATCCGCGGCGGTGTGGACAGGTGTTGTCGCCCAATGCGGAGACTGGAATATTCGAATAGAGAATTTAAATTCAAACAGACAAATCAGTTCTTAGGTACAAGTAATACGGATATAATTAACCCCGGATCAACGGGAGCGAGCACATGTTAATATTCCAAACAAATACCTGTCTCTGAGTCAGTTGCAATAAAAGTCGAGTAGCATTTTGTAACTAGGTATTTCTCTCCCATTCTATATGTATAAAATTATAAACTACAATTTCTGAAAAATTATTACGGCATAATGAAAGAAAGAGTAGCTTAGAAATTGCTGCTTAAATGCTTATATGAGAAACTACATATTATAAATAAAAACTAAGTAGGTACATGGTATTCTAAATTAAGTACATACTTAGATACATAATTACTAAATAGAATTATCTAAAGACTAAGTCAGAATAATGGGTTATAAATATTACAATAAAAATGCAATACAATTTTTTATGGAAAGGAGTCAACGAAAACATGTAAGTGAAGTTTGAAATGAGGCGTCTTTCTCTGATGCTATTCAAACATTGGAATTAGAATATTTCATTCACATCTGGCACCAGAGCGGGCCTGGGTTTTGTTAATACGCTCTGAGTGTAATGAAGACTAGAAAAATAAACATTGCACTTGATTTGAGTGCGAAGAAATAATCAACGGACTGGAACTGAATATACTTACGTATTCATCTTGCCACTATGTATGTGGGTCAACGCACTGACTCTAAGTAAACATGAATTCTGAATATAAACGCATGATTTGATTAGTCACAAATATTGTGATTAGAAAGGTTAACGTTAATGCTTAAAATGAAATACAAAATGATACAGTTTTGCGGTATTCATGAAGATACTTTTTCTGAGACTTCACCTACGTTAAGGCCGAAGTTATTAAAAAATAAAAAACAAGCGGTCAACAACAACAATAGTTCTATTTTTGATCAGTATGAAATATTAGGGTTTTATAGGTGTGCATCAATCCTGCGGTGTTGATTACCCGGTCGGTAGCCTCTTATGATAATGTATAGGTTTCATAAAATATTGTCGTATCTTAGTCGTGTGTGATACACGAAGATATTATAACATTTTCATCATAGGGTATATCTTAAGATAAAATATTGACATGACATGACATGCTACCGAGTCTAGTCTTCCCCAGAGTCTCCCCAGACGCAGAAAATTGTCTCTTTGTCTTCGTAAACACACAGAAAATCTGTCGTGAACGCCAGCAGCGGTATGCAGGCACGCCTTTAACAAGCTCTACCTTCGCCAAATATTGGGCCGTGTTGGAAACTCGATACAAGTACTCGTACAAGTTAACACAAGAAGCGGGTCCTGCAGGTCCATTCACTACCAGCCAAACAAATCATATTATGTAGGTAGGTATATAATTTCGAGTAAAATTATTATATTGCAATTCCGTATCGACATGCCGAGAAAACCGTTATTTCTGGAAGAGGATTTCTAATCAGAGACGGACATCGATACAAAAGGGGAGTTTAAAGGGTTCAAACCAACCCACAGAAAAAAATTCACAGATCTTCTGCATTACATGACCTTCGGGTACATTGAAAATGACTTTTAGGGGGTATTCAAATATAAGCATATAGCGAGTCGCCGACTGTGAGCGTGAAAATATCCTGGTGTGGATGAAGCGACGAACTCAACGAGCGAACGCACTCCAGATTCTAACAGCGCGCACATGTTCACTATATAATTACTTCTCTTCTCTAAATTCTATCATGTATTCATATTTAAAAATTTTATTATAATTTACTTGCTTTTTCATACATAAATATGTAAATTTTGAAAAATAGTCATAACGTGTAAATAAAAAATTTTTAATTCTTAATTTTTAAAGTATATGCATACACGGAAACCATTTTAACTACTCACACTGCAAGATAAAGACGACTCGTAAATCGCGTAATGGAAAATAAAAAAAAATCATAACTCCCAATTTTTTTTTTTAAACAATAAAAAAAAACATCCCCAGATACTGAGTCAATCTACAAAATAAAAATAGAAAAGTTTAAAATATATATTTAGAAATATGTTTAAAATTTGCCTTTTTAAACCCCCGAAAACGGCTATTTTAAGCGGTTTTAGTAATCAAAAACTTAATAAATATGTATATTTTTTTCACAATCTTGTAACCCTCGTCGATACGCGTCATTTCACATCCTATATATTTACGTAGCCTTAAAACTCATGACATCAGGGCGAATTCGTACTCTCGCTGGAAATCGGGGACTATACTGAAGCGATCGAAAACACATTTTCAATGTAAAAAAAAAAAACATTTAAACCAGATACAATGAATTATGAAATTAAAATCGCACCGCACGACGAATCATTGATAAGATACACAATTTTATTAGATCCTGTGGGATCAGAAATTGAATAGATAGAGCCTTGTTTAATTGAATTCGATTTTGACAGTTTATTTTCTATGAATTTTTACGGGCGCCAGAGTAAAGCAAACTTGTGTTGGTTGGTTGATGTTTAATATAGTATTTAATTTTTTTTTAATTTTTGCGGGCACCTTCGGTGCCTTGAGCACAGCTGTATCGACTATAGGGCACTGCCCGGTTTACATTTCGTGCCAGAATTTTATTTTGTTCTTTGTAATAATGAATTTTAATTAATTTTATTGAACTTAATGAATTTAAATGAAATGAAATTAATTTTATTTTGGCGGTTCGGTAGCGGTATCGCCAAGAACATTATAATAACAAATTGTGTTTGTTGCTTGAGCTTAATTATTTCTGTCTAGTATTTTCTTTTATAAACGCCATAACAAGCATAGTAGTGTAATTGCTTGAGGTTCATTTTAATCTAGTATGTTATATTTGGAAAAAAAATCACAGATTCCGTGCAACCACGACTTGAAGGGACATTGAAAATGAACCTAGCTGTAATTGATTATCCGCTACGAATAAATGATAAAAAAAAAAATGTTGGTAATATAAAAAAAAATGTTTGTAATATTTTTACGGCATCTTGTAGCCCTTCGAATTCCACCGTCTTTTGAGCCCTGGTGGGCCCTCGTACCTCGAACCTGCGACGCCATAGGTTGTAGAGGTACCTAGGCGGCGCATGTGCGCCGCCTAGGTACCTCTACAACCTAAGGCGTCGTACCATCTTAAAGCCCTTAGAATTCCGCGTCTTTTGAGTCCTAATAGATCCTCGTATCTCAAACCTGCGAAGTTCCACAGGGCTGTAACACTTTCAGCGAAAATAGGACCCTACTGAAGCGATCGAAAAAATTGTAACATTAAATTAGTGAAATCTAACATGGGGCCCTACTGAAGCGATCGAGCAAAATTGTAACATTAAATTAGTGAAATCTAACATTTCTGACATTTCCTTGATTCAACTGAACGCGTAATTTTTCGGTCGAAAATTTTAATTTTTTTTCGATTTCCAAAAAAAAATTTTTCAAAACCAATTTTTTTTTTCAAAACCAACTTTTCCAAAATATTTTTACATCACCTTAAATCCCTTCGAATTCCGCGTCTTTTGAGCTCTCATACGTCCTCGTGGCCGCACGCGAGCCGCCCGCCGCGTGATATCGCACCTCGCGCCGCGCAAAACTCGCGGCTAAGGGCACCTCTGCAGCCTCAACCGTCACCAATATCGAAAAAAGTGTAATGATATAAAATGTTCCCCGTCTCAATATCTCTAGACATGTCCCTGAGTTTTTCGATTTTCGACCTCGTTCAGGAGATATCGAAGATATTCCGAGCGGAGGTTTTAAAAAATCAAGGTTTTTTTTTGGTTTTTATCAATTTTCGAAAAAAGTTTTCGACTTTTCCAAATTTTCCGACTTTCACGTTCTGAAAGCCATTGAAATTCTGCGTCTTTTGAGCCCTCATACGTCCTCGTGGCCCTAAACCACTATATACCACGGGGCAAACACACTTTCAGCGAAAATGGGGCCCTACCGAAGCGATCGAAAAAACATTTTCAATGTTAAAATTCAAATACAAATTTTACTTGAAATGCGTACTTGATCCTCGATTGATTGCTAGTGAATTTGCCTCCTGATTCGCCCACGCTCGCTGACGCCGTTTTACTCCATCATCCTAAAATTCAGTAATTACGAAAGATTAAACACGCGCTCCGCTCGCAGATATCTCGCACATTAGATTCCATGAGCTAATAAAGCCACAATATGTGCGTAGATAAATTAATAGGCCTGAGAGGCGAAATATTTCACCGTGCGTCGATCGAAGGATCGCGGATAGGTGGGCGCCAAAGAGTAATAAATTATTGTAGGGATAGAGTGAATGTAAGTTTGAAAGTGCACAGGATAATCTATGTAAAATTCGTTGTTAGGGTTCTTTGCAAAAAATTGTACATGGTGTTGAATTATTGGTACAAAGGGAGCCTATTAGACGAGATTACTTTGTATGTATGTCAGTCATCCCGACACCGTTACTTTTGATTTATTATACTAGGTAGTTCGATTGGGTACAAAGCTTAAGATTAGTAAATATGACTAACGGTAAAACTCATTTCTCGAGAAAATTTTTGCGATTTGATGATTTGTTATTTCCAAAGAGAGAAATATTCTACGGAAAAGACAGTTTGCAAAATCCTAGTGTAGCTTTATTAATATGATCGAAGTCCTCCTATACATACAATGGAAGCACTGCCCTTTATAACTCAGCCAGATGGCTGAGATGTTTAAGGGGCAGATAAAGTCACAAAAATCTAAATAAAACACGTAGAAATAGTTACAGTAAACTTAAAATCACACACACAAACACACTCTCTCATACATGGCAGCAACTGTAAACCAGAGTTAGGATAGGATGCTGAGTTGCGGCCAATTTAGCATAGATTCGGTAGGTAATTTAAGTAAAGTTATAATATCTGTATGAAACCTATACAAAATTAACAGATTTTCTTTATAAATGTATAGATATTATTGTATGTTATGTTTTGTTTTTTTTAAGAATAATTATTTTTAACTTTTATCTTTACGTATAAAAGTTAATGAAAACTAATATTTGTTATCGATATTCACGATCACCAAAGTAAAGCCTGCGCATTCACCGTTCATATTTACACTCTTTTCCCACTAAGTATTGAACATCTTCGGTGCGTCCATTACACAGACAGCAGCCGTGATGGATGACTCTAGCGGGACCGCGGCGGTTCTATTGTCTGTATGTATAACCATCCACGCACTGTACTCTACTGAAGGCCCAAGTAGTAGCAGGAAAATCGAGAATCGAGTACGTACCTCGAGTAAAGTACATTGTCTTTCGTTAGCGACATTTCCCTAAATCCAGATATGCGCGATTTCTATAAATGAATGATTTAAATCCAATCTAGAAATAGCGCTTCGTCTCGATTTACGAGGTATGTACGGAATGCGAATATATATATATATTTTACTCAAAATACGTACTCTATTCCCGATTTTCTTTTTGCTTCTGAATTTGGGTGCAGTTGGACGTATTCCTGCTAAGAAGTAAAGTTATTAGATCCATCAAAGCGTCGATAATTATATTGAGAAAATACGCGTGAGAAGATCTAATGGATCGATGCGCAATGACTTTGCATCCCGGTGCGAGTTTTGGGTAAATGATGAAGCGCTCACTCACTTGCGAACTTTGAAATAATTACGCGTTTGTGAGTAGGTAATACCTACGTAGTTCCATAACATCTTAATAATGCCTGGTATTATTACTATGGCTGTCTTCGACGTACTTAATCATGAAAAGTCTCAGGCTGATATTTTTTTATAATTTTTTTATGTAAATGGGTGACTGTGCCGGAAGATCAATGGTGCAGCCGACAGAGCCAAAAACACCTCTCCTCGGGAATCCACGCTCAGAGATATTTGCGGACTATTGCTATGCTGTCTACCCGGTAAATATGACATTCTCAGATCGTTACACCCTAGCGGTGCTACAATGAAACGATTTTGAGAACCGATGGGTTCTCAAAAGCCCAATGTCAACAAACTCAACAACGGTAGTCCCTGCGACGAGTGCTTCGAATATAGTAGGTTGGATGGCAAGGAATAAGGATACAGATGAATCCATATAATAGAATAGAAATTCCTTATTGCACACTGATAATAAACAATAATACAAGATGAAAACCTAGAGTTAGAACAATATGTATAAATATAGAATACAGAGGTAGACAAAAAGACATAGCGCGAAAAAGCGAACTTATCACTAGTAGCGATTTCTTCCAGTAAACATTTATTAGTGTACATACTCATACTCATCTACCTTTCTACGTAACTTCTGGGCTTTCAAAAATGTGTCTACTATTCTACATAACTTCATGTCTAGGCAACAAACTCTTGTGACTGTTATATAATAGGTACGTAATATCATGTACAAGCTAGGATCTACAAGATTTTAACACTGTTACTCCTTTTATTCTGAAGCTCTCGGCTTTCAATAGATGAGTATGCGTCATTATTCAAAAACTTTAGCCTATTACAGTTGATACACTCTGCGGAAACTGCGAAAACTATTGTTTTCTTTGTTCTTGCCTGTTCTCATCAGCACGTAGCTGCACTCTGTCGACTGGCGACTAGCAACTGCCTCGAATTAATGGGCTAACTTTGAAAACTTGAACGAACACACATCATACTCACTTCATCATTTTGTGTTGGGTTTTTCATGGGATGTATGGTAGTTTATATTCCATATTGATTTTTTTATTAATGCTGACACGGTTGGCTACATCACCTACTACATCCGTGATGTCAGCCCATAAACACCGGGTGAACTTGGTGCCATGTCAGTGCTTCCCTTAATTTCATGTCGGCTACACTGAACTGGACGGAAAACACGAACTATTTACATAGCCGTTTCGACCGACGACGTTTCGTTCAGTGCGGTATCAGTTGGTATCAACCCGAGCGGGATAAACCCTATCACCTAGTATGGTAAGAAGGAAGTGACGTACAGTTTAACGTGGAATCCGAACCACGGTCAGCCTCCAACGGTCGAGCGGACACCCATCCAAGTACTGACCGCGCTCAGGGTTGCTTAACAACAGTCGACCGACCGCACCACTGAGCTACCGAGGCTGACAATTGATATTTAGTTAAAATGAAAAAAATATATATATTTTGTATATAAACAAGCATTTTGAATACAAAATAATAATAATATAGGTAGGTTCGAGAGTTGGGTACTATAACCATGTGTAATACAGATATTAAAAAAAATTCAAAATAAAACAGATTAACGCCAAACCAATGAAAAATCTAATACTAGATACATATTTGTAAAACTTTGAAACTATGAAATATTATAAAAATTAGCAAGACTCCAAGTGCACAGTGTTTCACGTCGACCGCGCTCGATAAGCATCTAGCTGCGGCGCAGAACTGGGTCAGACAAGGTGAAATTATAAATACTCAGGCAATCGATCATTTGCCGGACCGACGAGCTGCACTTCCGTGACACTCCCCCACTCCCCCACTCCCCAATCTCTTGTTGGTCAACCACGCATTAACACTAACAACATACGTTTAGCGCGTGAATGATCAGTGCCGCGCACGTATAAACGTTCAGTTCGTTCATGTGAATGGAGAGAAGCTTCTGGAGACCATCTTTCTCTCCCTATCTCTCGGCCCTCTCTAATTCGAATAACGGTGACTCTCATTTCTTTATAGGTCTACAAAAAACAAACTCAGTGATTAACTCGCTTTATTTATACAAATTAACATTGTGTCGTGCTTACACGGGAAGCCTTCTTATCAAATCTATGTAAAGATTTGCACTGAACAGCAATGATTACTTAATATTTTGACGGCGCATAATGTAACATTTGCCAAGTAAGATAAGATTATATATTCGGTTTGCATTATCTTTAATGGCACTTTCAAATAAAGCTTTCCCACCAGCTTGCTTTTGTCAACACGGACAACAATCTTTGTCATCGTTATTGTTATTTATTTACTTTTTAACATCGTCAGGTTTAAAGTACATTAATTTTCATACATTTTCACATTTCACATTTTTATAGTTGCAAACGCTTTCAAATCTTAATTTTATCTAAATATTATTTTCATTTAAAAATATTACTTTATATTCAAACAACAGATTAAGATAAATAAGAGAATTTGAGATTTAGAGTATCTATCACAATTTCACAACAACACATCATCAGTTAAATATTATAAAATTACACAAACTATTAAAAATTTAATATTAAAATTCTATACTATTGTAAGATTTATAGCCTTGGTAATGGATATCTGTTCTTTCTGTTTTACTCTGTTTCTTTCTCTTTCGTTTTACTCGTCAACATATTTTTTTTAATTTAGCAATTTATTTGATATTATATATTGCTCTTTTCGTTATTACATTCAATGCAGCTTATGTTTTGTTTTTAGATTTAGTAATATATTATCTATCTGTAATTGTCTTGGCTTGTATTATACATTTATGTATTATACATCTATATTTTTTTATAATTTATACATGCGATATGTTAATTGCACAACATTGTTTCATCTAACACTGATTACTTACTGAATGAATGTTATATAATGCTGTTGACAAAATATTAAAAGTTATTTTGGAAATGAGCTGTTGTCGATTAATGCCAATATTTGTTAATTTTTTTGGCGAAATTGTAAGAATTGAACGTGCAAAGTACGAAGTGGATTTTTTAATAAAACTTATAAATAAAAGATTCACATCAATCAATGCAAGTAGAGTTTTAGGTGGAAAATCTTGTATCCAGAAACACATTACGTATTTAGTTGTTGAAGAATACTGTTGTAGAATGCGTCAAGGGTAACAGAAGTATTTACAATTCATTAGACACCTAGGTCGTGTCGCTTCACTTACATATTATTACGTTATGCAAACTCATATTAGGCACACACGGTGGTTAAAGTTAAAATATGCCTATAAGTAAGTTTACCACGCAGTTGGTAACGGTACACACGGTATATAAAAACGTATTATATTTTTCGGATATAATTACGAGTACATAGGCGCAGTGCGCTGTTTCGATTTTATATTCTCCATAATATTATGAATGAGATATATTATGTAGAGATAAGTACCTACCGGTGTACACCAGTAGGTAGGTACTTATCTCTACATAATATATCTCATTCATAATATTATAGAGAATATAAAATCCCCTTCCTTATCATATTTTCCAAACGTAACATTACCCAAACCCACACATAGCGTACGGTACGACGACGACGTACACAGATGATTCTTTTTTTTATATTTTAGGAGCGTCCGTTATAAACATGAGAACCCACAAAATTAATGACGGCTCTTGAAAGGCGGTACTTAATTTTCATAATGTCTGAATAAAATTTTTCAGCACTTTGTCGAAACTGCGCACAGCGCCTATGTAATTATATCCGAAAAATATAGTATGTAGAGCTTCTTAAGCATAGAGAACTTTGGAATTTTGGTTTCATAAATTAAATTTTTATATTTTTTCGCAGTTTCAGGGTTCAGGCAAACTTTTCATTATTAAATGTACTGCAGTTTTCCATTTCTTAAAATGTCCTTAACATTGTTTTAATTCTTTATTATTTTTAGGTTTTGGCAAATTCGGAGAGCACGATGTTAAAGCGGGTACAGATAAAATACTTCCGTGGCGTGCACGGCATAATTGACAACCTGTATATCCCTATACGTATTGTTGAAATGATCAAATAGTCTAGAGACTTGTTGATCGCACTAGGCTAATCCGTCAACCACTGGATTAGCTTTGTCGAGAGCGCTCGCTGCTCTGCTACGCCCACTCATGTTGGTCCGTTTGTTTATTTGTCTTCACCGACCGCTAATCGTGCGATAAAGCTATTATTGACTGTTCTTTCTTTAATTTTTCCTTTATTATTTATTTCCTTTTCATTTAGTCTAAAATCTACTAATTTTACAACTACGCATCCGCTGTAACGACTGCTGATTTTTTTTCTTTTTTGTAAGAATAGACTAGTATTTAACATTACATAGAGCTGTTTACATGCCCAGTCCCCGTTTATCCTCAGATTGGTACCAACAACGCACAAGACAAATCAACATAAAAGGCTATGTCCATAGGGCCCGTTTTTGGTTCGATTCAGTGTAGCCATATATGAATATAAGAATGTACATACTGGCTAAATATGAAATTATACCGGTTGGAGCATGGAGTGATGGTATAAAAACTATACCTCTTGGTGTCTTAGATTCATTAGGTATGAAATAGATTCTTAGATTCATAATTATTATTACTTAATCTAAGACACGAATGAGGCAATAATTGTTGGTGACATAAAAAACGAGACCCCGAGGAAGTGGTCTTGGACAAATGCTAAACGACGACAATAAAGAAAAATACGGCCACTTAAGTCATCGTTTGGCACTTTTTTATTTTCCTACTAATGACACCATATTTTATTGTTTACGAACGGCGGCCACTCGTAAAGAAACGAGGATCCGAATTGATAACATTCAATAGCAAAATACACATTGAAACAGCTGATCTAGCCCATTCAGCAATTGATCGCAACTAATTAAATTAAATTAAACATTTCATAAACTCACGATAACATTATAAAATTATTTTTCATTATTAATTTTTAGTCGTTATAAACAGATAATTAAAAAAACATACTTTCCGCTCTGTTACCTAATGGAATGTGAGAAGAACATGCATGTATCAGCAGACCGAAAGTTTTATAGCGTATAGTTAGAGTGTGATTGTGAAATTGCATGGCAAAACATTCCATTTGAAAATCAAAACAACATTTCATTTCAAAATGTGAAAAATATTGTTATCGCTTTAACCTCAACATCGCTTGCTGCAAAGAATTTCTCTTCCTGTATTTTAATTAATGCATATGAGAAAATGTTTCGTTTAAATCTGAGCACAAAACGGACGTCTTTCCTCAGTTTAGGTTAACATATTTTAGGAATTCACCTGCCTTTTGCAGATTGAAATTCAACGCGGACATACAAAAAGGAAATCACCCGTGAATGCTTGGAATTTGTTTATTTGTAACATGTCATAGAAAAAAATATTTTTCTAGAACAAGGATACATCGTAAAATTCAATAAATTGTATTTCGTGCTGATACAATCATAAACAAAAAAGTTACAAGGGTTTAAAGCTGGGATTTTGGTCCTTTTCAAAAATAAAGAAAAAAAATCGTATCTCGATACCTCGTGACATCTGACAAAAGGTATCATTCACGGGTCAAAACGTTGCAAATGACCCCACTTACCTACAAAAAAATTTTGTCGGTCGATGTGCCAAACACCCTGTATATGTGAACATACGAGTATATACCAATTTTAATTTTTTTTTAAAATATGTTTTTAAGAACGGAAATGTTAGTTTTTACTAATACGAAACGGCACAGTATAGGCAAAATATATCTGAGAAAATGTACAGTGTTTGTCTAAAATTATAGTACAAGACAAAGTACCTGCGAGTAATACACTCGCACGTATAATAGAGTACTCAATTTGCAGGCGATTATACCATTTTTGTTGGGATCTACTTGTGTTCACATCAAAATCACAAAACATTCAGAAATAACAGCATCAAAATACCAAGGTACTGCGAAAATATACATAAGCGACATTCAAGAGGAGGGAGAGCCCAGTTTAAAACGGAAACTGTAACACTTTCATTTTACAACGTAAGGAGGAACGGAGCTGCCACGTCCAATAGTCTTTCAGCTGATTTACGGTTCCTCATAAACCCTTTTGTACACAACCCAGCGAACACGACGCACCGGCAACGAGTGCGACCGAGAAGAAATGTTAAAGGAAGGGAGACGAAAAGAGCAAAGCAGACAATTTTGTAATTAATAGCTTTTGCACAGCAAACGCCGTGTTTGAGTACACGTCGCTATAAATTTGGGCAAAACAACATAAGATGAAGAGGAACAATGCTTTACTTGGACACAGTACTTGGAATTATTTGTGAGAACGAAATATTGATTAGCCTAACAAGCAGATTTTTTATATCCGTAGAAACTAAATCATGAGAAGTTTAGAAGAAGAAATGCTTTATTGTGTAGCAGCGAAAACCGAGGACAACTACTTGAAGTAATACAATTACTTTTCCTAAAAACAAAACAAGAATTCCGAAAACAAAAGATCTGATCTGGTTATTCTGAAGATCTACACGTAGGTATCTAAAATATTCGCAAACATACTCTCAAAGTAAAGTGCCGAAGTTCATTCGATCAATGGCGCTCTCACGTGCGAGTATTTTAATATAATATTACGCAGGCACTCTGATAGTACTGAAGGCGAGGCATCCATAACAAAAGGATCGTCCACATTGTCTGTGGAGGGATGTTTTTGTACACCTTCGAGACCCACCGCCCACGCTATAATGACATGCCTATTATTACTATATACTAACACTGTTACTCCCATGTACGTCGTATTTTATTTGATTTCTTGTTAAAAAATATTGGTCTAACTTATTTGGCATAATATGTACTTTATTAGGTTACAGCGAATCAGGTTCATTGTTTTAGTGTTCCGTAGCCAAATGGCAAAAACGGAACCCTTATAATCTAATCCTGTCCGTCCGTCCGTCCGTCTGTCCGTATGTCACAGCCATTTTACTCGGAGACAATTGGCTAGATGAAATTTGGAAGAAATGTGTGTTCTGTGAACCGATAAACAATACAATGGTGTGGTGAAGTTAGAAAAAAAAAATATTTATAAACGGATGGCACACCACGTACATGTAACTGAGCGATGAAACAGAAATTCAGTGCACTTAAGCTTGGAGAGTGACGTAAAGATGTGACGACACATCATTTTTGGAAATTGTATGATAGTCAAGGATAGAGACTTCCATAACATTTTATTTATTTTTCTGAATTCTTCTCACATAAATATATTATAAAGCTAATACCACCTGACATGAGCTGTGAAGGGAAGGGTAGTAACCCTCCTCCCAAAACTTTTCCCCTCACTTGGTCATGAATCAACTAAATCGTAAATTATTAGTTAATTAAGATAAATGACTTAACTTATTGCTCAGAGGAAAGTCCATTCACTGTCTATCATAATACTCATTGATAGTTTCATGACTTGTAAAAGCTTATGCCCAAAACACTGTGCAACCAGGTATTGAATTACGTATATACAACGGAACCGGTAGAGACGAAAACATGTATTGAAGGTTTGTAAACTTTTTGGGTACTGTTAATATTTCGGTACAGAAATTATTTCGGTACCGAAATATAAGGGTTACCAATCAGTGTTGTTATGTAATTTACAACAGTACCTGCAGCACAACTCCGATTACTCTGCTTACTCCGATCGGCGGGAAACAACGGTTTCACGTTACCGGTTTGGCTTATGATGAATATACAAAACACAGCCTTTATTATATCTAGGGAACTTTGGTGGTGCCTAAGTATTATTGCCCGCACGGGTGGTGGACGGTGGTGTCTGTAGGTAGGTACTTGTTGGTGAAGATCGATTTATTAATATATACATACATCATATACGTACACTTAGGTATCAATGAGTTTCGGCTGTGTTCACTCTATCTATGAATACATGGAGGCCGCAGGCTAGCTACAAGTAATAAATCTGAAAATTAGAGAAGAACATATTCAGCCCTCGAATCGTGAGCGGGGTTTGAGCGAAAATCAAGCCCCGTATAACTGTTTGTACGAATGAAATCAATTAAGTCCTGACTCCTTCAGTTAAATTAAATTTATTAGTGCACATCCGCCGTTCTCCTTTTGTGACGTAAATTTCAGACTTGAAAATATTTTGCCCCCGACCAGCTAGCGCCTTTGGCCTGGTTCCGGCCGCCCCCGCGCGTCCCCCTCGCCGCCCCCGCCGCTGCCGAGCTTCGAAAGCACCGCCACTTGAATAATAAATATTTAATCCTCGCTTCGCCGGGCTGGAGGTTGTTCTTTTAGCTTCGTCTATTGCCGTGAGCTTTTGATTAATTGTGTCGCCTTGCATCAAATAGGCCGTTTTTTTCCGGTTTATTTTAAATAAAATTGCGGTGTCCGTTTATGTGGGCGCATTCAAATTAATTCTCTTTAATTCAAGGGATTATTTTTTTTAAATAATCTGTAAAATGTTGCATCCTCCAAATGAATTTAGTGAGCAAATGTTCCCCCGGTTCAAAATAAACTATTGTTATCTCTTAGCTCCAAATGTTTTTCGTCTAATGTATTGTACGTACACCTAAGGTGTAATAAATATTACACCATCGAAAGAAAAAAATCTGTTAAGTGCGAGTTTTACTCGCGCACGGAGGTTTCCGTATCTATCCGCTATTATCCGCCTATCTTTTGTCTTTTAACAATGCAATGTATAAAAGCCTGTGGCGCCATCTATTATTCAGTAGTGTGACTAATCGATTTTTCGGACGTTTGTTGTATGGGAGCCCCTTAATGTTTAACATTTTCTTTTTTTTTATTATTTGTTGTTATATCCGACATAGTAACACATGTTCTGTGAAAATTTCAACGGGCTACCTATTACGGTTCAAGAGATACAGCCCTCGGACAGACGGACGGACAGACGGACGGCGGAGGCTTAGTAATAGGCTTCCGTACGGGATACGGAAACCTAAAAACATAGTAAACAATGCATATCATATCATAACGCGTCCATAATGAATAGTTTATGGAATTTAGTAATTAAAGAATTTATTAACTCAGTAGTATCGTTCTAATCATATATCTATAAAATATGGAGCAATATCGATGCCTTTCCTTGTAGATATTATAAAATTCTCCATACGTCATTGAATCACTAGTTGAGCTTAAAAGGCGCTAAATCTCGCCCGTCTCGAGCGTCAAGATTGGTGCGGTTGGTTGGAAGTGTCAAGCCCAAAGAAGGTCGTCGCTTTCAGTTGCAGCCTGCTTCCTTCAGCTTCCTCCCCCGCCCAACCCCCCTCCCCCGCACCGAAAAGTTCAAAAGGATTCAGCTGTTATTGTCACACTTGTGACAATAACAGCTTACTTTATCCATAACATAATTATATATTTATGATATATATTTATTCTTCTTCTTTATGTTGAGTTATGCATATTATTTTCCATAAGAAAAAACCGGCCAAGTGCGAGTCGGACTCGCGCACGGAGGCTTCCGCACCACAAAAAAAAACATTGAAAAAAAAACACGTTTCTTGTATGGGAACGCCCCTTAAGTTTTACCGTTTTCTATTTTTTATTATTTGTTTTAATATCCGCCATAATAACAATATTTTGTGAAAATTTCAATCGGCTACCTACCTATTGCGGTTCCAAAGATACAGCAGTAAGACAGACAGACAGACAGGCAGACAGACGGCGTAGGCTTAATAATTAAATAGGCTTCCCTACGGGATACGGAAACATATAAATTACGTGTTTTATATTTTGTGGATGTGAATGTTATTTTCTTTTATTTCTCTCCATTTACAACAAATGCAGAGAAAGTGCATCAAACACGCCTGTTCATAAAGGTAGATAAGTATTCAGAAATACATACATACATACATATCACACACGCTGAATCCCGACAATCGGGGTAAGCAGAGTAATCGGTTTTGTACAGATATTATGTATATTGTATGTCGTCTGTGGCACACCATTTATAATTTCGCCTCCTCAAGGAGTCGATGCCTATTCTAACCTTTTGAGTTCATTGCCCTGCCTCTCAGTACCCCTCTGCCCCGCTCAACCAGGTTAACACCCCACCCCCTCACGAAGCAAGCGTCTGTGACAGACTAGACATCTCTTCCGCTTCGTAACATGTAAATTTGCCACCAGGAAATTGAACTTGCTTCAGAACTGCAATTTGGGCACACTGTTTCAATTGGCGGTACGCGAGTTCGAACTCTAGCGCGTGGAAATAGAGTTATGATTCAATTAACTAGTGCATGCGCCAGTACTTTCAGTATTACGCGACTCGTACATTTGACTATCGGTCTCCCTCGTTTTATATTGCCAAAACTAACTGTAGTAAAATTTAGTCTATTTTCTTTAATCGGCCAGCAAACTATGAAACAAAAATTACATATTTTTTTCTGATTTGTTTTTCTATAAGCAAATCATCAGCTAACAAACTACCTATGAGAAAATCTTAAAATATTGAAACATGTTCTACCGCAGGCGTTGGATTAAGCTAATCGGACAGAATGTCTGAGCTTATTTTCCGTAAGTACAGCTGCGGTCAAAAGCCCTTTATCGGAAAGAGGGTCAATACGAAAGCCTTGATAAGCGGCATTGGGTTTCCCGCCCTGAAATCGGTTGCCCTGGGACGGGGCATACAAAGCTAATGATGAATATATTGTTTATATATAGGCATAACAAGGGTGATCATATTATAATATAATATATATAACAAGGATATTATGTTACTTACGCTAGTTCATTTCAATTAACATTAGCTTACAAATCGACTGCCGAGTTTTAAAACACAGCGAAAGATATTAAAAATTTTATATTTAAGGTTCCGTACTTCAAACGAGGAAAAACGGAACCATTATAGGTACACTTTTGTGTCTGTCTGTCGTCGGCATGCCACAGCTTATTTTCTCAAAAATGCTCTGTCGCGCAACACGCGTGTTCGCTCCGTCCCGACTGAGTATGAAGTTACTTTCGATGCATCATCTGAGCCCATTTACGCTCAAGCAATATAATTATATCTAACAAATATTACTAATATTACAGATCAAAAAAGTTTTCAAGTAAATTCGATAGAACTTTTATAGCAGATTGTGTTCCAGCGATTTCATTTTTCGCATGAAGAAAAGGTACCACCGTTTTCCGGACCATTTCTCCCTACAAACTCAAAGGCCTGCAGTCAAGTAACTCCATCAAGAATAAGTACTTTTCGCGGCGGTGCGAGTGAGGAACGTCTTTTCCACGGAATAGTCCGTGGTCTTTCCCCTTCCGACTCGATGGCAAAATCCAAGATGCTTCTCCTTGTGATAAAGAACTAACTGTAGGTACTTAGAAAGAGAAGGCCATTCTTCTGTAGTGGGCTTTGAGTTTATTTGTACAGGCTCTTCGCGTGAGTACTGGCTGGCAAGAAGGGTTCTATTGTCAACTTTGCCTAGCTAGAGAGCTTTAGGAAGTACTTATATCGTATTATCATATTGCTTTCGCCCGCGGCCTCGTCGCGTGAAATATTGAGCTTATAGTCCTAGTCTCGAGGTCCAAAGAACTACATACTCGCACACATCTCTATTTTATTTATTTATGGACCTAATAGAGAAGAAGCGGACATGGTAATTTATTATTCAATTTACTTTATTTATATATTTATTTATTCAGACATAATAAAATGCACAGTAAGCGCGGGCTGACATCCCCTTGGGTTTTCGGATCCGTGGCTAGCCGAACTAGGCGTGGTGGCCTTCTTCTTTTATAATTAAACAATATTTAAGTATTACATAGAATTACGTATATTTCAATAAATACTAATACTTCACTCTCTCTCTCATTGCCCTATGATTATAATATGCCTTACTCACTGAACGGTCGAAATTTTCAAATGCATTTTGATATTCGGCAGCCTAATATTCCTTTATTCTTGACTTATTATTTTTAATTTTTTGCTTAGATCTAATAAATGTTATATTTTACATAATGAAAACTTAGTATGTAAGTTATATTAAAAAAAAAGCTCAATAAGGTTTCTTACCCGGTTCTTCCTTATAGATTGCATTGCTGAACCGGCCATGACCAAAAAAAAAAATTATGACGAACCATACTGAATATGCATATGTCTCAATGAAATATTGTTAATGTTGTGTGTTCTTTATGGCGAAATAAATATCTGAATCTGAATCTAATAACATCGTCTTAAAATCATTCAGATACATCCAAGTTCCCCCTTTCCCGAACCGGGGTAAATGCAGTTCTGGGGTAAATGGGTAAATGCAGCTAGGCAAAGCCGGAAAAAACGTAGACTTTCGCCGGTATGAGATTGAGGCTCGTGTACCGAAGTGTTTGTATCTCACAGCTGTATCGATTTTGGACAGTATGTCGTTGTGTTTGTCGCTATGTATGTACCCGCGCCGCGCCGCGCCGCCTCCTCCGCACGCGTCCGCTTGGCTGACCGCACTGGAAACGTCTGGCCCACTTGGCATTGTTGGCTTAGTACTATAGTACTACACAGTATAAAGTATATATACTTATAACAACCCCTTTGCCTTTAAATATTATATTCTGTTCGAGTTTAAAACATGTAATGTTGTCTATTTGCCGTCGGATGGTTATTTGCTTGTTTGTTCTTCAAAGATACCACGAGGACAATAGCGAGAGGTCCGAGGTTCCTATCTTGAAAATTTTTTTGTTTCCCTACAATATGGGTATTTTATTTTAGAACTAAAAAAAATTCAATAAAATTAAAAAACCGAGTACCTACAATAAGAAACTCAAAAAATCTAATCAAATAGACAGTATTAGTAGTAATTATTTTTTTATCGTACTCGGGTTTCTTTTTTATTCTATTTTATATTTTTTGCTTCTTGCGGTATAAAAGAAAATGAAATAAAAATATATGAATAAAAAATTATACTAAAGAAAATACAGCATTATGCAACTTCAGCCCACAATGCGACTGCTTTAAAATTACCATTGTCTTGGTTATGTATCGACTCGGCGAAATCCCATGTACCCATAGCATTCAAAATTATAGGAGTGACATTAACTCGTCGAGTAGGTAAAAGGTGTGCCTGCTTTAAAGAAATAAAGGCGAAAATGACGTAAACGTACATAAAGTACATTTCAAATACACATTCATAATGTCTATTCGTGAACTTGTGGACGTATAACAACACGCATGTTATGAGCCGTGTGATAAAAATCAAATCTTACAGCTGAATTAAATTTTATTCAATTAAAACACAGAATAATACACATAAACACCTTATATGACAGAACTAGCTTTTACCCGCGGCTTCGCTCGCTGTAGACTCGATTTAACAGCAAATCCGATTTAAATTCAAATACGTATGATAATAAACGATATTTTCTGTTATATTCTCTCCCTCTCCCTCTCCCTGTCCCTCCCTCCCTTACTTCCCCTAACCCTCCTCCCCACCGCCCGTTTTCCCTCCCTCCCCTCCCTTCCTACCAATTCGTTCCCCAACCACTGATCTGATATCTAGGGAAAATAAAAATAAAATTTCTGGATATAGCTTTACATCAAATTCTTGTAGGTATTTGTAAACGCTAACATAATTTCGGACACGTGAGATTCTTTTGATTTTGCAAAAACACCATCCTATAATCTAAACTAATTAATTCTATGTAATTTATTTTCTATCCTTTTCAATTCTTTGCCTTCATATTTAACGACCTGTTTCACCTCGGGCTGAGCGACCAGAAACTATAATAAAGCCGCCGGCCGCCGCCGCTCGGTCTCAGCGGGGCGCGAGGCGCGGAGTCGGGACGCGGGGCGGGCGGCGGAGGGCGCTTCTGCCTGAATTTATTATTATTTAAGGTAATTTCTAGGCGCACTCTGTCTCTATCGTCAGCCTAGCCTTTGATATTGAAACGCTGAATGAAAATGATTTATTTTCCTCCTAAAGCTGAAATAAATACAGAAATGAAAACTATAGCGCGGTTTTCTCAACCGTTCACTTCGAAAGAATGCGGCGCGCACCCTCCGCTCTCCGCCTCCACCGTACTGATCACCTTGTCACCTTGTAGGATGTGTGATGGAGAGAGAGCGATGGTGAGGATGTCAGAGGGTTTGTGTGAGGGAGGGCGTGAGGTGTATGTGTGAGAGAGGGTGTGAGGGTGACAAGGTGTGAGATGGTGTGAGTGAGTGTGCACTGCAGCTTATCTCATAGTTGTTATAACGCAATAAAGTTTGAAGCTACCGGGCAACAACGCCTGCAAATCCGACATGAAGCTAGAACACGTGGCAGATCCGAGGGCAGACGCGACGCGCTACCCTTACGCCTAAGCACTTAATACTGGAAGGTTATTATAAAATTTGCATAATTTTCTATCGTTAGCGAGCCGAGGCAGATTTGGGAATTTTAAATGGAGGAGACAGGACATTTAGTCTTAATTTGGCACATAAATGATGATTTATACCTATACTAACGAAACAAATACTTACACAGAGACACTTTCTAGAGAATTGCAACATCGATAGTCACCGAAATTGCGGCAACTGTTCTCAGGTTATAATGGTTATTCTCATCTGGACATCCGTCCAATGTGTGTGAAGATTCATTTTTAACCCCCGACGCAAATACCGGAGGGGTGTTATAAGTTTGACGTGTTTGTGTCTGTTTGTGGCGTCGTAGCTCCCAAACGGATGGACCGATTTGGATGCGGTTTCTTTTATTAGGAAGCTTGTTTAATCGGGATGGTTCTTAGTTATGTTTGTAATCAAGTAATTAAATAATAAAAAAAATAATTATCTTAAAAAGTGGACCAATTTGCATGCGGTTTTTTTTTAAAAAGCTTGAAATAAAAGTTAAATTACAAATTTAAAAAAAACCCCGACCCTTAAAAAATTAAAAAAAAAATATTTCCGTTTTCTTACTTAAAGGAGTCCGGGGACCGCTAAGTAAAAAAATATAAAAATTCAGAGCTGCGCGGGAATTTACTTAGCGGTCCACCAACTCCTTTGGTATGAAATCTTCACTAATTAAAATTGTTCTTTTCAAATGTTATGCCCATAGACGTGCATTACAAAATTAAATACCCGCAGAACTTCGAGGCTTAGTATAATCCATTTCCATTCATAATCCATTTCGCGCCAAACGTACGTATGTCTCATCATTAGCCCCTGCCGGGTTAAGAATGACAGAGAGCATTCCTTTGAACCTCAACCAACACCGTTATAATATTGCCACTATGAAGAACGACTGTAATTTGAGAATCTACAGATGTCTTTAGCGGGTTCAGACTGCGGACGTCGCAGTTATCTGATCTTGCCACTTGCCACTGCTCTGCCGAGGTCGGATACACACCAGCAATAATATAGCACGACCCAGCCGGCTTGGCAGTAGAGCTTATTATCTCCTTCAAAGCAAATCTCTGCTTTGCGGTATCTCAGAAGCTCGGAGACTACTGCATGGCGGGGTAGTGAATCGTATCGTATCGCATCTAGCGTATTGTATATCATTGTATGCCTTACTTACACGTATCGAGCGCTCGCTTGGGCTGTCTAGTTTACTGAGTAACATTGATCAGTTTCACATTCAGTTTATTGTTTATTGTATAATTTCATCCACAGGTAGGTAACCTACGCTTGGACATGTCGAAAATTCCGTCAGTTCTAAATTGTTGTTGTGATTGTTCAGTTTGCTAAATCATTCAGAAATTCACTAATACTTGAATCATCATAATTTTTTTTCCCTCAATTGTGTAGAACGAGGAGAAAGAACGAGCAAGAATATTCTCCGGCAGTGATTATTGTTTTGTATCTATATTACATCTCTTCTTTACTATGATTATATGCTGCAACTTCGTAGGCATGTCGGCGCCCTAAGTGTCTTCTATCGCTTATTCCACGGGGACTGCTAGGAGGAGCTGTTTGACGAGATCCCGCCGTCCCCTTTCCACCTCCGCACAACGCGCACTGGGCAGGGATTATTGTTTATTGTTTATTGTTTATTGTATAATTTCATCCATAGGTAGGTAACCTACGCTTGGACATGTCGAAAATTCCGCCAGTTCTAAATTCAATGCGAAGAAGAACTAGCAAACAAACTTCGCAAGTCACAATGTTTTGTTAGTACCTTATAAGTATTATATTATAGTAACTTACAAATAATTAACCCATACTACTACTACATATTACATCCCTACACGATTAATTTACCGCGGTTGCGTACAAATCGGTTCTGCAGATCCTTCCTCCACAGAACCGGTAAAATTTGGAACGCTAGCTCTGCCTGCCCACATATTTGATCTCGGAAGGTTTCGACCCCAGTACATAGTGTCGGGTCCTTCAAGAGAGTTAAAATAACAATAAGAAACTCTGTAATCGTTCGTACGGTAAAACGGTGGAAACGGCTGGACCGATTTTGGAACAGTTTTCACTATTCTACTATATAAAACAACGAGTCGCACTCGCAGGTATCTTAGTTTTTTTTTTTTTTTTTTTTATGGAACCTGACACGGTTGGCTACATCACCTACAACATCCGCGATGTCAGCCCATAACTCAGGGTGAACTAGGTGCCATGTCAGTGCTTCCCTTCATTTCATGTCGGCTACACTAAACTGGACGGAAAACACGAACTATTTACATAGCCGTTTCGACCGACGTTTCGTTCAGTGCGGTGGTACCAACCCGGCCGGGATAAACCCTACCACCTAGTAAGGTAAGAAGGGAAGGGACCTACAGTTTAACGTGGAATCCGAACCACGGTCAGCCTCCAACGGTCGGGCGGTCACCCATCCAATAACTGACCGCACCACTGAGCTGCCGAGGCTGACGATCCCTTAGTCGACTTTTACGACATGCGACGGGGAGAGATGCAGTGGGGCTATTCTTTTTAAGTACCGACCCCACACGGTACAAGTATCACGGCATCAATCGGCGACCGTTCATACTTTTGTTGTTAAAATGTTTGGAACATTCTGTAAATGGCGCCCTTCTGGAAATTATTATTTGTGTGGATGGGACCAATCTTAATTTCATACTTTTTCTTTTTATTATTATTTCTTATGATATCTGACATAATAACACATATTCTGTGAAAATTTCAACCGGCTACCTATTACGGTTCCAAAGATACAGCCCTTTAAAGGTAGGACGAATGAAACGTCAGTCGAAACGGCTTCGTAAATAGTTCGTTACGTTCAATAAGTACGGCGGCGTAATGGTACGCCTTACTCTCCCCACTTACGCATTGGTTGTCCTTCTCTAAAATCCGATGTTTCTTATTTTAGGTACTGTGCGTACTTGCATATCTACAATCAGAGTACAGTACAACAGCTAAATATCATCACGATATTTCCCCGAGGGTATCGTCGAAAAGCGAAAACGCAGCGCCGCGTGTCAAATGCCCAACGTCACCCTATGTTCTCTCCTCGTCAATCGATGCAACATTTTACTCGCTTGAGCACAAAGTCATCTGTTCGAGCACATCGATGCGAGCTTTCGCCCAATTACTTGTCAGGTGTAAACTGTGCATATCGTCGCGTCTCGTTCGCTTGCGTGTGCTCATTGTCACGGAATAAATGAGTCTGATGTTTCCTGGTATATCCGGAACGGTTAGGTATATTTAGAATTCAGCTTTAGCCCGCAGCTCCGCTCGCGTATTTGTCGACTTTGGGCGAAGGTTTCTGAACTATGCATAGAAGTTAGACACAAGTAGATATGGATGGATATGCTATTGCGAACTTTATTATAGTAATAAAATTATGTACAAATTTCCTTTGTACATAATTTTCATTAATATCTGACACCCTAGCCATTATAAATCCATGTTTGTGGCACGGTAATATTTTAATGCAAGGTTTTCGTTAACATCCTTTTAAGACTTACCGTGATAGAAAACAACACATCAATACAACAACGCCGAGCCGTCCGTCTTGTTAGAGAGCAGAAATTCACCGACGGTCTGGCTAGAGTCTCTGAGTCACGCACGACTCACGACAGAGGTTCACTCAGACAGTTCTTCAGGTGGACACTGGACACTGCTCTGAGAAACTTTTATATCTTAATCCTTGCCATCCAAGTTATCGCCGCAGCACTCGTCGCAAAGAAACTATAATCTTCTTCTGTGCTATAACCATCCCAAAAATATGCACAACTCTATTGGCGAATACTGCATGTGAATCGGCTCCGATGCTTTCGAGTTTGCCCTTTACGGACAGCCGGACATACAGACAGTCACAAAGACAGACTGACAGGCTGACAGACAGGCACACAAGCAGACAGACCGACATACTTACATACATACAGACGGACAGGCAGTCACACAGGCAGGTATGCAAGCAGACAGGCAGGCAGACAGATCGACAAACGTTGTCTTTTTATAAAATCGGTTAATAGCCGTGAACTGCGTGTGAATCGAGTCCGTCTTTTTCGAGTTTACCAGTCACAAAGAGACAGGCAGCGATTTTATTTTATAATAGTGGAGAAAATCTATTTTATCGCCTCTGTAGAGCCGGCGCGCGGCGACGGAGGAGAGGAGTCACGCGCAGCGGTACTGCGTGCACCGGAAATGTTTTATGAGCTTTGGAGTTTTACGTGGCGAGATCAATTGGCATAATAATAGAGATGAAATGTGTGGGTAATATTTTGTATAACTTAATAAAACAATTTAATTTTTTAAAAAGCTTTTGTAGTTATTATTAGGTTAAATTATGTTTATTTCAGTTCAGCAAAACTTTTGAGTGTTGCAAAGGAAAAGAAATATCACAGACAGAGGTAATTCGACTAATCGTCGAAAGTATATTCGAGAGAAAGGAATTGCGTGCTGAAATTTAAAGGTGCTCCCGCAAAATTACGACGGTATAAACATAGTACTCATTCTCACACTCATAAAATACATTTATTGAGACAGCATTGATATAACTAAGAATAATTAAATAATACATTTCGTAGAGTTTTCATTTGAAAAACCAAATTAAAGCGAATTTTTGGAATATTTCAGGTCTACAGAAGGTAAATTTATTACTACAATTAAAAAGTGTATTAATTAAAATATTTATTGAATAATACTAAAAGTACATAACTACATATAAAAAAAATCCTCCATCGTCGGCGTGATAATGGGCAGAAATGTTCTTGTGATTAGAGCTAATTAAATAATAATGAAAAATGCTTGCGAATTATTTATGATTCTTTAGGTAAGATTGACCGAACCGGCAAAATGTGGAACGCACAAGACTTCCTGCCCATGTATTGCCTCCCAAGTACAGGCTGAAGTTTTTCGAACGGGGTGTGAAAAGGCTCAGTCAGGCTGACACGGCATTCGCAATCCCCGTGCATCATATCTCCATGGGTATCGTTAGACACCTGCTCGTAAGTGGAACGATGCCACGTCGCGCTTTCCATAAGAAAGTATAAAATTATATAAATGAAAATGAATCGTTCTTGTCCGATTAAGATAATGTCTAAGTCGAAAAAAATCGGTTACTGTTCTGTAAGTGAGAAAACGGAGCACACTTCTGATTAGAACGAAGTGTGTCTGCTCTGCGCTCTACATGTTTGTGCGTCGTGTCGTGGGCCTTGAAATTAGTTCGCGGGTAAACAAGATAATCTTAGCGTGATATTCAGTCATATTCTGGTTGGTGTCTATGCATAATGTTCGTTTTCGTTTGCGGCTTTAAGGCGGAAATAAGACTCAAAAGGTCAACTTTAAACGAAATTATTGAGCTATTGGTAAAGATAAAAATTCAGTAAACAATTTATGTTATGTATTGATCTTTAATTAACAAACATTCATTTTACTACTTTGAAAAGGTGTTAAATAAATCTCCAAAAAATAACGAAAAGTACGAAAATTGTACATTCAAGTTAAATTATCTTGAGAAGCATAAACTGTTTCAATACAAAACCCTCATAGGAATATAGATAATATTTTCCCGACAATCGTAGCGAAATAAATATTGTTTTCCATCTTTCCAACACGTGAAATTTCATAAATAGTGTGATTTTCGCGCAAACGTTCATCGTGGGCGCGACGAATCAGCCACCGCACCGTCGAGTAACATAGCTCGGAGACGACCATGATTAAAGCCGTTAAATTTTAAATAAATTATTATATCTACTCGTATTATTAAATATTTTTAATTTATTTATTTATTTTAAGGAAACACTTATAAATATCTTAGTAAGAACATAAACAAGTAAAGTTTCCACAAATAGGCAAAACTACAAAATATGTCTACACTATGAAAAATGTCATTATATAATCTACAACTTCTATGTTATGTCCTGCTATATTATGTCCATATATCTCTCTCGTCACCTATACTTTATCAGTTTACTCAATATCTCATAATTTGAGTTTACTAAAATAATATAGGTGTTACGTAAACTTATACGCTTAAGCGTACTGGCATTTCTAGAAGAGTTGACCTGCTAAGGAATACGAACCACGCACAGCAATAAAAAGTATCGACTGCCACCTTTAATGGACACTCGAGTCCTCGCAGCTCCTCCAGATTGTTGAGAGGCGTCAGGTATCTACGGACTGATTTCATTACATTTTATTTTCTCCAGACCATTGAAATAAGTAATCGAAACAGCACTGTATACATTTTCCTTTTGACGTGAATTTGATGAAACGTCTTTATTCTGCTGCCGGGGTTTTTTTTTACAAAAAGTTGCGTTATGAAAATTATGTACTTTTGGCGACTTAGATCTCGAAAACTATAAGAGCTACAGGAAGGTGAGGCATATCGTCCTAAAGGTAGTTCTTCCGACTTGCTAAGACGACATACCCGAGAGCCGTGCATCAAGCCCTTCTATAAAATATGGTCCTTAGAAGAAAGGCTTCGAATCAATAAATGCTTATAACTCCTGAACTACTGGTCAGATCGACTTGCAATTTGTATCTTTTCGTAGAAAAAATTGCTCTTTTTACCCGACTATGGCAGAGCCAAAAAGGAAGGCTAATGTGGTTGGTTTTAAATAGTTGTTTTATGTCCAAATCGGTTCAGCCGTTTCGAAAAAAAAAGGAAAAAGTGTTTGAGAGGGCATATCTCGGAAACTACTGATCCACGACTACTCATCTGCTGGAGGAAATGATAGGCCTCGACGAGATTTAGTTTAAATTTTAATTATTTTGAATTTTTTTTAAATCAAAAGGTTTAAATGAAGGTTAGGCATATTATCGTCCTAAAGGTAGTTCTCCCGACTTGCTAAGACGACATACCCGAGAGTCGTACATCGATCCCTTCTATAAATATGGCCCAGAGAAAAAGTTCTTCGAAAACGTCGAAAATAAATAAATGCTTATAACTCCTGGACTACTGGTCAGACCGACTTGCAATTTGTTTTGTGCTCAGCCGTTTCAGAATAAAAAAGGAAAAAGCTACTGATCCACGACTACTCATCCGCTGGAGAAAATGATAGGCCACGACGAAATTAAAAAAATATATATAATTTTTTTTTTAAATAACATTGCATTGTCTTCGGAAATGAACCAACACAAAAAAATTGGACTTTTACCGTGAGGTACTCTCTGATACAAACTCGCGCGATTTTCTTGTTGTAGTGGAATTCGCGCCTAAATAATATGAACAAATAAAGTTTGTGCACTTTCATTTTACCTCCTCGACATGTTGCCTTGTTGATAACTTTTGATCGGCATGCATTACATTTTCACCAGACGGCACGTGTAAACAAGATGACTGTACATAACATACGCGGTGTGTGTGATTCTACATCTAAAACTGAATGCGACTTTTTATTTTTTTTCAATTCCTTCATACAAAACTTAATAAAAAAGTTGTCATTATAATAGAAAGGTTATGTTCATAATTATTCAGTTTCACACAAAGAACGAGTTTTCAGCGAAAATAAAAAAAAATAAAAAGAAAAATCACCTAAAATGTAAAACCGTGTATAATCTTTGATACAGAGATATCTTTGTAATTTCGTCTTAGTGGTTTTCATTCAGCTCAACGAGAAGTTGATGCCTCTACTACGTATTTATTTCGATGTTCTCGACTGAAACACAATAAAATTCAATCGCCATAAATACGAACACTCTAAATTCTGCTTCGCTCTCGCATTCTCGTAGAATTTCTGGAACCTTAACATTGATTTCGCATTTACCGTAACGGCATTGATGTTTTCTCTCTGAGCTGCTTGGAATAAGAGTTACGCCCTCGAGGGGATGCTGGAGACGCCCCGACAGATGGAAAAAAGTTTTTTGTCGAAGTCGTCTCTAGTCGTAATTTAAATAGCAAACTTCTGGGTGTTTTCTTACTTAATGATCTGACTTGCTGAAGCATGTACTGAAACGACTAAACTTGAGTATTCGATTAACTCGGATCGAAACATTTTCTTAAGAGGAAACTCGGGCGTCGGTTTTTGTCATACTAACGTATTGACCTATTTACTCCCTAGATTATGGCACTAGAGCAAGTATTATGTTCCGTACCCCAAAGTGGTGAAAACGGAACCTAATGAATGGTGTGACTAATGTGTCCGTCCACCTTTCCGTAACTTCTATACGGTTGTTTCCAGGGTTGTAACTTCTATACGGTTGATCGTACCAAGTTGAAATTTGGTACGAATGAAATTAGAAAATTTTATTTTGCATAAACTCTAGAAGACATTTTCAAAATTATTTAAAATATTGTTCCTTTAACTATTTAAGATACAAACTGCAAAAGAGTTTTCATGTCGTAAGCACTAAATGGATTACTTCAATATTTTTTTTAATATATACAGAGCACTTTGGTTTAAAATTATCGCCTCGGCCAGAGCAAATTTGAAATATTTCAATTTCAAATATATAAACATATTTGAAATTGAAATAATATTTCAAATTAGGTTTAGTATCTTAATTCTTGTTATTTAAGAACTTTTCAACGATATACAACTGCATAGACCTATAAAAAAATATTGCTATTTTCAACTTGAGTTTTTGCGGCTCATATTATTTTATAGTCTGAATTTGCTTACCCCTTAAATGTTATTGCCCCGAATATAAACGTAGTTTCAAGAAGATCGTTCAAGCCGTTTAGGAGTTACAGGTTGTCACATACAGACAGACAGACAGACGGACGGACATACACCTGACCGACTTTATAAGAGCAGGGATTCTGGCGCCGCAGGCTACGGAACCTTAAAAAGCAAAACGTTCAGACCTGCTACATTTTATTTTAATACGGTTGATTAATAAATCTTAAAAATCGTTCCAGTTTTGGAGGAGGAAACAGGAGAATACGAAACATCGATTTTGTCGATTTGATTTATGATATGATACACCTCTTAACAACATTATTACAAGGTGCAGGATCTAAATTACCAAATTATTTCGTTTTTATCTTACAATCCAAGTTATATTATTATTTGTATCAGCAGTTATTATCATTCAATTCAATGTATGTATGCAATTGAAATTTTAAGAACAGTTCTAGAGAAACTAATTAATGGCACCATTAATCACTCATGCAATGTAGTAAATTATATATGTAATATCCCTTTCGCTCAGTATATAGGAGGTTGATGGTAGAACGCGACAGAAATTTTGTTAATTAAATACTTATTCTTTGAACTTTTCGCCGCCCGCATTTCGTCTAAACTTTGGATAAAGTTATTTTATTTTATCTAGCTATGTTTTATTTAATTGTTTGTAAAGCACTTTCTTAGGTAATTAGGTATTTGTACCGTGTAGGGCCGGTACTGTAACGTGTGGGGCCGGTACTTAAAAAGAATAGCCCCACTGCGGCGGGTGGCCGAGTGGTTTGGGCATCGGCTTCTCATGCGAGAGGTCCGAGGTTCGAATCCGGTCGGCGTGTACCAATGAGTTTTTTCTGACGAAAAAATTTACGTGCATACCTACACCTGCTGCTTCACCGTTCGGAACCGGTGTAAAACTGTAGGTCCCTTCCCTTGCCCCTTACTAGGTGGTAGGCTCAAATTGTAGCCGACTGGGTTGGTACCACCGTACTGGATGTAAGATGGCCGCATAGCAGCATCGGCTGTGTTCTCCTCTAGTCCAGTATAGCCAGCAATCCAGGGAAGTCCTCCGGTATGGCACCTACCTTCTCGGAGGTGATATTGGCTGGTCGAAGCATGCGCTTTGGCCCCTCCGACTCAGCCACCCATACCGGATTACATAAAAAAAAACTGCATCTCTCCCCGTCGCATGTCGTAAAAGTCGACTAAGGGATAAGGAAATTCGTCAGTCTCGGTAGCTCAGTGGTGCGGTCAGTCAGTACTTGGATGGGTGATTGCTCGACCGTTGGAGGCTGACCGTGGTTCGGATTCCACGTTAAACTGTAGGTCCCTTCCCTTCTTACCTTACTAGGTGGTAGGGTTTCTCCCGGCCGGGTTGGTACAACCGCACTGAATGAAACGTCGTCGGTCGAAACGGCTATGTAAATAGTTCGTGTTTTCCGTCCAGTTTAGTGTAGCCGACATGAAATGAAGGGAAGCACTGACATGGCACCTAGTTCACCCGGTGTTATGGGCTGACATCACGGATGTTGTAGGTGTCAGTTTCCATAAAAAAAGGTAATTTGGTTTTAAAATTATATTAGATCTCACAACGGCTTTAGGCACTTTCAGTTTCGTTGAGTTTTTACTGTAAAATCTTTTGATAAAATCCGAACTTTTTAATTAAATTATTATAATATATTTAAACCTATTCCACAACTGTACATTGAAGACTAAGTAGATTATTTCGTTCCGTTTTTATTATTAGGATGTTAGTTTCCAACTTGAATAGCTACTCATATTCATCGGCGTGTTGTCTGTTTTACGTAACTCTGTCGTGACTAAAATTATCTTTCGATTGACATTTTAACATTTTGCTAGAGCGAAACGTAATCGTTCCTTCGTGGCCGGAGACGCTCGGCTCGCCTTGAAGATGTCAAATGGCATTATAGTTGTCCTTGACACGAATAGCGAATACCACTTGTGTATAGTGATCGATATCTGGGGACGCTTGGGCGGTGAATTCGTGGTCTTTCAGCAATGTTAAGACATGAGAAAATATAATATAAACGAAATAGAAAAGAAACTCTTTATTGCACAACCAGTAATAGAAATACGCAAAGAAATATAAACATGCATACATAGCGTCAGGCCTATCTCCCAGTGAGGTAGGCAGACAGCGGATCTCCACAAAGAAGCGTGGTTTGGCAGTTGGCATTACATTTACCACTGCAGTTATATCAGTAGTATTATGTGTAATTGAGTATACCTGTCCTGTATTACCCCATGTGTATATATATTTTTATCTAAAACAACATGCTGGCTGTGCCGAGGGACCAATTGGTGTAGTCGACAGAGCCAAAGTCAGAGACAGAAGTCAGAAGAAAATCAGAAGTAGAAAAGACGCACTTATTGAATACAATTTCCCCCATTAAACGTTGTAAACAACATTACAGTTAGCTAATAGATAGGTGTACTGTGGTATAAGTTAGGTTTCCTCACGTTGTTTTACTTATCAGATGATGGTTTTTCTTTTAGAAAATAGGTACCTACATCCTAATTATTAAATGGGAAAATCTGATTTTATTATCGCTTATAACTCGAAAACTACTAATCGATTTGCGTAGGGTTTTTACTAATGTTTTATGATACAACTAAGGAAATACCACCATCGGAGCCGCATAACGGCTGGTGATACATATGGATTCCTTACATATCTTTGTTACGTCATAAATTACATTTTCTTTTCATTTCCTATATGATAACAGTAGTCAAATATTCACAACCTAAAGTTAACAAAGAGTTACAAAATACTAAAAGTTTCTGTACGTAAGTATGTCGTTCTCTCGCTCGCTTCTGAATTTATCACGGTTCTCAATCGCACGAAAGGCAAACGAAACCATTCTATACTTACCCACTTCTCTTCCGCCGCTATACCTTCACGTCTGAAAGGCAAGTGTTTGACACAAATATTAGAAGGGCGGAATTGATGTTTGCGGTGGGATATGAGGAAATATCGATGCAATCAACTGCATTCTACATTTCACTTATATTATTGTTATTGAAGGAAACATAGTGTGGTGATAGTGACACCTATCCCACAACTGAATAATAATAAAGATCGATAATAAATAACCCACATCGCTTCGCGACGAAGAAACAGAAAGATTCACTAGCACACCAAAAGGTGGCAAATAACGGCTAATTAAGAATTCCATACGCCACTTAACACATTGCTGAAATATCAAATACGCCTCGCA
The DNA here is from genome assembly GCA_946902875.1 of Nematopogon swammerdamellus. Taxonomy (NCBI): domain Eukaryota; kingdom Metazoa; phylum Arthropoda; class Insecta; order Lepidoptera; family Adelidae; genus Nematopogon; species Nematopogon swammerdamellus. Next base: position 8,260,817 of record OX336340.1, on the reverse strand, counting down.
TAAATACAGATCGCTTGGCAGAACAACCGGGGCACTAGCCCATACAACATCAGCTGCAGCTACACGTGGAGCCAGAGGACACGACACCGCTTTACCTTTTACCTCACAGCTCTACAATAGTATTTAAAAAAAAAACACAGTTGCACTCCGGGAGTGCCGGCAGAAGTGAAAACTTTTTGTATTTCCGAAAATAATTCTTAGGTGGTTATAAAAAAAACTAAACACCCTAAAAAAATTTAAACACCGTAACATTGCTTCAAAAAGAAAACAAAAGAAAAAAAAACAATTTGAGGGATTCGAACCCATGGTAAAAAAATACAAATCCTACATTCTTACCATTGAGCCACGAAATCACATAAACGACCAAACGAATATCGGATTCCCTTGATTCGCTTTCGGCGTTACTGTCACTGAGAGACGAATAGAATTGATCCTGAGCCATCGTAAGTTAACCCTTAATTAATGCAATGACTTAAGGTTGCATAAATTAAATAAAATTAAATAATAAAAATAAATCTGTCGCTTTTCGAGATCTGTCGCGAGTCTAACATTTTTTACCCACTTAAAAAAGTGCCAAGCGCCGCTAAAGAAGTTTTCACTTCAAAAATTATGGAAACTGACACGGTTCGCTACATTACCTAAAACATCCGTGATGTCAGCCCATAACACCGGGTGAACTAGGTGCCATGTCAGTGCTTCCCTTCATTTCATGTCGGCTACACTGAACTGGACGGAAAACACGAACTATTTACATAGCCGTTTCGAAAAATATTTTAGCTAATGTACTCTCATAATAAAAGATGCATCAGCGCAGCGCAGCGCCTCGAGTAGATGAAAATTTAATATAAATGATCATCTCTGTCACATTAAATTTGTGGACTCTCGTATCTTTATATTTGTTCTTTTAGATATATGCAAAGTCGAAAACGAAGAGAAAAAATACGTCCCGACCAGCATACGAACCTGGAACTCCGGTTTCTGGATTCCGAGTCGTTTAACATAGATTGTGCAATTGAGATTGTGTGCATTTATTTGTAGATTATTTTGGGGACGAAATATATTTGCGCGTACAATTAAGATACCCTTTCTTCAAAAATGCTTCAACATATCTCAAAACGCTAAAACACGGCCTTGAACTCGTTTCCTAACAGATTTACGTGCTCATGTTTGTTTACCTCCAACGTGAAGTCTATTTACGAGAAGCGAGCACATACCTATTAAGCGCATCACAGACGATAAAGATACTGTAATATTTTTTCTTAACATACCCTAAGATTAAATATTATAGTATGTTCATCTATCACGCACGGCTAAGATGGGAAAGGGAAGGTAAAGTAAAGATAATGTTCTAGGTTTTAAATCTACAGGATCATCTCTTGTGAATACAAAAGCTGAAACAGCAAAATTTTGAACTTCGGTCAAATAAATCAGAGAATAGAAATACACATCTTTGTTTATAAGTTATACAGTTAACTTATATACTATTTGCTCGAAATTCGCGTTTCCGTCATTCTAAAATATTAAGCATTCTATCCCGTTTCACTAAAAAGAAAATAGCATCGCGCTCTCTTTTTCTCCTGGCTCCCTTGCGTCCCCGTTAAATGAACAATGAGGATTGCGCTGAGCGGATTGCGTCATTATGGGTGATAGCGCCATAAGAGTCTGCCTAGGTGCCACACGTATATTACGATATATTATGACAATGTTTTTCGGTTACGCGGTATAGGTACTGAACACGACTCACTACGATATATTTTCATATCGCTTGGTATCTTTCGATATCGCTCGCTATCTTAAGACACTGATTCAAATATATATTATCTTCGTCGTGTGTGATGGTTCAAAGGATTCCATGGTGCCCGTTAAGAAATGTGATAAGTGAAATATGCCAACTTATGATAAAATATTACAGTATCTTCATCGTCTGTGACGCGCTTTATCGTTAAGTCTCGTCTCGTCTATTTTGTGGCGTTCCATTCTTGAATCTGGCATTAAAACGTTTTTGAATACTGATCATTCGAGGAGAGAAGATGATAGTAAACTTTATCGGAATACAAATTATTGCGAATCGAATATTTTTTAAGATTTCGTACCGAAATTGGTACTAAAGAATCCTTACGGTGAGATTCAGTTGTCCGTCTGCCTGTTTGTCGTCGGTATATATGCCATGTTGTGTATACTACAAATGTCACAACATTTTAGGTGTTTCTGCTATTTAATTATTGGTTTGTTGAAGACAAAATAAATAAATAATTTCTAAATGGTATGGAAACCTTTTATAATAATATGTAGGCATGTTCTCCAAAATTATGTTTACGTATCAAGTCGTAATACTTAGAGTTTGTAATTTTGTATTTTATTATAAATTAATGTTTCTATTGTGATTCTATTGAAGTATTTGTTTTATTTATTAAAAATGAAACTCAATCAGTTAATCATTTATTACTTGGCTCTAATATTTATAAATTGTGTATAATTTTAATTCTGCGAAATAGATTCATTTCTTGTGCACAGCCTTCATAATTGTATATTTTTGAATGAATAAATGAATTGTGCTTGTAAATTACTGAAATAAAAAAATGATTTTATTTATGTATGTAAGTACTATACGATGGAACTTGCAATACAAAACGTGCCAAAACACATTTGTGTTTCAGAGGACAATGATGGATACAAATGTTGTTTTCCTTTCTTGTTTTCTTATGCTGTGTTACTAGATTTATGCGATTTTATAAAAATGAAACGTTACTGTTCATAGAAACTTTTCAGTCTATAAAAATGTATGTGACATTATTCGCTGGACGGGTTAGTTAGTTAGTTCCTATCTGTCAGTGCGTGCTTGTGTGTTCAGAGATCATGCAATAATGCGAGGATCGTGCTTTAGGACGTCTAGAGTTCACGTTCACAGTGCTAGTACATTATAATCTTGTTGACGAAGAATTAAAAATAATAGGAGAGCATGAATCAATGAATCGAATCGCAGTGTAGGAAAAGTCATTATAAATTGTATGCACAAAGACCGAGCAGCTGCAACGTCTTTATACACACAGTACGTGGCAGGTAAAATGAGCTTTAGAAAGAGACAATCCGGTTGTAGAGCGTCGTCCCTGTCGCATATAGACGTGCGAGTTCGTGCGACTAGGACGACGCTCTACAACCGCATGGTCTCTTTCTAATGCTCGTTGTGAATTATTTACTACCGCGTACTGTACATAGGTATTATATATTGTATATTTATATAGTTGTCACACGTGTGGACTAACGTGTCAACGCGCCAAGTCTTATAAAAATTGTGTGCATTTCTAGACTATGGTCGGAACAACATAAATTTAATATATGACAATGACAGTTCTATGCATTTTAAATTCTTTGGCTAATACATTATACCTACGTTTGTTGACATGCGTGAAATGATGCGAGCTGTCTGCCGCAGCGGCAAATGAGATATGAATCTTGCGCTGAAAATTGCGATCGAATAACGACAGCGTGGTTTCGTTCATGACGTCGTCATCGTGTCGATATGAAAACTTTAGTAATTTATTCTAAATGCGTCCACGTTGGTTACAAGAGTATACATTATTCCAATCCATATGTTTAATAAACAAAGTTTTAGAGCAAAAGTTATATTCATTGCAAGATATAGAATCACTCCATTTCCGTTGTGAAGTTTGTATGATTGAATGATTATACTATACCTGATACCTTTTTTGATGATCTGTGTAGATGGTCATACTTAAATGGGCATTTCTTTACTCTCAGATAAAGCCGACAATATTTACAATTCGTAGTTATACGTCGCAATGCGTTCTATTCATAGAGTTATAATTATAATATATGGGCGTAAAGAGAGAACGAAACAGTCAAAAAATTTAAATTATAAGTTTAAAAAAACCCCGAGCCCGACCCTTAAAAGTCAAAAATAATTTCCGTTTAATTGCAAGGAGTCGGTGGACCGCTAAGTAAATTCCCGCGCAGCTCTGAGTTTAAATTTTTTATTAACTTAGCTGTCCGCCGACTCATTTAAGTAAGTAAACGGAAATTATTTTTGACTTTTAAGGGTCGGGGTTTTTTAGATTTGTAACTTAACTTTTTTTTCAAGCTTTTTTAAAAAAACCGCATGCACATCGGTCACTTTTAAGATAATAAATTTTTTGATACTTAATTACTTGATTATTCAATTACAGACCTAGCTAACAACCATCCCGATTAAAGCCGCTTTCCAATAATTAAAAAAAACGGATTTAAATCGATCCATCTGTTTGGGAGCTACGATGCCACAGACAGACACACACATATACACACACACATACACACACACTTTAAACTTATAACACCCGTTTTCATCGGGGGTTAAATATTATTGTATGACAAAATATAGCTTCGTTATTTTACAACAGCATAACGAAACATCGCCACTATAATACGTTAGTGTGCAAAGGGCATTAGTGAATGAACGGGCCCAGTTGTTTGTCGAGGGTGATTGACTGAACTCGAGTCGGTATCTGGGTTAGAGGTTCATATAAAAATAGAGTCCATCCACATAGTCACCGTTCCGACTGCCGATAGAACGACCGTCTGCCGACAACTGCGTCATCGGTTGAGTGAGAATAATCGTCATATTTTGTCGCATTTGATTGTCGCACGCAACTCCACGAATAAGCTCCTTTCCAGAAAGATGAAAAGGAACCTGCAAAATTGACAAATGTATACAATTAAAACTGAAGTAACACTTAACAAATCACCACACATTCTAATGAACGACCTGATTTCTAGTATAATTAGCTTATAAGCGGAGGGTGGCCGAGTGGTCAGGGCGTCAGTTTTTCTTACGAGAGATTCGAGGTTCGAATCCGGTCGGCGTGTACCAATGAGTTTTTTCTGGCGGAAAAATTTACTTGCATACCTACACTTACTGCTTCAGCTTTCGGAACCGGTGTAAAACCCTTTCCCCTTACTAGGTGGTAGGCTCAGATTGTAGCCGACTGGGTTGATACCCCTTTACTGCATGTAAAATGGCCGCATAGTCGCCTCGACTGTGTCCTCCTCTAGTCCAGTATAGCCAGCAATCCAAAGGGAAGTTACTTAACTATAACTATAACTCTTATTCTGGATAGATTGGAGGAAGTCATCTCTTAAACGATGAACCTAAAAATCTGTATGCATTTGACAGAGAATTACATTCCTAATATATCTTTATTAGATACATGCAAAGCCGAAAATGAAGAGAAAAAAATACGTCGCGACCAAGATTCGAACCTGGAACTGACCGCTCGACCACTGACCTGGGTGACCGCTCGACCGTTGGAGGCTGACCGTGGTTCGGATTCCACGTTAAGCTGTAGGTCCCTTCCCTTCTTACCTTACTAGGTGGTAGGGTTTATCCCGGCCGGGTTGGTACCACCGCACTGCACGAAACGTCGGTCGAAACGGCTATGTAAATAGTTCGTGTTTTCCGTCCAGTTTAGTGTAGCCGACATGAAATGAAGGGAAGCACTGACATGGCACCTAGTTCACCCTGTGTTATGGGCTGACATCACGGATGTTGTAGGTGATGTAGCCAACCGTGTCAGTTTCCATAAAAAAAAAAAAAAACAAAAAAAAACTCCGGCTTGAGCCGCCAGAGCATTACCATTTCGCCATCGGGTCGATATAGAATCGATTGAGAATACGTCTCTCTAAATTTCCAACAGTTATATCTTCTGTAATAGGTATGACGCAATATCCTGCGTTCAGTTAACTTGCTCGATTCCTTTGAATGTTATACTTTTACCAAAGAGTTCGTATTACGTCGCTGCTTATTTGGAAAATATACCTTTACCCAACGCTCCATAGTGTTGAGCTCGGGTATACATTCAAGAAGTAGCAAAGCAAGTTTGTCACTTGAAAATATACCCGAGCGCAACACTTTTCTCGGGTATACTTTCAAGTAACGATACTCCGCTTAGCTTCCTTTAATGTATACCCGATGCCAACACGATGATGCTGTTATTTATATTCCGTATGAAGGAAGGAAAGTGGTATGAGTGATGTTTTGGTTGTTTAAAAAAAAATTACCAGGGTTAATATAAAGAAGGCGACGCATCTTCTATATATTAACCCTAACCTAATGTTGAGGCGGCGCATGTCGTTTTTGTTTGTCAATTTAATGTTCTTTCCTTTTTCCTTCCTCCGAGAGACCGAAGATCGCCGTGCCGTCGCGTTGACGTCGGGTATATTTTAAAGTGCCTGCGCGCGAAGTCCTACATTTGAAAGCATACCCGACGCCAGCGCGGTCAGTGACGTCACAAATGTTGGGTGAAGGTACATTTTAAAGGGCTTAATTTTCAATTTCAGTGTTTGAAATATACCCGATGCTAGCGCGGCCAGTGACGTCACGAGCGTTGGGTAAAGGTATATTTTCTAAATAAGCTACGTCGCTGCGCTCCTCGCAGTATGTGACCTAATACACACTCTTTGAATTTTACCTAGTATAGCCAGGCCTCACGCACTCTATGTACTTGCGCGCGCTAACTACCCACCGCCAGGTGGACCGCCGGCGATCTAATTCAGTGAAAATTCGCGCGAAGCATACCTACACGCTCGCCAACGCAGCTGCGCGCAGCTGCAAAGCAATAATCAATTTACACTCGATCGTTTAGGTACATTTTCGCACGCAGCGATTGGCGACGTGGAACAGTAGGCTATTAAAGCCGAAGGTATGGACCTTTTTCTATGGAGTGATTTATCTGGTATGAATGATTATGAAGTAACTATTAAGTAATCTGTGGTATAGCTCTATACGTGGGATAGCGATCGTCAGTCAGTCAGCGTGTATGCGTTCTCGGGCATACGCCTGTCCAATTTTAGTAGCGATCGTAATCAATACAAAATAATACTACCATAATAGCCTGAACATTATCTGTATTCCCCTCGGCTGAATATGAATAAATCAGGGATTACCTCAAATGCATGTATTATTCACATCGTATTCACTAAGCATGGCATTAGGATCCACTCACACGGGCGACAAGACTGATAGAGAAAACTGTCTATCTATATTCTAGCACTCCTTACCATGAGTTAAAAGTTGTGAAATTTCCGAAAAGAAGTAAATAATAAATGTAAAGTTTTTTTCTTATTTGAAAAATATAATGTAATTCGTAACGACATCACCAGAAGCTGTGCATTCCTTTTATTCGATTCTTGAAGAAGCCAACAGGAGGAAACCCAAATGGTTCTGTCGCCAGTGACTCACTGCTCCAGTATTACACGCTCAATGTTTAAAATGAATTGTGTTAATCGCACATTGATGTGTCGATACCGATATTGCCGCTATACTCAATAATACTGAGACTCTAGCCTATTCGCAGCAGAATACTTACAACAATATCATAATTCGATTTGAGTCGTTATCAGTTATTAATTTAAAACATACATTCATAGGTTAACAGTATTTACAAGTTTGAGGTGTCAAATGATGATGACAGTTGGTAGATTGCGTTGCTATTATGCGCGCTGTCTAAGGAAAGAATGCTTACTAGACTAGCCCGATAGTTTGTGGTGAGTGCAGACCTACACTGCTCATACGTAAGTTATCGTGTGAATGGCTATGAATAAATAATACAAGAGAAGTGCTTCGCGCGCCGGCGCGGCGCGGCATGGCGGCGCGGCGGTGGCGGCATTAGTTTCGGCAGACAATTTGTTACACCACTCATTACTTAATTTGACAGCCACATTAGCCTGTCGCTACGAAGCACCACTTTGACAGCTGACATTTATATTGGCTGACAGCCAAGTCGAAATATTCTCAGCGAACCGAGCAGAAGATACTCAATAAGGAAACGGGAAACAGTTTATTTCCTTCGAAAGCCCGATGTCGGCTGATTAGAAAAATATTGTTTGTTCGCTTTGCTTTGTGATTCGATTCCGGAGACTGCCTGCTTGTGTTTTAGTTGAGAATTTGATGATATTTCATACTTGTAAATAAAAGTATAAAGACGTTCAGGCGACCGACTAACCTTCACACTGCTCTGTCACACCAGTGTGAAGGTTAGGAAAATTATTTCCGAACCTTCACACCGTGAGTGCCACGATTAAGAGCAGTGTGAACGTTAGGAATTTTCCTTCCTAACGTTCACACTAGTACTAAGTGGTAATTTTTTCCCTTATTAGTCTGTGATATTATGTCACTTTGCCCTAAAACTTATGATCGCTTACTAGTGTTAGAAATGTTCTATCATGGTCTCTTCCTATTATCTATGGACAACCATAGATATCATAATGGGGGTTGCTATGACAACCGGAAGGACTGTTACTCTGTAAAAATATGGAACCCAATAAAGATGATTTGATAAACGCAAACTTCGTTTATTGTACATGGTGGCAGCGGTGTGGGTCATCTCACAAGTGAGAAAGTTCAAGAAGTGCTTTCAGTAAGTTGACAGAGTCAAGTAATATGGCAACAGCAATGACTACGTCGGGGACGGGAACAGAGATGTGGCCTGACAAATTTAGTTTTGAAAATGAAAAATGGCTGTTGTGGAAGAAGCGTTTCCTCAGATATATGAGCATCACGGGTCACGAAAGGAAGAGTGATGAGGAGAAGATTAACATTCTTGTGTATTGCATGGGAGAACAGGCGGAAGATTTGTTAACACAATTCACGTCATTTAATAAATACGAAGAAGTGCTAAAACAGTTCGATAATATTTTCATGCCTAAGAAAAATGTTATTTTTGAGAGATACAAGTTCAATACTCTCGAACAAAATATAGATGAAGGCGTAGAAGAGTTTATAACGAAACTGTTTAATTTGGCCGAAACCTGCGAGTATGGCACTCTGAAAGAACAGCTGATCAGAGACAGAATAGTAGTAGGGATGAAAGACAAGAAAACAAGTGAAAGACTTCTACTCAAAGATGATTTAACATTGGAACAAGCAAAGTTAATTGCTAGGCAGGCTGAATCTCAACAAAAAGAAAGTAAATTTATGAAAAAGAGTGAAGTGGAAACTACGTTTATTAATAAAATAAAAGAGAAGAAGAATAATAATTGCTGGTTCTGCGGTAAGGCAAGACACCCGAAGGAGGACTGTCCGGCCGCACGAGTGCGGTGTCACCGGTGCCAGCGAGTCGGACACTTCGCCAAGATGTGCAGAGGAGGAGGTGTAGGAAGGTTCCGGTTCCAAAAAGAAATAAACAACACCGAGATCGAGGCCAGTGAAGAGGAAATACAAGTTGACAATGAGAAGAAAGTACTACAGGTGGGGCACGAGTCGTATGAGAGGAAGATGGAAGTATATACGAGCGAAGATGTATTTATTGACAATATTACTTTTCTTGTCGATACAGGAGCGGATGTAGTAGCAATTCCGGACTATATATTGATCAATAGACAAGAAACCTTGGAGCCGTGCACTGACAAGGTGGTAGGACCGGATGGTAAACTATTACAGACTGTTGGAGTAGTAAAGCTCAAACTTATATATAAGGATAAGTATTTCCAGGGTAAAGTACATGTCATAAAAAATTTAAAAACGCCGATTTTGGGCAGGCCTGCTATAAGTGCTTTAAATATTGTAAGATTAATGTCTATGGTCAATACAGAATCCAGGACATGCGAGCAGGTTAAAAGTCAGGTTGATGTAATAAAAGAATTTCCAAACATTTTTAATGAATTATGAGTGTTTAAGGATAAGTTCTTCATAACTGTCGTGCCTAATCTACGGCCATTCGTGCAAGCAACACCAAGAGTGGTGCCGATTCCTTTACTGAGTAAACTGAAAAAGGAATTAACGAGATTAGTGCAGTTGGGTATTTTGAGTCCAGTAGAAGAGCCGACACAGTTTGTATCCCCTATAGTGGTAGTGCAAAAAGGCGATAAGATACGTTTATGTGGAGATTATACACAGGTAAATAAAAATATAGTGCGACCAATTTTTCCAATACCTAAAGTCGAAGTTACACTTGCTCAGTTAAAGGGAGCAAAATATTTCTCAAAAATTGACGCTACTTCTGGCTTTCATCAAATCCCTTTAGATGAGCATTCAAAGAAACTGACAACTATTATCACACCTTTTGGGCGGTACATGTATAATCGACTTCCTTTTGGCCTGAGTTGCGCTCCTGAATATTTCTCAATGAAGTTCACAAGACTGTTTGAAGGATTAAATGGGGTGGTCATACACATGGACGACATTCTCATATTCGCAGAGACTATGGAAAGTCATGACTTGATTTTGAGGGAAGTATTGGAGCGATTGTATAAAGAAGGTATAACCATTAATAAAGGTAAATGTGTCTTTGGAGTAGAAGTATTTGGGCCATATTATCAACAAAATGGGTATATCCCTTGATCCAGATCGTGTTAAAGCCATTCAAAGTTTTAAAAGTCCACAAAATAAAAAAGAGCTCATGCAATTTCTGGGAATCGTGAATTATGTAGGAAGATTCATAGCTAATAAGTCACATATTCTTCAGCCGTTACACGAGTTATTGAAAAATGATTCAATCTTTGTATGGGATAAAATGCAGGAGGAAGCTTTTGAAACGTTGAAAAACGCATTAAAAAATGCACCAGTATTAACACATTTCGATCCATCCAAGAAAATAATTATCACAGCAGACAGTAGCTCATATGGTCTCGGTGCTGCTCTTCTTCTAGAAGATAGTGAAGGTCAAAAAAATATAGTAGCATACGCAAGTCGTAGTCTGAGCAACACCGAGAAGCAATATGCGCAAATTGAAAAAGAATGTCTAGCACTGGCATGGGGCGTAGATAAGTTTAAAGATTTTGTTATCGGATTAAAAGTGCACCTGGAAACAGATCATAAACCACTTTTGCAAATATTAAAAAGTAAACCACTAGACGACCTCACTCCTAGATTGTTGAGGTTTCGGTTAAAGCTCATGCGCTTTGATTATGACGTAGAATATGTACCAGGTAAAGATTTATTATTAGCCGATACTCTATCTAGACAACCATTAGAAGAATGTGATGTAACTAATGACAATGTTGTAAACTTAGCAATAAGGAATGCATATATGACAAACCAAACCTTATCAGAAATTATGTATGAGCAGCAAAAAAGTGAAATTTGTCAAAGACTAAAGGAATATACAGTTAGTGGATGGCCACAAAAGAATAAAGTACTTGATATATTAAAACCCTATTATCAGTTCAGACATAACTTTTCTTTTGGAGAAGGGTTTTTATTGTACAATTCGAGACTTGTTATCCCAACTAGATTGCAGGCTAAAATGTTAAATAAAATTCATGAGGGTCATCAGGGAATCACGAAGTGCCGCGAGAGAGCTAGGACCGCGGTTTGGTGGCTAGGTATCTCCAAGCAGATTGAAAGTATGATAACTAATTGTTCAATATGTATACAAGAAAGACAAAACTGTAGAGAGGACCTTATTATAGAGACAATCCCGGAAAGACCTTGGCAAAAAATTGCAATGGACTTGTTTAAACTAAACAATATCTGGTACTTGGTAATGATTGATTATTGCTCGAGATTTGTTGAAATATTCAAACTATCAAATTTAACAGAAAATGCAGTTATAAGATGTTGTAAAGAAACATTTGCAAGACACGGGATACCAGATATTGTAAGATCGGATTGCGGCAGTCAGTTTAAAAGCAAATTTAACGAGTTTTCATTAGAGTACGGGTTTAAACTCGTTACAAGTAGTCCGCATTTTCCTCAAAGCAATGGAATGTCAGAAGCGGGAGTTAAGATTGCTAAATCTTTGTTAAAGAAGAATGAGGACATTTTCCTGGGCTTGTTAACTTACAGGAACACACCACTGGAGTCAGGTTATAGTCCAGCAGAATTAATGTTTCATCGTAAACTCAAAGATACTTTGCCTATACTCCCAAGTAAGCTACAGAAGGTTGTAAATCCTAGTCATAATTTTAAAAACAAATGTAAAATTCGGAAGCAAAAAATTGCACAAAACTATAATAAAAGACGCCGAACACATTCACTAAGAGAACTAGAGGCAGGAGAACGTGTATGGATTACAGACTTAAGAATTTATGGGGTCATAGAAGCCAGAACTAAGGAACCACGTTCATATATAATACTAACTGACAGAGGAAAATTCAGGCGAAACAGGTTTCACCTAATACCAGCGCCAGAAGCAAAGAAAAATGTAAATAGTGAAAATGAGATGATAAGTTGGGAAGTTGAATCTGATGTAATTGTTAATGATCCTGTGGCGGGACGGTCCGATGAGGATGTAAGAGAGCCAATTAATGTTGAGCCTGTTCAACATTCTAGGCCAGTACGGGAACATAAGAGTCCTGAATGGCTTAAAGATTATGTAACCTTTTAGTTTAGTTCATGCAATTGCTTTGTTTTTGTTTGTTTATTAAAAAAAGGAAGATGTTCTATCATGGTCTCTTCCTATTATCTATGGACAACCATAGATATCATAATGGGGGTTGCTATGACAACCGGAAGGACTGTTACTCTGTAAAAATATGGAACCCAATAAAGATGATTTGATAAACGCAAACTTCGTTTATTGTACAAGAAATTAGAATGTATTGCTTTTTTAGTGTAGGTGGCATACGACCACGGCTATCCTCTGAACATCACTTTGAATTATTTTCTTGTTTCATACTTTTTTAGAGCGTGATTTTTCAGTAGTTTGATTTTAGCTTTTTGAACTTATTTTTTTACAAGTAGGTAGGTAAACACTGTTTAGTTAAGTTTGGCTGAACAGTGTGAAGGTTAGTCCGACGTGAGTGTGAAGATGAGAAAAGAAATTTGACAGTGTGAAGGTTAGGAAAGCGACTTCCTATCCTTAACACTGATGTGAAGGTTGGGAAATAATTTTCCTAACCTTCACACTGGTGTGACAGAGCAGTGTGAAGGTTAGTCGGTCGTCGACGTTCAATAGATAGGAACTTTATCTGTAATTTGATGTACGAGAACAGACAACGACGTATCCACAGATTAAACTGTTATTTTAATAAACGGCTTATTTGCAATCACAAAATTAGGAACTGGTAAATTCTTTCATAAATAACGTGGTCAATAAACAGAGAAGAAGAAAGTGTATATATGTAGATTTAATCATGATATGTATATCTTGGTTATAAAAATAAATTCTTCGTTTAGCGGTTACAGATCCTTGCTAAACACTTTGACACACTTTGACTTTGACTTGACAAAAAAAAAATTAGACGTCGACGAACTGAATAATTGAATATGTTACACGCAAATATCGCCACCTCGCCATTGACAATATCAAACGTAGAAACTCAACTGTGGAAAGTTTTCACACGAAAATGACCGCAAGACTTGTGTTTATGTTCTCCCTATGAAAAGAACGGGGTATTTATGGATGTATCCATAGACGTATCTCTATGGATATGTCATACAAAACTTTGATATTATTAGTAGTAAAGGTGTAGTTGTCGAGATTTTGTCGTATGTCGAAATTTTATAGGTTGTAAAATTAATCTATATTTTTGTCGATGTTTTTAAATTATGGATGGAAGATATATATTTTTAAGCTATCGATGAAAATGCCGATATTACGCTCAAATTGCATCCCTATGGAGAAGTTTTTTTTTCTAAGAAATACCCCGCGGGGGCGGGAGGGAGCGTGAGATCACGCCCCTAGCGGAAGCGCGGTAACGAAGCGAAGCTCACCCTTACGCCTCGTTAGGAAACTGACGTACTGGAATGCGATATGTGAAAGGAGATTCATTTTTTGGGTTTATTTTTTTATGTGACATGGCACGGATGACTACATCGCAATTTAGAACAATGGTAACCCATTACATGGTGTTGCTTTCAGCATTTTCGGTTATCATGTCCGGCTACACTGATGTTAGAGCTCACACAAAAGTATTTACGAGTTTTAAGGTAATGAAATACGCGAACCAACCTATTGCGCTAATATATTCAGCAGATTTCATATTTTAACAGCAAATAGGAAGAAGTAAGATGAGCCCTAAAAGTAAGCACACACACACACAAACACGTATAAATTTAAGTTAAAGATTTACTATTGCTTTGGCTTTCAGTTATATCAAAGACATTTAAATATTAGGCCATAGTGCGGGCATTGGGAACATTTTCATACAAAAACTTTGATCTCGAACGTCAATGCATCGTCCATCGAACGTCAGGCGGGCGTGACAAGTTTGTATGAGCGAGTTATTACTTAGCTAGGTAAAATTTATGGGATTATGATTTTGTTCTTGTTGTCCGGTCTAGTCGGCACTAAGTAGTTAGAATGTCTTTTGAGTTATATACTTTATGGTGATTCCGATAGACCGATGAAACCACACACACAAATTGGACAAATAAATATAATCTGAATCTGAATCCCACAGGTGAAATGAACTTTCTAATCGCTAATTCTGCAATCGCGCAGAAAATATTTATTTATTTATTTTTTTATTTATTTATTTATTTATTTATTTATTTATTCATTTTTTTAAACACACATTTTTTGTTATACATATGCTCTGCACTAGAATTATCTGTCTCGCAGAGGCAGTTATTGACAGTATAAGGCAGACATTTGTGCGCTTATCTAGACAACAATGAAGTGAACACTATAGAAATAAAATAGAATAAAATTATAAAAGGAAAAAAAAAATAAAATTTACAACAATATCAAGCCCTTAATTAAAATCAATATAAATATTAAAAATAATTCTTACATGTTTCAGTCGTGCATCAATAAACCATATATATACAATTCACATAAAATACAAGCTTAGCCTTTTGTGTGTGTGTGAAAGAGTGTGGGTTTTTGTGGGTGTGAGTGAGTGAGTGAGTGAGTGATAGATTGAGTGAGTGAGTGAGAGGGTGAGTGAGTGAGTGAGTGTGTGAGTGGGTGGGTGAGTGAGTGGGTGAGTGAGTGGGTGAGTGAGTGAGTGAGTGAGTGAGTGAGTGAGTGAGTGTGAGTGAGTGAGTGGGTTTGTGTGTGTGTGTGAGAGGGTGAGGGTGTGTGTGTGCGTGCGTGAGGGTGTGCGTGAGTGTGTCATGCATGATGAGTGAAATAAGTGTTATGAAAAAGATGTATTTTTAAGTATGGCTATCCAATTATAGCAAGTAGGTCTTCAGTCTGCTTGTAGTTAAGGGTAATAAGCCAAGTTCGAATCGCGTCCTTGCGCCTTTTCCCTTGTTTATGTGTAAAGTCACACGACAGTCTTGCTTTGTTATATAAATATGGCGCGAGGAACAGACTGAAACGCTGACCGAATGTGGTTTTCATTTGCGGTGGTTGGGTTTGGTTGCAGTTTCTTGTCCGGGGGCGGTATGGTACTGTTTCTACTTCTACGGGATTTTTACTTGTGTCGCGGCCTGAGATTAGTTTGCTTATATATAGTTGCCTTATTGATAAGACGCCAACCTCGCTGAGGAGAGCGTGGGTGCTATAACGAAACGGTTTCTTAAATAGGACTCTCAGAATGGTCCGTTGTGCCCGCTCTAGTTCTACTAGAAACGTTTTTGCAGCGCCGCCCTAGACTCCAATACAGTACGTTAGAACCGATTGACTCATCGCGAAGTATACCGTCCTCCGGAGTCTCTCGTCAGCTATGTTTCTAATGCATTTAAAAAAGTATATAAGCTTCCTGGTACGTGCAGCTGTCATGTCAATATGCGATTTCCAGCTTAAATGCTCATCCAGTATCACACCGAGATATTTCATTTGTTTAACTCTTTCAAGAGACGTACATTCACATGAGCCAACGAAAGAGCAGGTGTGTAATTTTAGATATTGTTGGAGTTTATCTTGTCCTACCTTGGTGATTGAGAAGCACATATATTTTGTCTTCGATATGTTCAGAGTAAGGAGATTGATGTCTAGCCATTCCTTGACTCTTGACATACCTTCCTCAGCACGGGTAAACGTTTCAGCCCAACTATTTGCAGAAAAGAGCAGAGCTGTGTCATCTGCGTACGTTACTACCTGCCCTTCATTAATCTCGAGGTTACATAAATCGTTGATGTAGATCAGAAAAAGGGTTGGCCCCAGGATACTTCCCTGGGGAACTCCATATTTGACAGATCTCTTATCACTTAATGTGTCTTTTATTTTTATTTGTTGTGTACGGCAATTTAAATATGATTCGAACCAAGTTAGTGGCAAACCTCGCACACCCAGTCTTTCCATTTTATTTAAAAGGATTGGGAGGCACACAGTGTCGAACGCCTTGGCCAGATCTAGAAATACAGCAATGCTGTGTTTTCCTCTGTCAAGACGTTCGGCAATATAGTTAACCACGCAATCTACTGCGTTTTCAGTGCTTTTCTTTGGTCTGAATCCATATTGGTTAGCAGACAGTCGGTTATTTATTTCTAAGTATTTTGATAATCTAGCCTTCATTATCTTCTCCAGGATTTTTGATAAAGATGGTAACAGAGAGATAGGTCTATAGTTCTTGATTTCTTTCTTTTCTCCTGACTTAAATATAGGGCATACTATTGCGTTTTTGAAGGCTGCTGGAAAAACTCCCGAGGACAGACTAAGATTCATTATGTGTGTTAGAGGTTCCAGTATGTACGGTCCAATTGATTTTAGACATTTACTTGTTATTAAATCACAACCCGGTGCACTGTCAGGTTTTAAATCTTTAATTAATTTATATATTTCAGTTTCGGTTGTAGGTGAAATGTAAAAACTGCTATGAGCTGCGCTAATACCAGAAACAGAGGAAGTGGCTCTTATCAGCTCGTCTTCAGTTCGATGCAATTGTGCGAGATTTATTTCAGCATACTTCTCACCAACTCCTACGTAGTAGTCGTTTATTTGGTTCATGCGTTCCTTTTTGTTTAGGCATGGGACATCTGAGGGTGGAAGTAAGTTTGCTGACATGTCGTCTTTCGCCGAGCTGATGTTTGCCGCCTCCTTTAGGATTTCCCAAAGCTTATTAATGCAATTACACGTTTATGGCAATTATAATTTTAAAGGAAATCTACTTGCCTGCACTCTCTATTATTAGACTAATTCACAAATTATTCATGCTTGCATTCATTAATTATACAGACACAGAATATTGTAAAGCCCTCTATTTACTTATTTTATTTGATTCTATGAAACTGTTTTTACTAGCTACCTATGTTTTAAATTTTTTACTATATTTTGGGAAGTATGAAATATGTGACCTATCTTACCTAGCATTGGAATTCTATAATTGTCTAAACCCTAATTTTACTCTGTCAACCACACATACTGTTAGATCCGACGTCTGCCGTCGATGTGCATGTATGTGTGCATCTATGTATAATCTATGTTTGCTTGTAACTCAAGAGCGGCTCGGGCCGCGGGCACAGCTAATGCTCTGTAAATTTAACATACTAATTGTGTTTTGCTTACCTTACCATAATTGCACCCCTTGTTTTTTAAAATATTTTTTAATGACTTTGTACTGGATTTTAAATAGTGTTATGAGTAATATTAGACAGAATGAATACATGAACTATATAAGCAATTTAATTTTGTGGCACCACTTTGCAATTTTCTCTATCACATTACATTTCTGCATCGTCGACAAATTGTTTGAAATATTTATGACTACAAATCTAATAATGAATTATGTAAATAAATCATATTGTAGAACAAATGCTGTAATCAGATCAATTTCCTATAAATACTATTATTACCACCACATACAAACAAATACACTACATATTATATACAATGAATCTCACATCACACTCACCTACCTAACTATGTACTACTGCCACTACACAACATACCAATATAAAAGAAACATGCTCAATAAAATACAAATTAAATTTACCTATTATAATGGAAAACATGCATTCATATGTCATACAATGCTAGCAAGTCTTGGGAAACAAAATCATGATTTCACAATCTAACGAGGACATCTGTAATGATCTATATAAAGTTTGTGAAGTTGAATCGTACGTAATATCACAGGCTGAAGAATGTAGAAATGTCCTACACCAAAACACAAAGCTTACTACTCTTACAATAAATATCAGAAGCATCAACAAAAATTTTAACAACTTGACAGTACTTCTCGACAGACTTGATGTGAAATTTGACATAATCGTGTTGACCGAGTGTTGGCTTAAGGGCAATAGTACATCTCCGACACTAAACATTGAGGGATACACTCCATATAACACCACTAAACATAAGTCTCAAAACGACGGTGTAATAGTATACTGTAAGAGCGACCTGCATGTCGCCGTGCAGGAGCCTGACATCTCGGACTCCAACAGCCTTCTGGTGACAGTGGGACACGACTGTGTTATGTTGGCAGTGTACCGTTCACCGTCTGTTCACAACATTGAACCTTTCTTAACTTCTTTGCGTGAAACACTTTTGTTATATAACAACTTTAAATCGGTAATTCTAACTGGAGATTTGAACATAGATATAGCCCCGTCGTCTAGAGACTGCCGCACCCCTCAATACCTATGCCTGTGTGCCGAACTAGGTTTGTGTCCAGCGGTTACACAACCGACGCGACAAGCAGCCTGCCTCGATCACGTGATGGTCAGGAGTCGAGACAACGTGACCACTGTGATCTGTAAATCTCCTATAACGGACCACTTTCCAGTATTGGCGTGTTTTCACAAAATTAAAAGAAACAAAACAAACGCAAAAAAGGTCCTTTCTAAAATTAATTACAATCAATTGTGCACACATATTCAGAACACAGATTGGTCACCCATCACATCCGAACTGAACACCGATCGAGCTACCGATATGTTCATTGAGACTCTTCAGAATATTATTCAAATACACACCACGACACGTACTGTGAACACGACAACAAAAATAAAGAGACCATGGATAACCCCAAACCTCCTTAAATGCGTAAACAAAAGAGATAATCTCCACAAACTTGCACGATTGTATCCATTTACCTATTTGCATACATGTAGTAGGTATAGAAACACTTGCAACTTAGCCATAAAAGCAGCAAGACAACTGTATTATGCAACTAGGATTGAATATAATTCAAAATTATATATAACTATATTATATAACTATCGACTTAACTCTATACAACCGTTCCTTCTACCCGTAGCTTCGAGAGAATGTAGGTACTTACTTAATATTAATCCGCCTGCGATTACCCGCAGCAGCGTCTCTGCTTCAATTACAATTTACAAATATTTTTTATATAATCACCAAACATGACTGGCTACATTGTTAGCCGCACTGTCAGCACATTACACCTCCGTCCTGTCGGTACTATTTGTCGTGTCAGTGCAATACTCCTCCGTCCTGTCGGTACTGTTTGCCGTGTCAGCACATTACACCTCCGTCCTATCGGTACTGTTTGCCGTGTCAGCGCGTTACTCCTCCGTCCTGTCGGTACTATTTGCCGTGTCAGCACATTACACCTCCGTCCATTCGGTATTATTTGCCGTGTCAGCGCATTACTCTTCCGTCCTGTGGTTACCAGGTACCGTGTAGGTGCTTGGTTGTGTCCACGGTTCGTGTCAGCTAAACTGAAATTGACGGAAAACACATTTCTACATAACTGATGATTTTGAAACATAGCTGAAATTTGCACATTATGTAAAATGCTTTAGAGACAATGCAAAGCAATTCAACAATAACCAGTGACAATAATTGACTTATTTTTCAAACAGATGTTCGTAATTTAAGCCATCAATAGCGCCAAATTAACTGAAATTGCTTCATTTGTTTCTCTATAATATAAAGTCACCGATTTTAATAGTTCATGCGCGTAAGTAAAAAAGATAACAAATAACTCCTACCAGTGATCGAACAATTTGCTAATAGACAATAGGAATCAGGTGTTCACTTCGTGTGAAACAAAGCATTCAAACTGATAAAACTGTCATAAAATACATTGCTGTTTACATCGTCCCCAATGCAATCTACAGATGCACACAATTAGCATCAGATGGCTCGTAATACGCGTGTTGACTGAGATACGCGAGTCCACAAGTGAAATAAACATAGTTATATTATTTACATATTATTATTCATTTGCAGTTTCTTCTTTATTCTATTCTTTTGATAACTTGTGAAAGGATAGCTCTCCAAATTAAACCACTCTTTGTTCGTCTTTCACTTTTATATTATACTTCAATTTTATGTATTCCTTAGATAATTAAACTCTGCAACACGACCGATCGCGGCCGCTGGTCCGGCTCTCTGTGTCCTGTGTATGCGTGTATGTGTCCCTTTCGCACGACACGTCACTGGAGGATTCTAGACAAACCTAAGCTTACAGATTTATGTATCCTATGATATTGATATATCCTAACACTTGTTTTATAATTATAACCGAACTGCTCGATCAGTTTATGCCACTTCTATGTTCTGTAGTTACTTGATGTGAAACGAGGCGTGTGCCGTGTCGCGCGTGGATCCGCGTTGTTCCGCCGTTTGTGAATGTATCGTTTTCTCTCCCTTTGAAAAATTTATATCAGCGCCACGTTTAGGCAGCCATTTCGTTTCTCGCTTTGTTCACACTCCCCCGCCCGGTAACACAATTTTTATTTATCGGTTTAGATAGGATTAATGCGGGACGAATGCTGTTCGACGTCGTGCGGGCGAATCGAAGCGGGAGGGAATATTTGGTTCCTTTTATTCACAGATCCCATTGTTGGTTGTCGTATGTTTATTTTGGTATTTTACACCTTTTGGAGTTTCTCATACATTTGCAAATACAAAAAGGAGCTTTAAGGCTAAAACACCATTTTAGACTAATTTCAGGATCAATTCACATAGTACGCCATGTGAATTTGAAGTTCCCCGTTCAACCGTGTAATGTTCATTCATTCGTTCATTACAAGCTCTTTGATCTCTCCATTGCTGGGAGTGGGCCTCCTACATCGTTATGAGGGGTATTCTTCATATGTACAGTTGAGTCTGTAGGGAAAAGTAACTAAGTAGTCGGGTAATAGAGACGTGCTGCGTGGTCTTTCGTTCGTTAGTGTCGATTGTAGTCATTTATTCGGTTGAACGGAGTGACGTACATATGCATGTAGACAGAGACAAGACACCCAGGATTTAATACCACCTACATACAATATCTGTACCCTTATCACGAGATTTAAACCTACACCCCGTACTAAGCTACGCCGTGTTCTCCGCGTCATTTTGTATGGAGAAACGGAGCAGCACCTTTAGTGATAGATTTTCGAACTTCGTTTCTCCATACAAAATGATGCGGAGAACACGGCGCGTAGCGTAGTACGCGGTGTAGGTTAAATCTCGTGATAAGAGTACAGGTCTCTGAAATTACTTATAAGGTTTTCTGCGTCTAACCCTAATTATTTTGTAAAACTACCATGATTGCCCAAATGAAGATAAATCTTGAGTAATAAATAACGTATAGTGCATTCTTTAATACCTACCTAATGTAAATATCGTTTGGGTAGTTTTGACCATTTTGTTATGTGTGGAACCGAGATTTTGCACCACAGTACCGATTGCCCTGATTATGTATCTATGTATATACTGTATGTAAATATTACGAACACATTATCCATTCAAAAATATGTGCATAGAGATATCTTAAACGAATTGTTGCTCTTTCAGTAGAAATCAACAGCTGTCTATACAAGTTACTACACATTTTTCCAATCCAACAACTGCGTACAATAAACCAACCTCAGTTACAATAATCCCACGTCACAATTCATGAATGGGCGGACAAAAAGCGATATTTTCCTATCGAAACGAGGTTAGTCGTCCGCGATAATGGCATGTCGTGTTAGTGCGCGAATAACTGGCCCTTGTTGACATTATTACTGTTAACACGGTCGATAACTATTTCATAACGCGAGGTGTTATTGAGAGGATTCCAGCACTGTTCCCTTCATCATGGAACTCGTTGCATTCTTTACATGCAATGTTATAATATGAATAGATTTGTTCGCAGCATTCGCTTTTATTATTATTTTAATTAGACTGCATGCAACACGGCAACTATTTCGTGCTGTCGTCTACGTGAAATAATAATTAATATTTCTGCAATCATTCGCTTTACTACAAATGTATCAAACAATAAGATGTTTGTATTATTATTTATTATCGTAACAAGTGTTTACACATATTGTCAAAACCAAAGTCTTGGCGTGAACTGCTCTCTTTCGCTGCTCCGTGGCGTGTCAATCACATTTCATTAGAATTTTCTGTCAACAGGAAAAGTGTAAACCTAGTGCAAAAATGTGCTCCGTGACGATGCTGAGAGTGAACAAGCAGTCATCATTTCTATCAGCCGGCGATGAGGTGGTGCCAGTGAACTAAATGTTACAACAAATGAAGATAAACTTACAAATGGGGAAGGAAGCGTTTCACATAAAGTTCAACAAAAAAATCTTCAAGAACGATTGAAATAAGACTCTTCGGGTTTTCACCCCTCCCTTACTTGACCAAATTTTAGTTTCCCTTCGTCTACCCTTCCTTCCGTCCGCTACTTCCTTTTCTCTTTTCTTTCTCGCTGTCGAATTACTCGGAATGGAAGTTAGATTAAAGGAAAATACGGAGGATGACTTTACTTTCAATTAGAGGCTGAATATTTAATGAAATCGGAGACCGAAACATATATCGTACGTGGCATATCTTTATTAAACTAAAGCGTTAAACACAAACCGACTAGATATTTAAATAGTAAAATAATTTAAATTTGAGAGACACAAAATTATAATTAATTTGTAACATCAAAAAATGGAAGTGGGCTTGAAATGCTGTAAAACGTTTAGAACTAACTTTTTAAAATTCAAGTTAATATTTTAAAACATTGTGACTACGGCCGAAAATGTCAGTGCGAAGCAATTGTTCTAGGGGACGCGTGTGACTCTTTCGAAGTTTGGATGGTGAGTGAGTGTGGCTCGCGTGACGAGTGGGGGGAGGGGAGTGGGGAGGAGTGGGGATTGGTGAATAGGATGAGCATGTGGTGCGCGCGCGCAGTGTAGCAGGGGAAGGGACGAGCGGCAAGGTGGTGGGGGGCGGGGTGTTCCGCTGCTGCGTGCCCTGCTGCGGGGCGCGCGGGGCCGAGCCCGCCGCCGGCGCCGCCGCCGGCAGCCCTCTCGAGGAGTACCCCGACAGCCCCGTCTCTGAAAAGGAACGCTTCGGTGAGTACCTAATTAATTCAATCATTAATTCTGGAATGGAAATAGAGCCGGAACCGCTTTCCTGAAATCCGTCTATTCATTTTGGGAACATTGCTCTAAGCACCGGGTCCTGTTCTTTTTCCACCCCTGTTACAATTGTTTAGACTTTGATTCCGTTAATACTCGTATTCGTAATTCCTTTTCAACTTCCCTGAGCTTCGCTTTCACTATTTAAAAGTAAATCTTATGATTCGAGTAGTGTAGTGAACCGAAGTTTCGTCAAATTTTACTTACTACGTGCGTACTTAGGTAAGAGTGAGAATGAATTTGACAATAATGAATGAATTTGACTAAATTACTGAATTATGTATTAAAACCTCTAAGTAGCTTATTTAACTAAGTCACATCGAACTGAAAAAAAAATTGACAGATCTATGCAACTTATCTATACAAACATAAAAAAGGGTTTGCAAAAATCATCACCTGCATACACACTCGTCATATGTAGTACATGGACTAAAAAATTAATATAATTTATAATACTCATCACAAACACACATATTTTCGTTCAATTTGTAATCCTTAGAATAGAATAGAAAAAGCTCAGACGTCTACTAGGAACTAAATGTACATATGTATTAAATAAAATATATAACGTTTCACGGTCGTTAATCGGAGCTATGGGGCTCGGCGTTTCAGGCCAAACGTATCGTTTTGAGCATATAGCTCGGAGAAAGACCGTGAGTAAAACCGTTATTATATTTTAGTAATGCTCCGTACTAAGTATAAATACACGTAGGTCCGTAAAGTATAAATACCTATTTGAGCAGTTTTTAAAATTTTTTTTGTTTCAATGCGTATTTTTTGCATAAAAAAATGTTGAACTAATTTTCTCTTACGCAAAAAATTTCCGCGCGATGCATCCTATTCGAACGTGAAAACGCGGCGCGTGCACCCGCGGAATTCGCGCCGTGCTTGCTAACCTTGTATGGGGCCTTAAAGTTAGAAGTTTCGGGTACAAGTTTATTTGCTTGTAATAAATAAGGTTAGCAAGTGTAGCACGGTTGTGCGACCTCACGAACTCATTGACAGCCATAGCAATAAACATCTAGAAGCGACATCAACTTGTCGAGGAGGCAAATGAAAAGTAAACAAAGACGAAATCCTACTAATATTATAAACGCGAAAGTTTGTGAGGATAGATGGATGTATGGATCTTTGTTCCTCTTTCACACAAAAACAACTGAACGGATTTTGATTAGACTTTACAGTACTATATACGTAGCTTATACATCAGACTAACATATAGGGTATATACCATCACGCTAAATAGCTTTAGGTCTCAGCAGTATCAAATAAAGTATTGTATGGTCGGAAGAGAGAGAATATAAAAGACAAGAAAAACAAAAGCCTATCAACGTCACATAAAAACTTCTATTTCGAATTCTGTTCTTTTTTTAAAATCCACGCGGACGAAGTCGCGGGCAAAAGCTAGTTAGAAATAAATATGCCTTTTTCTGTCACACCTGTGCACTAACGTAAATCTTCCCTATGCTGCAAATGATGTGCATGCAGACCAAATGTTAATAACAATGCAAATGCATTATGCAATGTATGACAGTAACATTTCTGGATATCCATTTCCACGGCCATAATCTTCGACGGTTCGGTCCTGTGCAAATAAGGCTGTACTCTGCGTGAGGGATGCCAAATAAATCATGTCTGTGGTATTAGTTGCGTATATCTTTGCTGTTGCTTCCATCGATGCTGTTACTTATGTTTAGATAGCGTATGTTCTCCTACGGTACGTTCGGACTATTTTAATCAGAGTAATAAATATACGTAATAGCTGTGCCCGCAGCTCAAATTGCATTTTCTAACTCCGAGCACTTTTAAAACTACTGCGACCACTTTTTTTACAGTAAAGTGATGTTTAAAAACAGTCAGTTTGTAAAAACTACATTGATTCGAATTTACCCGTTACCTATAAAATCAATGCCCGTTACATACATAGAGACAGACAGACAAATGCTTCCTTTTATAATGTAGAGATGACAGGGTTTACCAAGATAATGGTAAAAATATACATTATTATTAGTACGAGTATCAATGTATAACATACTTTTTTTACATATTGAAAGTATTGTAACGCCGTTACACTAATACAGTGAATACAGGGTGTTGTAACGGCCAGTACATTAATTTCGCCAGCGCAATCCTCATGTTTTTTCGGAACAAAAAAGTGAATAAAGTTTTTCTCTAAAGTGTCTCGTTTTCGAGATATAAATTTTAAAAATTTATATTTTCGTCAAGTGTAATTTGACGCGCGCAGGGGGAGGGTGCTGGCGTGGAAACGGTAGGGGTCGAAAACTCACGCCGCGCCGCCGCCGTCGCACATCTCCTCTCTCCGCGCACTCGTCCCTGCTCGCTCACTCACCGCGAGCCTTTCATTCCCATGTTCATGCGGAACATTAGATCCTTTTTACACTAAATAAATCAATTAGTTTGTATGAAAACTGTAACTTTTTATTTAAAGGGAATTCAGAAAAAAGTTATTTGACTTTTTTGTTAGATACTATTGATCCCAATAATCATTAACTAAATTTAATGTACTGGCCGTTACAATACCCTGTATACTGGTGTTCCAGTTCAACCGGATTTGCTTACCACAACGGGATTTCTCATTGAATGAGAGTGAACAAAGCTCAGTAATATTTTTCTCGGGCTCGTATTTTTTTTTAGATAATCGCAATTTCCAGTTTCCGATTTTTGATAATATCGCTTAGGAGACCATTTCCTAACACATAAAACCTCGATTATCTCGAAAAATACAAGTACTAGGAAAACATGCTTATGAGCTTTTTTGAAGCTTACTAAATGAGAAATCCTGTGATGGTAAACAAATCCGGTCGAACTGGGACATGCTGTATAGCTTATATATTGAATACAAAATAGCACTGCAATTTATTATTTAGAATTTAAGTTTTTTATTTAAAACCCAGTAACATTTAGTAAGCCAGTGATCTTTTTTTTTTGTGGAAACTGACACGGTTGGCTACATCACCTACACAACATCCGTGATGTCAGCCCATAACACCGGATGAACTTGGTGCCACGTCAGTACTTCCCTTCGGTCGTGCTGGCTACACTGAACTGGACGGAAAACACAAACTATTTACATAGCCGTTTCGACCGAACTTTCATTCAGCGCGGTGGTACCAACCCGGGCGGGTTAAACCCTACCACCTAGTAATATAAGAAGGGATTCATATCCCTTAGTCGCCGTTGTAGTAATAGATCTCATATTTGCTTGGAAAATTAACCGGAAATTATGAAAATTGCTTCCTTGCTCTCGGTGCTCATCAGAATCTGAGGTCTCAGCTTCCGAAATAACCTTTCCAGTTATCCACGTTCTTATCGGGCTCGTCGGAAATATCTCCAAAATTATTTAAATTTAATTTATTTTTATTAAACTCAAATGTCAGTGTCACAGAAGTTTAAAGTAGCAATAAAGGTCCCCGACTGTTGCTGCTGACAGTGAAGTTTTTCGGGTTTCATAAAATATACTTGCTAGTTTGTTTTTCCTTTTCATATTTAGGTTTTTTTACACAGTCGGATTTTTTGTTTCATTTTTTAAATGCAATAAATTTATATTTAATATATTATTCATTTAATCTTCTATTTACTGTATATATAAAATGAATGTCGTTCGTTCGTTAATTCGTCGTCTATGCGTTCGTAAACCGTTCATCCGATTACGGTGAAACTTTGTTGGGTTGTTGAGCGCGCGCCGGGGAAGGAAAAAAAAACAAAGAACAAAAACAAAACAAGAAACGCGAGCGGAGCTACTGGCAAAAGCTAGTATATAATATAGAAAAAGTTGTCAGGTGCGGATCGAACTCGCATGGAGAGGGTTCTGTACAATTCCGTTTCCCATGAGAACTTTAGGGTTTTCGTTTAGGTTTCCTGTAAGCTATGAGAGAGGCACTTGAGGTACGGAACCCTAAAAATTAATGTTTCTTTGTTTCTACCGTCTATAATAAATAGTCGTACAATAAACAGCCAATTGTGATGGAACTGTGGTGAGTTGTTGTACGCCCGCTAACTTTCTCAAATAATACAAATAAAAAATAAAAAAGCGAAACTTCACTAATATGTAATATTACACTTATATATTATAATAGTCGATCCACGCAGTACAACAATTTTAGAATTTGAAGAAGTTGTACATACTGCTCTCTTACAAACTAAAGAGCGAAAAGAGCGAAAAGAGAGAACAATATGAGCGGTAACGCACAAAATAGATATACAATTATTACCATTTATAAATTAACAACTTTGCCGCTCGTGTACCTCGTCATGGCGTCAATTTCTTTCAGTTTATCGCGACGGGTTTTACAGCGTAGCTCGTTAGCCTGAAATGGTAAGAAGACTCCGGTCCCGGCCCATAACTCGCTCGTCAGGGAAGGTCATGGCCGGGTGCGGCTCCGGGGGGAGGCTTGGGGAGAATGTTTTGAGGCGAACCCCGCTAAAGCTGCTTTACATTGAATACAATTCCGGTTGTAATAAAATGGTGAGCTTTGAAGGTCAAACTGTATAAGTTTATGATTTTAATCGTGGAATGTAAATAGCTAAAATGGCTACTCCGCAAAGAGCTGTTTGGAAAATTATGACTTACATTCTAAATGAATTTCATATTAATAGGGACTCATGGTATGTAAATATGGGTTATTAATTACCGTGGTTGTTAAATATTATTACATTTTAATTTTAGTCACATAGATCGAAGGACGACCGTCAGTAACGCCGTAATCACTGTTCGAATATTATTACAAATTGATGTTTTTATTTAATTGTATTAACCGATTTTCTAAACGTTCATTGAATAATTTATGTCTACTTATGTATAATTTTGCTTTGACGTTGAGTATCTGTAGCTATATTTTGCATCATTTATCAAATTATAAGCCGCAATCCTTTATACAATCGATAAATAATTGAATGTGAACAATCGTTTGACCATCCAGCGAGGAAGGGCCGCACGCGTTCTAGAAATAATTCCCAGTCATTTTCTAAGGAATTATTATAATTAAGTATAGGAAGCTAGTTTGTGACTTTAATTTATGTTATTTAATTTAATTTTATGTTATGCCTAATAAAGAACCACACAAATGTAAAAAAATTAAAGTGATAAACCGTTATTGTATCCTATTTACCTATGTAAGCCATGAAAACTATGTTTGCTTAGGCAAGCCAACTAACTGCCTAGCGTGATAGTTCATAAGCACGAAAGTTACGCTTTAGAACAGCCTTCCGCCTGTTTGCCTAAATTCTCACCATTAAATAAGTAAAATTCTTTTTTATTTTTAATGCAAAACACACAAAATAAAGTTTTAGATTTGTATTTCAATACAATTATGAATTAAATAAAACAAACTGAACTTGAACAGCCTCATAATAGTCCTGCTGGCATGGCACCTCGATGCGCTTGGAGGATGGAGCTTTGAGTTTCATAAGATGAAGTGCATTTGGCTATAGGCTGCACCTTTGGATCTTCGTACAGCTGCCCATGCTGGTTTGAAAAAAAAATGGGAAAAAAAATATACGCTACGATCTTTCAATAATCGCACGCCGACAATTGTTTGTTCCCTAAGTAGAAAATATGTCCCCTCCTTTAATCCCAACTTACTGAAATTGGGCACGTAATCAAACATTTACCCTTACAGTGATTCGCAAAAAAAATCCAACCTTTCTCTTATCTATCAGTATTATCTGTAAAGAGAAACACTCAAGTAAATTCTCCGAAAGTAATTTCAAAGTTTTGACCAAACAAACCTATTTTTAAACTGAATTTTTTAATAATTTTTTTGCCCCAGAGTCAATTATTTCCTAAAATCTTGCCAAAATAAAAAAATACGTTACATACTTATACGCTTACTTTTCAACTATATACAGGATGTTCGGCACATCGACCGACAATTTTTTTTGCAGGTAAGTGGGGTCATTTGCAACGTTTTGACCCATGATACCTTTTGTCAGATGTCACCTGGTATCGAGATACGATTTTTTTTCTTTATTTTTGAAAATTACCAAAATCCCAGCTTTAAACCCTTGTAACTTTTTTGTTTATGATTTTATCAGCACGAAATAAAATTTATTGAATTTTAAGATGTATCCTTGTTCTAGAAAAATATTATTCATCAACTTCATTAACTTCATCAAATAATATTTTTTCTAGAACAAGGATTCGTCTTAAAATTCAATAAATTTTATTTCGTGCTGATACAATCATAAACAAAAAAGTTATAAGGGTTTAAACCTGGGATTTTGGTAATTTTAAAAAATAAAGAAAAAAATTCGTATCTCGATACCACGTGACATCTGACAAAAGGTATCATGGTTCAAAACGTTGCAAATGACTCCACTTACCTACAAAAAAAATTGTCGGTCGATGGGCCGAACAGCCTGTATAAATTCACAGAGCACAAATGTGTGTGATATGATATAGTAAGGAAATGTTAACATGCACATAATATCTAATTTCGAATTTTTGAAATATTTATTTTTATTTAAAGCGCGACATATGGCTCCTATTATTACATTATTAATGTAATCCATCGACAATCCTATTATTTACAATTGGAAATAATGTTATAAATTTGTATTTTATAATTGCTTCTTTTTTTGTCTTTGATCTAAATTGTATTCATTGTATTTTGAATTTGTTGTGTGTGTTTGGGACATGTGCTGACTATTTTATCACCACATTTGTAAAATATTCCTTTCAATCGTGTGTACCGTGTACGTGTGTAATTATTGTACCGCTAGTCGGCCTTGTTATTAAAGTTATGGTATTATTTAACATAAATAATGGACTTCCTCGTGTGCCATCTGGCTGAACTCTTCTGGCTTTCCAACTGGACTTAGCGTGGAAACCCGGAGGCCTGGGGGCTCTGCGTCAAAGAACACCAGTAAAGCAGCAAAACGACGTGCACTATGTTTATTGAACATTGGAAGAAATAACACAATCATTCAATTTAAGCGTACGAGTCGAGGCCAAAAGGCCTGGTGACAGGTTTTTAAAGCCTCGGAAAAAGAACCAAAATAAGTACTTCTAGAAGGATCTCTATCCGCAGATGGGTTGCAAGAATATTCTCATTGAAAAGAGGATATTAAAAAGTTGAATTCTGCATCGGCAAATTTCCAGTGCCATATGTACCTTTTTCAGTATCTTGCCTGCCTCCTACATTTACTGATAATTTTAGGCGCTTTCGAAAATATTCCTTTGTTTTATTTAATTAAGTGTTCTTTTTTATGGATACGCGAGACACTTGGCGCCTTCAGCGTAAATTGTGAGCCGACCACGCCCAAAAGCATTCAGTTCCGGGGAGCTGCGAATGCCGTGCAAGCGTGACAGGTGCCATTTTACGCTTCTCTTGAAAGATCCTACGTCGTATACTGAAGGAGACACATCGGGAGGAATTGCATTCTAGAGTTTCGTAGTGCGGCAGATAAACTAAATACTGCAGCGCTTAGTCCACACTTTAGGCAGCTTTTCATTCCTTCCTCCATTCCTTTCATGCATTCCTTGTCTGCTACGAGTGGACCTATGGTGAAATAGTGAACTCAAAATCGCTTCGAACAGCTACTCACAGTGTTCACCGTTGAACAGTCGATAGAACACACTTAGTTAACCAATGTAGGGGCATTGGATTTACCGGGACATTGCTATAGGGCGATAGAGAATCGCTGTGAGAGAACGAAAGGGATAGACGTACTCGATAATTTCATGGTAAGTCTTCAAAGTTTAGGTAATTGTGTTTTACGGTGAAAATAATGCTTATTTTTGAAATAAAAAAATCTAGGATCTGCTGTATATTGAGATCAGTTATGGTGCAAAATTAAATTTAAATTATTTATTGAATTCTAGCGGTTCTATTTTACGTTTGAAGGTAACTTTAAATGTTTTTGCTATCAAATAAATGTAATGGAATCCTGTTTTCGCCAGATATAATACATTACTAGCATTAGTACTAAACTTTACCATATTACAGAGTGCTTGTTGCAGTATTGTTGATATAACATAGGATCATGCGAAGCACGTATTGCAGCCTCTTAAAATGCCTTGTTCAGTCCTTTGTCCTGCGCCGCGCAGCTGAAGAGTTGCAGCTCCGTGCGTCCATTGTACTACGTCATATCGATTTTCCACTGAACCTTGAAATAGTTTAATAACCAACCCGTGTAGACGGCCTGCCCACCCCTCCAACTACATAGTTTCCAGAATTTAATATTCGTAAATAGTACCGCGTACAGATGACAGTTTCATTGCGAGAAAGATAACCATATTAAGTCTTTGGTAATATTTCTAAATCATTATTTTAATTTAATTACGTATAGAAAAGTAAATATTACGTTAAATTGCAACATTATATACCTACATACAAATAACTAATAATTAGTTATTGGTATGTAGGTATATAATTTAGCAATTTATTTTTTTTACACTTTTTGGTTTATACTTACTGCTGTGCGTTAGTACCACTTATGGATTAAAAAATGTCAAAATAACCCCTATTCCAAACTATAAAATAGGAAATAGTTTTAGGAATATTTTATAAAATATACGAATGTTTTAGAGTGTTTTCATTTTACGAAGGCACGAGGGGTACGAAGTAGGAAGTGGTGCGAGGGGCGACCGCGTGGAGCTCAGTAGAGAACGAACTCGGTGCCCGGTCGGTACACACGTCCTACACGTCTCCGCGTCGTCGTCGCTCCGTCGAACCGAGTCGTTCCCTACTGAGCTCCGCGCGGTCTCACACCACTTCCTACCTCATCATACCCCTCGTGCCTTCGTGAAATGAAAACACTATAACATTAGTATATTTTTGTTGTTACTTCGACTTGTAATTGTAGTGTCCGCTGGTCGCAGTACAAGGAGTATCGTTATGACCACGCGATGAACAAATAATTCACGTCGTCGTTCAACCTAACACAATAAAAGACAAATCTAGTTGCTTCACACGCAACATTTTCCACAATCTAGTTTATATTTGCTAACGTATTTAAATAATGTTTTACAGTATGTTGTGAAGTTATAATTTGTTTCTCTCTCACTATGTCTCGCGGGATATCACTAACATGTTACTTACTTTATTCAAGGAATAATGACCAAGGGGAAGCACCGACATGGCACCTAGTTCACCAAGTTGTTATGGGCTGACATCACGGATGTTTTTTTTTTATGGAATCTGACACGGTTGGCTACATCACCTACAACATCCGTGATGTCAGCCCATAACACCGGGTGAACTAGGTGCCATGTCAGTGCTTCCCTTCATTTCATGTTGTAGGTGATGTTGCCGTCTGTGTCAGTATCCATAAAAAAACCTCGTTAAAACACTGAATGTTACGTCACCTGTGCACACACATAAGTCTGATACTTTTGAAAATTATTTTTATTATTGAGTAATAGCTACGGTTGCGTGGGGAAATTATATTCAGGGATAAGGCCTTCTGAGCCTTATACATATATATATATATGATCCATACACGTATACAAGTTTCATCGAATTCGGATGATCGGTTTAAGAGTTATAGTGGAACATACATACATACATACAGAAAAGATTTCTAAAAATCGTCAATTTAGCTTTAGTATCATACAGAGAGTCTACAAACTCAGTATTTCTTAAAATAAAGTAACTTACTCCATGACCATCTCATGACCATGTACATGTATAAATTCATAGTATACTCTCCATATAATACGAGTAATGCGCTATTTCCCTTCTAAGAAAATTCCAGTGATTCCAGTCCTCTACAGAACCGGTAAACTCTGGAACGCTCTCCCTGTCCATGTATTTCTCTCCAAGTACAGTCTCGGGTCCTACAAGAGGGGCGTGATTAGGCACCTGTCAGGCCAGCACGGCTTTCCTCTAATGCACAGTCTGAGGTCCTTCAAACATAATGTAACGGTGCACATAGCCGGCCGACATGGTATTCGCAGGCCCTGTAAATATCCCAATGCCCGTGGGCGCCGTCGGACTACACGTCTGCGTTAGTCTGACGCGCGCCATATATCGAGCTTCCCATAAAAATAAAAATAAACGTTTCGTGTGACAAACAGGTCCGCAAACAAAGATGCCAATAAGTATTATGTAAGGGCAAGTTCCAAGTAAGCAATTAGCTAAAGAGGGTATCATCGTTGGCGACTAGCTCGTTATATATTCTAGACTAGAATGCACGTAA
This sequence comes from Nematopogon swammerdamellus, assembly GCA_946902875.1. Taxonomy (NCBI): domain Eukaryota; kingdom Metazoa; phylum Arthropoda; class Insecta; order Lepidoptera; family Adelidae; genus Nematopogon; species Nematopogon swammerdamellus. Next base: position 8,227,531 of record OX336340.1, on the reverse strand, counting down.
TATACTGTGCATTGCTGTGCATGCTAACTGCTGAAATTAAAGTGAGATTATGTACCTACTTGTACTGTACACTACACTGGGTGGCCGTTTGCATAGGCTGTTATAAAGTGGAATCACCCGTCTTCATATATTTTCGTTCATAATATTGAAATATCCATTGACCTGACCCATTGGGTAGATATTGTGATTAATAAGGGATTATTACAGGACGAATAGTCATTAGTTACCCATAATATATATTCCTCAGTTTGTTTGGAGCAAATATAAATTAATAATTTTGTTTCTACATGTGCACAGTTTTTATGGATATATTAATTAAATTCGTTTTCGCACTCAAAACATTGACCTATGGATTGCGAACTAAACGGGTGGCGCGCGCGCGGAGTGTAAGCATATGCCCGTGCGCACGGTGGAGTTTTGTGATACGAATTAAGTATTGTATGGGGTAAAATTTCCACCGTAGAAGAAAATGTCATTTAACTGTTTTTGCTTCAAATAGCCCCGGGAATCTGAGTTTAAAGTAATTTTTTACAATAGACCTAGTAAAACCCTGTTTGTACGAAAGCCTATAATAATCTATATATGTTTTATAGATATACACATTTTAATAGTAAAACTGCAAGTAATTCGGTTTAGCCGTTTTCGCGTTTACCTGGTACATACATAAAATAGGTTGCATTTTAAAATTGTTACTTTCAAATATACACGTAGCATGTGTGTGTGTGATTAATATATATATATGTTATGATTAGTATTCAGTGATTAGTATACATAATGGTGTGACGTGGAATAAGCAGCAGAAATGAGAGAGAAATAACTCTTTTTCGTTAAAGACCGACTCCAACCCCCTTGAAGTACATCCTTTCCAGCATAAAAAGATTCGAAATTTTTTGGGATGGGAAATGGGAAGCACGACATATGGCGCGCGCCAGACTAACGCAGAGGTAAAGTCCGACGGCGCCCACGGGCATTCGGATATTTACGGGAGCTGCGAATACCATGTCGGCCGGCCAGGACATGTGCATTTGTCATGCACATGCTTGCAAATTTAAGAGTTTGATGATTTTCTCATAGATCATATCACCAGAACTTGACCAAATTTATACGGAACCACTCCTAATGTATCCCCTTTCTAATAAAAATAATTATCCAAATCGGTCCACGTGGCAAAGAATTATCGCTGAACATAAATATATAAAAAAAAGATTCAGACGAATTGAGAATCTCCTCCTTTTTTTTAAATCGCTTAAAAAGTTCTTGCCTTTATTTCAAAACGTTTCATTTGACAATGACAAATACTGTAGCAGAATATGTTTAATGTAAGTAAATATGAACGATGAAATTGTGCGCAGCTCATACTAAAACACATTATTTAGAGTTTTTTTTTTTTTTTATGGAACCTGACACGGTTGGCTACATCACCTACAACATCCGTGATGTCAGCCCATAACACAGGGTGAACTAGGTGCCATGTCAGTGCTTCCCTTCATTTCATGTCGGCTACACTAAACTGGACGGAAAACACGAACTATTTACATAGCCGTTTCGACCGACGTTTCGTTCAGTGCGGTGGTACCAACCCGGCCGGGATAAACCCTACCACCTAGTAAAGTAAGAAGGGAAGGGACCTACAGTTTAACGTGGAATCCGAACCACGGTCAGCCTCCAACGGTCGAGCGGTCACCCATCCAATCACTGACCGCGCTCAGCGTTGCTTAATAACAGTTGACTAACCAACCGCGCCACTGAGCTACCGAGGCTGACGAATTTTCTTATCCCTTAGTCGACTTTTACGACATGCGACGGGGAGAGATGCAGTGGGGCTATTCTTTTTAAGTACCGACCCCACACGGTACAAAAGTGTTTGAAATAACGTTATCACAGAGTATTTTATAGTGACAATATTACGTAGAACTCTCTCGACCAACGTCTGAAAACATTCAAATAATAATATTAGTCCAAACATGGTCCAAACACATCATCCAATTGTTTCATACGAAAAATTTCCGGGTGGGTTTTTTTTATTTAATAATTATTTTTTTTAAGATATAAACTATTTAAATCATTAATAATTAAAACTAACCTAAAACAAAACTTACCTATCTAACAAAATAAAACTAAACATGAACCTATACATTTAATTTATTTTTTAATATTGTTTTTGTTTCATACATATACATACATAGCGTCACACCTGTTTCCCAGTAGACAGATACAACTGTTCTCCACACATTGGATGTGAATGTTTCTGATAAGATAAGATAAGAAAATCCTTTCGCAATACCTCCGATGAATATACAAAGGAGAAAGTTTGATTGAATGTTTTTCTGGGTAATCATAATTAACTGTTCATGTGTCGCTAAGAACTTCAAACGCAAGTCGTGGTTGCGTACCGTGAAGAAGGCCCGCCCTAACGGATTAAGGAATATTGGAAAGGCATGTCTATAGCAGTGGGCGAAAAACACTGTGTCGGCAATCGGCATTCAAATTTGATAATGATTTCTCTAGGTTCACACAACGTTAGCAATATGTCATATGAATATTCAGTATGGTTCTAAAAAATTAAGCGGTCCCCCTACAAGAAACATGATTAAAATTGATTAGTACATATTCATACTACTAAATAATGATGGCGCCACAGGTACTTTGCATCGCAACCAGACAAAAGATAGACGGATACGGTTTTTTGACAGGTATGGTATAGCAGATCTACGCAACCCTCCGTGCATGAGTAAAACTAATACACATCCTCTAGTCCAGTATAGCCAGCAATCCAGGGAAGTCTCCGGTATGGCACCTACCTTCTCGGAGGTGATATTGGCTAGTCAGAGCATGTGCTTTGGCCCCTCTTACTCAGCCACCCATACCGGATTACATAAAAAAAAACTCGCACTTGACCGATTTTGAAATATAACTTACGTTGATAGGTCAGTCACGGTGATACTTCTCAGGATTTGTATATTTAATCAACTAATCCCTAAGCTCGGCTAAATGGCATCACTAGTACTAAGGCCCACTTGCACCAACACGAATTTAACTATAAACCAGTTTAACTCGTTAAACTAGCACCCGTTGTATGTGGGAACCGCGTTTGAACCGCGTTTAAATCCATAACTCGCTATTTAACTCTAAACTCGTGTTGGTGCAAGTGGGCATAAATCAGACTTGAGAGCTCGCTTGATGTTCTGGAATGCTTTGACACGTTTGGCCCATTCCAGAACGCTCCCTTAGTGCCAGTTTATCTAATAGCCCAACAATGTCTCTAGAGTCTGCTTGAACTATTCATAGTGCAATGCTTATATACGTACCTATATGTTGCAATGCTATCCCGCGCTACTAATTAGTACTGACATTTGAATTATTTATCACTATAAAATTGTTCAATGTGTTATACTGCCACTAAAAGTTTCGCAAACATTATTCACTAAACTTATTCACTAAATATTATCGACCATTACAGGATCGCGAATCAAACTATAATAATATTATCAATTGTCACCTACAAAATCGTCAAATTCCTCTATTCTTTGCAGTCAGTTCTTGTTTGTATTTGTATGAACAACATTGTGCGAAGCAGCAAACAATCCAGCGTTACATCCTTACCTTACCAATCTGTTGTATACAAACTTGTTGATATAATTAACAGTCTTAAACCATTATATCCGAATTTGAATGCCAGTCCCCATTATATCAGTTTTTATTTATTTTTAAGTAGGATCATATCCGCAAAATCTGATATTCAGAAAATTTTATAATTAAATAATATTATTGGAACCATTATATCCGAATTCATATATGTATGGAGAATAAGTACGGCCAGCTAGCAAATGAAATTTGTCTTCGACCGTATTTTACTTACATTGTGCGACGTCTGACACATTTTTCTTCGACTACACATTTAAGTCTACGCAGTGATCTCGGAAGCACAAATTGGAGCACCAATAATGTGCCACTAGTTTACGCAATACTTCTCAACAAAGGACAGGTCACACATAGGTCTCTCTTCGCGGCTATTACGTAACAGGACACCGGAAAAATTTCCGTTGACTTTGAAGTCGCCCCGATAAGCGCGATTGAGAAGCTGCACGCCTTACTGCTTACAGGTGATGAGGAGCTACTTCCACTTCTGTTAAGGGTATTAGGAAAAGGGTCGAGGAGCTGAAATCACACAAAGTGCTTCCTCAGAACGCCATGTCCGCCTCTTCTCATCTCTGGCCCTAGTTCCTTCGGGGGTAAGGCAAGACTGCCCGCGAAGGAACAACGAAGTTCAATTATTATTTTGTGCGCCAGTGGCAGTGCAAGGAGAACATGAGAAGGCGCTTCTCAATACATGACAAGCGACCCCGCACCACAAAAGTGTTCGCGGGTAAAAACAACCCGAATGTTACTTTCGGGGAACGTACATGATTTTATACACAATACATTTATTTTATTAAAATAATTAGAGGCATTTTAACATTTTGTGTGATTATTTTGTTACCTGTATCAACTACGCACGGATATAATGGGCAAGATTTATATTTATCCATTCGGGTATTCGGAGCGGGCACAATGGCCCCAGACCTAATTAACACTTACCATTCGAATGTCACATCACTACTCGAATCCTAATTATTATTGTATCATTTTATATAATACATACTGCTGCATTATTCATGACGTTAACACAAGCGGCTTGTATTGCAGTGCCACCGGAGCCCGTGGTCTCGTCGCCCCGGCCTCTGGGGCAGCAGTCTCCGCTTCCCGGCATTGAGGAGGAAGAGGATACCGACTGGCTGCCCGAGGACGCCGCCGACTCCACCCCGACACCTTCCTTCAAATCGACGAAAAGCTCAGTCGAAAGTGCAGCACCATCGTCGAGAAGCTCCGGAAAGAGAAGAAGCTTTGGGAGCTCCTCTCCTAGTAAAATATGTGCTTCATTAACCGCTAGAAGATCGAATAAGAACAGATCGAGGGTATCGAACTCAGTGTCTGTGTCACCGGCGAGTCAGACTGTTGAGGAGTCGTCCTCGCAGTCGACGTCGCAGCTTCTGCCGCCAGTCGCCAGGATGCAAGCGGAGCAGGGCAGCATCGGGGAGCTGCAGAAGTACCACGGGCGCTACCTCAAGAGCAGGAGGCACACGCTCGCCAATGTTCGGTGAGTTGTATACTTGATAATATAATAATTGTTTACTTGCTATAGGCACCTACTCTACCTAGATTCTTCAATCGTCAAATACAAAATCGTCCAATTCCTCTCTTCTTTGAAGTCAGTTCTTAAAATTTTTATTTGTATGAAAGAGTTAGAATTCGAATCAGTAAAATTGGAGTACTTACTTAGATCTTTAAATGCTGCTAAGCTAAAATTGTTATTGGAACATTGTTTTGATAAGCTCAGTCCTAACATTTACCAGTTATGACATATTTACATTGTAAATTACGCTGAATATTAATTAGCATTTGAATTTACAAACAACGATTAAAGTACTTATACTCATCTAATTTATTGTAACAGTGTTATACGCACTAGACGGTATCAATGTTTACACATGTGACAATGTAAACGAAAACTTAATCAAGCAGAAAGTAATAGTATAACAGTGCTTACTTGTGTGGGTCAACCCGGGACTATAGGACCCTTAATTAAAAATGGGCGAGTGCGAGTTAGACTCGTTCGCTTAGGGTTTCGTAGGAAACTTCTTTTTTTTTCATTCATGGCCGTTTTCACCATCTCCGGTTAAGTCTAGTTCAACAGTTATTTGTCCGATAAAGTTTCTAATGCATTTGACAGGAGTTAACCGGCAGCTAAATTTTAGCCAAAGGTGTTGAAGTGAAATAAAATAATTTGAAGTGTTTCTTATTCAAAATAAGTTTCCTCGAAATATTGTAATTTTTGCGGTGTTTAACTCATATACTTATGAGAATATAAACGGACATGCATTACCATGGACAATAGAGTATAGTGATAAAATGTTGTAAAGAAGATACATACGGATGGGCTGCACATAATATTCTTCACTTACATTCTCACTATACATGTGTAAGTAGGTACGGGGATCAGAAAATATTTTATTATCAACATTGATATAATTTCTTTTATAGCGAATAACTTCTAAATCCGTTCCGACTTATACTTCAGCATTTAGAAGGCTGCGACAGACTAAGACGCACGGACAGATGGACTTTGCGAAGGCTCCTAGCTGTACATACAGAACCCTAAAACCGGTAACAAATCATACATTAGAAGTGCTACCAAACAAAAAGTTCTCACATCCCTAATCCTAATATTAATTATCGTCGAACAGCGCTTATCCTCGGATGATCTCAAACCGCAGGCCCTTATATTATTTCCCCGTTAACCCCGCGTAGGTATTGATCTAATGAACACGGGGGTCGCTACGGTGAACTTATAACGAGATCAAATTACTCTTTGCTTGCTTACCACGCCGTAGTGTGATCTCGCTCTCGGCTCAGCCCGTAATAACAATGTTCACGGAACGAAGGACATTCTACATTTGTGGAAAGGGCATAGAATCTAGCAATGCTAGAACTCAGGGCAGATCAGTAGCTTTTGATTTAATTGGCTCGTAAGAAAAAGCTTATGACAATGCCTCTGAATTTACTTACAAAAAAGTATTGGACGCACGTACGTCCAATACTTTTTTAGAGTAAGATTGGAAAAAGGATTTTAATTTTACAATTTGGTTTTATTCGATTATTATTATAACTATGTCGATATCTTCTACTTTTCTGTTTAAATTCGTAGGTTTGCAATAAAATAAAAACAAACATATCCACTCCACTTCTTCGACACTTCCTGCACTCCCCTACCGAAAAAATTGCATCTGGGGTAGCTAGACATGAGACAATAGTATTATTTCCCAAAGCATGCGGCCGAATATCCATGAGTGTCGTTAGACACCTTATGAGTGGCTCGGCGCCATATTATGTCGCTCTTTCGATGAAAAAAAGTGAAAATGTCAGCAGGCACCTGTAACGTTCTACTCACTATTACGTATGTATAAGGAACATTGTACACTTGCCTTGCCTGGAAGAAGGCAATGGCTACGAAACTCTCTGTCCTTAAAAAGGCTTATTAAATTTTTTTTAGTCTCATTAATTAATTTCAGTTAAATTCAGCAATTTATTTAAAACCTACATAATATTTTCGATGTTTTTGAACCATTTACCAGTGAAATATATAGGTAAATTATATTTCAAACTATTTAACCACTTTACCTACATTCTCACAAGTACTTACTCGACTGATGTTCCAATATAAGTTCTATGTTGCCAATTTTGGTCTAAGTAATCGAGGTATGTACAAGCAAACGTAGCGTGGGACGCCCCCCGGCTAGGTGGACAGATGACCTAAAAAAGGTAGCCGGGAGTGGATGGATGAGAAGAGCGGAAGACCGCGTGTGGTGGCGTGCCTTGGGAGAGGCCTATGTCCAACAGTGGACCGATACAGGCTGATGATGATGATGATGATGATGAATCGAGGTATGACAAAGTGACACGATTTCACTCGTTGGTCAATTCTTGCAGAGTTTACTTGAGTTTCTATGTTCTAGGAGCATGGCAGATTAACAGTAAGCCTGAAAATCCTGGTTGCCGACACTCTCCCGTGAGCCGCTAGCCACGTAATTACCTGGAGACAGACGTTGTGGATTACTGAAAATATCAGTGAGAAAACCGAAACGTACGGTTAGCTGTGACAATGAGTAGACGCGGAAAGCTATTATAAAACCGATCAAATGCGATTTGTTTCACTCGAGCAGGATTATGCAGAAATTATTTTTATCACACGACTTATAAGTTTCAGCGAAACAAATTTTCATAGAAAGTTAGTTTCGCAAGGGTAATATAGGGTTCGGACACTAAACACGAGCGAGACAATACTGAAAATTTCGACACGTAACTGCAATAGTCGCACGTATCGCAAATGGTTACAACATATTTTTGTCTCTTCTTGTTTTCCGGTAATGGTGGCAATGTGACTCCTTCCGGTCGCTCCTTTCTTTTTTAGTGGCTACCATGTATTACGCACTAGCTTTTGCTTGCGGCTTCGCTCGCGTGAAATTCGTATTTAATAAGAAGAAAGTAAGTAAGCCCGCTACCGTACCTTTATTTCGGCGCGCGGAACAATTCGGTTTGTATGAGAGCCACATCTTATCGTAATCGAAACTGAATTTTATTTAGCCTAGTGCTTGTACCAAGTTTCATCGAATTCGAATGATCGGTTTAAGAGCTATGGAGGAATACATAAATACATACATACTGAAAAGATTTCTAAAAATCGTCAATTTAGTTTTAGTGTCATACATAGAGTCTACAAACGCGTATCTCATTGTCATTAAACAAAGAAAATTACTCCATGACCATCCCTTACAGATTTATTATTAGTATTTATGATACGTATGATAAGCAGATAACTTCTGCTTTTTTTTTGTATTTTCCAGCTATTTCAGTGCAGCTGACACGACCCAAGGGAAGGACAGATATGGCACGTAGATCCGACAAGAACAACGTGTAATGTGGTAATATTATGATACTGACTATATGATACTGATATTATGATACTGACTATATGATATGCACTCGTGGCGTCTCAGTCCATTCTAGCTCATTTATTCCTGTCACAACTATTTGCCATGCCAATAGTTTTCTCGTTCGTTCTCATTCTCAGAAGAGTTCCCTTTCAAAGGTTTTCCACAGGACCACCTACATATTTATGGCTACTTAGTTTGTCCCTACTTTGAGTTTTTTGTTTGATTTCTTTTCTGTTGTTAGAGTTGCAAATTGCGCGTAACGCAACTTCGCTTAGCCTCCCCCGCGGGCCCCGAGCCTCCTTGGGCTGTTCGGATTACATTCATCTTCTTTATGGCGGTATTTTATTTGCTAATAGATGTGAGCGTTGCTTGTTTTTGTTATATTATTGAAATACATACAGCGGAAAACTTTATTGCTACAATTTATCGCAATAACAATGCTGTAACATTTTCTGTTTTCATTTAAGGCATTTTTAGTTCACTTTACTTATTTTAGAAAGTAGTGAATAATCGATTTTAGATTTTATTTTACGGACAGTTATTATTATAACTTTATCAAAAACTAGCTGTTCCCAAGGCTTCGCTTCATGAAAATATATATATTTTTTTTTTTTGTGGAATCTGACACGGTTGGCTACATCACCTACAACATCCGTGATGTCAGCCCATAACACCGGATGAACTTGGTGCCACGTCAGTGCTTCCCTTCGGTCGTGCCGGCTACACTGAACTGGACGGAAAACACAAACTATTTACATAGCCGTTTCGACCGATCTTTCATTCAGTGCGGTGGTACCAACCCGGGCGGGTTAAACCCTACCACCTAGTAATATAAGAAGGGAGTCATATCCCTTAGTCGCCTTTTACAACATACACGGGGAGAGATGCAGTGGGGCTATTCTTTTAAAGTACCGGCCCCACACGGTACATCATATATGTATATAGCCATCCTTAGTTGTGTCTGACTGAACACGTGAGTAAAACTCCTATGCGAATCGATTCAGTAGTTCTCGACTCATAAGCGACGGCGCGGCGCGGTGGTAGCGCATAGATATTTTTAAATACATTTTAATCTAAGAAAAATATATCAATTTATATACAAGTTTTTTTACAACATTATTTAATATATTTCCAATTAAATGAGTAAAACAACAAATTTATCACTCCAGTGCAAGAACCTACAATGTAAGTAATATTTCATATATGGATAACAATGAAAAAAAACTAAAACTAAAATTAACACCTTTTAAATAAAAAAAATTATACCACATTATACAAAGTCGTGACAATTTGCTGGCAGGGTTTGCTCTTCAACTCCCGTTTAATTATATCTAACAGATAATTTAGATAGATAGACGTATGTCGTTAAATATTTGCTCTTTATTTATTAGGATATAGTGTAATTGTAGCAATACTTTAATTATTAAAACAACACAAATTTAATTAATTTAGGTTTATTAAATACGTTCATTTAGCAAGAAAGCTGTAACGAAACTCTACAGCTGGCGCCAGAAAATCTGTTCGCATACTGAACCTTATTCTACACTGCATAGAGATTAAAATCAGATGGGTCTCTAAATATCGTGCATCCATGGCCAGTATACATAGGGTTCTCGTGGTAATGAGCTAACTGCCAGTTATATCACGTTTTAGAGCTCAACGCTTGAGTGCTTAGGTGCAGTTGCATTTGTATAGGGTATGTGTTGTGCAGTTGCGTTTATATCGGGTTTGTGTTGCCGCAGTAACACTATTACCTACATATTCGTACCGTACCGTACCGTGTGGGGCCGGTACTTAAAAAGAATAGCCCCACTGCATCTCCCCCCGTCGCATGTCGTAAAAGTCGACTAAGGGATACGGAAATTCGTCAGCCTCGGTAGCTCAGTGGTGCGGTCAGTCGACTGTTGTAAAGCAACGCTGAGCGCGGTCGGTGCTGGGATGGGTGACCGTTCGACCGTTGAGGCTGACCGTGGTTCGGATTCCACGTTAAACTGTAGGTCCATTCCCTTCTTACCTTACTAGGTGGTAGGGTTTATCCCGGCCGGATTGGTACCACCGCATTGAACGAAACGTCGGTCGGGAAGGGAAGCACTGACATGGCACCTAGTTCACCCGGTGTTATGGGCTGACATCACGGATGTTGTAGATGATGTAGCCAACCGTGTCAGTTTCCATAAAAAAAAATATAAATAATCCAAACTCTATTCCGTAAACGATGAAACAATTCCATTCATAATCAATTTATTTATATTCTCGAGTTACAATACAACTAACTATCGTGTTTGTAATTTCTTATTCAGCATTTAGTTCACTTACATTTACGAACAAGAGTCGATGGGAAACTCCGAAATTATGAAAATAAACTTATCACTAAGTCTTCTTCCAGTAAACCTTTCGTGTTTACTGTAGATCGGGCCCTAGATAAATGTCACGCGTTCGTCAAAACTTAACGCGAGTGATAATAATGAATGTCAGAAAAGCTATTATCGCTTGACATTACCGGGCGCGTGTCCCGTGTTTAGTGGCCGGCGCGGCGGCGGCGGCGGCGGCGCCGTCCACGCGAAAAACAAGCTGAGGGAGGGAAGCCTTCGTGTGAAAACATTGGAGTGATAGACCGGCGAGTTTGATGGAGCGTTTGCTATTCTGACTTGAGTATACTTTGTTTAATCTTGTTTTTTTTTTTTCTGTTTTTTTTTTGCATTTTTAGTATTTATTAGTAGTAGCTTTTGGTTGCATAGTTAGTATTTATAGTCAATATTATTATTTTAAGTTAGCAATTCCAACAAGTTATGTACTTCATTTTGGACAGTTGACTACTCTTGAATTATTATGTAATATTATTTCTATTGTACACCAAATTGAAACTCTGGTATTAATAAAATTAAAAATTAAAAATGAAAAAATAACAGATTAAAAGCAAAGTAAAACTAAATTAAAATAAATAACTCCTGCGTTGGGAAGGTTAAAGCTCTTGAAATGTGTGTCGTGTCAACTTCTCTAAGTACCTAACTAAAATAAATAAATAAATAAAAATAGACTAGGAGCCTTTCTGTTAGATAGATCAATCTAAATACTTCATTGATCCGCAATACATTCAGCAATACATGCAGGATTACATAAAAAAATCACAAAATCAATATAATATGTAGTGGCAATAAGTTGCATCCATATGAAATTGAGAATAAGAATAAAATTTATTTGATAAAAAAAGAATCAATTACACAATTACAATGAGCTATCAACAAACATAAATAAAGGATTTTCAATTCGAACTTGAATAATCTTTCTGTGGTCTTCCAAAGTGACGTATCGTCGTTGCGCCGAACAAACCTGCTATGTGTACTTTTTTAAATTTTACAGGAGACAATAAAAACCGTATATTTTTTTGTTTGAATGATTCATTGCATTATAATTTTTGTCAGTGATGCATGGTTACGGTATCTATATTTTCATTAGGATCACTAAAACATGTGACAAATGAAAAAATAAAAAAAAATAGTTTATTTGAAGTAATTTGAAAAAGATACTCATCACAACACTATTCATGTTGCTAACTAAGGGAACTTTAGAATTGCCATACAAAATTTTGTGTTGCAATGGCGAAACCATTGGAAACACTCATTTCATATTTTTTCAAAACTGCTATGTGTTCAAAATTTTTCCAAAAATATGTCATGCCACAACTGCTATGTGTCATAAAATATAGATTACATAGAACACATAGCAGATTTTATCTGGCCCAGTGCAGATAGCAGATTTGGTTGTAGTGCTGTGGCATGATTTTGGCCCATCAGAACATAACAGAAATGTGCCAGTCTACGCATAGCAGGTTTGTCCATCATCTGTATCATCATGTTTGTATCATTCTGTATCAAAAAATGATTTTCTCAAAAAAGTACACAATAGCAGGTTTGGTCGGCGCAACGACGCTACGGTCTAGTAAGCTATGATTCAGTCTTTCATTCAGTGCGATGGTATCAATGCGGTCGCGTTAAACCCTACAACCTAGTAAGGTAAGGAAAGGTAGGTACCTACTGTACTCCATCACTGGTAACCAAGATATCTCCAGCAGCAAATTATACACTCCCAGGCCCTGGCGCTATATCGCGCAGGAGAGGTCGTAAGAATAACGAAATTACATATGTCAGTACCAGTGTACATCTCAACCAATCTCAACGGGGTTGAATCCGAAGTGGGGCCCGAACTCTGCGGGAAAAGTTTCCTGGAGGTTTCGGGTTTGCTCTTTGAAAGTTACATGCGGGAGAATACTTTAATACTGGTAGAGCTCTATGTACCTACATAATTGAAATTTGCTTACAACCGTTTTGTATTTTAGAATTATTACACATTTTAGCCATAATATCAGGGTCGTGTAACTACAGTACGCAAATACATTCTCGCGGGCAAAAGCATGGCACCAATAATGCTATGATTATTATTATTTTTTGTTTTCAGAAAGAGCGTAACGTCTTTCTACTATGGGATACATTTACATAGAAATCAATCTTCCTTATCAAAGGGCAGATTACGATGTGTTGTCCAAGCGTAACGTTTTGCCAATCGGATCCATAAATAGTAAAATAAAAAAATACTTAAAACTGACTTAAAACAAAAAACTAGCACTAAAGTATCAAATAATATTTTGAAATTTTCTCTGTCAATGTATTGAAATATATGAATCGATATTGTGATTCATATTCGGACCCTTGAGTAGAAGGCGGTAAAAAAGCACAAAAAGCACAAATCTATCAATTTTCAGGTGTGCTTTTGTATCGCCTTCAACTAAAGGGTCCGAATATGAACCACAATATCGATTCATATATTTCAATACAATGACAGAGAAAATTAAATATTGTTTAACACTTTTTAGTGCTAGTTTTTTTTCGAAGTCGGTTTTTTTAACAGTTTTTTTTTCATTCTTTTTAGTTGTATTACATAAATAACACAGAGCATCAAATACCTACCGCGCGCGCCCCCTACTAGAGACGCCCTAAGCGATAATATTTGAAACCCAAAAACTACACGCAGTGCTGCTAGCGCTTCGTATGTGTGTGTGTGTGTGCTAGTATCGACACTACACACAAAGAGGAGCAAGTTAGGCACACGCACCAAAACAATGCACACGCACAACACACATATGTAAGTCATAGGCCACGCCCACAGGCTTCAACGGCGTTGTAGAGAAATCGCGCTCAGGGCGCCTCTAGGAGGGGCGCGCGCATTTGATGCTCTGTGATAAATAAGAATAATCTAAATCGGTTGAAGTGGTACAGAATTATTCGCCACGTGTCAAATTGCAAAATTTTGAGCGTGTTGCAGTATAGTGCTGAGGTATCGACATGCTTATGTTTTTATTGCTGAAAAAGTCCACATCAAAAGTTTTGCTGAAGGTAACCACAAACCATAGTTTTTTGTTGATTTTTCAAAAACCGCTGAATTAATTTCGATAAAATTTATATGGGACCACCTCTGAAGTATGACCTACCAAACAAAAGAAGAATTTTCCAAATCCGCCCACAATTTGACGGAATAATCGCGTAACAAACATACAAAAAAAACATGTAGTCGAATTGAGAACCTCCTCCTTTTGAACTCGGTTGACAAATGAAAACTGCCTTCACGTGTCGAGGTCCGATCGAATTGCTAAGTATACACGAGCGCTCATGAAAGGCGAATGAAATGAAAGTGAAAACTTAATGTTTGTACAAACCGGACGAACTCACAAAGGCTCTACTGAATAATGTATAGGAACTAATGGACTAGACAGGCATCAAGTCTATCCTTAGCCACTTCCCTTGAGCCTACAGCGCGGCAACGCGACTGCGAACAAACGTGAGGAAACGACTGAATCCAGTAACATATAAAAAAAACTGGCACTAAAAACGCTGTAGTGGAACTCCTGTATATTAGAATCCTCCTACGACTTCAACATTTTCCATCGGTGTTTCTTTTTTTTTCCATAGTAGGTATTTAGTCGTAGTACCGTGTGGGGCCGGTACTTAAAAAGAATATCTCTCCCCATGCATGTCGTAAAAGGCGACTAAGGGATAAGGACAAGATACCGTGCTAAAGGGCGACAGGCTCGCCACCTCTCACCTTGGCACGGTACTTCCAACGAGTCATGCAGCAGGTGGGTCTTCGTGCCTTACTTGCTGCTTGATCGATTGAATCTTGTTCGAATACTTTGCGAAACGTGGTGGTTGGTGTTGTACTGTAATTGACCAGAGTTCTTGCAGCACAACACCGATTACTCTGCTTACCCCGATTGTCGGGATTTAGCGTGTGTGAAATACACGCACACTTCACAAGAAGTGCGCGAAATCTGCGTATACCTACACCGCGCACAAATTATGGAAAACGAAACCTATTATTTGATGGTGTACAGGTATATAACAGCCTTCCTAACAGCATTAGAAATTTAGAGACAAACAGACAGTTCAAGACAGCTATCAAAACCTACTTTAGTGTCTAATAAATAGCAGACTAGGTCTTTAGTTTCTATTTTATACTTATATCTAGATTATTATAAATAAAAATGTTACCTGGTCCGGTGGTCCACTACGTGGGCTAGTATCGACTGAAAGTACTTATAAATTAATATGTCCTCGTTGCGTGTCGACATACCGAGTCGAGTGTTTCGGTCGGTAATGGTTTACGTGGTGGGCCTCCATGTCCAAATTCTTATTTACAATGTTGTAACCGCAACAAAAGAAAACAAATGTAAAATTTCCTCATAAAAGTGAATGTAATGTTCTTTTGGGAAATAAATATTCTTTAAACTGATATGTATATATATATTTAGTCGTAGTCGGGTTTTAAAGTATGCATTTATAAAAAAAATTATATTTTATTCTTTTCAGTCCTAAACAATAACGTATTCTATATTTTTAGCTCTCTAGACAATGATAGCCCACTGTATGGGTTTAGTAAAACCAATTTGTTTTTCAAAGTTTGAGAATTTTGTGCCTAGCGCCCGCCATTTTAACTTTTCTTTTTGTCATAATATGACAAGGTGTTACTGGCGGTGCTATGATAAATTGATCAGTGGTCATTTTTCTAAATCCATTCAGCTGATTTTGAGTTACAAGGAAAGAAACTCAAACATCCACATACATAATTAATCATAGGGAAACAAATTACCCTCCTTTGCATTCGGAGTCAGATAAAAAGTAAATACGCCACCTACTTGCTCGATAACGAAGTGATATAAGTAACACAAATAAAATAGCACCTAAAGAAAAAAGTTCTCCTCGCAAAATTCCTGAATCAACATTCAGAATTCACATTATCCATATCCAGTAATATTTTCAAAAATCTATCACCTCATTCACAATTCGCGTTAAATAGCCCTGACTGACACTGGGTAAATTGTCAGCAGGACTGGCAAGCAATAATGGCGGAGTGTCGTCGCGTCGTGAGTAATGTAACTAATTCAGACTGGCATGGCGGCGGCGCGGCGGCGGCGCGGCATTGGAGCAATTCGCCGTTCAGATTATTGTAGACAAAGAAATACCTAGAGGAGGCAGACTTATCGACGAAGATATAATGCCGGTATACAGGTTGACTGTTGATTCGATGTATATCTGCTAGTAGTGATAGTAGAGATCCTAAGCAATATATCACTGAGATTTTAGATTTGTATGTTTTTGTGAAAAAAGTAAAGATTTTAGATTTGTATGTTTTTGTGAAAAGAGTAAACTAAATTGAAAATTTTATTTAAAAACTAAAATTGTTTAAACTTATTTTTATTTGTTTTTTTTATGGAAACTGACACGTTTGGCTACATCACCTACAACGTCCGTGATGTCAGCCCATAACACCGGGTGAACTAGGTGCCATGTCAGTGCTTCCCCCTTTGATCGTGCCGGCTACACTGAACTGGTCGGAAAACACGAACTATTTACATAGCCGTTTAGACCGACGTTTCATTCAGTGCGGTGGTACCAATCCGGGCGGGTTAAACCCTACCACCAAGTAAGATTAGGAGGGAAGGGACCTACAGTTTTACGAGGAATCTGAACCTCGGTCAGCCTCCAACGGTCAGCGGTCACCCATCCAAATACTGACCGCACCCAGCGTTGCTTAACATTCAATAGCGACAGTTGACTGTCTGCACCGCTGAGCTATCGAGGCTGACGATAATTGTTTAACAATAATGACGATTCACCTAGCACCACATTCAAATTCAGTTATTTATTTCGACATAAAGAACACACAACATTGACAATATTTCATTGAGACATATGCATATTCAGTATGGTTCGTCATATTTGTTTTTGTCATGTCCCGTTCAGCTATGCATTCTGTAAGGAAGAACCGGGCATGAAACCTTATAGAGCTTTTTTTAATATATCTTACATACTAAATTTTAATTATGTTAAATGTAACATACTCTGTCAGAGTAAAAAAGAAAATAAAATATAGTAAAATACAAAAGAACATACTATCGCGTATTATATATAAGGCATAATATTAACGCATTAGCCCCAATTCACTCTCCCATATATTTTCTTTCACGTCGAGCCACATGAGGCTAACTTGTGATCATCAATACATCATTTTGTGTAAAATGTTGACTGGAATACTTATTCCGTCTTCTTTTCCAAAAAAAGTGTAATGTGCACAATAATGCATGAATTGTTCTCCGGAATGACAACTAGCGACAGGTCATACATAACAATGAATACTCAACATGTAAGTATTCACTAAGTGACGTCAGGTTTAATTTGTATAAGTAATACGTTTAAACCACCTCTTGCGCATTTTCAGTCCAGTCCGCTGAAAGAGCTGGCCAATTTCCATCACTCATCCGACGATTGTGTTCATCGTTAAGATAGCGTCAGGCATGCAATGCAAACAAGCTGGGTTGGTTGGACCAACAATGGCGCACAGTATCGTGTTTAGGTTGGCCGCGGCGGCGTTGAGCCGAACTGTTTGTTGATGGTACCTGGGAACGGACGCGTGGTAATACGTCGGTAGAGAAGTAGAAAGATTAGAACTGTTGTAATTGTTATGTATAGTCAGTCAGTCAGTTGACTACGACGACGGCGAGTATCTAGTGTGAAATATAACATAAACAAACATCAATACTAATAATAAATCTGTAAGGGATGGTCGGTCATGCATGGTGTAAGTTACTTCGTTTTATGAAATATTATTGCATTTGTAGACTCTATGTATCACACTAAAACTAAATTGATGCCTTTTAGAAATATTTTCTTTATGTATGTATGTTCCTCCATAACTCTTAAACCGATCATTCTAAATCAATTAAACTTAGTACAAGCACATTTTACTATACTGGACACAGGATAGGATAAATAAAATTCAGTTCCGATTACGCTAAGATGTGGCTCTCATACAAACCGTATTGTTCCGCGCACCGAAATAAACGTACGACAGCGGGATTACTTACTTTCTTCTTTTTAAATAGGAAATTCACGCGAGCGAAGCCGCGGGCAAAAGCTAGCTATATAAACATATTAGACATATATATACATACGTTATAATATGATTACATTGTCGTAGAGTGCAAACAAATTTACAATAACTTTTCGTGTCCACAACACGACGAGGTCATGCCTCTTCCGTCCTTCTATTTCGCCGGTAGTAAACTGGACCAGATGAATAAGTAGAATAGAAGGTAAAGTTTGATGAATGGCTTCACGTGCTGAAAATCGAGGGCACTAGGTAGCTATTAATTTACAACTTGATCAAAACAATTAGGTACATATACGAGTACATAGTTAAATATATTTATGTAAAGCCGATTATTAAAATAATACAAAATAATCAATTCTAAAAAAAAATTACCATTATTAGTTCATTTTTTTTATTTTTTTATTTGGGGGATAAATTTCTTTCGGTCGTGTTGGGCGAATGGATGATAGGAGACTAACGAAAGAAAATGGAGCTAATATGAGTGGAAGAGTCGGGAAGGGTCGCCCTAGACGCACGTAACTGATCGAGCATGTGCTCAAAAAGGGTCAAGTGCGTAATACTCGAAACCAACGAGCATGTATGAAGAACACTAAGAGAGTGGAAGATGCGGCAGAGGTGTGTCAGGATCGTGGTACGTGGATGTCCGTTGTCTCTGCTACCCCACTGGGAAACAGGCGTGCGTGACGCTATGTATGTATGTAATTTTCTTTCCATTATATTTCATTTTAAGCAAAAAAATCTTGCGGCATCAACGGCCATCAACGGAGTGACATGTACGCTCACAAATTATAATTATAAATAAAAACAATGTTTTTTTATTGTTACCGAATTGAGTGGCTGCATTCGACTTCAACCTCGGCACAACCAATTGCACCTCGCCAGTCCGGCTTGTAGGTATACTGAAGTGTGAGGGGATTAGGTTAGGTTAACTAGATTATCCGCCACCGGTTATTTTATAGTTACAAAAGTGGATACGGTTGGATACTCAAACTTACATTAAAGTGATTCAGCAAACCTGTACTTAATCATTTTGCTAATTAAATTAACGTGTTCATTTAAACAAAATATTTCTAATTTGACACGGATTAAAACAAATTAGGACGGAATCCACAACCGTTAACGCCGTTTTTCCGTGTTCAGCGGTGAAAAGCGGAAATAAAGCGTGAGTTCCAAATCCAATTAAACGTTGATGAAAGCAAAGCGGCTCGCCCGGCCACCGGCGGCGGCGCGGCGGCGGTGCGGCTTCGCTCACTGACGTGCGGCTTTGCTGGGACGAATTTATTGTATCAACACTAGCATACTATAGTCCACATAATATGTAGTCTGCACATTATACCAGACTTGTCACCTACCAACTCTTAGATGGTTCATTTTGATGGAAGCCTCGCTCACAACATTTAATTTCTGTATGTACACAATTGTATAGGCACGGATCAAAATGAATTACGTGAAAATCACTAAAACTTTCAATTTAAGTTACAAGTTTTGGGGTTATGTAGGTAGAAAGCGCAACCGTAAAGTGTAATTATGTATATTTAGTTTTTTTATTTGCATATTTAGTCTGATATAGTGTGTGTCCAATTGTAATACGACAACTGCACAATTAACCGATATCGATAGGCTAGGTAATATTAGGATATTATTTTGTTCATCAAGCTAGAACATGAAAGCGCTAAAATAGCAAGCCGGTCTTTAATGCATACACATAGCAGCGGCCAAAATATAATACATTTTATACCTACCTACCTACAGTTCTACAGAACATTTCACTGTCTCCACTAATTTATGAGGGAACGTGGGCCATTTTCGGCACCACCCTAGCACGTACTCTGTAGCCATAAACACTAAAATAGGTAACGCACCCGCCTAGGTCGCCCATAAAGGGACTATGTAAATGTCTTTATCCCGCGAGTGCTATGAAGGGGAGGGTCTTGACAAATATCGAGGGCTTACTTCAAGAATGCATTAAGTCAGAAAAAGTAGTTTTGAGATAATCAAGATTTAAAGTTTACGAAAAATTTATAAAAAATTCTACTTATATTTACAATATCAGTATTATGTACCGAGATTTATTATCTATCGAGGTTAAAAATTTTATTAATGAAAAAAATATATGTTCACACAATAGCACTTTATATTCAAAAGTGTAGGAGAAGGTACTGACTTAGTGTATTTTGTTTGACGGTTAATTTTGCAGTAAAATAAAAATACTGCGTTAAGTCTTATAGTAATTTAATGAAAAAGACAGTTGTGGTTGGTGCTTTGGTTTGGGGTTGGCTCTAGGCCTGCAAACTAGTCCCGCTTGGTTGAGGACCTTCGTGCAAAACCCTGCGATCTCCAGCTACCCCAGCCAGCCTATGTCATGGAAGAAAGCCACAAGTCGACTGGGGCGTTTGCAGACCTCTGCAACGGAAGATGGAGAACGGAGTATGTCCCTTCGTTGGTTGTCAAGCAAACTGCACTCCAACAAAACATGCTCGGTCATTTAATTCGTCGCCAAACATTCCCTGCACAGTGGGCTATTCGTAATAACCACGGTGTGTAGATATTTATTTAGCTTAGCCCGGGCCAGATTGATAAGCTTCAGAGCCAGCCTTCGGTCTGGTTTAGGAAGAGCAGCTCTCGACTGTCTGCACTCTGAGAGGCCCTTCCATCTGTCCCTGTGTTTCCGTGATGTCGACGCGTGCAACCAAGTCCAAGTTCAACCAAGTTTTCTGTATGCTTGCTGACGACATTATCACGGGTTCCGCTCCTATGGTTATAGTTCTAGAGCCTCTTCGTTGTAGTGCAGTGTACATGACATACGCCCATCTCAGTCCCAGCGGTTGCACTTGTAGCACCCCGATTACTTCCATTTGGAAAACTGTTGAGTGTGCACCAAGTCGTCCTGATCTATTAATGTTCAGCTCACGTGAGAAAATGCCCGCACCGGTCCAGCTGCTTGTCCTTGACCCGTCTGTGAAGATTCTTAGTTCTGTCTCACTAGATGGGCCGCGGGTTGGTCATTAATAAGGGTAGTTCACTGCACACCGTGTGCAGGACACTTGTGTGCTTTACCGGTTCGTCCCCTTTTCATAATCATAGTGCCTTGAGTCTGAATGCGGACGCCGCTGCCTCCTGTTTGACACATAGGTCCAGCGTTGACAGACAGAGTATGGCTTCAATGGTGGCCATGGGTGTACCGCATACAATCCGTAATATCCTTGGAGGTAATATCTATGCAGGCGAATCTCTAAAGCTTCTCTAATTGCATCGTTGATTAAAAAGACAGTTTTACGGGATTATAATTTTTCAGTGAATTAAAATGGTGGCTGCTACTAAACTAGTTGTATTGATCTTCATCTATCTATTACGATTACCAGAGAGAAAACGCTTCATCTTGCCAAAAAAAAAATCTTTTTTAACTAGATAACCTCAAATTACAACAGCTCACTAACAAATTCACTCAGCGAATGCTTGAGGTGCCATCCACGGTTCAGTATTGCAAGCACACAATTCTAATTTATGTCGACTTAATGCATCGGCCAGTGTAGTTGTTAACAACCACCACTTCAAGTAATATGGCCAAGAATACATTAAGTCCGACTTAGTGCTTTTCGCACTAAGTTTTGACGACGTTTCTAAAAATCGCGTCTTCGTAAATGCACTAAGTGACATAATGTCTTTTTGAAAATGATTTCATTAAGTCTGAGTAAGCCAAAACCGCAACATGAAATGCATTAAGTCACTTAATGCTTTCTTGTAGAATAGTATTCTACCACGAATTATCGAATTTGTATTTGTGAAATAACACTAAGTAGACTTAATGCATTTCAGAAGAATTACATTTTGCGATTAACCTAAAAAACATTTACAGTAAGGCACTAAATTGTACTTAGTGTATTTACGTTGACTATAATTTCAACAATAATCAGAACTTAGTGCCATTCTATTCGAATCATGTCATTTAGTGCTTTTTGCTTGTACAAAGTAGTTATATTATGACTTAATGCTATAGCTATCTTTGGATCTCGTCAGTGTACAGCTTAGTCTGTTTTTGAAGAATGTAGCGCAAGAAATAATGAACAAAACTGTATAATTAAGTCAAAATCGATTTTTTTTGACATAGTGCATTCTTGAAGTAAGCCCTCGATATGTAGATCTAGATTTTCCATTTGGTCTAACTAAACTTATCCTACTTACACAATGCAGTGTTATTTATACAGAAGTAGGTATTTGCCCGATGATTTTTCATTTAAGTATGGAAGCTGTGTATGTGTGAAGTATGTGTTTCGATAGTTTTTAGAGTTCCGCAGTTATTTTTATTACCCGACTACGGCGAAGCCAAAAGGAATTTCGGGAATGTTGTTCATTTATGACGCCTCGACGGGTATCAGTTGGTAATCAGCGTGCTTGTATAATGTATATGTCTTGATTTTTCACACCTTCGTCATCGTCGCACCCACGTCCACGCACCCCTGCTTTAATTACTTTTACCTAATTTATAAATGTTACATTTTAATTAAATATGACTCGACTTGTTTTGATTGCGGACCGGGCCATAGCTCCAGTTTATTCATTCCGGTACCTGTTCAAATACAATTTCAAAGTTTGAATCCCTCTAACTGCGTACGTAATTTTGTTATGTCAACATTTCAAGTGTGGTGGCGCTGCCGGCGAGAATTCGCGATTCTACAATTACGAGTATGCTGTTTACTTATTCCTTGTGGCAGCTGCATGATTTATTACAGCGAGCTTTGACAAAGAACGCGCTTGCCAATAATTCGTTCTTACATGGTTATTGTTATATTTGTTGTTGTCTATCTCTATTATATCATATTTATTGTTGTTAACGACATATTGTGTTTTCTTGTATGCGAAGTTTATATACCCGGCGATATGCAACGTTGGAGCTGTGAAGTCAGCTACACGGCTAACGAACAAATCCGTTTCTTTAGTTTGGTAGGTAGGGCCAACGAGTTCACCTTAAACTTAAAACCTTTTGTCCTACATGATACGTGACACCGGACCATACGCCCTGAACATGGTTACGTACGCCCCGCTCCTACTGTTGTCAGTCGGCAACTCAAATGGTGCGGGGCGCTCTGGCGCTTTTGCGCCCTTTTCGTCTCTCAAAAAAGGGCGCTGCGTTTAGATTAAAATGGGATGGGTCTATGAAAAGATAAAGTGGAGGACATATTTTAATTGTTTAAAACTTACCACGTTATTAATGAAAGTCAGTCTTTATATTGTTCCCAAATGAATATAAATTGAGTAATTTATAACAGTCTGTAACTATCAATACTTCCATGATTGTCAAAATATAAAATAGAAAAAAAAAATTAAATCATTTGTTCGGACCAACTACTGTGCCTACTTTTGGACTGTTTCACTTCGGTAAAATTGCATGCTACCATTGCATAATACACCCATCTGTATTCGCTAACAAATTATACTCTCTCTGTTCTATTCTACGTTATCTGTAGTTGAGTCTATGGTTTATCCTTTATAGTTACCTCGGTTGAAGAGTTGATCCCGCGAGAAGCGTGCATTCGCAGTACGTAGACGGGGCGGGGACGGACGGCCTAAGTTTTACTACATCGTAAAACTGTCTCCCTCCGAATACAAAGAGGCAAACGATAAGTCCAACAGACCGGACCGCGGCTTTGTCTTCATTAAAATATACGGCGAGCAATGCGAACGCCAACAGCGAACAGTGGCGAACGCCAAGATTCGACGGTTACAGTTGCAAGTTTTGGAAGGGCAGTAAATTGTCCAAAATTACCTAAATAATATTTGTTTAAAGATTTTATTCAGATTGTTACTAGGTAGGCTCAATCAGCTTACGAAAAAAAAATTGGTTGTCTGTAAAGTCGGTTTACGGACGATAGTTTTACGTGATAACGTCATAAAGAAACACAGCTATAAGAATTACCGTATTTTTTCGTACGGCACCCCTCTCGCTGCCGTACGCCGTACATTTGTCGATGTCTAGCCTCGATTACCGTACGATACGGCAATTACCGTACGTTTGGCAACACTGCCGCTTGGGCCGATTGTGCCTCTCTATCGCTTGTTACGTGCTCTCGCTTGCAGACACAGGCTCAGATGGAACGTGACACTTTTTCGTGCGTGCAGCCGGTGTTCATAAATTTATAAGACGTTATCACGTCAAAAATTGACCGTCAGTAAAAATAAGATCGACGAAATACTAAACTTCCAAAGATTATACCACCAGGAACTTTAGTATTAAGAGCGGTGGCTGGTCGGTGCGGTCTTGGATGTTTGAATCTCTGATTGAAAAATGTATGTGCACACCTGCGCCTGATGCTTCACCGCTCAGAATTGCTGTAAAACTTTATAGTTTCTAGGTCCTGCTGGTCCCAATGCATACCTAACCGCTCTCCGTCAGCCCTGCAGCAGTAACATGAATAGTTGCTTATACATACCGTAGAAGAATTAATTGCAAAAAGGCAGACTCATTGCAGAATGTAACCTCTTCCAGTAACCCCGGTGCACAACACATAATTTTTAGTGTACCTACAAAAGTTAAAAGTAAAATAAAAAGTGTTTTATTCACAGTAGTTTTTCACAGTAGGTTGTAACATGTTTTACACAGATATGTAGATAGATAATCACTACCACCTAAACTGACCATTGATGGCTGTACTATTATAGGTGGTTGATCAATAGATGTACTTAATGTAATTTAACAAGAACATCTCACCACACATCTACCCGTAAACTCAAATACAAGTTTCAAGGTATTTTTTGGCACCAGAGTGATGCATTATTTACTCATGCAATGGTTATCACCACCTCACCAAGAAATATAATAAAAATCACAAGCTTTAAAAAATACGTATGTACCGGTCGAATTAAGAAACTCCTCTAAGATACAAAAATTTATAAAATGGTAATGCGGCCCTCGAAATCAGTTTTAAATACTTTTAACTGAAACATAGTTTTAAGACTGACATTGCCAGTTGTCAACAGATAACCTCCAAAGCGGAAACCGATTTTATAAAAAAGAGAAATAATACCCCTAAGTCCCTCGTAACGCATTCTCGTGAAAGATATTTTCAGTTTCAGGTGTATTCTATTAAAGCGCTCGTAAACCGACCGACAGTGTTTAGATAGTGCACACTACGCTGTGCGGTGTTTACGCTATTGTTTCCCACTACACGAGATCATTAAGGAAGCAGCTACGTGATCCTACTGGCTGAGATGAGTTTACTGAACTGCACCAGTAACATGAACTGCTGCTTACACATTCCGTAGAAGAATTAATTGTAAAAAGGAAAACTTATTTCAGGATGTATGTTCTTCCAGTCGAACCGGTGCACAACTCACCATTGTTAGTGTACATCAGGGTTTCTTAAAGTGGGGTCCACGGACCCCTTAGGGGTCCGTAGCATGTGTATCAGGGATCCGCAGTAGCTCAGTTAACCCTTAACATATTTATTAGGAAATTGTCCGGTAAGTAAAGAAAGAGTAAAGAAGTTTTGAAAGCTGAACTTCATGCAAAAGGTCTTGGCGAGTTTTGGTGTTCTTTGAGTCAAGCTTACCCTCTTCTTGTCAAACGAGCTATGTCCGTTCTTATACCATTTGCTACTACGTATCTTTGTGAGGCAGGGTTCTCGGTTGGTGTCGATATAAACAAAATATCGCAACCGATTGAACGTGGTAGATGACATGCGCTTTGCCTTGTCGAAGAAAAATCCACAATTTCACGTAGGTACTCATTGATGCCAAACAGCAGCATCCTTCTCATTAATTTAGTATTGATAACATTTAATTAAGTAGTAAGTGCAATAAAACTACCAATAAAAGTTATTTTTTAATATAAATAAGGCTTGTTTTTTTTCCTAACCTAAAATATTATTTGATAGGGGTCCGCGGAATTGTTTAAATTCTGAAAGTGGTCCGTGACTGCAAAAAGTTTAAGAAACCCTGGTGTACATGTTTCAAGGAGTTTTTCGCCACTAGAGTGGTGTATGTATGTAAGACCTGCGAACATTCGAAAAATGCATTGCATTGCTAATAGTCTTGAATTTTATTTGAATTTTAATCATAATTTTATTCTGAGTTTGAAATGTTATTAAATTTTAAGGGTATTGTAAGATTTTATTATATGAAATATTTTACTCATCAAAGGGTGGGAACTTTTAACTAGAACACGCAGACCGAGGTTTCCGCATCACAACATAATAGGTTGAAAAAATACGCGTTTCTTGTATGGAGATAATTTTTTACGCTTTCAATTTTTTATATCCACCAAAATTACACGTATTCTGTGAAAAATTCAACAGGCTATTACGGTTCCAAAGATACAGCCATCGGACGGACAGACAGACAGACGGCGTAGGCTTAGTATTAGGCTTCCGTACGGTGTACGTACTACTCCCATTCAGTGTGACTGACTGTACGTACGTATATACACTGACTGTACACGCCTTTTGGCGCGAGACCCTCCGCTCCGCCCCGATACCATCCCCCCGCCAACCGGAAGTGCGTAACGAGACGGCGGGCGGCGCCACGCATCACATGGCATCCTGCTTCATTGAAAATGTGCTGAAGTTATGTCCAGCTTGGATGAAATGAATTATTCGCTCTCATTCGCCATTTCACTCCAGAATTTAATTTAATGGAAAGAGAGAAAGCCCTGAAATAACAAAGCTCATTTATAAAAGCACTCGAAACGTACAAGCCATTCCCTAAAAATAACATTTACATTTCGAATAATGTTATTGTAAGAACTATAAATTATAATGGAAATAAAACCATGCGCTTTGTAATAATGTGATATTGGTTTTAATTGTGTGTTATTTACGAGGAAGGAACTTATCACGTTTAATTTAATTAGATTTATAGGTAGGTAAGATCAAACTATGCATGTACTCGTATGTAGTAAAATGTGTTTTATATTTTTTTATAATAATAATATTACACTTTATGCCACTTAATGTATGGCAAGGGCGGGCTTATTACATTAGGCAGTTTGTTACAGTCAACTTAATGGCCCGATATGAATACTTAATTTAAACTTTATTAATATATCTACTGTTTATCTAAAAAAAAAACGTTTTATTTGGTGCTTAGATAAGTTAAGAATGAGACAAGTTACTATCTTCTCATGTTAATACACGTATACGACCAGTGTATATATACCACTAGATTTTGCCTGTGGCTTCGCTCGCATAGCCTAATGTCCATCCTGAAGGTCCATTCTAAATATTGGTCAAATAATTTTTTAAATCGGATGAGTATTTTCGGAGATTACCTCCAACAGCTAAACTTACAAACTTACAAACGTTACCTCATTATAATATTACTAGCTTTTCTTAGTGGAAATATTTATTTACGGCTTTACTCACGGTTTTTGTATCGCGTTGCCGCGACGTTTCGACTCGGACATTCGAGCCATTGTCAAGCGAGCTCCTGTGTCCGGCGGCGGTCAACGAGGAACTCCGCGGCAACGCGATACAAAAACCGTGAGTAAAGCCGTAAATAAATATTTCCACTATGAATGTTAACCACGGTAATCTTAAATCACATTACTAGCTTTTGCCCGCGGCTTCGCTCGCATAACCTATGTTCATCCTGAGGAAAATGGTTTAAATATAGGTCAAAGATTTTTTTAAATCGGATGAGTATTTTCTGAGGTTACCTCCTACATCCAAACTTACAAAGTTTACCTCTTTATAGTATTAGTGTAGATACGTATAACTTTAAACGCGTCACAGACGATGAAGATACTACAATATTTTGTCCTAGGATGACCTAATGGAAATATATCACAATAAACGTGTGACAGGTCCTAGGCAGACTCTTAAGGCGATATCGTCCGTAATGACGTCATGCGCTCAGCTGAATCTTCATTCCTCATTCAGCGGATACACGGGCGAGAGCCAGGAGAGAAAGAGAACGCGATGCAGTTTCCTTTTTAGTGATGCGGAAATCGCCTCACGGTACATACATATAAATAAAATGACGGAGACGCGAATTTCGAGCAAATCATTTTTTATTTTCATGATTATGAAACATTTTAACATTATAACTAGCTTTGATTTTTCTTTGAGCGAAAAACATTTGCAGTTTTAGCTTTGGTGTTCACTAGAGATGATCCTGTAGATTGAAAACCCATTATCTATACTTACCGTCAACTTTTCATAGGTCTGCATCAATTCTGCGGTACTGATTACCCGGTCATTAGCCTCTTATGAGAATGCATAGATTTCATAAAATATTATCATATCGTAGGCGTGTATGATACATAAAGATAGGTGTACTATAAAATTTCAACTTAGGGCATCTTAAGGCCCTATTCCGCCTATGCAAAACTTGCGAACAATGAGCGTTTGGCTTATAATATGTGCCATTTATTAGAATAATTTTCGATACCAAATACTCATATTTTTCAATGGGATTTTTTTTCTTTTCAATTAAAATATATGAATTATAACATGCTTAGTGATTTATTTCTTAAAACATGTAACTTTTGCCAAAAAAAAACACGACAGAGAACCATAAATTACGTTTTTTTTTAGAAGAAATTATTAAGGAAATCAAGACCCTTATACACAAAATGTTCAGGAGAAGCCCAAGAAAAAGATGAGGACGAGGGTTTATCCTGCTTGTTTTTTTAGTTTTTGTATAGGTTGACCCTGGAAAAGGCTGCTAAAAACACCATGTTAGCAATTATTTACGACAAAGTGGGGTTTGAAGGGGGTTTGTTAAGTAAATAAGCCACATTTTGAGTACAATTTTTTTTATAAAGTTCTGTCTATTCTTGGCTTTCGTGATAAATTTTTATATTTTTTCTGTGTGGCCTGGTTTCTCTGAAATACATTTTTAAAAATTTCAAAAATCTCGAAATTTGCATATCGCAGCCTTAAGATAAAATAATATACATAGTATCTCCATCATATGTGACGCGCTTTATTGTACACATGTGTAGCGCTTGTAAATGTCACAGCTGCTGAGTCCGCACAATGACATAACAAACAACCATTTAATTACTCTAAGGCTCAAACTGCCAGTTATGAATATTGTAAAGGATGATTAATTGGTAGTAGACACTATTTATCAAAGTTAGTGTATGTAAGCCAGAGGCTATATTGTTTTCGCTAATCTCAGATACTAGCAACCCTGTATTATAGTTACAGTACATACTCCATACAGCCAAACAAACCTCGGATCATTGCAAAAGTCATATCTCATATTTAAATTTGAATCTATTTCGGCACTACAGATCAAAAGTCAGCATGTGAGTCGGCCACCAAAGACGTAAACTCAGTACCTACCTACGTAAGATTAGTGGTACAGATCGGAACTCAGCGTGAAGTCGGACGGTACAGCTGTAAACTCGGTACATATGTAAGTACTGCGCTGCAGATCAAAACTCAGTATGTAAGTCTGGCGTTATAACTGTAAACTAACTACATAGTTCAGCTCTGTAGATCCAAAGTTAAGTCGGGCGTTACAGATCAAACTCAGTATTGAAGACCGTCGCTACAGATTGAAAGTTATTATGTAAGCCGGGCGCTGTAAACTCTTTTTTATGGAAACTGACACGGTTGGCTACATCACCTACAACATCCGTGATGTCAGCCCATAACACCGGGTAAACTAGGTGCCATGTCAGTGCTTCCCTTCATTTCATCTCGGCAAACTGAACTGGACGGAAAACACGTACTATTTACATAGCCGTTTCGACGGACGTTTCGCTCAGTGCGGTGGTACCAACCCGGCCGGGATAAACCCTACCACCTAGTAAGGTAAGAAGGGAAGGGACCTACAGTTTAACGTGGAATCCGAACCACGGTCAGCCTCCAACGGTCGAGGGGTCACCCATCCAAGTACTGACCGCGCTCAGCATTGCTTAACAACAGTCGACCGGCCGCACCACTGAGCTACCGAGAGGGAGGCTGACATTCAACGCTAGAGATCTAAAGTCAGTATGTACGTATATATGTCCGGCGCTACAGATCCGAATCGGTTCAGTATGTAAGAAACTAAGTATGTATATACTAGCACAATTCGTTATTCATGCTGCATTACCAAGCCGAGCCCGACCACACGAAGCCCTCGTAATCCGGGCCCGTCCGACCAACATCCTAGGTTCTCTCTCCGGTATGCTGGTGGTACTTCTAAATATTCAGTTGTACTTATAAGTAATAGATGGGAGTGATTATAACTCCCCCACATCCTAAGTCTAGCTAGGATTTAATTCATTAGGTATTAATCTAGTCTATCGCTCCTTTGTAAAATTAGTGATCAATAGGATATTTCAATTTCAATTCAACGCATTATTGGTAGAACAAAAATGATATGTCAATAATTCTCTACCCTTGCGGAATCCAAATTGTTTATACTTTAATATGATATTTTCATTAAAAAATTTAATGAACCTTTTTTTCTAAAGCCTTTTCAAACAACGACATTCTACTTTCTGGACGGGCCCTCGTCATACATTTTACCGGTAGAAAGGTGCGATTGGAGTTGTTCTGTATATTGCCAATATTTAAAACAGCGTAAGTGCGCGAGCGCCTCATACATCACGTTACGTTTCCGCTCTGTGAACGTCGATAGAGTAAGACGGTTAAATGGCAATTTGATACGTATAAAGGAGAGACAACGATTGGAGAGGGTGCTGAATGCTCACCAATAGCGCGCCTCAATTCGGTGCGTTGTATGCCACTTCCCGATAATTTAATTCGTTGTTTTCAAATACTTTACTAAACATAGAAATGGGACGATAATTTCCAATAGTATTATGACATCCCTTTTTAAACAATGGTACTAACCTGGTTATTTTAAGTAAATCAGGGAATGTACCTGCTTTAAAGTATTGATTTCTTACTGTAATTAATGGATTTGTAATACTATAAGTTAGTGAATTCATTAGTTCCGCCGAAATATTCCACAGATCTTGTGAGTTTTTGTCTTTAGATCTCTAATATTTTTTTTTATTTGAGGATGTGAGACTGGTTTTAATGTTTCGTGGCGTGTAACTTCCTAAATATTGTAATGCTGCTTTATAACTTGCTTTGACCTTTTTCCTTGCTTCCTGAACAATAGTAGAAAAATATGTAAGCAATTAGCAAGACTTGAGCTATCATTTATAAAGTCAATTGTATTTTCATAGTTTCCAAATTCGACAGCTAGATCTGTATTTAACGCATTTAGTGGTGTCACTATTTACTATTTTACTCAATAATACAGATTTTTAATACATTTAGATTCCCATTTAATTTATATTATTTGAACATAATGATCAGAGTGAACACCGTGAAATACATTGTAATAGATTGATTGTAAGGTTTCTGCATCAGTAAAAATTTTATCTATACACGATGTACATGCATCGGTTACTCTATTGTATTCGTATATAGTTAAGAAACTATCCATTAAATCAGATAATTCGTGTTTTTCTTGTTTACTTAATGTAAAACGAACATTGAAGTCACCGCATATTATTATTTATTTGTTGTTATTACTATTAATTGTACGCAAAATGTCTTCTAATTTATCTGAAAACGACAATACACTCATTAAACAGGGTGTTCGGCACATGAACCGACAAAAATTGATTGTAGGTAAGTGGGTTCATTTGCAAGGTGTTGACCTATGACACCTTTTGTCTGGTGTCACATGGTATCGAGATACGATTTTTTTTCTTTATTTTTGAAAATAACAAAAATCTTAGCTTAACCCCTTGTAACTTTTTTGTTTATAATTATATCTGCTCGAAATAAAATTTATTTGATATCGATGTATTCTTGTTCTAGAAAAAATCTCATTTGATGAAATTAATACCATGAAAAGGACTTATTACCTCCCAAAGTTCCGAGGACGAGTAAAAATATGACAGAATCTTAATTTCTTAATTCACTAAAAAAAACGGACAGCAATTGAGAGCTTCATTTTCATTTAAAAAGTTCGTTCGTTTACGCCCTTTCCAACGATATACCACATGTAATACGAATCATTCACTATGTGGCCAAAATTAGGTTAACAATGGAAGCAGTAGTAGTTGGAATTGAAATTGAACAGTACCCGCGCGACCGTTACATGTTCTAAAGAAAATGCTCCTGAAAACGCTCTCAATAAGTATCGATAAAGTGGACTGTTACAAAGTTATTGTCGTTCTGTTACTGGTCTCTGTCCCTAATTTTGGTCACATAGTGAAATATTTGTATGGCATATGGTATACCGTTGGAAAGGGCGTAAACTAGCGAACTTTTTAAAGGAAAGTGAAGCTCTCAATTGCTGTTACTTTTTTTTTTAATTAATTAAGAAATTAAGATTTTGTCATATTTTTACTCGTCTTTGGGACTTTGGGAGGTCATAAGTCCTTTTCATGGACTTCATCAAAAGATATTTTTCCTAGAACAAGGATACATCGTAAAACCAAATACATTTTATTTTGTGTAGATATAATCATAAACAAAAAAGTTACAAGGGGTTAAAGCTGAGATTTTGGTAATTTTCAAAAATAAAGAAAAAAAATCGTATCTCGATACCACGTGACATAAGACAAAAGGTGTCATAAGTCAAAACCTTGCGAATGACCCCACTTACCCACCAAAAATTTTTGTCGGTCCATGTGCCGAACACCCTGTATATTATATAATATGGCGATCTATACACAGAAAGCACGATAAAATATTCCATCTCAATACAGCTAACTTCGAATTATTCGCCAATTCACATTATTAACAATATATGGCCAAGCTTTACTTTCAGGTCGTATCTGACAAACATTTGTGTCCCGCCTATAAAAGAATTTTTCCTTTGATAGCTACTTATTCCAGAATAATGTTGTTGAGCGAGTAATTCACAGGAGTCTGTCCAAGATGACATGGCACCTAGTTCACCCGGTGTTATGGGCTGACATCACGGACGTTGTAGGTGATGTAGCCAACCGTGTCAGTTTCCATAAAAAAAAAAAAAAAAAAGATTCTGAAACAAAACATATATAAACATTGTTGTCTTTTAAAAATAACTCTAATAACTGGCCCTTTTCTCGTAGGCTTTGAACATTTTGATGCCCAATTGTTAGCTTATTATTTTGATTTTCTTAATTTTATATATATTTTTTTATATTTTCTTACTTATTACAAGTTTTACTTCTATTAATTTTTACGGTAGTGTGTGCTAATTTTTGTGAATAACTTAGATGTTTTAATTGTACAGTACTGTTTTTATGTGGGGTTTTGGCA
Source organism: Nematopogon swammerdamellus (assembly GCA_946902875.1). Taxonomy (NCBI): domain Eukaryota; kingdom Metazoa; phylum Arthropoda; class Insecta; order Lepidoptera; family Adelidae; genus Nematopogon; species Nematopogon swammerdamellus. Next base: position 8,194,353 of record OX336340.1, on the reverse strand, counting down.
TAAAAAATAGGTGTTTTTTTTTCCGTCACACTTTTATCAAGCGAGAGGAACTTTACATTTCTTTAAGACAAGGCGGAAGTTAACTTTCTCCAAACAAAATCGTCTTTCGGCATTTATGTTTTTTACCCCCCTAAACACGGAAAACACGAACTATTAATCACATGAGGCAAAGAAACGGGATAATAATTTCCAATAGTATTAAGGTTAGTTAGAATAGAATGCCTCGCAGCATTAAACTCGCCTGTTGTGCCTAATTTGTATTAATTGGTGTACAATAAAGAATATATACGTACATACATACAACCAACATACAACTATTTACATAGCCGTTTCAACCGACATTTCATTCAGTGCGGTGGTATCAACCCGGGCGGGTTTAACCCTACCACGTAGTAAGGTAAGAAGGGAAGGGATCTACAGTTTTATGTGGAATCCGAACCACGGTCTTCCAACGGTCGAACGGTCACCCATCCAAGTACTGACCCCGCCCAGGTGTGCTTATGATCACGACCGACAGTCGACCGACCACACCACTGAGCTACCGAGGCGGACACTGAGAATGTAGTTACATTTGTGAATTTGACTTACAAGCACGATGAATGCAGGATTGCGTCGCAGGTGGAAACCCTCTCGCTACCTCGCACCGCGCCCGCCCGACCCTCAGTAAGCCGGTATGGCAATATGCAGAGCAGGCTCGTGGCGAATCCGATAGGAAAACCTGTTCCCGACGGCTCGGTCGGTACTTCAAAGAAAAACTTCCATAAAGGAAGCCGCACCACTGCACCGCGCCACCGAATATATATTACTAGACCGCGCGCCGCCAATCCGACAGACCGGACGAATCGCACCAACTTTCCAAAAGTTGTGGAATTTACTGGCATGGATAAAATTAATTTTAAAGTTTCGCCAGATTCGTTTCGGACGTCACTTCGGGGTTTTCAAGTGTTTGTTAAGCTGTTGGGATGACAGAAGATAGAAACTTTTTTAGAAAACTAGAAATGCGGCACTACCATTTCGCTGGCAAAGTTTAAAAATAAAACCTAATTATTTTAAGGCAAACACAATTTTCACGAGAAAGAATATGATTTTTTATTATTTATTTGTTTTACTTTACAGTTTCCCATCACGTTTGACGCATTTTTTGACGCAACTTTTTACGATAGACCAAAAAAAAACAAAAAACCTTGAAAAAAAACACGTTTCTTGTATTGTTCAAAATTTTTTACATTTTGTTTTTTTATTATTATTTTCAGAATATCCGTCATAATAACACATGTATGTGAAATTTCAACCGGATACCTAATACGGTTCAAATATGGAAGTAGGCCAGGCGAACCGCGCGCGGCGGCGGGGCGCGGCGGCGCGCGACGCCAGACCAGCAGGTCTATTCTTATAAATTCTGACAGCGGAATCAGCGCTGATGTGGCGCTGAGACATACTTACCAATGTGGCTCTTAGCGCCACAACAGCGCTGATTCCGCTGTCAGAATTTACAAGAATAGACCTGCTGCGCTTAAAAATGTTTTTGTTTTATGTAAGTAATCCGGTATAAGTGGCTGAGTCGGTTGGGCAAATCACATGCTCCGACCAGCGAATATCACCTCCGAAAAGGTAGGTGCCATACCGGAGACTTCCCTGGATTGCTGGCTATACTGCACTAGAGGGTAACACAACCGAGGCTGCTATGCGGCCATCTTACATGCAGTACGGTGGTACCAACTCAGTCGGCTACAATTTGAGCCTACCACCTAGTAAGGGGCTTGCGTACGGATATGGAAACCCATAAAGAACAAAAAGCAAAAGAAGTCGGTTCAAAACAACGCTGTCATAACGACAACATAGCACCAAGAAGCTAAAAGACAAAACAATACTAAAAATACTATACTATTATCAAAACAAACGTGCAGCTCGCACAATAAAATTTTATGGCTTAGTGAACGGAGATTCCCTTTACTAAGCCATAAAACTTTATTATGCGAACTGCACGTTTGTTTTGATTTGAGAATAGTAGTAATGAGTATAATAAGAGTAAAATAGTAGTAGTGATAAGGTAAGAAAGCGGACCGTTTTCATCAAGATTTCTGCATGTGAGCAAGGTATGTTTGAAGGTGATGAAATGTGAGGCGGGATATTGTTCCAGCAGTGGGTAGCAGCATACCCCTATGCTTCGGAACCGCCAGGAATTTCCTCTCTTAACATCAGATACAACATAAAACTATACTATGTCGAAATTACGTACGTACGTACGAAAGTACGTATTCACAAGATCCTATATTTTTACAATACTTACACCTCGGTTATGCTTATGATAATTGCTGAAGTTGCACTTCAGAAAATTTCAGGGATAGGAATAGTACTGAGGCTTGGTAGTACTGCTGTAGTGGTAGCGGCTGTATTTAATATACAACATTTCAAGTTAATGGCAGACGGAAGAGAAATGTAATTTATTAGTACCTAGATAAGAGATGGTTTGTGTAGTGATATCAAGCTATTTACATTAATACTTATATTTTATGGGGACATATTTTTCTTGAAGGCGAAATCTAAGGGTTCGAACATGTTAGAAGATTAGGGGATAGGAGACTAACGACCGAAATTTATGTAGGGAATGTGAGTGAAAGAGTCGGGAAGGGTCACCCTCTAGGCGCACGTACCTGGTCAGTATGTGATCAAAAATGGTCAAGTGCGTAATACCCGTAACCGACGAGCATATTGAAGAACATTATGAGAATGGGAGAGAATATACGGCAGAGGTGTGTCAGAATCGTGGCACGTGGAGATCCGTTGTCTCTGCGTACCCCGCTGGGAAACAGGCATGATGCTATGTATTTATAGGAATATTTAAATATGACTATTCAATTAAGGATATGATTAATGCTGACGTTTCCCTAGGTCCTAGAGTGCATGAGATATACACTTTATAAATTAAACTGTTCATCATACGCGGGTAAGGGTTTAACGTACCTACTACATATATTGACTTTAACCCTAGTAAGCTAACCTTCCCCAGTATCCCTCAAAAGCTAACCATACGTCTAATCGACGAGCAATTTTAAATTCAATTTTTATGTGTAAAATAATAGGAAAATCACGATTTTTTTTATTGAATATATTAAAGGTGTCCTTTCCTAATAAAACTGCAAGTAGTTTAGTGCGAAATTAGAAACTTCATTGTATTTTTATCCCCTTTCAAGTAAGACCTCAGAATATTGATGAAAAAATTACATGCAATAGAAAAAAATTATTAAATAGCAAAACAAAACTAAAAATGACATTATTTCTTTCTGCCTAACTTAGTAAATAACAGAACTTTGAAAAAATACAAAAAGTAATTATTTTATACATGCACAAGTAGTACAGAATGTAACCGTATGCTCGCCACAAATTGGAATGCTACATTTAGTACGTGTCGTCTTAGTCATACGCCTTTTCTTGTATGAGCACTGTCCGTCCACACATTTTCCTTTTACGATTTTGAGGTTCCAGTGAAGTAGTAGTGTCCTCTAGATGTTGAGCAGAAGTAGAAGGTGAATCTTTGTCGATCACCTTGAGAACTTGTTGCACTTTCACCTTGACTTGTCTAGGCATTGTAGTTACCTCTACTCTAATTTTTAGCCACGGTTCCACAAGTTGAGAGTGTAGTGCTTTCATGAAGTTTTTACGATTAAGTGGTTTGCCTCCAGCAGTAAGGACGTTATGGCAGTATACTACGTAGCTGTTGATGCAGGCGATGTTTATCATCTGTAGGACTATCTTGCTCATCATCTTGCACGTCATCCGTCTCTAAGATGTCTTCACGTTCACTCCCCGATGACTCCACCAGAGTATCTCCAACATCCTCACCTTCTAAATATCTTAATATCTCATCAGGATGAAACACTTTCTGTGACGACATGGTGACAATCTGAAAAAAATACCAAAATAAGTAATTGTACACCAACCTAAAAACTAACACAAAAGCTAACCATACGTCGAATCGACGAGCATGCGCTCTGTAACTCGAAACCCAGAATATTTACGCGGAAACAGCGTCCGATGTGAGGTAGTGCTCAATGCCGACTGGGTTGGCACGGGACTGCAAGACGATCGGGCATATACCTAAAAAGAGACAGCGCTAAAACGTTCGTGTACTCGTCGAATCGACGAACGTTAGCTTTCTAGGGTTAAGCATTGTTATGAACATTTTAAGAGTTTTGTGTGAACGAATAAAATACAGATTGCAAAAATGTCTCACGATTTCCAGAAAGCACTAAAAAGCATTTGTATCGTCATTCGTCCAATATATCTCCAAAATGTTATTCCAAAATAATGAAATCCCTCCAAAACCAAACCTATATTGAACTTGACCGTCTCCACTTATGTCGTAAGTTCCGTCGCGGTCCTGTCTCCCGGGAGTGGACATTCATTCTGAGATAATAAAATTCCACGCTATCTCAAAGAGGGCAATCTTGTGGGCACACAGAACAGTTCCATCCGCGGCGGTCGAAGAAGGGATGCGGCAGAAATGGGGGTTGAAAACTATTCTTGCAATCTTGTCGTTTACAGAGACTCTAATGTCGTTTGTTCACATTTACTAGTTGCTGTTCTACGACAAAGGGGTCGGGACACGTAATGATCGAAGTCGGGGCACTATTATAGCACTGTACCTATAGCTGCGTATACCACTATTTGGTGTGTATACTCGTAGCTTGTACCTATGTCATCACAAATTGAGGAACTCTCACTCCCGCACTCTCACTTAGGTATTAAAAGTGCCATTCTCTCTTTCTCACTCTCTCTCCCCTCTCGACTCATTGACGACAACTTGATTGAGTGTTACCGCAGTAAATACATCAGCATACACCGTGTCGACGCACGAGTTAGCATATCGACGCTTTGGTCGTAAATACTGAACTTAAAGTTAAATTAGTTGAGTAAAGTTAATAGTTAAGTTAGCAAGTGAAGTTACTTAGTATGTTAGTTTAGTACATACGAGGTTCTTAGGCTTTGCAATTATTGTCAGAATGTGGTAAAGCATAGTCTGAATAATGGAGTGTTAGAATTTTCTAGCTCCTCAGTGATTTGATTAGAACACAATATGAATTCTAATTTATTGGTGGGGCAAAAGTAATGTCATAATGTGAATTAGCTGCAATTTTGTTAGAAATGAAAAAAATGGGTTCTGTTTTTGCGGAAAGTTTATTTGAAGGTGCTAAATTGATGACGTTAAGTTGAAACAATGATATCGGTCAAATAACCACCTCCTGAGTTCATGCACATATTTTGTTTTCATAAAACGTTATGGAATTTTAAGTTGTTGCTCGCAAACCTTCTGGCTCCAAATTAGTGATTTCTTCTTCATTGTTTGTTTTCAAGACTTCCAAGGTTTGTGGTTTGTTGTGGTAAACGATTTCAAAAAGCCCCAAATGGCAGCCAATTGACATAATTACATTACTTTTGATTTGCCTGTTATTGTTTTCAAAATCATAGAAAAGTAATTAGACAAGAGAAACAACAGGCTTAATATAATATCGTATCAAACAGTTTGTTTTTGGGAGGGATAAGAATATACCGCTTTGCAGATTTAAGTTTACTCTTAGTACTTTTGATGTTTCTTTCAGTTTTCCCTTCACCCGTACAGGTCAGCTTAGTTGCGGGTCACACGAGAACCCTCCATCTTCGTCGGCACTAAGTAAACTAATCCATCCAACTGCATTATATTGTAAGTGCGGCAAGCGTCTCCAGCGGGACTCCGATAACAACGTTCTCGATCCACACGGAAAGACGATACTCCAAAGAAATAAATACCTAGAAGGCCCAACAATTTGTCGAATAATTTACTGAAAAACTGTCTAAAAACATATTGAACGGACTTGAAAACCCCACTAGAACTAAAATGTATGAAATAATATTTCCTTGATATGTAAAATGTTGTTAATATTCGATTTAATTAATATTTTTGATATCCCTAGAGTGTGGTTTTCAACACTATGCCTCATTTCTCATAAAAATGGTCAAGTGCGAGTCGGACTCACACACCCAGGTAGGTTCCGTACCGGTCGTGACATTTCATCAACTGGTAACAAGAGGTGTTTGACGAGCATGTTATGAGCACATAGAGTGATATGTTTGTTTTCATTTTAACTGTTCGTAATCATTGACTTATATATATGTCACTGTTTTTAATGGCTAAACGGGCCGTCCAATCTAGCCGCTTGCGAGAACCATTTCATCAGGAAAACATCTTGTCGGCGTTTAAAATGTTTTAAAATAATAATAAAAAAATATGCTGCTAGTCCACCCGGTCCCAAAGATGTGTCACTTACCATATAAAAACATTTACAGTTACATTCGACCTTCCTGGGGGAAATTTTTGAATACATTTTGAAAATTTCTTCTACAGTTTAAGCGAAATAATAATATTCCCAGATATTCCCTAATTCTGTATCTACGAAATTTCAACTTGGTACTACATATCACCGGTTAGAAGTTATGTATGACCCTGTGACAGGCAGACGAACGGACACATGAGTAACACCATTCGGTTCCATTTTCACTTCTTTGAGGTACGGAACCTAAAAATCTATCAATTAAAAATTTTCACTTAATATTGCAAATGTTTTGGGAAAGAAAAAATCTGTATTCCTAAATGTTGTACTATTTTATGTTCTCTGCGCTGTGTGGGGCGAAAGATAGACGACGGAGTCTTACCATAAAGGCGCTTTTGTACCATTAGGGTCTAATATGAGGCCGAGATTTTTTAGTAGCCTGGTATCGGTAATAACTATGCCATTAAGGGTAACAGCAGGAAGGGTATCCCTTTTTTATGTAAACCAGCATCACCCATGTTACAGGGATACCTATGTGTCGAGGGTCCAAATGGTACAGCCAAAAACCCCTCGCCTTGGGAAACCACGCTCAGTGAGACGCCATGCCAGCACATTTGCGGACTGTTGCTAGGCTGTCTAGCCCGTTGATACGACGACGTTTGAAGACACCCAGGTTAAAGGATTCGAGAAACACACTCGCCGGGAGACAGTACCAATCCATCCCAATCCAGCTTACCCTGAAGGAAAGTTGAAAATCAACTAGCTGTATAAACAAGTACACACGAGATTAACATTATGGGTGTGGAAGAGGTACTCGTATCAGGCGGGCCGTGGTAAATGGAAATCACTTGTCTCAGAATACCCCATTGGAAGTCAGGTGTAATGTTGTGGACGTATACCGATCCATTATAATGTAACTAGTACATAATTAAGTAAATAGGATTCATCGAATTCAACCGTTGCAGCTTTGACTATACGCATGAGTACATAATTGTTTAATCCTTACAGATTAGGGTTAGTCAAAGTCTCCCAAAGCTGAACGTCACAACCTAAATCGGTTCCCGTGCTGTCTTATGTCTAAGAAACTTCGTATTCAGAATGTATTCAGGCTTAGAATAGACTACCATATTATTTTCTAATTAGTCAATCCGGACATTTCTGTTCCTTTGTATGAAAATATATTTTTTCTGAATGAGACGTCTGCATATTATGCTGATCTTGCTGATATATTTATAGGACTCCTTTCATGTGAAATTTCTTGACTAAATTTAGCTTTTCGTGTTTATATACGTACATTATTCATTTTTGAAAGCAGAATAGAGCAGAAAATCTATCCACATGTTTTCCCAAATATTTGCAATTTGAACTATAAGTACCAGCCCATCCACAAAATAAATCAATGTGTCTTCCTGACAGATTGACGAAGGCCGACGTACGATACTTATCTCGTAAGTTGGAGACATCGTTTCGTCACTCGGTACTTCTAGGCTTTAAACATTTATAAAAACGCGCCCCTGTTTTCGAACTCCGAATCCATATCACATACAATGGATATGTTGCTATATTGTTTATCTCCTATTTTTAGGGTCTCGTCGCAAAATTGCGAAAAAGGAACCCTTATGGGATCGCTCTAGTGTCTGTCTGCCCGTCGGTTACACGCAAATATCTCCGGGTCTGCTGAACCGATTTTGAATTTGCCCGCAGGCAAATCAAAGATAAATTTGTCTAATAGTCAGGTGGAAAGTACTAGGTAACCCAAAATGTGAACCAAAAAAAATTATCATGTCATTCTATTCTAGGTATTGTTAAGGCAATTTATATAATACTAATATATATAACTAAGCACTTTTGCTAGCGGCTTTGCTCGCGGTAAACTCGGATTAATAGCAAATCCAATTTAAACGCAAACATAACATATAATATATAAGGTGTTTCGTTAGTCATGTCAATAACTTCGGGAGGGTTACATACACACTCAAATAAACAGGTTACGCAAAAAAAAAATATGTTTTTACCATTACTTTTCGAGAAATTTAACAAAACATGTTTGCTACCTAAACATTAACCTGTGTGTCACAGTAGGTAACATGCATTGCACGGGGTCAATGACCGTACTATGTTCAAACGCAGAACAGCTGTTTGTTGTAAATGAGTCACAAGGTCACTATGATTGGTGTTTACAGCTACTTATTAGATTTTATTTTTTGTTAGGAGAAAAAATGCTCCTATAAACATATGTTTTTTTTTTGCGTAAAGTGTTTGGGTGCGTATGTGGGTTACATACGCACTCAAACAAACACTCTCCCGAAGTTATTGACATGACTAACGAAACACATTATATAACATCGATCGCGCGGCATAGCGAACAATGTTTTCTGATGCCTCTTAACAATCTATTATTATTTACTACCTCTATTCTTTTATTATAACGTAATCTCGTAAACCTAGTACCATAAATGTGTTACAAAAACATTAAACGTTGTTTCACAATAGTAATGTGCATTTAAATGTAAACTCAACTCTAGCGTTTGAATTATCTTGCAGTAATCATGTTAGCCCTAATGAATCTTGATAGGTTCAAAGCCGTACAACTTCCTTACAGATTCAATAATCGCAATCCTCTTCTTTTCTTTTTCAAAAGCGTAGGGTAGTCCCGCGCTGGACGTAACTACACCTTTCCACATTACCTCCACTCTTCCCGGCTTTCAGGGATACCAAATCACTGTCTGCCAGCGAAACATCCACGGTGACGTTGCCCATCTGCCTGGTGGTATTCCTACGCATCATCTTCCTGTCCAACGGCGCATTTCCCCGCGCTCATCCTATCATTGGCATCCGTGCTCATTTCAACTGGTCCACCCAGTGTACACTACTTTGGTGCATCGATGATTTTTTCCCAATAGAAAAGTTTGAATAATTTGGTCTGGGCGTGCCTACATTACGTTGAAACGGAGACCCAGTGCATATGATTATGGTGTTACAATGGGCAAGAACAATGAGATAGCTATAGAAGCAGAGAGCTCTCACGTCTTTCATTTTAATTTGGAAATGAACAATGTTCGGAACAAAGGAACATTGTCTGCTCGCTGACGTGATTGTTCGGCCGCTGCCGGAGGCGAAATTCAATTTATGTTACCTTTGCATAACCTTTCCAACGGTTAGGTACTCGTACACATAATATATATAAAAAAACAAATATCGACGACATGTTTTCGATTTAGGATAATACTGAATTTTACGACCTTTTATATGAAGACAATAAAGGGTTAATATTTCGCATAAACCCGAATCCGGTTGTTCCTCCCAATAAATCGAAATAATAATAATTGGATTGGTTTAATCTTTAACAACAAAGTAAGTAATCTATTTTGTGAAATTTTGATGATTTAATAAACAACGATTTTCGTTTCTTTGTACCTACTTCGCCCAATTTTGCGTTCGCTTCGTAACAAATTATGCTTCTTTGGATGTTGCTTTGTCCTCATTTCTATCCATTTGAGAAGTAATTTTAATGTTCATTATTATTTTGGTAACATTTTTAGTTAGGGCATGCTTAAACTAATTATAGTTTCTCGCTATCTCAAATAATGAACATGTACAAGCAGAACCATATCACAGTCATGGTATGTTACTTAACTCTATAAACATGACGAAAGGTCCTGTACATACGAGTACATATTATATACCTTAGAGCTAACTGTACGTTAGACAAGCATCTGACAAGAAGCATGCAAACAACAGGATACAGGTAAGACTGTAGCTAAACTTGCTTGCTTGTTGCCTGCATGTGTATGTTCAATACGTGTATTCAGTTCAATTCGTGTGGGATGGGTACGACATTATCCATGGTGCGAGAACTGATTACGAATTAATTGTACAAGTCCATGGAAAACATATTGGGGGGTATCTATTGCCCGCGTCGCTCTCGCTCACGTGAAAGTATCAATATATTCGTTAAGTCTAAACGTCAACTATTTCATGAAAAATGTCAGGTTGTCGTAAACCTAGATAGCACATTTTAAAAGTGACAGAAGACTTGAGAAGACAGACAGGCGCCGCCAATCGAAGAGGAGAGCAATAAATCAAAGTTACAGATAATTATGTAGAGAAGGTAACGTTTTTTGAGCTGAGCTGGAATCCGTGTATTCTGACAATCTGGCACTATTGGATTTTGTGTCGTTTTTATTAATGTTTTCTTTTATTTTCTAATGATATTCCGCGCTAATTAGTAGTAGCATAGTTTCATTAGCAATTCCATCAGTCCTTAATTTAAGAATGCAATACGGCATCAGGTACACAACGTTTCCAGTTGCCTTAACTATTGCTTATAGTACGAAGCAATACCCATTGCTATCAGACCTTTATCTCTCCAAGTTAATGGACTAATAAGTGGCTAAAGTCGGTTTACGGCATCGGCATCAGCTCACTGACTCTGACATTTTGGAATTTAATGAAAACGGATTATGAGGGTGTAGAGCAGACACTTTAAAAATTTGGAGGAATTGTAATTATGTAAAGAAGAAGTATATTAAATTAGTAGTTGACTAAATAAGTAAAAAATAGGACTGACTATGCTTTTGATTAGAAATACTCGGATTCAATAGCTTTGTCGAAGACGTTGAACTTTGATGCACATCAGATTTTACTACTCTTTAAGCCGGATCCACTCGCTGGCCAAGCAATGGAAACATTTTGTTTTCATCTTCCTTTAATTACTAAGGTAGAACGAGGCAAAGCTAAAATGTTTGCCTTATACTTATCCAACGTAACGAGCCTGATTTACAGTCAACAGTTACTCGAACTTCGCCTTTTTACCCGCCTATGTTTTTGTGAGTTTCATTATTTTACTCTCGAACTTGTCACAATTTGTTCTATCCGTAAATAGTCCTTTGGATGTCTCGCTTTTCTGATATTTTACCCGAATATTTAATAGCTCTCCTACAACCCGTCGCATTCAAGTTTGCCGGTTCGTGGAATGCACTTTGACGCTACCGCTTGAGTGGTTGAGTTTGCTTTTAAGTTTACCTTTCATCGAATTTTACTATGCTTAGGAGTAAGATATTGCTACCACGGATTTACTAAATGCAGCAATAATGTTTAAATATACATAAACGTTCATTGCGTTTGAATTTTTTCACCGTCTCTTTAAAATAATTCTCCAGCAAAATGGTGCCTACTCATTCCTAATTCTTACAATAATATCCTTGCTTCTACCTACACTAATTTCTGCCACTTACACGTCTCAAACCATCTCTATAAGGCATAAGCCCGCCTTTGAACTTCATTTTAATAAAATTACTGTATTTTATTTAAATTTTGTGAAGCAATGAAGTAAATCTATCAAATTGCTCTATCTGCCACCTATGTCCCAGTACCTGGTTTACCACACTAGTATAGGGGCTAGAATTTGTATACATGCGCTAATATCTAGTGACGTAGTACCAAGCTAAGTAAATATGGTAATCGTAGAAATATGTAAATGTTAAATTTGTTGTGATCATTGGGTTTGCCACGGGATATTCCTCTCAATAATGTAAGGGAGATTGTGCGCAGCAAGCATTAGGCCGATGATTTTATCGGCCTACTGATAATCATAATATTTCACGTTTGCAGTGCCATTACAAACGTTAATGAATAATATTATGGCGGTCCGAGAATGTCTAAAATGCGGTCGACTGCAACTTGTTACCGGCCTCCCTTTTAGTCCGTTTGAGCCAGACCCGTCATTATTGTGGAAGAGAGACGAGCAGACTCCGAGTGAACGTGATTCATAGCCGAGAGTTCCAATTAATTCGACGATCAGAGGCAACGTATAATCATACGGCTCCGCAGCCTGTATGGGCCCCCTTGCTAGAAGGGTTTTGCCGGAACGGCAAATCTGCCGTGATGCGCGAAAACCACCTATTGTGTACATGTAGGATTGCAAACGTGCAATGCCTGCATACTCGTACATAATATTTTTCTAACTGTATTCACCGGAGGGGGATGTAGTTTTACCGTAATGGCAAATATGGAGTGAATTGCAAAAATCGTGAATATGCTTAATGATATCTGGACCGGAACAGAAACTATCGGTCTTGTTGAATAACATTGATCTTTGTTATTTGATAAGGTTTTCTTCTAAAACAACATTGTTTTCAACAGAGTTTCAGGACGATCAGAAACACAGTATTGCGTCCGACAGACCAGCAGCATTAGACTATGCATGTATAGCATACGGTAATCTCTCCGTTCCGGCGAACGGACGACGGGAACTCCTACAGTGGAGTGGGTCCCTATCTCGTCACCCTCTCATTACTGCTCGCACATCGACTGCTCGAGGGTTTCTTAACTCGATTGCGGCCGGTTGGGAGGGACAATGGAATGATGTCGGACAGTGTTTGTGACGTGATGGTTGCAAGGGTGAATTTCCATCGTAATTTCTCTCACGGTGCTAATTTATTGAGCCTTTGTCCACATACTGGAAATAATCCTTATTTTGTTATGTTACGTTACAGAGTGTCAGAGAGATAGCTGACAACGAAAAATAAGCAATAACAAAAATGGATGCGTAAAACGGTTGTACTTATGGTCGTTAGTGGAGACCTCTGGCTCGACGTTAGGGTCAAACGTATATTGTTGAGTGCTTTGCCGGCGACCGCTCACTGAGAACCCATATATTGACCGCGTAGCATACTCTACAGTCGCAAATCTATTCGCTGGAAAAATACTGGCTCAGTTCTGACACTATTGTTAAGTCTACATATATAAGCGAAGTCACTGCGGCGTACTTTTATTTTTCAATTTCCACCTTCGAGACTCCGAGTGAGCAGCGGCGGGAAGCGCTGAAGCGGCGGCGTCGTCGGTAGGAGTACAAACGTTAATGGTTCCAGCAATTACTTACTCGTTGAATATTCACGGCCCAATGACAATATCTCGAAATGTCTGCGGAACTTTCAAGTTGAAGCCGGGATACCTATGCGTAGTCGATAATGTACATAACTCATTCATTTTGCTGCTTAGGATTGAAGCGGAGTCTCGGGGTATTTCCATGCTGGATAGCAAAGCTGACCCCCGTTTCAGGTACGAGGATCGCTTGGAATTATTTTTAATAATGAGGCTCCATAAACTATCTGATATGTTTTTTTGTCTTCTTTCTAAAATATCGAAAGTTAGTACATGCTCACATTATTAGTATAGTGCATTTAGGAAAATTTAATGTGGCGAGCCAAACATTTCAAGTACATTTTTTATTTTGTTACTCATTCGACGGAGACCATAAACATAAATTATTCGCGTCTAATTTTCCCATAGCAATCAAACCGGAGTCGTTGGACTCGTAAGGATTTACTCTAAAATTAAGTATACATCAAGTTAACCTCTCCGATGTACTGGAAAAAAGTTATCATCGTCCAAAGTTGAAATAACTCAGCCAAAAGTTTTTTCGCTCGGTTTCTTCGCGCGTAGCTCTTTTATAGTGAATCTGAAACCCCAATTGACAGTTTACTATTTAAACTAGACTCAATATACCTTCTTGAACGAATACAAATATTTCTGATAAGCGAAAATTATTATTAACGGTAGATATTTTCAGAAAAAAAAAGAAGTGGAAGAGGCAATTTGAGAAATGCGCCAATTCAAGGTTAAGTTCTCCGTCGAAGACCCTTTCAAATGATCAACAAAATAAAAAAAGGTTCTTGACATCTTTGGGTCAGTTATTAATATATATTTCTTTTTGAGTAAAGTTATTGCATTTTATTGCAATTTGGAAACGCCGAATTCGTTTCAGTTATTCTACTTGAATGCATAACTACGTGTCAAATATAGAATACTATAAATAGGATAGATTTATTCAGAATTTAGAACAGACACTGATGTTCACAACGAATGAGTTATGGTATCATAAACAATGACAAACACCATATTGTATAAATCCTTCTATGCGCTTAACGTTGTTTTGGCCATTTAACAATTTAACATTTAAATAATTACTACCAAAGCACAACTCATAACTATAACCGACCTTCCGCCGAATGCGTAGAGTACAATTTAATCCACCACAAGAAACGATAGCTTTACAAATTTTGAGTAACTGGAGAATAATTAGACGAATTCTAGGGAAAGCCTCTCGGATTACCTTCTTATCTCGAACTCTTTCAGACTCCTTTGTTGTCGAGGTTTTGTTTACTAAGTTGAATCTAGAATTTTTCTGTGGGCTTCGCTTCGCTAATTAGGTGGTAGTCATGGTGTTAGTAATTCAAAACTACGCTTTAAGATTTATTCACAAGGTGGTTTAAGGAACAAAAAACATAATATGTACAAAATTAAATTCATAACAATTGTATTTCATTTACACGTCTAAAATTATGCATAGAAAATCTTCAGATATCTAAACAAATCAGATAAATCAAGAACTTTGCTACGAAAAACCCATAAAAAGAGAAACGGTAGGAAAAGGAGACAGTAATTATCTGGAACGAGTACTGAAGGCTCCTGGTGGTGTAACGAAGCATTTCAAGTCACTGGCGTGTCCCGAATTCCTTCGGGAACCCCTATCATCTCCTAATAAATAAAGTAAAGTTTCTACGGGCGCCCGTGTAACGTACGTCAATATATGAATATCCTTATAACTCGAGAAGCACCTTATCGATTTACATACGGTTTCCACTGTTACATTTTGTCACTTCTCAAGATGGTTTAGGCTAATCAATACGATATGTCATCGGAGGCCTGAGCTGAGAAGAACAAAAACCGGCCAAATGCGAGTCGAACTCGCGCACCGAGGGTTCCGTATCGCCATGTCATGGTCCACACCACTCACGCTGTCTATGTATTTAAGTTAGTTAAAATGCTTCAACTCTTTTCGGTAGATGGCGCGCATATACTTTTTAGTTTCTTCTATGGGGACCCCCGTGAATTTTTCACTTTTTCTTATTTTTATTATTTGTTGTTATATCGGCCATCATAACACATATTCTGTGAAAATTTCAACGGGCTACCTATTACGGTTCAAGAGATACAGCCCTCGGACAGACATACGGACAGACAGACAGACGGACAGACAGACGGACAGACAGACGGCGTAGGCTTAGTAATAGGGTCCCGTACGACTGATACAGAACCCTAAAAAAAGTCACGCGAAGCGAAGCCACGGAAAAAAGCTAGTCATACGCAACGTGGCATACCTACCTAAGTACTAAGTTGTATGTATTGTGATATGAATTTGAATTTGTACGTAGTAAAAAGAAAGATGAAAACATAATAGGTATTTCCCCCCAATTACAGTCTCGGGTCGGTCAAGAGAGGCGTGAATAGGCAGTGCCTATTCTGGGTCTGATAGGTCTAGGTCTGATAGGTGCCTATTAGGCACCTATCAGACCGGCATGGAATTCACAACCCACTCATGTGACCAAATGTCCATGGGTGTCGATTTTGCAACTGGACCATAACACACTATTTTGTGTCCATTCATCCTGCCATAAGACACGCTGTATCGCGAAAAAAACTGGGTAAGCAGTGAGCATATTTGTTGTGTGTGCTGCAAGAACTTTGGTAAATTAGAGCACAACACTGATCACCACGTTTCGCAAAGTACTCGGATAAGATAACTATATAGTTCACATGTTTCCCCCTAGTACAGTATCAGATACTTGCGCATTAGACCGAATGTCCATTGGCGTTGTTAGGCACCTTATGGGTGGCTCGGAGCCACATGTCGCGCTTTCTATAAAAAAAACTATCAAGCAGCAAGTAAGGCACGAAGACTCAGTGGGAGGACCGTGCCAAGGTGAGCGATGGCTAACCTATCGCCCTATAGCGCGGCATCTTGTCCTTATTCCTTAGTCGCCTTTTATGACATGCACGAGGAGAGATGCACTGGGGCTATTCTTTTGAAAAACCGGCCCACACAGTATTACATTTCCGAACCCCGTACGGAAGCCTATTACTAAGCGTACGCCGTCTGTCTGTCTGTCTGTCTGTCTGTTCATCCGTCCGTCCGATGCCTGTATCTTTGGAACCGTAATAGGTAGCAGGTAATCCATATGACATTTTATTAATAACTTCAATAAATAAAGATAATCAAACAAATTAGCAGGTTGAAATTTTCACAGAATATTTGTTATTATGTTGGATATAACAATAAAAACAGAAAAATGCAAACAATTAAGGGGGTCCCAAAAAGTCCCTAAATAAATGGCTGGGTCTTTGAAATCGTAATAGGTGGCCGGATGAAATTTTCACAGAATATGTTTTAATATGGCGGACATCGTAACAAATATAAAAAAAAAACAAAAAAGTAAAAAATTAAGTCTCCATATAAGTATTATAATTTGCAGAAGAGCGCCATCTACAGAATTATCCAAACATTATATCAACAAACATATGAACGGTCACCGATAGATGGCATGATACGCGAGTGCAACTATAAAGTAACGTGGTGGTACGGAAAATTCGGTGCGAGAGTCTGACTCCCAATTACCTATTTGTTTTTATTATATTAAGGATTTCGATGCCCATGAGGCCAGTATACCTAGCAGTACGGTTGATTCCCTAGCTAAATTACAATAACACAATTTCAAATATTTTGCCAAGATTGGCGGTCTCTTGCGCGAATGAAGACGCAAATAAAAAGACATCGTTCGTTTTACTTCTTTCAAGAGAACATTAATTCAACAAGTATTAAGTTAAGTCACAAAATTATAAAAGTTTATTCCGCAAGAAGTTAAGTCACAAAATTATTAAATCATTCTGGGTGACTAACTTCACAAATAGCAAGAAATTGTCAAAATATGTTCGCACTCGGTCGGGACTTGGAAAAGAAAATGAAGAGAGCTCGAGTTTTACTAATTTCTGAAGAAATTCCTGTACAAATATTTCTGAAAAATCAGAAATATTTGTGCTTTCTGCATCCAATACTTAGAAGTTTTAACTTTTCACAAAATTCACACGTTTCTATAAAGACTCTTCCATTAGTGTATATAAAGACTTCATTTCATGTAATCGTGCGAGTATGTACTTTAATAAAATATAACGGGCATCTATTGAGTTAGGTATTATTACGGCCGATTTTTCAATCGTCTGTTAAAATGTATGAGAATAGTCACTATAACCGATCGGTTAAGGTTAACTGAGGCTTAAGTGAGAATTGATGAGATTGTTTTTTTTTATTAGCGTTTAAAAGTAAACAAAATTTCCTTTAAAAATAAAAATATATTCCGTTCTTTCCTTCCGAATTATTTGCTTGCAGCACAATATGGAACTATTTCCCGTTCTAACAAAATGGAAGATTTCATAACGAGCAAATTTATATATTCGCGCGCCATTTCTGAACAAAAAGGCTTAATTGAGGGTTCCGACTGCGGAAACATATTCGGTCAAATAAATAAAACAGATAAAAGGGCATTAAGTCGTCGAGCAAGTGAACAGATGTTATAAATGGTGTGCGTGGAAACGGAATTTGAAACAATATCTGTGTCACAATATTGTACACTTGAAATGCTTGAGATATAAGGTGTTTACACATGAAAATGTTTCAATAGAATGTATGACAACGACAGTTCTTTACATTTCACTTCTTTGTATGCGGCTCATTAACGCGGTGCTTTGCTTTTCTGAGACGATCGCGGAGGGTCGTTTGCTCTCGAGTCTCGGTTGAACCATGAATGTAAGTACTTAGAAGCGGCATCAACTTCTCAAAGCGTAAAAATAAAAGTGCACAAAGACGGAATCACACGTATACAGTGATGCGCTTCAAGTAGTTATTATGTACGTCAAATTAGCAACTTTTGCCAAAAAAACTAATGCGAAATTAGAAAGGTTTTTAGGTTTCCGTACGGTACGGAAACCTATTACTAAGCCTACGCCGCCGTCTGCTGTCTGTCTGTCTCTGTCTGTCCGTCCGTCCGTCCGATGGTGTCTTTGGAACCGTAATAGGTAGCAGGTTGAAATTTTCACAGAATATTTGTTATTATGTTGGATATAACAATAAAAACAGAAAAAGGCAAACAATTAAGGGGGTCCCAGACAAATCCCTTAATTGTCATAAAACCGCCATCTACCGAATTATCTAAACATTTTAACAGCAAAAGCATTAATTTTCACCGATAGATGGCATGATACTGAGTAATACGTAGTGGTACTCAAACCTCGGTGCGGGGAGTACGACTCGCACTTGGCCGGTTTTCTACATCGTTTTGCCTAAAATTGGAGATTAAAATTTAGTTTTTCCAATTTCGTAAACATTTTTGCGAAAATTTTGTTCAGTTTGACATAGAGAATCACTCTCTGAAGCGCTGGAGGTATTTACAGAAACACCCTCATTTATATCTCGCTCGCACTTAGTTAATTGCGTATCTTCTATCCGCTGCAAATGTAGTGCATGCGGAACAAATGATGTAACAAATTTAAGTTGATGACAAGGTAGGCATGTTGTTTCTCGGTATTTATTTCCATGGGTTGAAATTGCAACGAGGAATAGCGGCTGTTCCTATGATACGAGCATGAAATATGTATGTATGCGTTCTTTATATGAATTTACTAACATCGCTCCGCATCGAATTGCTTCGCCTTTATATCTAGACTATTCGAAAGTTGAATTGCTCAAACTTCAATATATAAAATGTGTAGATAGCATAGTTTTAGAATCGATCAGCGAGGTGGGCCTGCAAGACTATTGGAGTATTTTAGTCTCTGCTCAGCATGTAGGTTCCTCGAACAGATAGTGGGATTGTTTATTTCTTCGCCGTCAACTTAATTGACCAATTACTCTTATTTTTTTACCAAGAGAGCACAAATTTATTTTATCTGTTACTACCCAGCGAAGGAAGACACGGTATGGAAACCTGAGCGGTAATGAATACAAATGGAATAAAATATTGCACTCTGCAATAAGTCCGCCTTCTGCACGGCATACAAGTGTAATAAAATATAAGTTTAACCACTCGTTCGGCCCACACCTCCTCGTTTTCGGAATAGATTTCTTCGAGCTAGAACACCAGTCAACTATTTAGTTACATATCTAGGTTTTTTGTTTTTTTATAGAAAGCGCGACATGTGGCACCGTTTCACTTACGAGTAGGTGGCTTACGATGCCCATGGACATTCTGTGATGTACGGGGTTTGCGAATGCCATGCCGGCCTGACAGGAGCCTTTTCACGCCCCTTTTGAAAAACCCCAGGCTTTACTTGGGAGGAAATATATGAGCAGGGAGTGCGTTCCACATTTTCCAGTTATATATTCCATACAGTTCTACAGAACCAGTTTGTGCGCATCCTCGGTAGGTCGATTTTATAGGGGTGCATCCCCTGCCCAGGTTTTCGACCTGATTGACAAACCTACATATAGACTACGTCATTCCAGTAACCACAAAACTTAATCCTTAGTTCGCCATGCGTTGCGTTATTCAATATCTACGAAGGTTTTTGAAAATCGTCTTTAACGCGACCAAAGAGCTAGGTCGCGAGCTTAAGCTAGTAAATAAACATTTTGTAAATGTTCCATTTCTCTGTTCTTATAACGTGCAGAGAAAAAAATCTCTTATTATTTTGTAGTTACAGGCAAAGTCTCAAGACCGTTTGCTCCAGAAATAGAACAGTTTCGGTCTAACGGGACGGGTGGGACAGTTCGCTGACAGTTTTATGCCATTCCAGAATCTGAGAGCATGTGACTGGAATTTGGCGAGCAGTCCACGACATTGCGGTTGTTACAACGCATATGTAGGCGTTCCGTTAGATTAGTATGAGTTTTGTCTCTGTTATTTTGTAGATGAAACTAGAAATATCAATTTTTTACGGAAATTAAGACTCAAAGGGTGTCTAGAATGAACCTTTTTATAGGTGGTGCCACACGTGCGACACTGAACTGCAGCGGAACAGCGCGACGCGGCACGTGTTTTCCTTGCAAGAAATTTTATGAAGCAAACCGCGCTATCCGCGGCAGCAGCGCGCGGGGCCGCCCCGCCGCCGCCGCAAGCGATTAGTATAACAACTAAGATTCTTTCTGAGAGCAAGAAACCTGCATCCGTGTTTGTCCTGAATTTGCTGTTCATGTAAAATATTTGTGGAGCAATGAAGCGTGCTATAGCTATAACTCTTTTTGAAATTATAACTGTGAGTCACACTGTCGATTTATAATACCTAATTATGAAAGAAAATTTAAGAAATGTTTGAGCCACTATACCGTCTTTTGTCTCGTCCGCACAATTTGAACATTTTACTGAAGCTGAAATTTGTTTCACCGAAACGAATGAGGTTAAATTAAGGAACCTAAGTATTCCACAGCTCAATTAATCCCTACTTAGCTGATGTTGCGCAATTGATTTTGTGCTATTAAAACGAACCGCAAAATTTCGCAAATTAATACACAAAGGAGCTGAAGGCCACTTACATAATATATGAATAATGAGAGGGCTTCCTATCAACTGCTGACGTCAATCCGGGTGGAGCTACATAAATTACCAAACCAGCCGCTAACTTTTTGACAAACTCTCATACTTCGCGAATATAAACATGAAAAATATTTTCTTGAGCAATGAAAATATCAAGCGCTGTGAGACATCCGTGCGGAAAAAACTCGGCCCGCGGCCTTGCTGGCAGATATTAATTGTCGGGAATATGTAAGTGACGCAGACTATTTTCGAAGAAATCTTTTAATAGTAAAGAAGAAAAAGAAGCATTGTCGAAAAAATTGTTGACTGTCGAATTCAACAAGTCGACATTGCGAGACGCGACCTAGTCCAATGTTTGGTCTGACGGCTCATTGTGAATGAATTGACAGTTCATTGACGAATATCAGATCACCTGATCTCACTCCCTCACTGAACCAATATACAAAAGTTTTGAACAGTTAACGAGTTTCGGGGCGAGTATATTTAAACAGTGGGTCCTTTAATCTTATTTGGGGTTTATCAAAATTGTTTTAATATATTATACTGAGTTATTTTGAAAATAATGAAGTTTGGATATACATTAAATTACATTAAGAAATTCTCCAGTTCTATGTTAGAATCTCCATATCACTTAATGATCATTAGTTTAAGAGCCGCATACTAAAACAATCTCTCGTGTAGGTGTTTGTCTAGCCATATGTCGCGGTCTCTAACACTCAAAACTAATAAACATTAGATTTGTGTACTTATTTACTTATGTACTTATTTAGTGTAAAAGAAGTGTGTCATTAACATATTTTACAACGTTAAAAAATTTTTAATAAAAAGGTTTTTCCGAAAGCACTTACCCACATTATTTATCTAATTAAAAAGTGTCCGTTTTCGTTGCGGCCAAATCCGGAATTTATTTGTGCGAGATGCATGATACGGCACGAACGGTTACCGCAGTCGCATCCAGTATGGCGGCTCTTCTTTTGTTCATATAATTGCTGCAGAAAGCGAAGCAATAACCAACCCCGAGGCTCACGCCACTCCCACCCCGCCCCGCCCCTGCAGAAAATGCTGGGGCGCAAGTAACAAGGAAAATATTAAACAGAGAGTGGCGATATACTCTAAACTTTGACGGAACTTAGTGTTTATATTAAAACAGATTTAGCTTGGGGAAGGTTGTATCCTCTTTGCCTGTTGGCTTCCTTAGACTCTATTTACGATGCGCTATCCGCCAAATTGGTTATCCCAAGCTCGCGGATGGATATACAGATTGGTAGACATTATAAATATCAACCGTGTGGGGCCGGTACCTTAAAAGAATAGCCCCGCTGCATCTCTCCCCGTGTATGTCGTAAAAGGCGACTAAGGGATATGACTCCCTTCTTATATTACTAGGTGGTAGGGTTTAACCCGCCCGGGTTGGTACCACCGCACTGAATGAAAGGTCGGTCGAAACGGCTATGTAAATAGTTTGTGTTTTCCGTCCAGTTCAGTGTAGCCGGCACGACCGAAGGGAAGCACTGACGTGGCACCAAGTTCACCCGGTGTTATGGGCTGACATAACGGATGTTGTAGGTGATGTAGCCAACCGTGTCAGATTCCATAAAAAAAAAAAAAAAAAATCAAACATAAGCGAAAGCTACCTATCCAAAACTATTATAAATCTATTAAAATAATGATGTACCTACCAGCAAAACTGTTTAATTTCAATGTAATGGATGACATGGACGGACTTTCTAAGAAATTCATTTGCTAATTCTCACAAGCTAGGTACTAGGTATACATAGTTCTGAAGAAAAAAATCTATAAAAAAAACTCAAGTTAAATTTAAAGTAAACGTTTTTTTACCAAATTCTAATACTTAGGCTCAAATTGTCTACCTTTCTTAGGCCCACTTGCACCAACACGAATTTAACTATAAACCAGTTTAACTCGTTAAGCTAGCACCCGTTGTATGTGGGAACCGCGTTTAAACCGCGTTTAAATCCATAACTCGCTACTTAACTCTAAACTCGTGTTGGTGCAAGTGGGCATTAATACCATATTTATAGCAAATGAATGTACCAAAAAGTCAATGGATTACACTAGAGGAAGGTACGGTTACACAAAATATCGAACGAAAAATAGTTAACTCGTGAGTTTGACAAGATTTCACAGGAGTACCTACTAAGGCCGACTTGCACCAACACGAGTTTAATATATAAACCAGTTTAACTCGTTAAACTAGCACCCGTTGTATGTGTGAACCGCGTTTAAATCCATAACTCGCTACTTAACTTTAAACTCGTGTTGGTGCAAGACGCGCTAAGAGCTGACGGCACATATTGTTTTTTGTAGGCGCAAAGTAAAAATATACGAAGGAAAGAAGTAGGGAGATAATAATAATGAGATAAACGTGATTTTTATCCCCGACAGGTCAGGTGCGCAGCTCACCGCAATAAGAGGTTCACAAGGAAACAATATATCGCCCAAATCCACCTTTATAGGCTTTTCTGAAGAAAGAAATACAAATTCGAGAACATTGTTTTCGGGAAAAAATTTTATAAAAACCTTCACACAGTGTTTGAGAAGGTCAAAGCGAGCTACTGTTTTGTTTTTTTTTTTCCTAGAAATTATTTTTAAAATATTTCGAATCGAACTCCTAAAAGAAAGCCTTATATTTGTATTTTTCTTCGCGGGAAAATACTTGATTTGGAAAAAACCGATGTGTAGACTAGACAGACTAAACAGGTACGCTACAGGAGACAGCCGAACTTCGTTACCTATCGAATTGTTGTCCTGTATTATTTGATGAATGTTCCAATATTGTAGTTCTTCGTAACAAAACGATATAAATCTGCCGACGACGCGTCGCGACGGCAGCGTCGCGTCGCTAGTCGCGAGCTCGTAAACAACGCCAATTTTCATTAGGAGCCTAAGCTCGCCATCCTTCTAGTGCACACCTACTCGACAGTGAGATATATCTTAGGAAGAAACGCGCCAAGTAAAATGTGTCGTCTTCGTCAAGGATGACTTTACCTTGGAAACTATTTATTAAGGTAGTATAATTGTAGAACATTCAATGTGCAACATAAAATATTCTTTACGTACTTCTAAAATAAATAAAGTCTAGGTCTTTTCGTACTCAAAGTATTAACAAAATCTAGTTTTCATTTCATTTCATACTTGAAATGACGCTTAATGTTGCCAGTTTTTACAAGCCTGCGTGTATTTTCCAAACCATAAGTGAAAAATCGGGTAAAGATATATAGTTTTCCGTTATTATTTTCCATGTCCCCGCACCGCCTCGACGCGGCAGCCAGAACGCGTAACGACACACTCTATTCCTCAATAAACACATATGTAGAAAGAACTGTTTGTATCGAACCTGACATGAATGCCCATTATTTGCTAAACCCGTGATGTCAGCCACAGCGCACCACGCTCCTGTCGGACCTATGGATCATGTAACTGTACCAAAGTAAGGAAAAGAAAACATAGTTTTAATTAAACCCAGTCAAGAGCAGTCGTTTATCAAAATGCTTAATTAAAAATCAAACTGATATATTTACATACGTCTCTACAATCACCTACTCACACGTTTGCAAATGATTGTCAATCGTTTGTTCCTTGACTTTCACATCCGTTCCCAGCTTTATGGATTTGTAGTGAAGTTAAACTGGCGTAGAACGGCAAACTTTACTAAATACCAGAGAACGTTCCCAAATCGCAGGCAGTAACAATTTATCGAGCTCCGTGTGTAATGAGAGTTTTATTATTTTCAGGCGCTAAATCGAGAAAGTCTGACGGCAAGATTATTACTACAGACTTTGGCGTTCATTAAAATAGCACCATTTGCAACTTGGACTCCTGCCTACTACTGTTTGTAAACTACTGTTTCATTTCACAGCTGATAGATATCTATAACATTATATGATTTGCAAAATATCTTTATTAGCTTGCTATCAAAGAATTCAAGATAATAGTATGGCTAAATGTGGAATGTGTCTAAAATAGTAAAACTGATTTAGTTTGATAACTTTTTTTTATTAAACCGACATACTTGAGTAGTTTTTTACAATTCTACCGCGGGAGTGTGCTTATCGGGTATCTAGGTAATTTATTCACAGATCCTGCCCATTAATTCCTCCCAAGTTTTACCTGTGGCCTACTTAGAGAGGTGTGAGTAGTGTTTTGTCTGCGAGCATCGTTATCTATCTATGAATAGGCGAGATGTTGTTACATTTCGCGCTTTCTATAAAACTATTTTAATATATAGGTTTCCATGCCCCGTACGAAAGCCTATTACTAAGCCTACAACGCCTGTCTGTCCGTCTGTCTGTCCGTCTGTCCGTCCGTCCGATGGCTGTATCTTTGGAACCGTAATAGCCGGTTGAAATTTTCACAGAATATTTTGACGGATAACAGCAAACAATTAAAAAAGTGAAATATTAAGAAACGTGTTTATAACCTTTTTTTTGTGGTGCGGAAATATCTCATTTGGTCGTTTTTTTTTTTTTGTGAAAACAAGCATATTGTGCTTGTTGACACATGTTTATATGTGTGACTCTATAGACTGACAGTGCCAAAATGATATACATTTAAGTTTATTGTACATAGTCTCTTAATTTTTGCATACACACTTCTATTTATATTTCCCTCAATTTCATATGATTCATGAACCATTATATTGATTGTTATAAGTAGCTATTAATTTTCGAAACAGATCTTGCGCTGTCTATCTACGCCAAAGGGTTGAGAGGAGGATTATGTGTTCCCATGATATTTCCCTCATTCGTAGGTAATTATAGCCCTCACTCACACGTCCGGCCTGTCTTCCTTCGCTCTCTGGCCCGTCCCTAAATCCCTTGATTAATGTACCTTTGTTGAGGTGGTTTAGCCACGTTTTGCTTATTTTCCTGAAGTATGTACCGGCAGTCTTCAAAGAAACATTCACTGAATTCCCAAGTGCTGTACATTTTTTTAAATGTGCCCTTAGTTCTGGAAAGGCAAAAGTCATGTTAGTTATGAAACCGAATATTTTTTTTACAATGTTTAAAATTTGTATATTATTTCTATATTTAAAAGAGTAAATTTTTGTAACAGCTGCGTTATGTCAATACTGCAGTCATGTTAAAATGAAATATACAGATATTGATTTTTTTTTTTTTTTTTATTAGTATTGCATTGTACTACTGCAGTACCTACTTTGCATAAATAAGCTCCATGTAAATATATCTACGTGTGTATAAGAAACACGTCTTACAAATAACTAAGTAATGCTAAAATCTAACTTACCTAAAAACTATTTATTCAGGAACTGTGAAACGTGGTAGATAAGGACGCACAGGTGTAGCTTAAATTTATCACATGAGTGTACCTCGTACGTGGGTCTAATCAACGATGTACATACCTACTCGTATGTAACATAGACCCTCCTGAAAGGTCAGACGGATATATGAGGGTTGCCTGCACATAATGGCAAGGACGATTTGTAAGCCTAATTAGAGAAAATATTTATTTATAACCAGTTTTTCCCGAGGCTTCTCATATAGCTATTAGTTTATTCGCTTATAACGAAGTGTGTAAAATTTCAGATTACCAAGTGATATAGATAGCGCAAATAAGCGAGCATTGAATGGACGCAAATTGTCATTCTAATACCTTTTTTCCTTTATTTTCAGGTAAGAGGTCTTGATTCGAGAATAAATCAATGTTTACGGTGAGAAAATTTGACTATTTCTGAGTACTGAAATATTAGTATTTATTTAATAAATGTATGTCCACAGACTTTGCATAAATCTTATTAACGCAATAATAAAGTTAAGGATTTATTTGATATAAAATGAATACAAAATTAAAAATGTATAATTTTCTACCTCTCACCTTGGCACGGTACTTACACCGAGTCATGCAGCACTTGCCTTCGTGCCTTACTTGCTGCTTGATCGATTGAATCTTGTTCGAATACTTTGCGAAACGTGGTGGTCGGTGTTGCGCTGTAGTTTACCAGAGTTTTTGCAGCACAACACCGATTACTCTGCTTACCCCGATTGTCGGGATTCAGCGTGTGTGATGTATATAATTTTTCAATTACATTTTTAAAACTATCCCAACATATTATTAATTCAACGTCTGCCGCCTGTACGTATGTATGTTCGTTATAATTCAAGAAGAGCTCACTTTATTTACTTGCTATTTTTATTACGTATGTAATACGAAATATCTCCGCAATCATCATGTCATCATGTGAACGCAGTCGGAAAAAATCTACCAATTCGATTAGCTTTCATGTATAACTACTTAACCGATTTAATATAGAGTTTTCCTAGACTGTTCCCGCCAGCGGAGCCACGGGCACAACTAGTAAAACTATAAATTTAAAGATAATACTTTCACCACAACAACTAAGCGCACGCCATCTAGCGGCATTTCCTAAAAATATCATTCGTAGTTTTCCGCACTTGAAACACTGGGTTCCGTTTTCCACCGCTAGGCGGCAGTATTGACTATACTCTATGAAGTTTCTTATCAGTTGAGACAGTATGGGTTTTCACCACTAGATGTCGCGCTTTTTCAGCACCTATTTATATGAAACTTATGAAAGTATATTATGCTCGTCTTTATTTTGGCGTAAATCGTAGAGATGGCAGCACTTTATTAAAATATTATTTTAGTAATATAGTTTAAGGTTGATTTTATAAATTTCGAATTATAATATATAATATATAGGTTAAGGATTACCTTGGAAAATATGTTGTTGTTTGTTATTGTATCTAACATTAAGTTTGCTTATAATAAAACATTACAATTTTAGTAAAATACAAGTGTGCTTTTAGTACATACTCGTACAACACCTCCTAATATGTTTACATTTATAATGCATTTCCAATTACAATTAATAGAATTGTTCTAGAAAATTAACCAAAAAAAAAAGTTTACTTGTAACAAATATATGAAATAAAGTAGTTCGGGAAGAGTTAACGTCGCCATAATATAAGAAACATATTATGTTTCTTAGGTTATTCTATCTACGGTTTTGTATGACCATCATGACAGCTGTATTTGTGTTTCTCGAACTATTTATGCATACTCTTCAAAGTTATAGTGCTATAATTCCTTCTCTAAGAATTTTTCAATCGCGAATTACTTTTTAAAATTATGGTGCTTGTGCATGACGGTTTGGATAAAATGTGAAATGACTTTCATCCTTTATGAGGTTTCAATGTTCTGTTTTCGCTTAGATCGACGATTCAACAAAGTATATATTGGTATAAATGCAATAAATGTTTATCCCAGAGACCGTTCGCAGCTGTGTCGACGAATGGCCGATTACACAACTTCCGGTTATGTCTCGGCTAACAGTGATTTTTATTTTGTAATATTTGGAAAACAATCATCGTAAAAGGAATAGGTACTTACAATAATTTCACAAAGACCAATAAAGTTTTCTACTTATAGCTATGCGTATTAAGTGCGTGCATATACATAATTAATAAATACAAAACATTTATTCACAGAAACAAAACAATAATATTAAATTAATAAAAATCTAACTAGACCTGTTATATTAAACTAACAAACTAAACTAACTTAAAAAAAACATTAAAACTAAACCTAAAAAAATAAATCACTAATAAAAAGTATATACTTAATATCTATAAAATAATATCTATCTATTAAAGCGACATTTCTCATGCAGTTGGCAGGAGTTAACCGGCAACTACATGTTAGCCAAATGTGGTGAAATATTTACCACTATATTCAATCGTATCAAATAAATAGACATAATATTTTCCAGCACTTCACTCAGTTGTGTTGAAATGTATAGTAAGAAATGTAGGCGATGTTGTGTGGGCACCCCGCCCCGCAAAGAAGGCCCTCTCATTAGCGAAGGTTGCGGTGCGGTGCAGCGAGTGCATTACGCTGATAGCAGGGGAACGAGGGGCGAGGGGAGGTGTGTCGCGCGCGTCGCGCGACCAAGCGTAAAACACTGCGCGCTAACGATTAATTTCAAGTATGCTCTTGTTTGCTATACGACACTAAAGTGTAAAACGTATTGAATTATTTACTTAAGATAGATATAATTAATGCAAAAACAGTATAGGAAAAGAACATTAGAGTAAATATCAAACTACATTACTAAGTTTAAAAAAAACATTGCACCGACTTCAAAAAAACAACTAGAACTTCAAAGTGTTAAATAATATTTTGATTCATATTAGGCTTGAGTTGAAGGCGGTACAAAAGCACACCTGAAAATTGATAGATGACTCCTTTTGTGCTTTTGTACCGCCTTCAACTCAATGGTCCGAACATGAATCAAAACATTATTTAACACTTAAGTTTTAGTTGTTTCTAGATCTAGTTGTTTGAAGTCGGTGCAATGATTTTAAAACAGTAAAGTCTGTTAATAAATTTAATCTGTCCTCCTTTGGGACTGTTGTCGTTGCCCCAAGGACCGAAGTAGCGTTCCCCCGTTGAATGGTCAGGCTTATGTTTTGGGTGAGGAACGCTATATGACAAAGACGATCCCCGGACGTCTCCATAAGCAGGTTGGTCCAACTGCCAGTTCTTTAGCGTCTGTTCAAATGTATCTACATACTGTAGGTATACAGATGATCAACAGAAAGTTACAACACAATTTAAAAGTAAAACAACGCTTTAAAATACGAAGTGTGCAAAGACGAACGCACATTAGTGATTTCTTCAGTCAACTTTTTGTGTAACGCAGGAAAAATGGAAAAGAAAGAAGAATAGTTCAAGTGAAAGAAGGCAGTAAAACATGATTTATAAATATATTGGCTGAGCCCAGTCAGTCGATGCGTACGATACTAATATACCTAGGTATACTTAATTTCGGTGCTACGAACAGCGCGTGCGTATTGCATCGTCATACGTCTACAAGTGCACACTTGAAATTGTCTCCATGTTGCGCTATGTATACAGAGAGGATATGTAGAGCATTGTATACGTTTGTACCGGTTGCGATTTTTTGCGGTTTTTTTAAAGCTTGGTGATGAAAAGGTTGCGCAACGGTTTAATTTACGGCACGTTCAACTTTTAGACCGAATGGGAAAATTATTTCATTGTTTCCCATCTGTTTGCCGCGGTCACATTTAAAAACGGCTGGTTCGACATATAACTTCACATATAAATAGCTCTTATTATTTTGGTAAATTGCACATGTCTTTCACTTTCAGATAATAAGTATTTGAAATTTTTAGAGCACATGCTCGATTTAATCTAAGAAAAATTTAGGTGCTCTGCGATTAGGGCGATCCTTCTATTCGTTAGTATTCTATCATCCATTCTGTCGCTGTTCAACACTGATTTAAAATTGAAAAGTCAAAGTAAGAATTTTAATGTGCGTTCCAAACCCAACATATAGGTCGCTGAACGCGTATTTTCTCATATTCTCCAAAATGTGCCATGAAAAGTGTTTGTACCGTGTGGGGCCGGTACTTTAAAAGAATAGCCCCACTGCATCTCTTCCCGTGTATGTCGTAAAAGGCGACTAAGGGATATGACTCCCTTCATATATTACTAGGTGGTAGGGTTGAACCCGCCCGGTTTGGTACCACGGCACTGAATGAAAGGTCGGTCGAAACGGCTATGTAAATAGTTTGTGTTTTCCGTCCAGTTCAGTGTAGCCGGCACGACCGAAGGGAGGCACTGACGTGGCACCAAGTTCACCCGGTGTTATGGGCTGACATCACGGATGTTGTAGGTGATGTAGCCAACCGAGTCAGGTTCCATAAAAAAAAAAAAATGCCGCCGGCAATTGGTAATGTGTTGTCCCGCCCTTATTCATAGGTCCCGCGTACATCAGACGATATTATCAGGCCCTCGAGAGTAGGACATCCGGCTGACGGCGCGGACAATGTGTCGACATCTTCCTAGTCACTGCGCCTCACCGCACATTCCGTCGCCATTTCTGTTTACAACCTCTCTTACACGTTCACGCCTTTGATTTGCCGGTTTGAGCCAGAATTCCAGGTCCGAATCCTGGTCGGGACGTATTCTTTTCTCTTCATTTTCGGCTTTTGCATTTATCTGAAGAAAAATATAACAAGCGAGTACATGCTTGGTACTAACATATAAAAAAATACATAAGACTTTTATATGTTTGAGGGTCGCATGAGGGGTAAATGTAAGTGTAAATGTATGTAAGTAGCAAAATACTTCAGTGTTGGAATGAGAAATAAAATATAAGGAGCATAAATTATAATTTACACCTAGTACCATAGACGTATAAAGTATTATTTCTCTATGCCTAGTACATATAAGTAAGAATTCATATAAATTCGAGAATATATAATATATAGGTAATATCGAAATATATACATACACTTACTTTGTCCATTCAGGCTTAAAAAATTACAAAGAAAACTGTGAAATAAAAAACTATTTAAAAATATATAAAAACCGCCTTCCAAAATGTATGAAATAAAAAAATCGAACCCTAGAGTTGAAGGCGGTCAGTTATTTTTGCTTGCTTTAGCACCACCGCCTTCAACTCTAGGGTTAGATTTTTTTTATTTCATACATTTTTGAAGGCGGTTTTTATATTTTTTTAAATAGTTTTTTATTTCACAGTTTTTTTTTTTTTGAATTTTTTGCTATTAGTGTACTCGGCGGAATCGCTCGGCCTTCGGCCTCGCGATTCCGCCTGGCTTTCCAATCCGATCTTGACCAAATTGAAATGGGACCACACGGGAAGCACCAGCTTTCAAATAAAAAAAAATTCAAAATCGGTTCACCCATTCGAAAGTTCTGAGGTAACAAACATAAAAAAAAAATTAAAAAAAATACAGTCGAATTGAGGACCTCCTCCTTTTTTTGAAGTCGGTTCAAAATAATACGCTTTGTTTAACGCGAACGGGCTGCGCACATTAAAAAAAACTTAAACAAATGTACGTACACTCCATTTAATTTTACATTATAATTTCCAAGTATACGGACGTATAGCGTTTCGTATATGTTATAATAACCTTGCGTCCGTAATGAAATCGCATAAATCTGTTGGTTGTCACATTGTAGAGTAAAGCGCGGCGCGGGCGGCGGACGGCGCGTGGGTCGGGTCGGGTGGGCATATGTGACGTCACAGGAGGTGGCGCGGGGAGCGGCACGGCATAAACGTAGTAATGGTTTTGTGCCAGCACGCTTTGAAGCAACACGCTGCTGAGTACAGACGGAGTCACACAGGAGATGGTTTAACAACTTTAACAAAATTGAAGGGGCAGCCCAGTGGTAATGCGCCGGCCTCTCGTGCGAGCGAGAGGTACGGGGTTCGAATCTCAGGCGCATCATCATCGAGTAATGCACTCACACTTCGTTACTCCGGTGAAGGAAAAAACATGGACGATGGCGCCACTGAGGAGTGATGTCTGCGGCATCGCGGCAGCGGATCGGCATCCTATTGCTCCTGGGATTTTGTGTTGGGTTGATTTGCGTTGCGGGTGGCTATGTTCGTAAATTATCTTCAGTTCTCTAGGTTTAGAGCGCGGCGGAGCGGCGGTGGAATTCTTCCTTTTTCAGCGGTGAGGTGAAAACAACTGTTCACAGCAAGAATCCTTCTAGCGAGGCCTCCTTCGGTTTCGCAGAAAAGTTTTATAGACAGAACAGAACACTTTATAGATAGATAGGACATTATGTCATTCCAAAACACTCACTAATGCGTGCTACGCGACTCGGCTCTGCGGATTTTTAGATTTTTATATTATACATCATTCATTAATCATTATACTTACACATTTTCTTAGTGAAATTATTTTTAGTGTATAAATGTATTTGAGAAATATATGTTCTTATGGAATATTATGTAACAGCAACCTAACTAGCCTACGCGCTCAGGGTCGAGAGTGTGATGTAGGGTGTGACCCGCCCGGTAGGTGTCGCCGCGCTCGCGTTCAATAAACGTTCCAAGTGGAATACCAAAATTAATTGGAAAATTCGAGTGAATTGAAATACATTATGTCGAGGAAATATAAAACACTTTTGTGAAGTATGTACAGCGCCTGATTTTTAGAAATTAATCATACGCGGTAATGAATGCGAGAAAAACAAAGAAATAATAATAATTATAATTAGAAAAATTAATTGTAAAATTAGCAATCCATATTTTGCCTTGCACGAATTTGTGATTGCGCTCAATTGTAAAAATGCCATAAGCATTAGCTATTTACCTAGTATTTAAGTGCTATAAACGTTTTTTGATTTGATTTGATTGATTATTTTGGTCTCAATTTTTTTTTCATAATAAAATATTATTTTGTAAATATTTTGATAATAAATTCAATTTCAGAAAACGTTGCTCTCTGTTTTTCTTTGTTATTTCATCCCAAGAAAGATCATAATCATTCATCTAAAAAGGTTCATAACAATTTATAACGTCATCCTTCATTCTACCAAGCGGAGCGACGTCACGCCGATGCCTCCTTATTTATCTCAATAGGTTTCTAATACTACGCGCTCTCGATAGACATCAAGCGGAGGGAGATAATAAATTATTGGTAGGCTTCTCCGCTCGAGGCCCAAATGAAGATTTAAGACATGGTTTAAGCACGTCAGTACTGCGGAATAGGCGTATCGTAGATTTTTATGAGTATTCATTTGCGGATAATGTGAGTACTGGAACCGTTATCTTAAATGCTAGTCTAAAATTAAATTTTAGGATTCAATCATGGAAAGTACTTTCAATGGGAAATCACGGGTATAGAGCAATAACAGAAAACAATTATTTACAAGGAGACCGTATATGAACACAAGTATTTTACACCTATTAGATTTTACAAATTATATTACTACCGTCGAGTTAGTACTATGAAGAATCAATGAGTACGAAATGTCAGAACTATGTATAAACTCAGACCAACTTTTAAATAAAATGTAAATTGTAAATAAAAATATAAATAAATAAAATTTAAATTGCGTAGGTCTGATTGGTTGATCGGAAAGATATTTAACCTCACTAAAAGATTATTTTCTTTCGGTACACTGAAAGAACTATTTTTTTATTTTTTCGTATTTTTTATTTGCAAATGAAAGTCTTCTCTGTACTAACCACTATAAATAATTTAAAGCTAATAGATAATAATGCCTCTCTTCTATCTAACTAAGCCTTCGAATGTGTTTACATTATTTGGGATCTAAAAACCTTTTTCTTCACTGACCAAAACATTTAGGGCTACATTTTGGGTACGTAGGTACTCGTACTTAGTTTCGCCGATTTTACCGAGTTAAAAAATGCAAAAGAAAAAATGTATAAACCAATTCTAGTGAAATGTTTATCCGGTTCTGTCTGCTTCGCAAGGCAGTCGCACGCAGCGGCGCACTAAGTGCGCTCTATCATCCTACTGGTGAATAAACACAAATATGATTTCAAAAAGTTTAGAAACAGATTCTACTAAAAATGTTTATCCAAACTTTTAGGCCGTTTACTTTATAATGTTCGTTTTCCACAGCAATATAGGTGAAATGTCGTAGAACAGAAAGTGTAGCTCGTTAGTGCACGCACTGCTCGTAAGTTCAAGTTCAGCTAGCGCATCCTACTTTTGACTGCCGCCACCGCCCCGCCCCTCCCCGCCGCGCGCCGTGCCAGCGAGCGAGGAAACTATAAGTTCGTAAAATATAGCTTGATACGCGTGACAGATGTCATCGAGAACACCTCGCATGAAGTTCCGTATTTTTTTACAGTAAAATGCACGCAATACAACGTCATACTTTGTTGAAATGTCACTCTGACATCTGTCACGCATACAAAGAAATGTCACTCTGACATCTGTCACGCGTATCAAGCTATACTTTACGAACTTAGCACACCCGCCTTCTGCACTACAGACAAGTACTATGTACATGTGGCCGAGTGGTCTGGGCGGCGGCTTCTCTTGCGAGAGGTCCGAGGTTCGGATCCGGTCGGCGTGTACCAATGAGTTTTTTTCTGACGGAAAAAATTACGTGCATCAACTACACCTGCTGCTTCACCATTCGGAACCGGTGTAAAACTGTAGGTCCCTTCCCCTGTCCAATAAAAGGTTGTAGGCGTGGTGGTAGGCTCAAATTGTAGCTAACTGGTTTGGTTCCACCGTACTGTATGTAAGATGGCCGCATATCAGCCTGGGCTGTGTTCTCCTCTAGTCCGGTATAGCCAACAATCCAAAGGGAAGCATGTGCTTTGGCCCTTCTGACTTAGCCAACCATACCGGATTTCATAAACATCTATGATACGACCAAAGGAAGCACACACTTGACACCCACTGGTAGAATTCCGACTGGAGCGTAGTGTCGGCTTTAAAACTCAAACTCAACATTTCATTTATTATTTTCACACTTTTACACAACAACAGATTGTCCCTATTTCATACATAACAGACTTTGCAATAATTTAATTTGCCTAACCGGCTGTATCATGATGAGAGACGGTGGTAGCAGGTTTAGCAGGTGGTAGAGCGACCATGTCAGATTCCATATAGAAAACACATCATTAGGTTCCGTTTTCACCTTTTCGAGGTCAGTCAGTCAGTCAGTCAGTCAGCGTGTAAGCGTCCACTGCTGGACATACGCCTCTCCAATTTTCCTCCAGTCCTCCCGGCCTTCAGCGGTACGGAACCACTGCTTTCCGCCGACGTACTTGATGTCGTCGTCCCACCTGGCGGGTGGTCTTCCCACACTCCGTTTTCCTGTCCACGGCCGCCAGTGTAGGACACGGTTACTCCAACGGTCGTCGTCTCTTCGGCTGACGTGCCCAGCCCACTGCCACTTGAGCTTACCCACCCGGTATCCAATATCGACTACTTTGGTGCGTCGGCGGATTGCCTCGTTACGCACCATATCACGTAGCGATATTCCCAGCACGAGGTACGGAACCTAAAAGACATATGTGCATACATAAATACGAACCTCTAAAGCCTTCCCCAGCCTCTCTTAAGATCCGTGGAACAGTGCCAATGCAATTAGATCGGCGGTCGGAGGCGGCGGCGGCGGCGCCCGGCAACTTGGTCGTATTATGACTACAAATTGCATCGCGCACTTTTTGCGAGAAAGTTTGTTAGCAGGCTGTTGTTGCTGAAGCATGCGCTTCCAAGCTGCTGAATTACTGAAGGTGCTCTTTGCAGCTTGCGACATTGAAAAATTTTAAACGAAGCTAAATGCTTTCAAGTGCAATTTTTTTTTTTTGTAAGGATCCAACTTACAATTTGCAACTTCTTTCTTAAAAACATTCACCACCACCAATTTCACAGTCTTCGGCTAGAGTAGTTCCAAACGCTTGTATGAATAGCAAAAATAAAAATTTAACGAAGATCTGCTTCAATAGACTTTTTAAAATCTTATTTACAACCGTGTATATATAAAGTAAAAGGCAGGGCAGAGCCACAATATATTAAATGATTTTATTTGCTTTTGTGGTGTGGTCTGGGGCGACCCTCAGCAATAAATATTGCGTATTGTGCGGTCCTTCTGACCCTTTAGTTCGCCCCAACGAGCAAATTGTGTTGTTTCTTCGGCACCGTACACGAGTTTCCCTTCAAACCTACATTTAAAACATCAAAAGCCCGGTAGGTATTATGATAATGATAGCGCGCGTATTTCTGACTAAATTTAATTTTGCCCATGGAAAGTGCTTTATTATTTCATCATAGAAATTATAGCATGTTCAAATATTCCATCGACGCAAAGCATGTTCAGTATGGTGCATCTTTTTTATATCCACCGCGACCGGTAAGTATGCATGTTTTTTTATTCGGTTCATCAATATAATAGGTATAAGGAACGAACGGATATGAAAACTTTTCTAACATTTTTTTACATTTTTATTTACCACTACATGAAATCATTCTGTCTGCTACTGTTTGCTCGTACATACGCCAAGATTAACAAGGAGACTTAGTAAATTGTTTTCACTGTCGCTCTTTATAGCTCTTTCTTCTAAATTCACATAAAATCTACCGAATTTAGAGCTAGAATTTTTTTAGTGGATCTGCTCCTTCTGTTCACGTCAGGAGAATAAGGTCTTGTGTATATTTTCCTGAATAAAATATGAAAAGTTCGACCACGAAAAGCAGCCGTGGAAAAATCTCGTTCGCACATTCGAGACAAATTGACGGCGACGCTCATTGCAGAATAGACCATAATTATGTTGTATGGAAGAGCTTGTTTTGCATGCGACGCATCCGTCATTCTGCATTCAAATGCATTCTTAAAATTATATCTGCATTACAATATTGAATACCGAAACAATGCTACCTAACCTGCGGTTAGCCTATTGAAAGTAGAATAAAGATGTTCTATCACTAGTATTTTTGTGATGTGACCATTATCGTGTAAATATGTATGGTGATGAAAGTTTTTGCGCTAGGCGTTAACGCCCATGACACATATTATGATACACCATGAAAAGCGACACAATTGTTTGGCCTGAAATATCGAGCAAAAAAGCCATATTTTATCGTGAAACTAAGGAATCCGTAAAAAGATGTAACATAAAATTTCACCCAACTTTACAAATTATCATTCAGATTTGATTTATGCAGGCTAACCAAATATTTCTTACGCGACAAATAAGGTTTTCTCTATTTATTCCGTGCACGTATCCACAGCAATAGTTCCCACTTTCCAAAATGGTCGCCTCCGATCTTCTGAGCGCGCTCACGGTCGCAGTTTTAGCTTCCCGAACTAGGGTTGTCTTATTCGTGTAATGCGACTTCGCGACTTTTTAAATGCGATTCCAGGAAGTTTTGAAGGGAGTCCGGAACATTTTTAGCAATTGGTGCTCGATAAAATATTGACCGCAGGCGAGTTTAGTTGCCCGTTCTTTCTCGCCGAGCTAATAGGGCACATAAAAATTGTATTGACGTGTCCGAGTGGACCAATGAGATCATGAAGGAAGTAGAACAGTTAATATTCTTTATTAACCCTTGAACCATGTCTACGGAAAATTGACCCACTCGCTGATATGTACATATGTCTCGGTTCCTTTCTAACGATTGGTTTCAGAGATCTGCCGTCTCAAGTCGATTCACTGGCCTACCAGAGCTCGATCGCGATGGCTTTATCGCATTGACAAGTCCCGCAGTTTTTCAGATATCGCGGGTGAGTTGAACCAGAATGAACTCTGGAACGCTCTCCCTACCTACATATTTCTCCCCAAATATAGTATTGGGTCCTTCAAGAGAGCCGTGAATAGGCACCTGTCAGGCCGGCATGGCATTCGCAACCCGCGCGTACGACCGAATGTCCCTAGGCGTCGTTATGGGTGGCTCGGCGTCACATGTCGCGCTTTCTATAAAAACAAATTATTATTGCGTCAAAGAGCGTTCTTTTGTCAATAGGTATTGATTAATTTTGTGTCTTACTCTTTATTTTCCTGGAAGTATGTAATAAATACGGGAAAGGAGGACGCGTTTTAATTATAGGAGAATTTCGGGAATTCAGGGCTTCGGGCGGCGTGAGGCAACCCTAGCCCCACCCCTTACCTCACTCTTTTTCCTACATCTGCCCCCCCCCCCCCCCCCCCCCCCCATCCCCACCCTCTTAGCAGCTGCGGCTATTATGGGCGGGTTTTGTGCCTTTTTTCGACTTTTGATGAGCAGTTCGCGACACCGAGGAAACGAGAAAAAGAGAGAGAAAAACACTGCCATAAGTATGCAAACTCCGTTTGTACATACAGGGTTTCGTTGGAAACAGCGTTTTAAAGTGAAAATGCTACTAGCTTCAGTCAATATAGTAAACGTATTTTGCTGCACAGATTCCTTAGCATACTCGTACTTTTGCCATCAAACATAGCAACATTTTTTCCGTCTTTCTATTAATTTTTTGTAATTTTTCCGTCCGTCGTTCTATTAAAAAAATATATACGTTAGTCGATTAACTGTAAAAATAAATGACTCACACCACACGTATGT
The DNA here is from genome assembly GCA_946902875.1 of Nematopogon swammerdamellus. Classification (NCBI taxonomy): domain Eukaryota; kingdom Metazoa; phylum Arthropoda; class Insecta; order Lepidoptera; family Adelidae; genus Nematopogon; species Nematopogon swammerdamellus. The sequence continues at coordinate 8,155,806 of OX336340.1, read as the reverse complement.
AAAGGTAGAAAAATATTTTAAATGGTTTCTCCCTTTTCCTAAAATAATCATAGAATTACTATTTTTATGCAATTTTTAGTTTAGTAAAACTAATGTTTTAATAATAATCTCGTATGGTCGACGACCTATAAGGTTGTGAATGACGGACGGACGGATATACAGATTGAAGAACACACATCGTAGCGAAACGAGCATGGTTCCCGGATTTGCCTGCGAAATGCTGAAAAGTATGGAAGAAACGAAGCCGTGGCGACAGGGTTGCGCGACGCCACCCGCCGCCCCGCCGCGGAGGTAGTGTCATCGACGGGCTTTACGTCTTTCGGAAAACAATAATTCCGAGGTTAGGACACAGAATGTTGGGTGGTTATTTTCATACATATTAGCTGAAAGGAATAATTATCTACGTCCGCCTTATCTTATGTTCGCTTTTAACTCGAGCATTTCTCAACGGATTTACATCCGATTCCTGCCAACGCAATTATATAAATATCCGCGTTGTTATAGGTTTGATATGATAAACAGAAGCTAATCCCAAATATAAGTTGAACAGTAGGATTGGAAGTGATCGGTTAAAATCCTGATTTTAACGCGAGCGGCACGTCGCGGCGTGCACAGCTACAAATCATATTTATAGCAATGATGGCGAAAAAGTATGTCTATAACTTCTTGGCTTTTGTTTTTGGTAATGTGTAAAGTAGATAAAGTTATAAAAGAAAAGTTCGTACGAAAGGAAAGTAAGAACTGAAAGTAAGCAATAAGTTAAAGTCCTCTCTCAATAAATAAATGCCGCCCTTCGAAAAAAAGTCAAGCTAGGAAATAAGTGTTTACATGTTTGACTATCCAACAATACTATTAGCCTTTGCAACTTTTCCAGATACTCACCAGCAACAATGTGTAAACAGATGAGAACAAATTAATGCATCTACAGGACAGGCGACTGGTCATTGGACGTATGTATGTATATTTTCTAAGAGGTGATAGTAGATATCATTAAGCAATAAATTTAACCCCCCAGATTTTTAATAGTTTATGAGATGCTTAGATTTGTATGCTATTTTATTTTCATGTGAAAGAGTATAAGAGTACCTCTTCCTTCATCATAAAAAAATCATTACAACGCGTGCCCACTATAATGAGATTTATTATATTACTATTCTGTTACATGAGTCCGTGCGTTTTCTGTGCGTGTCGATCGATGATATTTAATAGCATACCTGTCTATATAATGTACAGTTATGTATAATAGCTACAGTCGGGTTCATAATATTTCTGTTTACCAATCCTTCCTAACTGACTAAACGCAAAATATGTATAGACGCACCTAACCGTCATCCATTCTGTGTTATTTTTCCGGCACATCTAAGCACCGAACCAAATCAGTGCATCTAAAGTAGATTATAGAAGGGCAGATAAATGTCATCAGAAAGTAAGGGGAAAAATAATACCCGATCATGTGAAGGCATGGAACTGTATCATTTGCACCCATCGTCGTGTTGCCAAATTTCACTACCGGGTCAATGACTAATAAAATAATTCTCTTAAAATTTTCGAATGACCACTCCAAATGTATGTATATCTATATTATATCTATTATATTCTTTATTGAACACGAATTTATAAAAAATAGGCACAACAGGCGAGCTTAATGCCGTGAGGAATTCTATTCTAACTAACCTTTGGGATGTGGGAGAAGTAAATGCAGCACTTTTGTCGATAACGCTCTAATTGTGGTAATGCATTTATGAACCCGACCCTACACATGCACAGACCAAGTGAGAAAAGTTACTCCAGTATAGCTAGCTCCATTTAGGAAGCTAATATCGGTCGTTAGTGTTCACACAATACTCTCATTTGCATCTGAAATACACTTTAATCGGTACTATCACCGGCGTATTGTTCTAAGAATATAGTATGGCTTCCTGAAGACCTAAATGGGCACGTGGAAACTTGTGTTCTCTATTCTTATATAGATACATATATACACGGTCTTTACACCTGATACACTTAATTAAAAAGTCTTTGTAGTCAGAACTCTCAGCAAAATTGTTAATCTTGCTCTCAAGCTGTGTTTTCGATAGACTGTAGGCGATGTTATTATGTGGCTAGTCACTAAGGTACTTGTAATAATACGTATTAAAAAAATACCCTGCGAAACTTCGCCACTTGTCGGTTCTTCTTTGTGGGTGTAATCGAACCGGATAAAACAAATTGTGACAAGTTCGAGTGCAGTCTAACTGCCATATGAATGATCAATAAACAATACAATACAATACAAAGATACGCCTTGTTTCCCGGTGGTGTAGGCAGCGACAACCACTCAGAGGCTCGTCAGTTCTGTACTCTTACGATGAGTAGATATAGCTATTATGAATCTATTTTTTTGTTGAACCTGGAATTAATTCTCAAAGTGTTTTATGCATGGTAGAAACAGCCATAGATTAACTTGTGTAAGCAACAATGTACAGTGCCCAGCAGTAAGTAATGAACATGCTTTAGAAAGAGACAATCCGGTTGTAGAGCGTCCTCTCTGTCGCGCCGAACTTACGACACGACATGACAAAGACAACGCTATACAACTTATCTCTTTCTAAAGCTCGATTTGCATTACTTTCTGCCGGGTACTGTAACTATGTGTAAATTGATTACAGATAAGTGGGGTCATTTGCAACGTTTTGACCGATGATACCTTTTGTCAGATGTCACGTGGTATCGAGATACGATTTTTTTTTCTTTATTTTTGAAAATTACCAAAATCGCAGCTTTATACCCTTGTAACTTTTTTGTTTAGGATTTTATCAGCACGAAATAAAATTTATTGAATTTAACGATGTATCCTTGTTCTACAAAAAATATTATTTGATCAATTTAATACCATAAAAAGGTCTTATGACCTCCCAAAGTCCCGAGAACGAGTAAAAATATGACAGAATCTTAATTTCTTAATTCATTTAAAAAAAAACTGACAGCAATTGATAGCTTCATTTTCTTTTAAAAAGTTCGCTAGTTTATGCCCTTTCCAACGATATACCACATGTCATACAAATAATTCACTATATAGTCAAAATTGGGCACAGAGACAGAACAGAACGACAAAATTAGGGATAATTTGCAAGAGTGCCCGCGCGACCGGTATATATTCTAAATTTGAAAATGCACCCGAAAAAGCTCTCAATACAGGAAGCGAATGCCCGTGTTGTCGTTCTGTTCTGTCTCTGTGCCTAATTTTGACCACATAGTGAATTATTTGTATGACATGTGGTATACCGTTGGAAAGGGCGTAAACTATGGAACTTTTTAAAAGAAAATGAAGCGCTCAATAGCTGTCGGTTTTTTTTTATGAATTAAGAAATTAACATTCTGTCACATTTTTACTCGTTCTCGGGCCGTTGGGAGGTCATAAAACCTTTTCATGGTATTAACTTCATCAAATAATTCAAATAAATTTTATAAAGTTTTTCAAAAATTCAATACTTCGTTCTGATACAATCATAAACCAAAAAGTTACAAGGGTTTAAAGCTGGAATTTTGGTAATTTTCAAAAATAAAGAAAAAAAATCGTATCTTTATACCACGTGACATCTGACAAAAGGTATCATGGGTCAAAACGTTGCAAATGACCCCACTTACCTACAAAAAAAATTTGTCGGTCGATGTGCCGAACACCCTGTATATTTTCAGGCATGCAAGGTGTTTAGCTATAGATAAAATTATGTATGTAGCTAAAATGTCCATGAAAGCCTTCTTAAAAATTTAAGTCTTAATCGGCAGAGGGCGAAGTTTTCAGCCTAAAAGTTAGCCTTTACGAATCTCGGTTGCGCCCTCGCACCGGTGGCGGCGCCCAGGGGAGTGACATTTAAACAAACTTTCTTTAAAAAGAAATACGAAATAAGAAAAAAAAGGAATCCTCGATGATAATAAATTTTGCGTTTGAAAGATAATTTTGTTATTTACGGTCTACTAATGAGTTAAGTTCTTACACGAAATGAACATTTCAAGATTAGCCAAAGCAATTTTTTTTTTAGATTTAGTAGTTTAGGAGTTATAGGCATTTATTGAATTTTGAAGCCTTTTTTGTAAGGGCCATGACGTCATCAATTGTTCATATTATTCATTGACGTTGCCATAGTTGGAAGGCGGCCGAGTGACCAATCGTGTTCGGACACGATTGGTTGAATGATGAGGCTGAAAATCGCTGGCCCGAGTAGGTCGCCTTGTTGCAGCCCACGCATAATGGTATCGGGTCGTATTAATTGTAAAACAGGTGTGAAGGAGAAGAATAGCATTGGAAAAAGTACTTGTAAAAGGTCGGGTATCTGTTCGTGGACTTCATGGAGCATTGTGATTTGGTCAACGGAATTACAAGCATTATTAAGAATACTTATTTATGTGAGATAATGTGCTTGCGCGTCAAAGAAAAAAAATCTTGAATGTGAACACTGTAAACTCTTAATTAGACGACCTTAAAGTGACAGATCAAATCATACTATATATGTATGTAGTATCTATATAGGTATTTTTTTCAGGGAAACCAAATTTAGGAGATATTAGGTTCAATTACTGGTTCGTGGCGTTCGCCGTCGAGACATTTGGGATGTGGGTCGGAGTAGGCCAATGCTTTCGTCCTTGAGGTGGGTTCCAGGATGATGACCGCAACTGGAAACCCGTGTTGCCTCTCGAATCTCGCGCTCGGGCTCAACTTGTGGTTCTTGGACGACGACGTGCTGGGCGGCAGTTTGGAAACGACTCTGGAAGATCTTCAAAATCTTTGTGCAGAATTTCACTCAATCGGATTGCAGTTGAACTTTGAAAAATGTGAAATGTATATTTGCGCCCATCAGTTTCGGCTGAGAGAAGAAGCCAAATCATTAGTAATATCAGTGCGGTGACCCCCGGAGTTTGCTGTCTTTCAGATCACGAACTCACCCTACTCGGCTCTCCAGTCTACGATGACGCTATGGTCCCAGTGATCGATTTAAAGAAAAATGTACTGTCAAAATTTACTAATAACTTGTAGGAGGTGGAACCATACGTGGCAATCTATCTGTTAAGACATTGTTTTTTTATTCTAAAATTTAAATATTTACTTAGGACTGGACCCTATTGGAAGTATTTAGATAAATTATTTGACTTAGATTTAATTTTAAATAAGGCTTTAGACAATATTATTGATCTGGCCAGCAATCAAGTGTCCCTGTCTGTAAAATTCGGGGGATGCGGTATTCCCTTCGTAAGGGATGTAGCTCTGCCGGCCTTCCTCTCCTCTACTCGCGTACTCAGTAGAGGCAAGGGACGCCTGGCGGACCCTCTGTCCGAACGAGCTGATACCTCTCTTCTCAAAAGGGCAAAAGTGTTGGGGCGTTCCTTTAATCACGTCTGTGCACAGTGTTTTGTCACTGAATGGCAGCAACGTCGACAGAGCGCGCATCCTGGTGACGTCGGAGGCAGAGTCTGGTGCCCGGCTGAACGTCTACCCCTCGCCCTATCGCACCGCGTTCTGCCTCCGATTTTGCGTTAGGATGTGTGAGTTACACACTTGTACATATATGCGGCAATTCGGTGGGAACGCTCGGGCACCACGGCTTTTCATCCTCCAGAAGTGCCGGCAGGTTATCCCGCCACGGTGACATCAACCGTATACTCAAGCGTTCCCTTGCTTCCGCACGCATACCCAGCGTGCTCGAGCCGGTCGGCCTGGTCCGAGACGACGGAAAGCGACCAGACGGCATGTCGTTGCTGCCGTGGAAGCAAGGGAAGGCTTTGGTCTGAGATATCACGTGCGCGGATAGCCCCTAGTAATATAGGCGCCCTAGTCATATTCAGCGGGGGAACGCTGCTTGTATCCTTGTGACTGTGGTCAAGTCCCCATGGAAGAACTTTTTATTTTAATTTTGTTTTTAATAATATTATTGTATCTATTGTTATCTTGTATGTTCTATTCTTTAAGTTTGTTAATGTGGCAATAAATTTAATTCACGTTTTAGTATTCTTACCTACACAACATGCTTTAGTGCATACGACTGCAGGCAATGAGACTAAAATAAACAACATTAGAACTTGAAGCCGCTGCGGTATCTATTGTTATCTTGTATGTTCTATTCTTTAAGTTTGTTAATGTGGCAATAAATTTAATTCACGTTTTAGTATTCTTACCTACACAACATGCTTTAGTGCATACGACTGCAGGCAATGAGACTAAAATAAACAACATTACAACTTGAAGCCGCTGCGGTATTCCTAAACGCTAAATTACTCGACAAACATGAATATTCAAGAGTGACTCTTCTCGTTCATGCGTCGTTACAGTTTCACATGAAAAGCAGAGGACGAAGAGCGAACCATTACACAGGACAAAGGCCCACGTTAGTCAGGCTCCACTGAGGCCGAAGACAAATTGGACGCACAACCTATCCGTTCTGTTTGGCAGATGTCCACTTTTCCAGCGTGATTTCATCAAAATATTTATACACACGGCAATGCAAGTAAAGACACTTCAATAGAGCCAATGTAAAGCGCCTTGCCCAATTCGAACAAACTCGCCAAAACAAATGGGCGGATCATAAGGCCCCCCGCGATACGCGTGGTTCTGGTCGGCTATTTGGGTCAAACAGGAACTAAGATTACACTGTAATCTTGAAATGAAATGAAATTTATTGTACAACAAAAACAAATGAATTAGACATAGAATATACGTATTTACATGTAACAAAGATATTTTTAACATATGAAATTATTAATCAAATTACTTAAATAGATAGAATTAGAGGAAATTTTAAGAGTTAAACTTAGAGGAAAAGTAAATAATTATTTTTTCCTCAACGTGTATTCCTCAATTTTATTAAGTTTTTAGATCGTAAGACGCAAAGCTGACAACTTTAAAAATTATTCATTGATAGTCCTAATACTAATAAGTGTTTTGTATTAAATCGGTCTAGCTCTTGTGTTGGCTGTCTGATTATGGGCCGATTTCATCATCTTTGGCAAAATGTAGCAGCCGGCTAACTCCTGCGTTAACTGTCTAAGAAATGTCACTCAGATAACTGTTAGCCAAGGCACCGGAGGTTGTAAAATCGGCAATTTATCATAGATAAGTACTACCTAGCTTAAATCAAATATGGCGCGACGCGTTGAATTTGTTTAAGTAAATGATTTGGGCTTGGATACATTTTCTTGAACAGTTTTTACTTGCTATTCTTTCCCGTAAATCTGTTACCGAAATTTTCGCCAGATAATTGAAATATCCTTATATTGTGCTATAAAATTTGTATAAAATGGCTTTAAACTAACAGACCTGTCAAAAAATTTTACAGATGTCAAACAAGACCTACGACGACAGCTCGCTTCGCCTCGAGTCTCGACAGAAACGCGAAGAGTAGCTTCGACTTTGTGCGCTTTGTGATGGAAACAAAATTAGTTTGTATTTGCTTTGCTTTTCTTTTTTCGGACGCAAGAAAGTATATTTTTTTTGTAGAGATGACTGACAGTAACAATAACATTATTGAGAAGAAAATGTTATAAGTAATCCGTGTTCAGAGTTACCTATTTATAATAAAATTATCTCTTTTTTTGTTTATCGCCTAGCACTATAAATAGGAACCATAGTTCCTGATTTAGTTAATTCTAGTTGTGTGGTCTAGTTTAGTTATTTAATCATTCCTAAATTATTTGAATCTATGATCATAAGTAATATATTTCAAATCACATCAGTAATACCTATACCAATGACTTAAATTTAGGTTATATCTATGACATATACGAATAATATTCTAACAAACATAATAACATTAAAACTATAAATTAAATTAATACTAAACTAAACTACTTATAAGAATAAACTGACTAATACATTTGAATCTATTATATTCCAATAATGAGTTAATGTACTATATATATGTTATGTACCATACTTACATACCGACAATCGGGATAAGCCAAGGGCACAGAATAGAAAAGAGTACTCCGTACAGAAGCTTCTCTGTACAAACACTCACAAAGAACTAGCTACTCTGCGACGACGCGATAAAGTACAAATTGACTCGCACAGAGCTGCATGCCTAAACACGATAACCACCTACATTTCGCTTCTCTTTCTGTCGCGTAACTCTATCTCGAAAGCGCGCCGTTCAGCGCGTGTAAGGGCTGTGTCTTTGGGCTGTCTTTTTGTGAGGAATAAAATAAAGAAGATACCTACCAACAACGGTGCGATATCTAGCTACGGCAAATTCATGCGAGCAAATTCATGCATGCGTTAGCGTCATAATTAGTTTCTCACATGGAAGCGTGCAACCTTCCAGTGATAGGTCGTTTTGTTTGATCAATAAATTTAATGATCATCTACAATGTACCTATTGTTTTATTGGTGTTTTTTATTGTATAAAAACCCACATTGAGACAGAGAACGAGTGAATGTTTTACTTAGGTATATCCTTATACGAATTAGGCCATACCTACATACCATGCTGTTGCTGCTGAGAGACAACTAAAAATTGACATATTATTATTCATTTGAATTTTATTGTAACATTGTAATTTTATTTACAAATAACCGGAATTGTATTGTATTGTATTGAAGTAGCAGAAAATAACACAAAATCTAAAATATAAAAACAAAAACAAGATAAAATAGATATGAGCAAGTATCTAAAACAACATTTTCCTTCCTTTTTGCTTCGCTCAGTCGGGTAATAAGTAAACAATTTCCCGTTTGGTTATTCTCATACTCTGCCACCTAAACAAGCGCGAAGACTGTACATAGGTGCCAGTACTTCCACAAAAGCGATCTATACGGGATTTGAAAGAAAAGTTAGAAATATATATATATAATTAATTATAATCAAGCAATTTCTTAGCCATGAAAACAGTGTAAAAATTTATTAAAGCAGTAGAGCGTACGTAGCTAACTACCCACATATCTTTACAGTATTACATTTGGCACATATTCCATGTGTTAATTATTACGTTTCTAATTAAATTGAGTTAATTTAAATTTCTGATCGGTAAAACCCAACTTTAGGTTTCGTCAAATTAATTGTGAAAATAATTTATACGTTTGAGTAACGAATGTACTCAATCATATTCAGCAGACTTCTCTTTGACTAACATTCATAATGTTAGGCTGGTGCGTTACGTGCTGACGACGTGAGACGACGGAGAATTCTCGGTGGGAAAATTAAGTGCGAACGATGCGATGTTCAGACACATACAGTATTGTTGCCAAAAACGTAATTTTCATGTTTTGCCCACTGCGTTCTAAACGTTGCAAAGCGTTGCAAACTGACTTCCGTAGTGTAGTCATTTCCTATTAGTGCATCACCGCTGCCCGACCTTCCCCGCGTCGTCGCACCGCGTAAACCTTCTGCGCTCAGAAGAATGCTATTGTTTCATGCCGCAAGCATAATATTGTCTACTTCAATATACAGGGTGTTTCAGGGTAGGGTTTCGTAACTTCAGGGTTCGAAAGGGGTCCATATTTGAAGACGAAAAGCTCTAAAACTTTTTCCCAGATTCGGTCATTTTATAGTACTTTTTGGTGAAAATCGTTTCATCTTTCTTTAACGTCCGCCTTTATTAAATACATACCTAGAAAAAAAATTACTAACTGACATACCTTAACTAGTAGAATTGAACTACATGTAGGTAAATTCCAAACACTTAAATTTGAATGACATCAAAAGGAAAAGGGGACTGGAATAGGTCATTGCACTCCCTAGACCTAGACAGCACTGTTGCCAAATCTCCCCATCCATACTCACTGTCCATCGAGTTTTTATTACAATTTAAAAGTTTTGTATGAAAAAAAATACGGAATTTCGATTTGAGTGATAAGGATTTTTTTCTTCTAATAATGAGTACCTACTTTCTATTCATGAAGTTTCTCAAGCCTATCCTGAAACACCCTGTATATTGTTCAGTTTTCATTTTAACATGCTGACGAATAATTCGCCTTAAAAATTTCCATTGACAAGTTTGCGAAAAGTTTGCGGGCCTTTAGCAACTACCTTACTTATACATTCTTTTCAATGGGGCCTAGCGAGTCACACTTCGTTTTGTTTTAGTCTGCATTTTTCCTTGTACCTTCTCGTCATATTTTCATCAACAAAATTTTATTTTAATACTTTCGCATCACCGCTCACTGTTTGCCGTAAAAATACGTGCCCGTGTCCCACACAATCCTCGGCGGGGCCCCTAACCCGCGGTGGAGAGTAGCGGCATCAAGGTACTCTCTGTTTCGTTTTCTCTTTCCAGTTAATTGAATAATTTTTGGTCTTTCTTTTACATTTTTACTTTTATTTTATTGCATACAGTTCGTCTTCTCGCAATTTCAAATATATTTAAGATTTAGTGAGCATTTTGACGGTTTTTTTTATGTAATCCGATATAGGTGGCTGAGTTGGAGGGGCCAAAGCGCATGCTCCGACCCGCCAATATCACCTCCGAGAAGGTAGGTGCCATACCGGAGACTTCCCTGGATTGCTGGCTATACTGGACTAGAGGAGAGGACTAGGAGAGGACGTGACAACGTCACGTAAAAATGTCACGTTCCATCTGAGCCTGTGTGTGCAAGCGAGAGCGCGTAACAAGCGATAGAGAGGCACAATCGGCCCAAGCCGAAAGCGAACCAAGGGAATCCGATATTCGTTTGGTCGTTTATGTGATTTCGTGGCTCAGTGGTAAGAGTGTAGGATTTGTATTTTTTGACCATGGGTTCAAATCCCTCAAAATTGTTTTTGTTTTGTTTTTTCTTTTTTAAGCAATGTTACGGTGTTTAAATTTTTTTAGGGTGTTTAGTTTTTTTTATAACCACCTAAGAATTATTTTCGGAAATACAAACGTAACAAAAACGACATGCGTAGTCTTACCACTTTATGACGTTATCACGTAAAACTATCGTCCGTTAACCGACTTTACAGACAACCAATTTTTTGTTTTTGAATTATTGAGCAAGTTTGACTCAAATCGAGGCTAGAATAAAATCGAAACTCTACAACACAATTTAAAATTAAAATAGTACATCCAAAAATATAAAGAAATACAAGATGTGCGAAGCGCACTTATCACTATGAGTGATTTATTTCAGTTAGGGTGATGGGGGAGTAATATTTAAAAGAAAGAAGTATCGGTATAATTGGTCGATTAAAGTGATTTATGTAAATTTCAACTTTGCATTATTTATGGTAATTTTTATCAAATAAAATTATCTAGGGCCTCTATTTAGCTATGTCGGCACGTGACCTACCACCTGAAGTCCAGACGTCGTCGCTTCGTTGAGGTATTTTAAGATTAATAAACATGATTATTGGAATGGCAAAAATATACCACACTTAATGGTTTGGAACTAAAATGAATTAAATAAAAAATAAAATTAAAAACTATAAAACCCGACTGCTAAAAAAATTTAAGAAACAAGGAAAGATCAGTAGAAAATGTTGTAAGTGGGTGTGTAGAACGATTCGAATAGACAGAGAGCCCGAATAAAGCATGTTCTACTGATCTTTCCTTGTTTCTTAAATTTTTTTAGCAGTCGGGTTTTCTCAGCTAAATTGTTTAAATTTTTTTTCTCTCTCTTAAGTTTTTATAAATATGTAACATTGATATGTTCGTTTAGGCTTTTAGCGCTTGTCCCCGGAGCGAGGGACGAAACTTCGACGAGTGTAAATCGCTTTGATTATACCGCGTAACCGAAAACATTACGATGATATGTAACTTTGACTTTACAATGTAACATCTCGCTTACAATTTAACAAGCACCAGTAAGGATGAGGTTGTCAGACGCACGCAATGTGTGTGTATCGATGCAAGAGCGTATCCAAGTGAGCATAATATGAACACGACGCATAATATAATCAAAGAGCCGAGAAGAGATCGCGTATTCACAATCCACACACGGAACCGGCTACACTCACTCAGGTGACACTATTCCAGTACTTTGGGCGGAGATGTAGCGCCCGATGCGATAAGATATCACTCTAGGCAACTAACTTGGAAGGTGGCGTGGCGGACAAAACATCGGCGCGGCGATGACACAGCTTTCGAATGAGAGCGGTTTTGCAAGATTGCGTACGTGAATTGCGACTTAAACTTTAACTATGTATGTACGTACTCATGTATGTCAACTAATGATTATATTATCTTCTCCATGATTCATATAAGCATATTTTTTTATTTTAACACTGTTGTCTTATAAAATATAGTAGGTAGATCCACAATCTCCGCTCGAAAACTGAGCCGTTAAAGAAAGGCATAAATCAGGAGTACCTATGCCTTCATTCTCTCTCAGTCGCTCAATTACCGCGCCAATCGCGTGACGTGCGTGCTACGTTGCCAAAATACACAGTTAAAATGCCAATGGTTTACATTGAAATAGAACCTATACATTTTACAACTATTTTATCTGAAGAAGTGGGTATATAAGTATCTATACATTACATATAAGTAAGTGTTGACACGGCGACCCTATTTCCGTATGATTTCATATGAGAATGTGTATCTACCTACTTTCTTTTATCTAACACTATTGTACGAGTTCATGGCCGTATAAAACCTTTATCTAAGAAAAGTATTATGCAAGGAAATCCTCATTAAGTCTGGAGTCGTAGTAGCCAGTAGCCAAGACAAACTTTACAGCTGTTGTAATTGGATTAAATAAGCTAACTAGACATTATACGTGTATGTGCAAAGTATCAGAATTTCAAAATGGGATAGCCCACCACAGTGCAGCGCTCTCCGGGCGGCAGCGGCGGCGGCGGCAGCGGCGGGGAGGCGACGCGCCGCCCCTGCCCGCCCCGCGCTCGCTATCGACCGCCCCTTATGTAACCGGCAAGTGCCACCCCGCCCGGTTTAAACTCCGTCTCCGCAAGTACGCCGGAAACATCTGGCGTGAGAGCGGGATCCTACCTAATGGTGGGCTGCGCAGCGGTGTTGTATAGACATTTTATAAATGTGTACTTTACCTATATGATAAAATAATAACAATCGAAAGAAATTGAAATAAAAAATTGAGACGATAAACCTTCTCGAATAAATAAGTAACTATGAGCGAGGACGAAGGCCTGATCCAAGCTCGGCCTTCGGCCTCGCCTTTAGTGACTTACATACTTTCTTTTTTTGAAATACGAATTTCACGCGAGTGAAGCCGTGTGCAACAGCTAGTAAATAAATAAAACCTTTAACCATTAATTTACTTTATACGTACACAAACGTACAGCAAGCAAACGTATATTTTTCTTCGGTTGTGTTTAATCCCTATGTTTAAAAATATTTACATATACCTACTATAACAATATATGTAACAAAAAAATTTAAATTAAATAAAGGTACCCAAACGAATTCGTACGTAGTAGTAGATCTTACTTGTTAAGGCTAAGTCAGATTTTTTTTTTTATTATTGTAAATTACCGAGAAAATTTATTGACATTCTAAGACTTAAGGGTTGCTTACATTTAGTAGTTACACAGATATTCTAGTGCATTAAGGCCCGATATTAGGAATACTGTCCCAACGCTTCAACGCGCCGCCGCCGGCGCCGCCACGTCAGTCGAGCTTTTTCATGGCGCCTCTTGTATCAGCCACCCAGAGAATAATGTGCTGTCATAGTCCAGTCATTATATAAAAAAAAAACCGACCCTACCCGTGAATAATCAGTTCTTGGATTTTTTTCGTAGGTCCCTCGGGGGAGTGTAAATTCAATAAAAAAATATAAAAACCGCCTTCAAAAATGTATGAAATAAAAAAATAAAAATCGAACCCTAGAGTTGAAGGCGGTCGGTTATTTTTGCTTGCTTTAGCACCACCGCCTTCAACTCTAGGGTTCGATTTTTATTTTTTTATTTCATACATTTTTGAAGGCGGTTTTTATATTTTTTTAAATAGTTTTTTATTTCACACTTTTTTTAGTAATTTTTATTTGCTATTAATGTACTCGGCGGAATCGCTCGGCCTTCGGCCTCGCGATTACGCCTCGCTTTCCAATCCGATTTTGACCAAAAAAAAATGGGACCACCTTGGAGCTAGACTGAACCGAACACAAAAAGAATCATCGAAATCGGTTCACAATTGGGGAAGATATTGCTGAACATACATAAAAAAAAATAATACATACAGCCGAACATAGAACCTCCTCCTTTTTTGAAGTCGGTTAAAAAGTAGACTGAATCAGGCTCCTGTGTATATTCGAAAAACGGTTTTTCTTGAATAACTCGGCCATTTTTTATTTTACAGCAAAACCGTGAGGACAAAAATTGTAGGAAATTTGATTCTCTACAAATTTGGTCCTCACAATTTTTCTTCTAGGATCGATATTTTGGAAATTAAATTTGAAAAAAAGCGACAAATTCAAAATATTTTCATCATCTTGTTTATTTTCAACTTTACGGCATAAATGAAGAGGACTAAACTTGTAGAGAATCAAATTGTAGAGAAGGAGCCTGATTCAGTCTACTTTTTGAATTTACACTCCCAGTGACCCCCCCGAGGGACCTACGAAAAAAAAATCCAAGAACTGATTATTCACGGGTCAAATCTATAATGACTGAACCATTATTCTATGTTTCTCTTCTCTTGATTACCTACACTTTTAGATAAATATCCCGCTTTGTACAATTTATCATATACCTATAATAATAAACTAAAACTCTTAAAATTTTAATTTTATAAAAAAAATCAGAACACTTATTATTTATCTTTTCATTGAAAATTCATAGAAATCTGAGTAAAAATTCTAACGTTTACATTATGTAGGTTGCGTTGCAGAGTGTTTCAAAGAAAATGTCATCCTACATTTCAGGGTACGGCTTTATTGAGGGTGTGATTTTCTTAGCTCATGTGACTCATGCCTATGAAACTAAACCTTATTTTTTCTTTTCTTTTCAGGTAAGCCATCGTTTATGTCATGACATGAAGGTGTAGTGAAACTGTCGAACTATAATTTCATGAAGACGAGTCAGAATCTTCCATGAAGGTGAGTTCATTTACGCAATATTTAAAATTATGTATTATACCTACATAACATTACACATAATTTTTACGATCCGTACTTGATGTAGAGGTGAAAACGAAACCTAATTGTGTGACTCATGCGTCCATCCGTTTGTGCGTCTGTCACAGGGTCAAAAATAACTTCTAAACGGTTCATCGTATCAAATTTAAATTTGGTGCGAAATAAGAGAACATTACTTTTGCATAAACTCTAGAAGATATTTTGAAAATTTATTAAAAAAACCCATTCGACATTGAATTAATATTATGTTTTTTTATATGGTAAGTGACAAATCGTTGGTACTGGGGCGACTTATAGAGTTCAAAAATATATCCACGTAGAATCTAATAATATGGGTGGCTGAGTCTGAGCGGCCAAAGCACACATTCAGACCAGCCAAAGTCCGAGAAGGTATGAGCCATACTGGAGACATTTTCTCCAACTTTGATGTCGAAAGTGGTGTCCGGAGGCATTTTTTAGCCATCACAAACGGCAATGGCTTGCTTAGATATCGCTCCATGTGCTCATAATTTGACTAAAATACGGGTACGGAGTCTGTGTGCGCGAGTACGACTCGCGCTTGACCGCTTTTTTAATTTGCGCGTGTTTTATACTAGCTACTGCAGTATTTATTAGTCTTATAGCTTATTATAGCTTATTAGTTCTTATTGGCCTAATAGTGGTTATCTCGACTCTAATGTGAGATATCTTGGTTCGAAACCCAGGTGTGCATTTCCTAATATCATGTATTCCGTTGATGTAAAAATTGTCTATTACATATATAATTTATTAATAATTAAATTAAAATTATTGAATAAACTATAATTTCCTATCAAATAAAATTTACGTATAAATATAACTAATTAAAAAACTATAACTAAAAACGGAGCCCGGACGCGATCAGTTTTTCCAAGAAATTGGGAAAACTACTCATTGACGCGTCTGGTGACCGCCGTGCTCGGGCGTATTTCAACCAGCGGATCAGCCTGGCGATCCAGAGGGGGAACGCCGCTTCCGTCATGGGGACCATGCCTATGGTCCCTATGGACGACTATTTTTATTTATAGTTAGATTTATTTTTATAGTTAATTTAGTTATTTTTAGGTCTAGATTTAATTATTTTTGTTAATGTTGTGTGTTCAATAAAGATACTCACATTTGTGATCTAAGAATTAACACAGGCGTTCAAGGTATTAAAATGGAGAGAAACTTTACGCGCATGAAGGAGTAGGTGCCAGCACTTGGTGCCTTCAGCAATAAACTAAAAACTAACTTATAAATTATAAATTTCCTCAAGGGGCATCGCCCCCGGGATGGTTCCCAGGATGGCGGCCGCGTTGCCCCTCTGCATCCCCATACGCCCCCCAACTCGACGCCGGAGATACGAGAGGCAACACGGGTTTCCAGTTGCGGTCACCATCCTGGAACCCACCTCAAGGACTTGGCCTCCTCCGACCACGTCCCAAATTTCTCGACGGCGAAGGCCACGAACCCGTAGTTGCACCTAATATCTTCGTATTTTTGATTTTCATATATCGTGTGAAGGAAAACATAGTCAAACATCTGCTTGATCATTTAGTACATATCAAATTTCAGCGTAATTCGCTCAACACCGATTTTACTATCGCTATTGGCATACTCGTTGGCCGTTGGTCCTTACGTACAAAGTTAGTGTGCTCAGAAATCATACTTACCCATCATTTAAGATACTGACGTATGATGTAGAGTTTGAAATTCGCACGGACCCAACCTTATGCTCCTTCCTAAATCGCTTCGTATCTAGAGTTAGCGAAGACTTACCCGTCGCCGAGGCAAAAGTTCAATGCATAAGTTTTCGTTCACCTGCTCGTGACACAAATTTATTTCAGCTCGCTTCATTTCTGAAAAATAAATTTGGCATTCAAACGAAATCGCAGCTTCTGGTCTGGAATATCTTTCCAGACGATAACAGGCTAATTTATTAGACACCTAATCGCGTGGTTAAGTTCAAGCGATAATGGGCTGGGCATACAGCCGACGCGTATGACGTGTATTCAGTGTACTGGCGGCCGTCGATAGGAAAAAGAATCATATATCAAGTACGTCGACGGAAAACAGTTAAAGGCACCTGTCAGGCCGGCATGGCATTTGCAAACCCCGCGTACGACTGAATGTTCATGTGCGTCATTATGGGTGGCTCGCTATTACACTCGCTCGGCTATTACCTTATGGGTGGCTCGGCGACACATGTCGCGCTTTCTATAAAAATAAGGACTGGAGGAAAATTGGAGTCGTATGTCCAGCGGTGGGCTGACTGACTTACCCTTATCTATCCTACTTCACCCCACACAAACCTATTTTTCATATTCTGGAACTTCTTTTTGTATGTTTTGGAAGTAGAATAAAAAATCGGGCTACTACCGCTAGTTATTTCGTGAATTTGAACAATTAGGTAGACGTGGTCGAACTAATCGACATGGACGGGCCCATTATATTTTTTTATGGATAGCGCGACATGTGGCAACATTTAACCAATAAGTAGGTGTCTAACGATGCCCATGGACATTCTGTGATGCACGGGGATTGCGAATGCCATGCCGCCTGACAGGAGCCTTTTCACGCCCCTTTTGAAAAACCCCAGGCTGTACTTTGGAGGAAATAGATGGGCAGGGAGTGCGTTCCACATTTTCCCCACTATCGGCGTTGGCACTTGTCCACTGTGTATTGTCTCCTCATGATCGTCTTCGTCCATTGGTACAGTACATTCGAGTTTATCGGAAGCGTCTAGGCCGAGGTAGAGGGCTGCGAAGTCGACGACGTCGTATTTCGAATCAGCTTGACCATCTTGGTCAAGCTGATTCAAGCTGGTTTGATTTTCTTGGGCTTATTTCCTCTTTAAACGTTAGCGACAACCCCTCTTCGCACCCAAGAGTAGTGGTTTTCCAGCCGTAAATGGGATTATGCCTTTCTATTTCAATGCTCTTCCTTGTTTTCGGTCTCAGCATTTTATTTTTCAATCGTCGCTACAAATTTGTTTAAGGCCGTGACAAACGCAAAATACGCAAAAACATCCAAAAAGTGCGGCAAAGAAAGACCAAAACTGACCAGTAGGCACACATTGAGAAAATTAAAAAATAACAACATAAAACTTGGTTCCTTAACAACAATGTGATTTGTTGTTTTTTTTAAATAATGAGTAAAATGACTAAAAAAATAAAAAAAATTATGAATTTAAAAAATCTGAGGATGTGTGTATTATTACAATTTTACAATACCACCGAATGCAAAGGTCACACAGCACCTTTGGCTTGATGAAATTTTTGAAATTTTATTATTGTAACCACGACAGGAGATAAAAATAAAAAACAAAAAACGCCTACACGAAATTAGCGACCTTAATGCACCTATTTTTGCTTACGTAAGTACGAGTACCTATTTTTATTTTAGTTTTCATCGATAGAGGTTTATAAAAAGTGTTACATAAACTAAAATAATTTGGAATTTGAAATTCCCGAATGCTCAAGGTCGTTGGCGTTTGTCACTGTTTGTTTGTAGAAGATACATTTTTAGGTGCAAACATATCTGAAATGCTCTTGCCTATAAAACAGTTTAATTTGTCGTAATTGGAAAAGTAGTTTAGTCGCTAGTTTGCTTATTAGTGAGCCGCGCCTCGACAATTTTCGGAGCAATCTTCTGGAGGGTAGACATCATTGGTTATTAATATTATTCATTAGAGCGCATATTTTTGTATAGGCGCCAGATGGACCTTTCAGGCAATATTAGTATTATGTTCATATCTGCTATAGTTTAGCCGTACGAAGACGACGAGAGTACATCATTTATGTCATATGATTTTTTCGGACAAAACGTAAGACTTTCATTGAATTCACGTCAAAAAACTTCACCCAGAATTTTAAAAGTTTTTGTCTAACGATTTCGTTCATACCTAAATGACGATATAAACCTAACGTGAGTCATATTGAGAGTTTCTGGAACTAGCCATTGGTAATAAAAATAAAAAATAAAAACAATTAAGTACGGTTTTTGAAAATGGAACTGTATGGAAGTACGTTACGTTTTAGTTTGTGTGATTGGCATTTATTTTTAAATTGTGACCTCATCGTTTTGAAAATTGTGTGTCGGCATTACAATACGATTACAATGGTTTAATTTAAGGAAATATTCGCACCATGATTTTTTATTATTTTCGCTGTGGTTTAAGTCAAAAAGAAAGTTGCAAGAGACTTCAATTGGCATTTGGTGATGAAGCTCCATCTCGTAGCTTTTTGTATTCCTGGTTCAGTGAATTGAGATGTGGACGTGATCATCTCTATGACGATTTACGTGAAGATCGGCCGGCGACTGCAGTTACGGAAGCGAATATTGATACCATACGACAACTGATTGAAACTGATAAAAAAAATACTTGTTAGCAAATTCGTACTTTATTAGGAACAAATTAGGAAATGGTATGAGCCAAGTGTATAAAAGATTTTGCATGTACCTACATATATCTGAAGGTTCGGAAGCTTTGCACTCGATGGATACCGCATGATCTAACGGATGACCAGAAACGTGAGAGTGGTGCCGTAAATGATATTTCGCAGCTGGTAGTACAGTAGTGCAGATGGTGAAAAAAATTCCAAACAGCACTACCGGTAGTGCAGCTTGGTTGTGCAGAGTGGAAGGAATGTAAAAAAATATATATCGGAGGACACTCATTGGCTTTATATTGCGTTGTCACAGACGACGATAGCTGGGTGTACTGCTTTGAATCTGAAGGAAAAAGCAAATCGGAAGAATGGGTCTTTGAAGATTTGCCGACGAAAGTTAAGAAAAGTCGAAGCATTGTTAAGAAAATTGTTTCTCCTTTTTTCGGAAAGTCAGGACAGTACATTACAGTACCGCTTGAAAACCAAAGGACAGTGACTCCAGATTGCTATGTGAATAAGGGTTTGCAGAGTGTTTGAAAAAGTTCGCGAAAAGCGTCTTCACAGCAAAGTCGTCCTCCACCACGACTACGCGCCCTCACATTCCGTTAAGGTGAGGAAAGAGTTTTTGAAGGCCTAACTAAAATGTAGAACTGAATACGCATTCGCCATACAGTCCGGACTACTCCGGACCTTGCACCTTTTTTTATTTCTGAAAATTTAAGATAAGCTTAGATGTATACGATTTACAAGCACTGAAGCGGCGGTGAATACGTTCCAAGAGACCATTGAAGACTTAGCCAACTGCATTTTACAATAGGGTCCACCTATTGTATGTATTAATGAGAATCCAGAAACTTTCAGTATGACCTGTATATAAGTATAACAGAAAACATATAATGGTAGAAAAACATAAAATAGAAAAGTAATATCGTAGACTTAAGTATATTGCATAATTATGTACCTATCTTTGTTTTTAAATTTAAAATAAATAAACTGAAACTGTAAAACTAATAGACAAGCAAGCAAAACAAATGCTGTATGTACATGCACGTTATAATAATTAGCGGTGAAAGTTTTTTTTCGTCGGACCTGTGGTCGGACGGTGAACCTTCTGAAACTCGGCGTTTAGTCACAATGATTTTGTTAAGAAATACGTGAATAAGATGTGTTTCATCTCAGTCTAAAAAGTCGTAGAACAACTCATGTATACTAACTACATAGATAGAATTTTCTAAGACTCACACCACCTGTTACCTCTGGAAAAATCCTGTTTCAAGTTCTACCACCTACTTATTTTATGAAACAGCGTGTTTCTATGTTGCGGTGCGCGCGTGTGTGGCGGAGGTGGAGTGCGGTGTCGCAGGTGCGTCCAAGCGTCACCCGTCATCATCACATCACACGCGCACGCTCCGCCGCGCTCCCTTCACCGCTCCACGCACCGCTTCGCTCCAGCGTTCCTCATCGCTGCATACCGACCGAGAGAGGACCGCTCGACCGACTCGACCGAGCGGCCGGCCAGCCGCTGCAGCAGCGCCGCCGCAGGCTGGCTGGAGCGCTGGAGGCGAGGACGTAGACGATCAGTCAGTTCGCTCGGCGCCGCCAGCGAGTGCGCTCCGCTCTTTGAGGCCACGACGCCCACGTCCGCACCCCGCCGGCCATGTGCGCGCTCTGGCGATGACATTCCATTTCGAACTTATTTAGGTACATTCGAATTTCAAAACTTACAGCTCGTTCATTAGTGTTCTTCGGTGAGCGAGAAGTGCATTTGGAATTCAGCGGCAACGGTCGTTTACACCGTGTAGTGATACCGCCAACATAGAGCCAATGATTGTCATTAATTACGTTAGAAGTGTGCTATTAAAATGTTACGTGTAGTGTAGTAGGTGCGTTCAATTGTTTTGTTTTTGTTGCATTATTTGCGCGGAGCCGACTCGCGCCTCGGGTACGCAATTAGCTGAGTTAAAAAGTTGTGCAGTATCGTCGTCGAGCGCGTGCTAGTGTGGAATGTTGAGCGATATGCGATAAAGTATTTTGCGGTCCAGATATTGGGCATCAATATTCATTCGATGATGATACGGACGGGTCGCAGCGCACCAAGGAGCCGGTTTTCGTTTGTCATTTCCGAGGTGAGCGCGCTCGGAACTCTTTACATACCTATGTATGGTGGGTGAGTATGTACTAATGATGACGCCCGTTTATTGGAGCGGAAGACGAACGACGGACAGATTGATAGAAGATCACAGTAATTGTCTAATACACGTCATTTCTAACATGTAACAGATAAGGTAGATTGAGATAGGTGATCTTGTCGAAGATATTGAACACAATATGAAGATGCACGAACCGCCGCCGGAAGAAGATTAGTCACAACAACTCACACCTCCGGAAAACGTTCAAACTGGATTTCAAAAGAAACGTTCTAAACCTATAATCCGTCGAATTACCTGTTTCCATCCGTCGGGCGACTATTTTCCTATTGGTAAATGTTTCCTTCGGAAATCCCTTTCTGCCCTTGATAAGTACCTATGCGGAAAGAAGACAGGTAAGCACTTACATCAGAAAGGAGTGCCGAAAAAGCAGTCTCACAAAAAACTGGTTTGACCGGTTATGGCACTTACCTGGTAGTATTGACCCACTCTGGTGATATAATTGTATGTACTTAATAATAACATGGTACAATAAATTAACTAACGTGAAATGTGGTGTCAGTGTCACCCACGCAATGATATTTTCATTATCTGTAAAACGACGACCGGATGAAACATTCGACGTTAGTGGTAGATAGATTTGTTTAACATACCTACATAATAATGTACACTATGCATGGATAACTATGGTATGCACATGCCATGTGTGTGAGGGTGTGTGTGTGTACACAAATGTATGTAGGTGCCTACGTTCCCTAAACTAAACCTAATTACTTATGCAATATGATCAAATTAGGTAGGATCTACTCTAGAATTATATCTATTAGGTACCTACCTTCTATTATGGTTGTCAATTATTTATTAGTCTACTTTTGTCATAGGACTTGTCTTTTGAATAGCACTAGGAACAATTTCAATAGTACACAAGCCAAAGTTATCATTGTAGTTATTACCAGAATCTCCAAAATGAACCGACTTAAAAAAAACAACTAGAAAATAAAAGTGTTAAATAATATTTGGATTCATATTCGGACCCTTGAGTACGAGGGGTCCATCTATTAATTTGCAGGTGTGCTTTTGTACAGCCTTCAACTCAAGGGTCCGAATATTAAATCAAAATATTATTTAACACGTACCTATTCTAGTTGTTTTTTGGAAGTCGGTTCAATGTTTTTTAAAACAGTTTTTTATTTAACTCTTTTTTAGTTATATACCTATATCACACACGTTCTGCGTAGAGTGTTTTTCCAGTGATTGGTACACACTTAACAGTCCATATCTTGAAAACTACTGAACCGATTTTGATGAAACTTGCACTATTTCCTAAGGCAATTCGATTTTTAGTTTCCGATAAATTCGTGCACAAACATAGGTACCTACATACAAACATACATATACTTACGAAATCTGTTTAGAAGCCCATATAGATTTACATAGGTACATATGGGTCGAATTGATAACCTCCTTTTTCAATTTTTGAAGTTGATTAATAAATCTGATTAGGTACCTACTCGTGCATTGGTGCTGGTGCTGGTGTCTATCACGTGATACATTATTAGATTATTTATTACACAATATTGGCAAAGGTCAAACGCTTTGTGCCTATTCCTTTTCTTATCCGCCGCATCGGGTCCCGACCTCACTCACGCATTGTTCGAGTTTTCAGAACCTTTCAAAATCAGATCAAATCGCTGAGTCGCTTGGCGCGGCGGAGGCTGCGGCGCGGAGGCTGCGGCGCGACCGGGGCTCGAACCCAGCGCGCAACCTCGCACCCGCGCATCCTTTGTGTGAAGGAATGTTAAATTAAATGTCAAAGGACATTATAATGTCGATCTATCAAACAAAATGTTGTGTGTACACGACCGAAGGGAAGCACTGACATGGCACCTAGTTCACCAAGGTGTTATGGGCTGACATTACGGATGTCGTAGGTGATGTAGGCAACCGGGTCGGTTTCAATTAAAAATGCCTATATCTTTCGTGGCGTTCGCGGTCGCGAGCCCATCGGTGCGTGGGCACCGGGCACCAGAATCGAAAGAGTTTGACAAGTTGAGTTATATGCTTGTCCACAAGTCTGGTGGCTCACGTGCCAGGGCCAGGGCTCATCTCGTACGGCGAATTAGCTTCGAGATTCAGATAGGCAAAGCAGCCAGCGCGCTTGATTGATACCGACGACACCGCCCTCGCCGCCGCCACCGCCACGCCGGGCGACGACGCTCGATCTGAACCACAGAATCTGGACGATTTTTTTTTTACTTTAGTCGACTTTATTTTAGTTTTAATTCATATTAGTTGAAGTTTATTTAGTTTAGTGTTACTTTTAGTTATTTGATAGACATCTACCCATGTATTATCTTAATTTTAAAGGTACCCTGTTAGAAAATGCCTAGAGGCATTAAGTGTTACCTTTTGCCCATATTCTATTTGAGTGCAATAAATATATACAATACAATATACAATACAATACAATACAATTTTACTATAGTACCGTTACGGTACGTACTATTATCACTTCCGTTTTTTTTAAACGGAGGATAATGAAGGGTGTTATAAGTTGGACGCCTCCGTCTGTCTGTTGTTTGTCTGTGGCATCATAGCTACCAAAAGGCTGGACCGACTTAGATGCGGTTTTAACATTGAAAATGTTTTTTCGTTCGCTCCGGTAGGGCCTCATTTTCGCTGAAAGTGCGACAGCCCTGTGGAACTTCGCAGTTCTTCGCTGGAACATTGGAAAAGTCGAAAACTTTTTTCGAAAATTGAAAAAAACTCGAAAAAAAAAAACACGATTTTTGACACTTTCTTCCAGAATATCGTCGATATCTCGTGAACGAGGTCGAAAATTGAAAAACAAAAAAAAATGGCCTGGAGATATTGAGACGGAGAAAATTTTATGTCATTACAGTTTTTTTCGTGGGAGTGATAGGGGGGAGGTGGGAGGTTCCTTAGCGGCGCGTCGGCGCGTCTCGGCGCGCGGTCACTCAGGCGTCACACAGCCCCATGGAACTTCGCAGGTTTGAGATACGAGGATCTATTAGGACTCAAAAGACGCGGAATTTTAAGGGCTTAAAGATGGTGTAATTTTTTTTTTTAAAGTAGAAATCTTTTTTCGAAAATTAAGGATATAGAAGATAAGAATATAGGGTAGAAGATGCGTCGCTACGCGACGCATCTTCTAACCTATCCTATATTCCTATGTTCCTATATCCAACGAGCCCAAATATGGTGGATTTATCATGTGTATCATCATCAGTACCCTGGAAATAACATATGACTAGAGTACTTGCGAAGACAAATCCAACGAGCCCAAACACGATGGGCTTATCATGTGTAGTTTAGGAGTTCCTATGGCTTCCTTCCGGCTCCATCATCAGAACCCAACTAACCTTTTCCTTATCCCGACTTTCTCGTGTCACTCAGCGACAATATTTTTTCGAATTCCGTAGATTCATTTTCAATATGCTCGATAGTCGTGTAAAGCACGAAATCTGTGAATTTTTTTAGTAGTAAGCTTGTTTAACCGGGATGATTCTTAGCTATGTTTGAGTGGACTTGATTCTATATTACGTAGACATACATATATTTGATATATAGTAGAAATAGATAATATTCGCCGAGGACTCTTGTCCCGACACCCGAGAATGCATATACGCGGCATACATAACGAACAAACCAGAAACCAACGCCACAACCACCAAAATGTTTACGTAGAAGTGAATTTTCTTGCGAAAAGGTATCATTGTGATATAGGTAGGTATTAGGTACTTGTGGACGAAAATTAAATGAATAATTTGTAACGAAAATAAAGAAAATATTGAGAAAACAACATTGTTTCGAATTTGTAATGAAAAAAAAAATGAATTTGTAAAGGATATAGCGAAAACGACGGAACGCACGGAGATCTAGACGTGCCGGAATTTCAATAGGTACCTAGAAGTATAAATAAGTGAAAATACGACAAAGAAAGAGAAAAGAGAAAACGTATTTTCTTGCCTGACATTTGTTGATCCTAATGAATATTTCATTATTCAAAATTCCACTTGATATCTGACCCATGATTTCGTTTGTCAACTATTCAAACAACTTTATGCTGAGACGGCAAGAACCCTTTCAATGAAATATAGTTAAAGATAAACTTAACTTAACGTCAAGCTTATTTCCCAATAGAGCAAGCAGAAACCACGTATCTTCACGTCAAGAAATAAAAATTGTCACTGCATAAACATTATTATGCGGTGACAAAATATTTGACTCGTGAGTAATTATTGGCTTTGGCTCAGCTACTGCCTCGCATCGACATCTATCTATAGATACACCTTTCCAATCATTGAGCTATACGTTATTCTCTATGTTTCCAATACATCATTCCCGAAAAAGTATGGTATAGATAGACCATAACATCCTTTCACAAGACAGCTTCACAAGGCGTCTCACAAGCGCGTTGAGCGCACGCGTCTGACTGTAATTAGTGGAGAGCGAACGAGAAAGAATAAATTTGTGTTGTGAGAGACAGTGACAAACAGTATTGCTTATTTCGCCTTTGCATCTTGTCGCGTGTTCAGCCGAATACTGTCGACCGTCCGCGACCGATGCCGAGCCGAGCGCGGCTTGTATGGTGTAAACTGTGTGCTTGTGTGTGTGTGTGTGTGTGTGTACATTACTCACCTATCGTCTTGTGTCCGTAAATACGCGAGTGCGGAGCGGCATAGAATGACATGCTTTTTAATGTGATCGGATGAATGTATTCGTGATCGATCACAATATTGCATGTTAAAGCACGCACACTTATTTAACGAAAGTTAGAAATTCCATCGCGCTATACCGCTTCTATAGGTCTTGTTCGGTGCTGCTGCCTCGGTCAAACTTTGTAACTCCTGCTAACTCGACTGCTCAAATTTATGCAAAGGCTATTTCAGTTTTGGAAAAAGTCGCGAGTCTCATTCGCCCGGTTTGTTTTCCTTTCTCCGCAGAGTCCCTTGAAGGTTGGTCGTTGACAGCCTTATCTTATCTAACTGCAAATACTATTTTGTCTCCCGAGCCAAGTTCACCTTTACCGTAATGTAATTATGGCTTTATATACAAAAGAGATAAGAGGTGACTAAGAGACAAGGACAGTATGGAATGGCAAATGGTAACAGGGTGACCATCTGTCCTTTAATTTTTATACTGAAGCGATTACATCAAATTGGATCACGGACATCGAATTCAATCTATAAATTTAATCTTACTATTAGGCAAGTCCACACTGGCAGTGCCGCGGGCAAAAGTTAGTTTTAAATACAATACAGGCCGTTACAACGAGGCGAGTGGAGGCGCGGAACACCTCCGCTCGCCTCAAAGTCAAACTAATACCATATAAACTCACTGAGATTTACTCCAACCGAATTGGATCATTTCCAAATCAACTCTCAGCCCTTATTAAGGATGGCATGACAACCAGATTGCATAGCGCGACTTAAGGGCCGATATGACGGATGTAGCGGGCCATGTAACCAACTATGTGAGGTTCCTTAAAAAACATACATATACACAATACACACGACACACGTTGCATTTTATAATTAGATTGGGATAGAGATAAAAATTAGCTTCGACACTCTAGTAAGGTCACCAGCAAAAATACATCTCTAATATTAAATTTTAGCCCACTTTATCGGTCGCAAGTTCAAAATGCATGACTCAGCATGATCAAACATATGCGTTTATGAAATTAATGGAGACGTCAACGGCCACGTCATGTAAAGCAGACTACAGGCCAGCGGGATAAATCAGATCACGCTTTGTTATAAAGTCTGTAATATTTATCGTAAATATTAACCTAAGTATGCGTTCTGACACGTGTTGTTTGATAGAACACTTCAGCACATTATTATTTGCGGAATTATGAAATATTTGAAATTTCGATGTTAATGGATCTAAAAATATGTGTTCCGGGAAATATTTGAACTCCTTCTGGTTTGGTTAGGTTGTCTTGTTTTACAATTCGTAAACATTTGAACTTTCGATACCGTCTCATTTGAGAGAGTGACGTTTCTAACTTATCCCCAATGCTCATCCTTCTTATAGTTTTTCCCTGCCCCTAGCTAGGTGGTACGCTCAAATTGTAGCCGACTGGGATGGTTATGGTACCATCGTACTGGAAGAAAGATGGCTCTACAGCAGTCTTGGCTTGGCATGAGGCGACGCGCGCGCGAAGAGGAAGAAGTTTAAAATAAAAGAGCTGCGCGACGACGTCGCCGTGCAGTCCGGCGGATACGGAGCTCTCCGAGATGGGGGTGGTGGTGGCCTACGTGTCTAGTACCACCACCTATCGCTCGTAGCTTGCCTCGCGTCGTCTCGGAGAGCTCCGTAGCCACGGCCTGCACCCGCCGGTGTGCTTGGAGGCTTGCCTCCCGCCGCCGACGGTATTCCGTTTATTATTTTTATATTAATTTTGAGTATATGTGGTGTATTTACATATTACTTTCTTCCAGTTATAAACGTTCTGCGCTGCAGAGTGCAGAAGGCGTACTTATTTCAGAATGTAGTTTCTCAGTCTAGCTCGCACACAACGACGCATTGTAATTGTCAGTTTAAAGGTTTACTTTGCGAAACGTGGTGGTCGTTGTTGTGCTTTAATTTACCAGAGTTCTTGCAGCACAACCAGGCCTTCGTCACTCGCTCAAGGTCGCGCGTTAAATGCCTTCCGCTTGGCGTGTCGGCTAATGCACAAGTAACAGTGGGCTGCAGTTATCCAGCCAGAGCGAGAGCGCGGCGCGCGCACGCACCGGGCATCTACTACGTTTCGTTTCGAATTTAGAAATGTCGAAATCACGTCATTATTGTACAGCATTTTGATTTATTTATATCTAGTAATTTATTTATTCATATTAGTAGGAGGTCATAGATTTAAAATAATATTATCATATTGCCAATAAGATTAGTTAGATGACGCCGAACAGAGTGGTATGTATGGCCTAATTCGTTTAAGGATAGAAATAGAACATTCATTCGTTCTCTGTCTCTCAGTGTGGGTTTTATACAATAAAAAACACCAATAAAACAATAGGTACATTGTAGTATAGGATCATTAAATTGATTGATCAAACAAAACTATCACTGGAAGGTTGCACGCTTCCATGTGAAAAACTAATTGTGACGCTAAACGCATGCATGAATTTGTTCGCATGAATTTGCCGTAGCTAAATATCGTATCGTTGGTAGGTATCATCTTCATTTTATTCCTCACATAAAGACAGCCCAAAGACACGGCCCTTACACGCGCTGAACGACGCGCTTTTGAGATAGAGTTACGCGACAGAAAGAGAAGCGAAATGTAGGTGGTTATCGTGGTTAGGCACGCAGCTCTGTGCGAGTCAATTTGTACTTTATCGCGTCGTCGCAGAGTAGCTATTTCTTTGTGAGTGTTTGTACAGAGACGCTTCTGTACGGAGTACTCTTTTCTATTCTGTGGCGCAACACCTATTACTCTGCTTACCCCGATTGTCGCGATTCAGCGTGTGTGATATGTATGTATGTAAGGTTTACTCGCGGTGTTTGCCTTCACCGGAGTGACGGGTAAATTATGCACACAAATTCTTCGAAACACGTTTTATTGTAGGTAGGTACGCCCGGAATTCGAATCACAAACCGTTCGCACGTGAGACTGGTTTGTGCCCACAGTAATGTTAGTAAATATGCCGTTGTTGGTTTGCTCATTCATTCATTAATCATTCATTACCTACAACAACCATCGAGTTATATTATACTAAAGGATGCGCTGCGAAGAAAGTTTCAAATGAATCAAGTCGCAAAAACTGTGGTACAAAAGTCGGCTGGCGACTGGCGAGGTGCGGTGAGCCGAGCGGTAGAGGGAGTGATGGCGCGGGGCGCGAGCGGCAGAGGGGAAGCGGTGTTTGAGGCGGCTTCCTACATGGATGGCTGGTTTATCTATGGCGTCGCACGTCGGAAGCTCCGTGGAAGGCTCACGATCAATCGACTAACGCAGTTGCGGCTGGATGGCTTCAAGTCAGTGGATCACGGTGCTCTGACAGAGTGCACTTCAATTCTCACGCTCAACTCTTTTGCTACTACCTACTTACATTCCACTATATTAATCGAATCGCAAACATCCAAAGGCTAACTGTACGAAATCTCTGTAAGGGATAAGTCCTCCTTTGCACCTTGAAGTAAATTTTCTAATGTATTTATTACGGTTTAATGTTTATTGGAGCAATAAAGCATTTTCTATCTATCTATATATGTACCACTCTCTAGTAAAGAGTACATATTTTATGTAGGTATATCTCGTCGATGCATGCACTACAGAATTATGTATTATTTATAAATTATAATCTTGCTATTGGAATTACGTTTGTAATTGGATACGGAATGGACCTGTAAATTCTGCACAGGGCTAGCATCACCGATTTGTGCATTCACGATTCCGACGGATTATACCAAATTAATATAGAAATCCGTCAGTAGTAGGTACATACTTTTATTTGTGATGCATGCAAAGTAGTTTAACACGGTAATACGTTTCAGGGTGCTAATGTTCCGCGCTCGAAACTCTAGAGGAACTGTCAAGGTAAGTGTCAAGAAACCCGGCAATCTCCAAGTGCCGAGTGAGAAACAAACAAGAACTTTCCCTAATGTTTTAAGTCATTTAGAGTGTTCCGCCAGGGCAGTTTTTATCTTAACTTTGCTAATGAAGGCGAATTTTTGCGAAGAAGCCTCGCGTGAAGTCGCGTGCCAAAGCATTGTGAAAACTCTCAACGTTGCTGCTATAGAGTTAATCTGGAATACTGAGTATTCATTGATCAATATTGTACGTAAGTACACTTCTAACGAAGGAAACGCACAGGATCACCAGCCCAACAACAAGTAGTTTATTTCAATCACAACTTAAAAGAAAAGATTACAACCATAGAAATACCTAAAGCATAAGTTTTTTTTAAGTCTTTTTTTTTTTTTTTTTTTTTTTTTTTTGGCAACTCGCGCTGACGCGCGAACTTTGCCATTGTCAAGTGTGATAGGATTACAACAACGGAATAAAAAGTTTTACAAATCAAAACAAAAGCATAATTTCAAGAAAAGAAAAGAAAACCCTAAGAACGAAAACAAAATGATTAACTCTGATTTAATAACTGAAAAGTTACAAATTAATCTTATGAAAAAAAAATAATTTCGAAATGAGTTTATAAATAGCAATATTGTTAGACGATAGTAAGCAGCAGATATTAGAAGGGAGGGGAATTTTAAGTTCAGGCAGAGTGAAATATAAGGTGGGGTATTGATTAATGAGTGGACAGGAAAACAAAATATGATCAACAGTGCCTTCGTCAATGCCGCATTCACAAACTGAAGAATCCCGAATCCTCAACCTAGCCAGGTGCACGGGAGAGCAACAATGACCAAATCGTAAACGGCATATTATTGATGTAACTTTTTTTGATATTCGAAGTTTATAAAACCATGATTACAACATATCCAAGCCGAGACTCCATATCCTTCTCGAATGACAGCAAAACAAACAAACCTCCAGTGTCTTGTTTTGGAACGTCGCTTCGTTTTTTAAATAAATTCATATTAAATACTATTTGGCCAGTGCACATACAGTACAATATTACATTACATATATACATACGCACACGCTGTATCCCGACAATCGGGGTTAGCAGAGTAGTCGGTGTTGTGCTGCAATTGCTCTTGTAAATTACAGCGCAACACCAACCACCACATTTAGCAAAGTATTAGGACAAGATATTATTATCAAGCAGCAAGTAAGGCACGAATACCCACCTACTACATGACTCGGTGGATGGACCGTGCCAAGGCGAGAGTTGGCTAGCCTGTCAATATTACATTAAAAATTTGATACTGCCAAGCATTTATTGCCTTTGTCAATGGATTCCACTATGTGGCTGCTCAACCTGGCAAGAACATCATTAGTTCCAATACCCGATCTAAACCCGTCAGAGGTGAGGGAGCTACCATTGAGATCTAATACCGACCTAACAAAACATGGAAACCATGAGTTTTGCTTTCCAGTAAATCAGTATTACCTACCATTGCTGGTGCATTTTGGTTCACGAGAAATAGCAGTATTAATTTATTTAAAATCGAATTATACTTGCAAAATATTATTGCCTCA
The DNA here is from genome assembly GCA_946902875.1 of Nematopogon swammerdamellus. NCBI lineage: Eukaryota > Metazoa > Arthropoda > Insecta > Lepidoptera > Adelidae > Nematopogon > Nematopogon swammerdamellus. The sequence continues at coordinate 8,124,144 of OX336340.1, read as the reverse complement.
GGGCTGTCTGTCTGGATGTCGTTGCATGGTACTGGCAAGATATCCATTTTTTTATTATAAAAAACAAGATAAGACAATAATATTATGTTAATTTACTTTTATTTTTGTCGTTGCCATCTCGCAATTTACTAAAATTGTGATTTACATACAAAGACATTAGCCCCTTTTAATCTCTTTGTTTACATAGTTTACAAATATTTGTTCATATTAGTTTAGTTTGCTGCAAACACCAAGTAATGCAAACACACCACTTTATAAAACGCAAGTAAGACCGGTGATGGAATATTGAAGTAATCTGTTAGGGTTCCCCTGAGTACCTTCTTTCAGCCTTGGATTCTATTCAGCGACAAGCCATTCGTCTCATTGGCGACTTTGACGTCCTTTGTTCGTCTCAATTGTCTCACAGAGGACCTTTAACCTCTAAAGCACAGACGTATCGTTGGATCATTGAGCCAGTTTTATCGGTACTACTATAACTGTTGCTCTAACGAACTCGCTTCCCTCATCCCTCCACCTCCTGTTCGCCTTCGCCAAACCCGCCATACTCTCGCGGAAGTCCTTTGTAGTCGACCGAAGAGTTCTCCGAACTGCAATTTTCTAATTCGTTCTTATGTCAAATTCAGTGCAAAGGTGTGGAACGGGCTTCCGGGGAATATCTTTCCCTATTCCTAAAACCCACGGATCTGTCGATATAAAGTAACATTTTTACTCTATGCCAAATGGTTTTGAAGTGATCGTTCCATTACGCTTGTATGTATACGCCGAGGCGTAGAGTATGTATGCTCGAAACGCAGCATTTTAATGAGTCTGTGAATACAGAATGTTTTTCTCAAAAACCAAGTGGATTCAAAACCGAGATTGACGTGAAGAAACGCAATATACGAAGCAAAAACGATTAAGAGGCAGACCAAACCAAATCGATTTCAATATGAAAACCCTCACGCTAGATGTGGAGTAGTAACGATATCACAAGTAGATGATGCGTAAACTTTCATGAATACTTATGACTAGGGATTATATTGGCCTTCTTCCGATATCGCCAGTGGCTTATTTAATTGAACTCACTTGAGTGATATTAAATGGTTCACTGAAAGAGATATTCGCTGGCGAATTTGTTTTAATACTAATAGAGATCAATGAAATGAAATTAAATATATTTATTGCTTGGAAATACGCAGTAGGTAGGTTACATTATAGTACAATAATTCTTACACGCTCGAAAACTAAAATGAAGTAATAAAAAAATACATAAAAAACACAATGTGAAGTGTACTAATAAAACGTAATATTAAGAAAATTATGCAAAATGCAAAAAAAAAGACAGCTTGTGATGCGTGATTTGTGAGAGAAATGCAGAAAAAAAAAGTGGTCAAGTGAATCATGTTTACGTGCCGAGGGTCCCGTAACTGCTGTATGCTTTCATCTAATTATATTTTCTACTAGGGTGCGGTCTGAATAATTGTAAAATGAATAGTTTTTTGCACAACTACTAATGCCTATATTTTTTTTTTCATAATTTTCAAACAACCCTTAAAGGTCAAAGTTCGGCGACAAAACTGCAGTTTTTGTCAACTTTTAAACGAAATATTTGTTAAAGCAAACTTATTGATTATAGCAAAGTTATATATTTTTGAAATCGGCCTAAGTATACCTATAGAATGACATGAAACTTGATTTATTTAAAAAAAATTTAAAAAAAATCGTTCACATTTTGCGGTACCCTGTTCTTTCCACAAGATTATTAGATAAATTTATATATAAAATATCTAGCGGCAAAAATTATACGTAATTTAGCGTCAGTTTCATCGAAATCGGTGTAGTACTTAGGTCCGGAGATATATGCGTGTGGCCGACAGACAGACACCAGAGCGATGCCATAAGGGTCCCTTTTTTCGCATTTTGCGACGGGACCCTAAAAAGTCCGCGATAGCAAATATCTTCTTCCTCCTCTTCAACTACTGAGAATAATTCCTCTTCCGACCTCAAAATCAGGCGCTGTTCTCTGAGCCCCAGGCGGCCGATGCCCAAATAGGCTTCTGGCTGTCGAGACTTCAGAAGAATCGGAGATATTTCGGAGGCAAGCAGTTGAACATATTGCATTGATTTATTTGCAAAGGCTCATGGGCTTTGTTTCGAAGTACTAGTACCTTACCTACCTGAACCAATATCACAACTTTATTACCTTAGTAATAAAGTTGTGATATTGGCTCAGAAAATCTTTTATTCTTATAAAATCGTTTGATATAATTAAATGGTCGGCTTTTATAATATTTGTTTGTTATATTTAAATCAAACTCTTCAAAAATTTCATTTAATTATCATTTCATGTATTTGTATTCCACCCGTATATATCTATGTTTATTATTTATATTTTCCGCACTTTTAGGGTTCCGTATCTATACGGAAGCCGATTACTAAGACTACGCCGCCTGTCTGTCTGTCCTACCGGCAAAAGATACAGGCCTCGGGCGGACGGACGGAAGGACGTAAGGTCCGTGTGTACCTATTATAGGTAGCCGTTTGAAATGTTCACTTAATATGCGTTATTATAGCAAAATATGACAAAAATAAAAAAATCTATTTTTTTGAGCTAATGAGAAGATATATTTATTGCACAATATGAAATTAACAAATAAATTAAAGACTAATAATAAACTAACATAAACAACATAAAAAATTTAAAAAAATTATTACAAATTGAGGGGATCCTCATACAATTAACATAATAATATGTAGAAGAGCCAGCGCTATGATCATTTATGAACAAAAAGTATGGACCGAAGGTATGAAAATGGTCGCTGATAGATAGCACCGATTAATTGGGTTAACATTTGTGAAATTATAGTGGAAACTCCAAAATAAAATAACAAAATAAAAACCGGCCAAACCAAAATAAAAACAGACCAAACGTGGTGATACGAAACCCTCGCGCCGCGGTGCGCGAGTCCGACTCGCACTTGGCCGTTTTTTTTAGTGTCATTGTACCTTATAACCTTTGAGGAAATATTATACGCTAGTACATAATATATCTTTGCTTATAACCAACTTCATCCGAGACTTCAATCCATATTGTGTTTTTAAGACCAGTAAATGATATTATGATTTTCTCTATGAAATCAGAAATACCCATTTTCAAAGAAAATAATATGTCTTGTCGCTACGGCCTTGCTTGTGGGAAAAAATCATCTTGTTCACACATCGTTACGTTTGCATTGATTTGTAATGTTTGTTTTGCTCCAAGCCATTCGCTTGTCGAGAACATTATCATTAATTAGACAAATGCATTTACTACCAGTAGCTCTTCACGTTATTGAGATGCTACTGAGGCTTTTCAGTTACTATGAGTTTTCTAGATTTTATTTTAGTACCTATATTTAGACAATAAGTTAATAGTATAATGCTTAATAATTGCTTATTAAATTGTATAATTCTTTATTTTGCATCCAGAAATCCAGATACACTTAATAGCAGGGTGCACGCACTTGCATTATTATCAGTATATAATTTGTTTCTCTCCCCGTTACAGTGTATATTTTAAAAAATTTACGCCTGTTTATTTTGCGTAGATTTCGTAACATATTGCAATAATTAAACTTACAGTACTTACCTAACCTATGCGAAATTCGCCACGGCTCAGCATGTGCCAAGATTAGGTGGGGCACGAACCCTAATCTTAGCGCTGTTTTACGTGCCTATTATTATTAGTCGTCATTCTGCAACAACTCACAAGTCATAATAATGGTGACATATTCTCTTGATATAGATTATGCTTTCATGTGGTGACCAATTAGTTACAATCTAGGAGGAGTTCCTAGAGCCTAGATATTTTTTTTATTTAGTATTGTTGCAAAATAGGGACGATGAGATAATAGTATGAAATGCGTGTGGCCAAAAAAGCATACGTTTTTATCTGACTTACGGCGATACCAAAACGAAGGGTTATTATAATTCAGTTATATGAAAGGCTAGAGAAATGTTACGCACGCGGCAAGAGCGCAAGGGACACTCGGTGGCCAATATTCCAATTGAACACCTGACGTGGTCCGACTGGAAGAGTTCGGTGCGATCAGGGCCTATGAATGTTTTCCCTCAACAATTTGGGGGCTACTTCGACCCCTTGTCGCGGTCACCGGTGACCGCCGCCGCCCATGCCGGACGTTGACGTGGGTCCAAGGTAGACCGCTGGTTACTTTACAACGACATCTATGAGAGTGATTTACGTGTTTGAATGTTCGGATTTTAGAGGTATTCGTGTTGGACTAGCTTCGCTTTTAGGAAAAACTATACGAATGTTGCAAACGAGTACAGAAATATTTGAGAGGTAGGTAAATAAATACAAAAATTAAACGCCATTCTAGAAACCCAAAAAATATTTGCTCTCAACAAAATGTAGGTATACCTGAGACTGACGTTTTACAGAAAATGCGTTGTTATACAGCGAGAGATACCGCAATACTAAGCAGTAAAAAATGGCACTTAACAAATGTACTGAATTATTCCGTAGGGTTGGAGTCCATAAATTCAGCAAGGCCTAATGCCGTAATAAATCCAAATGATCTTGACAAAATCCCGATTCGCACATACGTACTTGTGATTGCGTACACTTTGCTTTAGTGCTGAAACGTCGCGTCGCGTCGTCGTGGCGTTTTTAGGGTTCAGTACCTCAAAAGATGAAAAAAAAACAGAACCCTTATAGGATCACTCTCGTGTCTGTCTGTCCGTTTGTCAAGCTTATTTTCTCCGAATCTACTGGACTGAAATTCCGACTTTGGGGGACACATTTTTTTATTTTGTTTTTTTATTAAATAATTTTTATTTTCAAGTGACATGTCAAATGCAATTACAAATATATATATATTTTTATCATTTTAAAATGCACAGTTTAAAAGATATTAAAGAAAATATTGAAAAATTGAGCATGCCCGATTATCTCCGAAACTACTGGGTCCAAAATTTGGGAAAAAAGGGACTATAGGGCCTGTCTTATAGTTTACAGGAAAATTCTAAGTCTTAGTACGATATTTTTTGTTCTCACTAAAGTTTTCACTGAAAACAAAATGACACGGAGCCCTCTCCACGCGAGTTCGACTCGCTTGCTTGACCGCGTTTTGAGCCGGCATGGATGGCTGTGGCCGGTGGCTGTGGCTAACAATAAGTCGAATGAAGACAGAAACAGTCAACACCACCTCTCTTCTAGAAACCAGCTCAGTGAGGCGCCAAACGCCATGCCAGTTGAGGCGGGCATAAACGTCATCAGGCAATTTGCTCACACACATTTGGAAGACATCCAGGCTGTTAGGACCATGGACCTAATTTAATGGTTAGGAGTCAGCTTGTTAGGCGCGATACTTTTGTGTAATTCTCCTCCAAGGCGCCAAACTTTCTAGTACTCGCCATACTGAGCGCAAAATACGACGTTACGTCGAAATATAAAAACGTTCTACTTAGCGCAAACTACACCCAGTGTGGCCATTAATAGCTTCCCCGGCAACTTGATCGAACAGAATGAATCATCATCGCTCATTAATAAGCAGTTTAAATTAATCAATAGGTCATCGACGAACTCAAGGTACCGAATTAAATAGACCGCATATTTGAATAAAAACAACGCAAAACTTTTTACTTTTATAGTATATGTGTTGCACTCTACATATTTTCACTCTACGATCATTCAATGATGATGACCAAGCATATAGGGAACGTAACATTTATGCTACGTTGTTGCTAAGCACAATTATTATTACGGACATACTGGGTAGACTAGTATCGTTCAGTCTTCTCAGAAAGACACTATATAAATAGAATAAAACGTTTTTCTCAATCAAAATATTATTGGTACTGAAAGGTCTAGTAATTTCTTCGATATATTCAAACTTGTACCTTCAATCGAGAAGCCTGGTATAAATACACAGTACCATTTTGTAGATTTTTTTTTTTTTTTCTACTTTATAAAATAGGGCTTTAGCCGACTGTCGACTATGCCAGCCCCATCGTAACTGCTAAACAATCTCTAGCCTCTGAGGCCTAGAGATGCTTGAAAAAATGTAGTGAGCACTCTGCATTTTTCCGTAAGGGGCTCACCTAATGCCCTGTGGATAGAAAAAAATAAATTTAATCTATCCGTCTTTAAATCTTTGATGAGAGCATTTCTTAAATTAGTGTTCCGTTCACACTCCAATAAAACATGGAATTGATCCTCGACTTTAGTAAACGAGAAGAAGATATCCAAGTAAGAAATGCGTCTTTTCGATGTAAATTTATTTTAAATTGCAGCAAAGTAAACTTGCTTTACATTTTCAATTTCATCTAAGCTTGAACTGTGCAAGACGGAAGCTTTTCTAACTATGACTATTTTATAAATGACTCTTAACTTTTTCCTAGGGTGCAGTATTAACATTTTTTGCTGGTTACGCGTAACAAATTTTCTTCTTATCTATTGTTTTTTTATTAAACGCAATGTTCACCAGTCTCTGATCTGGAGACGAAGGAACTTTAAGTAATCTGTGTCTGGAGTATACAAATGTTGTGGGTATCGGAAAAACTTGTGTTATGAACATGTTTGAAGTTCACTTTGCGAATCTCATCTGATTTGGCCCGGACAATCTTGGCTTGGGTTAGCACAGTGGACGTCTGGCAACTAAAGCTGCTTGAATATTTGCAAACGTTAGCTATATTGAATTTCTTAAAGTGTGTCCGTATTATAACGATAGATATGTTTCATCAATGGTCATCTACCTGGAATTCCGGGAATCCACGTACTTTAATGTATTGTTTAGTAACTCATAATGAAGATTGATGACTTTAACAAATAACTCAATAACAATTTACGTTACATTTACTTCTTAAAGTCAAGCTTAGTTATGTATGATGTATTGAAAATGTTCTTCGGCTAATACATTTTTAGGAAAAGTAATCATTACAACTTTCTATTGATGGCAATTGTAACTTACTTTTGCTTTTTCTCCAGAACTTATTCGTGCAGCACGCGATAATACCATCGATCCCTACTCTAGGCGACATCCAGAGCACTAGAAAGTGTTAGCTTTGCACGCGAAAGTCAACGTTATGTCAGGACTTGCAGATATATGCTTGTCTGCATTTTAAAATGCGAAATTGTAATTAGTGAGGTCCAAATCGTAGACACTAGAAAAACTAATGATATACGAATTGAAGTCTACGTTTCGCCCACTACGTCGGCTTCACAGGAACCGCGGGAATTCCTGGATCCGACGACGTCTGGTGCCCGTTGTACCAAAGGTCAAACACTGCTCTTTTTAATCCCCGACGCAAAAAGAGGGTGTTATAAGTTTAACGTATGTGTGTAAGTGTGTATGTGTGTATGTGTGTATGGGTGCCTCTATATGTGGCATCGTAGCTCCCAAACGGATGAACCAATTTGGATGCGGTTTTTTTTATTAGAAAGCTAGTTTAATCGGGATGGTTCTTAGCTGTGTTTGTAATCAAGTAATTAAGTAATAAAAACATAATTATCTTAAACGTATGTGTGTAAGTGTGTATGTGTGTATGTGTGTATGGGTGTCTCTATATGTGGCATCGTAGCTCCCAAACGGATGAACCAATTTGGATGCGGTTTTTTTATTAGAAAGCTAGTTTAATCGGGATGGTTCTTAGCTGTGTTTGTAATCAAGTAATTAAGTAATAAAAACATAATTATCTTAAAAAGTGGACCGATTTGCGTGCGTTTTTTTTTTAAAAGCTTGAAATAAAAGATTAAAAATTAAAAAAAACCCCGAATCTGCAAAACTCAAAAATAGTTTCCGTTTACTTAAAGGGGTCGTGGGACCGATAAGTAAATATAATATAAAATCTCAGATCTGCGCGACCTATTTACTTAGCGGCTTTTTAGCGACTCCTTTGACTTTTTAAGGGTCGGGGTTTTTTTAATTCGAAGATTGGTCCTGAAGAACCCCGTGACGTAGCGGGCGAAACTTCGACTTATGCAAGTCTTTAAAAAAAATCGTATAATGAATAACAGGGTAAACTTAAAAACATTAGATATACCTAAATATATTTGTTTGTGATTAGTGTAATAAATACATTTCAATAATGAGAACGTCATCCATCTCAAATTGTTGAGATGGATGACGTGAAAGTCCAATAAAATAATGAGACTTCCCAGAAACGTAGAATGGTATCCTGTATGCTGATGATGACTTAGAGCAAATTAGAAATTTAACGAATTAACAAAATGCTTGACACAGGTAATACGGACGATATCATCGGATATGATTTAATTATCCACAACTAAAACGTTTTACATTTATTTCGAGACTTTTACGACTCATTCGCAGGGTGTCCGCACGCGTTCGTCGCTTGAGTTACGTGCGTTTTATACCCACGTGAGTTTACTTTACTGACGTTCGTGTTTAATTTTGGATTTGAACTACTTCCTTCGACCTTCCTTTGTAGATATACCTATCTTACTGATTGCGCAAACACTACATACCTACCTATATTAGATGCAACTGCACTTCCACTTTACTACATTCGTCTTTTGCAACGATAAAAAGTGGTAAGGGCCTGCCTGACTATGCAATCGGCTGATTTTATCATAAACTGTTTGTTAGAAACATAATTACATGACCGAGTGACTTTTATCGTACCTACCCATAAGAGTCACTCCGGTCGTGTTTTTTGGTAATTCGTTAAATCCTTTCCAGGCTACTACAAACCACCTGCTGAAAGGAATCTATCGAATTATCAATTAGTCGCGTCGCGTCGTCGCGAGGGTGTTGTGATTGTGACAACATTATAAATTGTTCGTTCCATAAAACACTACACCGTTAGTTTTTGAAGAAAAAAGGAATATTTAAATATGTTTAGTTCCTAAAATATCTATAAAATAATATGCTTCATGAGTATAAACTTCAATGTACCGTATCTACAAACAATCTCAAGTACACTTTCGTCTTCTTCCTCGATCCGTCCACGCGACCGCCTGCCAGCCAGCCAGCCGTACTCTCCCCGCTCCCTTTCACTCCTCGCTATCCACTTCTGCATCATCTCTTCTTATTGTTGTTCGTTACACTTCACAATAATTTAAACCAACCGATTAGGAGCGACCACGGTGTTGACTTTTTGTTACTCAAGTACTGCCGGAAATTAAATATTAAAATTAAAACTATAGGAATCATGCATGACAATAATGTTATTGCAAAATTATAACAAGCACGTTTCTAGTAGGTATGTCCCGCAAAGTCAACGTCCGCCTAAGCTAATTCCAAGTGTTCCGTCTCGGTTCCACCTTGCACCATCCTAATATCGATTCGATTCGGAGCTATAAATACGACAACAGGTTTATGTTTGCGTCTGATAATAAAACTGCCAGATCTGCCGCCCTACTTGCATGAAAAAACATATAGGAACTCCTCTAACACAAAATGTGACAACATGATAATGATTAGTTTGGGATCGGTTCTTGCTATGTTTATCTTACCGGGATTGTTTTCTACACAATATTTGCATAATAATCGAACCGTAGGCCTATGTATGAGCGCACGTGTCAGGCAGTCATATCATAATATGATATTCGATATATTGATGAATAGTTAGTTTGAATATATTAATACACACCAGTAAGTAAGTAAGTAAGAATTAATAAAGGATAAAAGTAGATACATCGACAAATACTTTTAGTCTACCGTGGATATTAGCATTGGTTGAATTTGGCTTACTTACCATGTTGGTAATCGCGGTAATTTTGGCCGACGTTTTGGACTGGCGCGTGCAGTCCATCTTCAGGGCGAGTGCCTGGCTATGAGTGGTCGGGCCCGCGGTTGACAGAACACTGCCTACAAAGCTCGAGCAGCTGCGATGATTGTAAATTCAGCTGTGGGTAGGCAGCAAATCGGCTTGGGCTGCGTTCCGCACCTCCGCCGAGGAGCAGAATGTGCTGACGGTGTCTTCCTGCTGCTGCTGGTGTACACTGCCAGAGCCGCCACTCTTCAGGTAGGCGAGAACGGTATTCTATACCGGAGAGAGACAGGTCAACGGAGAAAACTCATACAGAGTAGCCTGTAATTCAACATCACTAATTTGCCGATGGCTTCGCCAAAAGGTAGTGCGTCCGATGACCACGGACCAAGGGTTTCAACCGCAAACATTGAAACTTTTATTAACGTCCTCATAAAACATAACCGAATCAAACATTTCAATTAGAGTTATTGATCGCTACAAATTGTTTAACAACCTAGCGTACTTACAGCAGAAAACACGCTGATAACGATAACGTAGAGCCTTACTTTATTATCAGTACACAGAACGTTAGGCAAACCGTTGTACGACTCGAACCATCATTTTAAGCAAATGCATAGAACTTTTTCACACTGATGATATCTCACCTCGTGTAGTGTTTTTAGGAGTAAATAGAATGTTGATTATTGTGCGAAGGTTCTACGAGTTTACCTCAGCTTTTTGATCAGATTGTACTTTCGTTAGAGAGGTAGTTGCGGGAGACGAGGTGGCGAGGTGGCTAACCGCGCACCACGAGATTATGGCCCGATTAATTAAATTTGCCCGACGTCAGTATATTGTTAGCATTGATATGGAAGCATTGAAATACTTCAGACATAGCTCGTACGTACAGTATCTACTTTATGAAAAACTAATGAATTGATTTGAGCTTCATTCGCGTCTGTCTGTACAACATAATATGAATTATGTATTGTACATCATTCACAGAAACACACAACAAGAAAAAACAGAAACATAAATAGCAATAGCGTCCTAAGTCGGACTTATCACTACGAGTGATTTCTTCCAGTCAACCTTTTATCTTTATCCTAGGCGCATCGCGTTAAAAACGCAACAACAATCATGTCAGCAGATTAAAGAACTTTTTATATTCATTGAATTAACATTAGGTATAAACATTGTTAATTTTCTCATATTTTTGCGTAATTTTCAAATTAAATACTTGATTGCCTCTATTTTCTCTGCATTTCCTCGAAACTCGTCACAGAGAGGCTCGCGCCCTTTGGACTTGTGAAAACAAATTCATTCCTTTTTCGCACCGCTATCTAGGGTGTGAAAATGTCTTTCGGCGAGCGTTTCCCGTATCCTTTAACCTGGGTACCTTCAAACGTCGTATCAATAGGCTGGTCAGCCGGCGACAGTCCGCAAACCTGCTGCCATTCACTAAGCGTGGTTTCGCGAGAAGAGCTGGTGTATTTTGACTTTGTCTTACTGCACCTTCGATCCCTCGGCACAGCCAGCAACCAGCCTGGTTTTCATAAAAAAAAAAAAACTTAATCGATGTGTAATCCAATGAACATAGTCAGCTCGCGTGTTTACTGGTGGTGATCGCAGAATTCCAGTGGCACGCGCCACGCGCTTAATGCTATGTTTGTTTTACCAAGGTCGCAGCGCAGTAGCGGGGGCGATCGGGCTGCAGGGCTGAGGAGTAGGGGAGGAGTTAGGGGAGCGGGGAAAGGGAGATATCGAAGTCTGTCGATGAAATCCCCACGTCCTCGTATAATGTGCGTATTATAGGTGTTTTTAGGATTCCGTACCAGAACGCTTATACATTATAGTGAGATTTTGTCTGTATGTCTGTCTGTATATCAACGCTCAAGAACCAACCATTTAGATCGTTTGGTTCTTGAAAGTATTTGGCAAGTATGCTGATTATTTTGTAACGAGAGATTGCAAGAGAAAAACAATTCTATTTTGTTTATAATCTTGTAGCATATTGTTAATGAAGCGACCCCTCAAGGCCTCTAAATTTTTTTTTATTAATTTTAATGGGTGATTTAATGGGTTTTAATGTGATGAGTGAGCGGAAGAGTAGGGAAGGGTCGGGTCGTCCTAGATGCACGTATCTGAACCAGATCGAGCATGTTCTTAAAAATCGGCCAAGTGCGAGTCGGACTCGCGCACCGAGGTTTCTGCAACACAAAAAAAAAGTTTATCGTATGGGGACCCCCCTTAATTTTTCCCTTAAGTTATCTATTTTATAAAATAACACATATTATTCTGTGAAACCGGCTAACTAAGCTATTACGGTTCGGACGGACGGGCAGACAGACAGAGGTTGTAAGCTCAGTAATAGGCTTCCGTACGGTACGGAAACCTAAAAAAGGGTCAAGTGCGTAGTACTACTACGTAGTACGAACCTACCGCACTGGGGAATAGTAAAATGTATGTATGTATGTGTGGAAAGTTTCACAAAAATGTACAAATAAAAGTATATCCCCATACATTTTGTGGTTAGACATTTTAACAAAATTTTTTTTTTACAATTTCGCCTACCTCGTATTCACCCGCCCGCCTAGAATTAGTGAACATAATTATTTTCGCAAATAAAACTAGGTACCCTTTTGAGCAAAATGGGTGTTTTGGTTTTTTTTTATTGCGAACAAAAGTAGGCAGTGTCGAAAAGGTCATAATTATCTAATTAAACGTCCTTTGTACAAGAACTTAAAACAAAACAAAAAAAATGAGATCCTCGCAGACTTACTCGCAACAAGCTCTTTCATTACGAATGTTTTCCTTAGTATTTAATTACGAGTTTTTATGTGACGTGACGCTGACGACACAATTCACTGTAATTTTACTCTATTCTGCTTTAATTGACTTGTAATCAATCAACTGCTTTAACTTGTAATCAAATGAAATAATATACTTTATTACTCACCATTACTTATGTAAAGGGGCCACACAATGCGAGTTTAATGCCTCATGACATTCTTTACAAACGAAGTATTTTAGGATCTGTCGATATAAATATTAATTTTAATTATAAAGCACGTCACCGACGATGAGGACTATACCTACAATTTTATTTTAAGATCGTCATATTTCACAATATCGCTCACCGTAGAATCCTTTGAACCAACACACGAGAAATATAGATATATTACGTGATGTCCATAATGACGTTATGCGCTCAGCGGAATCCGCATTCCTCCATCATTCAGCGGGAACAGGGAAGCCAGGAGACAAAGGCTTGGTGTTAGAGAATCCGGGCAGCCCGCGCTGAGTCAAGGCATATGCAATTACAGGGTCCGTCACTCGAACTGTTACTAACTTCACACTGCTTTTCCTGTCAAAATAATAATGAGAGCGCGCCAAATTTTGGTGAAACGGCAGTTTGTTTTATTGTTTTAAAGTGGGCGAAAAGAGCGGGTAAAACATTTTAATTTTAAAGTAAGTTTTCGACGTGGACATTAAACTTAACAATGTTATCCTTGCACGAATGTGGCGAGCTGGAAAATATCGTTTTTTTTCGATGGAATTTTTTTACTGTCCAACAGTATGTAAAAAAACTAAATGATTGTGTTTGGCTGCGGGGTAAGTCTAACGAGAATTTGGACGATAGAGTTGCCTTTCGAAAGCAAGCGCCTACTTCTGTTATGGTCTGGGCTGCAGTGACCGCAAATGGTCGCTCTCCACTCGTGTTTATAGAGCAGGGCGTCAAAGTCAACCAGCAAGTGTACCAACAAAAGGTCTTAAATGATGCGCTCATACCGTGAGCACGCAAGCAATTCGGTACGAACAACTGGACGTTCCAACAAGATTCAGCATCGTCCCACAAAGCTCGCCTGACACAACATATTTTACAGAACCACGTTCCACATTTCATTTCTTCACAACAGTGGCCTCCCTACTCTCCAGACTTGAATCCAACGGACTTCTCGGTATGGTCCATTTTGGAGGCAGCCGTGTCAACAAAAATATATGAAAGTGTGGATACGCTGAAGGCAGCTCTCAGTCGGGAATGGAACAGAATACCGCAAACTCGTCTTCGTGCAGCCTGCGATGCCTTTGTCGGAAGACTTGGTGCCATCATCCGTGCCGAAGGAGGCTATATTGAACAATAACAATGATTTTCTTAAAATTGCTGTTTCAGCTTTGGCGTTCACTAGAGATTTCAAATTCCAAATTCCAAATTATTTATTCAGTACTTCCTTACCTTTAATAAAATCCAACGTCTGCTTTCTGTATGTATGTATGTCTGTCTGTCCGCTTATAACTGGAGAACCACTGAACCGATATTAATAAAAAAAAAATCTGCGGATAGCTTGATTCTTCCCATCAACTATAGGCTACTTACTATCACGCTAAATGGCTTATGAGGTTAGCAGTGAAGTGAAATATGAGAGCGGGCGGAGCCGCGGGCACAGCTAGTACATTATAAAAGATACATGAATGAGATGATCCTGTAGATTGAAAAACTTGAACATTATCGATATACATACCTACTTGCCTTTAACTTTTCATAGGCCTGTATTACCATCTTATGAGAATGTATAGGTTTAATAAAATATTATCTTACCTTAGCCGTGTGTGATACATTTTTTTTATTGAAACTGACACGGTTGGCTACATCACCTACAACATCCGTGATGTCAGCCCATAACACCGGGTGAACTTAGTGCCACGTCAGTGTATCCCTTCTGTCGTGCCGGCTACACTGAACATGATATTATAACATTTTAGCAGGGCAAGAGCATGATAAGATAAAATATTATAATATTACCTTCATCGTCTGTGACACGCTTAATTGTGAACTACTCAAAATAGTTAAAATTGCATACAATGCAATAGCTAGAAATGTGTGTTTAGATCAAGAGACTAAATTGAGTAGAGAATAAGTAGATACATAATTTATGCGATATACACGCAAGATATACACGCAATATGTTAATTTTCAATAATTTTAGGAATAAACTAAACAAATTGTTAATTACTGTGTGTGTAATTGTTAGTGAAGTTAAAATTGAGAAATTACATACTTAAATAATTCAAAGTCGAATTCAAGAAGTCAACACTCACAGACAATCGATCAATTCACACTCGATCTTTGTCGATCTTACGGTTAACTCATTCACAATGCTGCGGAAAAACGCCTCCATTGTTTTACAGTTTGTGGCGCAGTATCCGCCGGCCCTGACATCATCGATACCAGACAAAGGAGAAAATATTGAAATTACATGACGTATTTTGCTATGGGTACCGTTTGGTATTATTCTATTATAATAGCTTCTGTCTGCAGCTTCCCTCGCGTGAAATCTTGCGAAATGTGCTAAGTCGGAATACATCCCATATAATACAATACTAGCTGTGCCCGCGGCTCCGCCCGCTCTCATATTTCAATTCACTGCTAACCTCATAAGCTATTTAGCGTGATAGTAAGTAGCCTATAGTTGATGGGAAGAATCAAGCTATCCGTAAATTTTTTTTTTATTAAAATCGGTTCAGTGGTTCTCGAGTTATAAGCGGACAGACAGACACTCAGACACTCAGACAGAAAGCAGACGTTGGATTTTATTATAGGTAAGGAAAGGAAGGAAGGAAATAAGGAAAAGGATTATCTTCATCGTCTATGGGGCATATTTCACAATATGGCTCACCCTTGAACCATCACATACGACTAAGTTAATATAGTCATCCCTGTACATGTATATACAACTTTGATAAAATGCTTCAACGAAGAAGTAAGTAATCATAAAAAAATACTGAAACCTATAAAGACAAAAACTGCCAAAAGAATAATGATACTCCTTACCGTTCCGTCAGATAAATCGAAAAATCTATTTTAATTTGAGAATATCGTTACATCTGACGTCCATGGAAACTGTATTCCCATCCAAGAATATACGAGTATATTAGCATATGTTATTTCAGGGACTGCACACTGCTCGAGATATTTAGGTAGTGGCATTATACAGGGTGTTTGATGTGTATAGGTCAAGAAGCAAACCAGGTACTCCTGAGCCTATTTGAAGCAAAAAAGTTAGATGACATTTTGCTCTACGGTGAACTTTTTTTTTATTTTTTCCATACAAATTCCATAAAATTATTTAGTTTTGTATGGAAAAAATAAAAGAAAAGTTCAGCGTAGATAAAAATGTCATCTAACTTTTTTGCTCCAAATAGGCTCAGGAGTACCTGGTTTGCTTCTTGACCTATACTCATCAAACACCCTGTATAAAGCTATTACAAGTCTCAAATCAAATCAATCACCAATGATGAAGTTTGACGATCCGAATGTAGCAGACGGATATGTTTATTTATTAATGTTGATCAAGTGCTGTTTTCAACGACCGATACCGTCAATGACGAAAGACAAGCGGCGTATGTTGACTAACATAATTTGTAATGCCTCGCTTGGACGATGCGAAGATGAAAATTTTATCAATAGTGACAACAAAATGTTAAACTTTAGGATTTTGAAGAAATGGTTAATTTGATTATTATTATACTTCTCTAATGTGCAGTAGGCGGACTTATTGCAGAATGTAATGCAATCCAGGTGATGTTGTTATTAACAAGCGCTCTGAGACTATACATTTCCTCGCAGTATTTTTCCTCTACTAGAATGTCAGATTACTGCACATCCATTCTTAGAAAAAGAGAAATAACTCAATGAAAACTGGTGCACACCTTAAGATTAAAAGAGCAGACATCTCACATGAGATGCCAGTAGGCACCTTACCACAATGCTACCCACCACCCATAGAATTGTTCACGACAGCAATATGAATACGACTGTCTATTTAATCTAGGTTGTTACTTAACGATGTTTCTCTGCTTTCACTAGCGCGTTAGGTGTGTTTTTTTCTCTCATCACTTATCTTCCTCATCTTCATCATGAGATGAGTCATTAGTAACAGCGTCAAGCACACGGCGATTATAAGGCTTCATCGGCCTGGAAGGTTTAGATCCACTTTCCTCTGCCTCTCATTGGCCCGCGTCCAAGTAATTCCAGCTACATTTATTTCTTCAACCATTTGCTTATTTTACTCGTATCTGCTTCAGCGAAAGTAAAATGCTTAGTTTCCCAAGTTTAGTTCAGTGTCATCTTTTAAGCATATTTGAGGAATTCGTCATTTTGTAAAAAATAACTATTATAATCTAAACATTGACGTATTTACTTGAATTATTTACCTTCTATCTAGTCTATAAAGTTGATCACGGAAAACATCATAAGAACTCGGAAAATTTCTTCTTAGAATGAGATCGATTATTATTTATAAACACAGAGCAAGAAACTGCCGTCGCGCGCCGCCCGGCCGGCTGAGGAAAGACGGACGCCTATCGCTGTTCTTTGATTACAACTATGCAAAATTTTACTCATAGTCAAATGTTGTAAAAGAAACACTGGTAGGTGGATGAATGTATATATTTAAGTACTTATTTCCGAAATTAGAACTAACAACACACAAGATCAACCTCTCGGTCGGAGATGCTTCCCTTAACTAAAATACTTACTTACTAACTACGTAATACTCTCAACGTGCCTGGACCAGTACCCTAATCACGACCTACACCGCGTACACTACGCTACACCGTGTTCTCCGCATCATTTTGTATGGAGAAACGAAGTTCGCAAATCTATCACTAGAGGCGCTGCTCCGTTTCTCCATACAAAATGATGCGGAGAACACGGCGTAGCGTAGTACGCGGTGTAAGTTAAATCTCGTGATTAGGGTACTGATCGGGCGAGTGCTCAAAAAGGGTCAAGTGCGTAGTAACCGACGAGCATGCATGAAGAACATTATGGGAGTGGAAGAGGCGGCAGAGGTGTGTCAGGCAGGATCGTGGCACGTGGAGATCCGTGCTCTCTGCCTACCCCACCGGGAAACAGGCGTGACGCTATGTATGTATGTATTATGCTATGCCGCGTAATAGGGCTGCACGCGCCGCCTAGTGCTGCAGATGAATGCTCGATGAATGATGTATCGAATCGATGATCTGCACTCTATCAGTTGGTATATTATTTTATTATCATGAAGGAGCCAACGAAATAGCATCCAGGTGCAAGTATGATCTGGTAACGTAATTCAGATTTAGAAAATTTCGCCATATCAACACTCAATGCTCATAATATTAACACAATTAATGTATACTAGCTTTTGCCCGCTGATTCGCTCGCGATAGACTCGGTTTAATAGTAAATCCGATTTAAACGCAAATATGATAATAAACGATAACTTCTCTTATATTCTCTCTCTCTCTCTCCCCCGTTCATACTATACTTTCTTTGATACTGCTCGGCCCTAAGGAAATTTAGTGTGATGGTATATAGCCTATTATAGTGAGTCTCAAGAACTACTCTTTCCATTAGTGCCAACCGCATCAAAATCTGTTAAGTGTTTTCGGAGTATACCTCAAAATATATACACACATACAGACAGACGTTCCCTTTTATAAGAAGTAGAAACAGAGATTCAGTGTGATCTTTATATTTCGTTAGTTTTGTTCTCCCAAGAGTGAATTCTTTATGCACGAATTGATTTTGGTTATTTTTTCAAGCAGATTGTATCACAACACAATGTATGTTAACAAACAAGTCATTTGAGTTGCACACACTCATTTGTCTGCATCGGTTAGTGACACACTTGCACTGTTTGTTTGTCTCATTGAGTTTTGCTGACATTTAAATGCATCTTGTAAAGGTTTTAAATATTGTGACTGAATGCATTATTTTACGTTGGTATATAATTGCAGTAGGTATGTATCCTTTTCTGTTGCACTTTAAGCTGTTCTGTTCGTGTCGAGATAAATGAGAAAATGTTTTACGACAACATATTCATCTAACTCAACACATTGGCTCACACGCATGCCTTGAGGTCATTCATATCTTTGTTTTGATTCAGAGCAAATGTTTATTTATTAATTTGTTTTATAGGCAGCCGGCGCGGATTTCTGTGCCCAATACTTCAACAGAAGATCAGACACAGCCAATAACACCATTCCTCGCGAAACCACGCTCAGAGAGCCGCCATGCCCGCTATCAGGCGGACAATAAGGATGTCGTCTAATTTATTGACGCGCCTTTTGAAAATTCCCAGGTTATGTTGTGGGGAACACACTCACCGGAAGACCGTTCCATATTTTCACCGTACGATTATGTTTACCTTTATGCGGTTATGTAAATACGAGTAGTTTGTGTTTTCCGTCCAGTTCAGTGTAGCCGGCACGGCCGAAGGGAAGCACTGACATGGCACCTAGTTCACCTGGTGTTATGGGCTGACATCACGGATGTTGTAGGTGATGAAGCCAACTGTGTCAGTTTCCATAAAAAAAACCTACCACTTCAGGTTATAAAATTTTTAAAACGCATAATGTGAATTTCATTTAGAATGTTCGTGAGTAAACCACTTTATCCGAGTGGAACTATTCCGACGCTATTTCGACGGAATCACCGAGCTCGTAATACTGGAAGAAGTAAAGAATCAGAAGTAGCATAGAAGTCAGTAAACCCATCACAGAGGACAACTGGTACTTGCAACACCGAGATCCCAGTCCACTCACCTCTGCACAGCGACGAAGAGATAGAACAAGCGCATTCACTGGAGATTGCGATGTGGGTGAACTCACTAGAGCTGACGGACGAGCTTACAAAGAAATAAAGATTTACACTGAAAATAGAAACTTTTTTTTTCGAAAAATGTAGTTAGTGGGCGCCTCCACGCGTCACCGTTGCGATGATAGCGGGAGGTCACCATGAGGTTCCCGGGGAGCAAGCGAGGCGAGCGAGACGTCCCGCAATCAACCCGTGACCCACCGCTAACCTCTCGACCCCCCGCTCCTATTGAGGCTCTGTATGTCTAGGTGGAATCGGGACGGCGCATCTCGGTTTCGCAAGAACATTTATTTTGAACTACTTATTTGTTTTAAGTATGAAGGAAAAATCTTTAATTATTATTATTTTTTGCGTGAACGTGCTATCCGAATATAAAAAAATACACCTACAGTACGTGTTCCTAAAGAGGATTATACTTGCCCACCAACTAGCTGCTACTCCGGTGTTCGTTTTGGAACCCCCAGCCCACGAAGCGGTTAAAATAAAATGAAAACAAACTTTCAGTGATATTAATTTTTTACTTGTATTTCCTTAACATACTTAGTTAAGTAATAAATAACTAATAAATAATTCAGTAAATCGCGCAATAATTATTATTTTTTTATTTTATTAAGTTTCTAAGCTAAATTTTCTTTTTCTGATTACATAGGTGATACAACCTCTGATTGTCATCCTAATTAAAAAAAAAAACATTTTGGAAATAGAATGAGCCTTTTTGTGCCGCGCTCCGGTTTTCATTTTATATTATGTATGTGTTAACTATTTTTTGGTACACACGTAATTAGCGTTTCAACAAATACGAAATCTTAAAAATACATGTCTGTTAACAATGCAATGTCATAAATTATCTTATAGTGGCGGCACCGCCTCCGCCGTGCCGCGCCGCCCCTCCGCGCCGCCCCGTTGCGCGTCGCCCCGTGCGTCGTTGTCGCATACATCGTAATAAAGGGCTAATATTCATGAAGCCAGAGCTGTTGTTTAAAATTCCCTTGACGCCGCCATCGCCGCCGTGACTTGTCTACAGCTTGCTCTAAATTGAAACTACTCTCGCTTCATTCCGGGAGAGTACCGGAACTCCTCCCCCCCCCCCCTCACTCCTCCCCCTCCCCCTTCCCTCACTCCTCAGCTCGCTCTGCTCCTCGAAGTCTTCCGCTCGGCAGAGTGCATGAGTTGGCCTTGTGTCTGGTGCAGGCGATATTTCGAAATGGGAATTAAGTACTGTTAATTATCAATTCGTGAAGTTTTGTAGCTGTATTTTCATATTTTTGATAATGTTTGCTGAACTCTCGGAGAAATTCATTCAAAATGCTTTCGAATGTAAACATTATACAAATTATTACAATTATTATGATGATTCCTAGCAGCCGAATAAAACGATTGAAGTTGCCCATTATGATAAGGCTACATTTTCTAGAATCAGGTTTATATTTTTAATTATATATTTGAACAAAATGTGTGTGCTGTCGCTTCTTGTAAGTGGTACATATTGACTGATCGAGAAAATTGCTCGAAGTTGGATTTCTATGTTACACGCACTGGCTCAGTGCTTTCACAATGTATGCGAAGTGTTTTGTTGTATTTACGAAATATATGGCCGCGTTTACGCCAACGCACACAGCTTTATAATGACAAGATTTCGATGCGTAAATACAAGTAATAAATGCCTTTAAACTGGATTTCTCCCTCTCACTTACTGAAGGGCTTAAATGAATTATTATCGTATTAAGTACGTTTCAGAAAGTTTCGCACAATAAAACAACACCCAAATTGCTGACTACACTTCAAGGTAGCGAATTTTACAAGCCTTCCAAATAATTGCGAGCTTTTTAGGGCTCCGTATCCGATCTATTACTAAGCCTACGCCGTCTGTCCGTCCGTCTGTCTGTCTGTCTGTCTGTCCGTCCGTCCGTTCGTCTGTCCGAGGGATGTATCTCTTGAACTATAATAGGTAGCCCGTTGAAATTTTCAGAGAATATGTGTTATTTATTATGGCCGATATAACAACAAATAATAAAAAAACCGCATGAAAATCGGTCCACTTTTTAACATACTTAATTTTTTTATTACTTAATTACTTGATTTGAAACATAGCTAAGAACCATCCCGATTAAACAAGCTTCCTAATAAAAATAACCGCATCCAAATCGGTTCATCCGTTTGGGAGCTAGGATGCCACAGACAGACACACACACACACACACACGTCAAACTTATAACACCCCTCCGTTTTTTTCGTCGGGGGTTAAAAATAAGAAAAAGTCAAAAATTCCCACAGAAGAAACCAAAAAGTTTTACGGAACCCTCGGTGCGCGACTCGCACTGTGTCGGTTTTTTTTTATGGAAAGTGACACGTTCCATAAAAAAAAATCTACAACATCCGTGATGTCGCCCCATAACACCGGGTGAACTAGGTGCCATGTCAGTGCTTCCTTTCATTTCATGTCGGTTAAACTGAACTGCACAGAAAACACGAACTATTTACATGGGCGGCGGCCATGTACCTTGTACATGTACATTCGACCGACATTTTGCTCAGTGCGGTGGTACCAACCCGGCCGGGATAAACCCTACCACCTAGTAAGGTAAAAAGGGAAGGGACCTACAGTTTAACGTGGAATGCGAACCACGGTCAGCCTCCAACGGTCGAGCGGTCACTCATCCAAGTACTGACCGCGCCCGGGGTTGCTTAATAACAGTCGACTGACCGCACTACTGAGCTACCGAGGAGGCTGACAAAATAGCGACACGAAATATAATGACGAGCTGTGATTAAATAATGCTTTAGCTGGAATTTGAATATTGACCGTCCGTCCCTGCGGCGGCGGCGGCGGCGGCGGGGGAGTTCGGCTTGAGCTGACAAATTCCGTACTGATTGAAATATCTGATAGCGCTGTATTTATTGTTACCTGCACATCGGCAGACAGATGCTCGCTTTTCACCGGCGGCGACGCCCCGAGAAGTATCGACACAACAAGACACGGGCCTACAGCGACTCTTTATCTCTTTGACATTTTTCCCTAACAGCAGTATGTAATATAATATGCTACAAGACAACGGTGCGCTTCGAATTTGTAAACACTCCGTGTTCTGCGTGACTTTCGTATGGTCACGTACGACACGAACAACGCCGTCTCGCGACCAGTATACTGAATAATGTATTCCTGAACCATTCGGCTCTTTATTTTCATAATAAAATACGAGGCCCTTTCGCCAAAATTCTTCAGTCACTAGATTGGCATAGAGGTAATCTCCGTCTTTTTAGGGTTCCGTACCTCAAAAAAAGGAAAAAAAAAAAACGGAACCCTGAGAGGATCACTCTCGTATCTGTCTGTCATAGTGATGCAAAGGCCGTCAATTACCGACGTTGACCAAACGGAAAACTTCCAAAAAATGGAAAACGTCCGTCAATGACCGGTCATTGACGGCTCTTATGCGACGCCGCAAGCTCGGCACGACGACGCCGCGCGACGCCTTCCATAAGGAGTGAGCCAGGCGTTCTTGACGCGCCGCACGTGTGCAGAAGGATGGATCTTCTTTAAAATTTTTATTAGTTTTTCTTGATATAATGTAGGTATCTACCTAGGTGATTAAATAAAAAACTATAAAAGAAATCGTAATATTCTATGTTGAAAAAAATAGAGCGGGCTACACTCCAATAACTATATATATAACATAACACACACTCTGAATCCCTACAATCGGGGCAAGCAGAGTAATCGGTGTTGTGCTACAAGACCTCTGGTAAATTACAGCACAACACTGAACACCACGTTTCGCAAAGTATTCGAACAAGATTCAATCGATCAACTCCAATAACTTATAATAATAATTAGACATCAATGTATATAATATAATCAATCATACCTACCCTACCTACCTGGGACTTTTTCCAGCGCTAACAGGGTAGGTAGCACTCAATCACTAACAACATACCTATAACACGGAAATTCACTCGTGGGCATGCATGAGTGCGGTGCGAATAGTCTACCCTACACGTATTTCTATGTTGCGCTGCACAACACACATCACGCGTGCGTGTGTGTGCAACGTGCGACCTTGAACGACGACGAAAATGTCGATGTTTACCTACTTATTTACGCACTGTATTGGACGCAACGCATGCAAGCAACACATGAGCTAAGTAGGTAGGCAGCTGCGCGGCGCACAGATATCAAAGGGCCGCCGCCCCAGCGGCGTCTCTTTGATGTCTGTGCTGCAGCGGCCGCGCGCGCGACACGCTATCACGCCAGGCAGTACGCTGTGCGCTGTCTCTCTTTTACCTGTAATAATTGCAAACGAGTGAAACAAATGAGTATAGTTAGGGATCTGTGGTTAGGGTTAAAAGCAAATCGTTGGCGATGGCGACAAATTGTTTAAAAAATGAACTATATTATTATAAATAATAAGGACGGAAGGAGCGGCGCGGCGCGGTGATGGGCGCGGGGGAGCGGAGGCGGCGCGCGGCAGATTCGCGCGCAGCTCCGTCCTTATTAATTTTATAATAATTATTTTCTTGGAAACCATTACGAATAGATGCATAGTTTCTTGGCAAAAGTTGTTTATAATACGGGGAAAATTTATTTTCTCGTTTTCTCTTAAAGTTAAAACAGAAACAAACAAAAAATTTCACATAGGTAGGTAGGTACCTACTTTATTAGCAAAAGTAAAAGTAGGTATGTAACGTTATTTTAAAAACACTATATTAAAAGTTTGATAATTAATTAGTTTTTAACACTAATAGATCAATACACAATTAAACACTTATTTATCTATTTAGGGCAACCTACTTTATTAGCAAAAGTAAAAGTAGGTATGTAACGTTATTTAAAAAAAACTCCATATTAAAAGTTTGATAATTAATTAGTTTTTTTAATTAATTATCGTATTCTGTTAGTTCGAAAAAAATCCTGCTTTTTCCCTCCAAAAGCAGGAATTTTTTCGAACTAACAGAATACACACACACAACTAACAAGTCGCTGACTAACACGTGGTGCAAATGGTGCAATGCAAACGCTAAGCGTGCGTGCGCAGCAAACGGCTACTTAAGTCCGACCGAACCGAGTGAGTGCGAGCGACGTCACGTCGATGCGAAACGGCAACGTCGTCGTCGCGTGCGGCGCGGCGGCGGCGCGCGCGGTCGACAACGCCGAGGAAACATTCCACTGGCATGTTCTGCTGGCATAATACCTACCAGTGGACAGAGAAGGCAAGTAGAAAGCTATCTTGCTGGACTGCTATCAAAATATTGTTTATTGCTTCGTCGATCTTATTTATTACGCTTACAATATTTAGAATGTTTTTTTAGTTTTAAGTACATTCGTTACTCACCAATACTTATATGCTTATGAAAGGGGGATGGGCAAAAATGTATGAAGCCTGGGCTCACCCACCAACAGAGATGAGATAACTGTTAATATATTTGTTCCACCATAAATATATATATATCAAATAATTTTTGACCCATCGGGGTTATTAAGTTATTAATTTTTTTTTATATAAAAATATAAACTTTTATCTGGGCAGAATTCATGAATTTTTATGCGGTTTATACATGTATTTTATATTCTGATTTACGACATATATGAATTTTTTAGTATAAGGTGTATTAAATATAATAATTAAGGGGTGAGGGGGCGGTGGAGAGTAACGGGAACGCGTCGACGCGTCGCCTGCGCTGCTCCGCGTCGCTCGTGTAGCTCGTCGTCGAGAATAAAGCTGATTATTAACAAACACAATAAAGCTATTAATACTATTAATTATTAAGCAATTTATACATATATTTATTTTTATAAGCAATATATAAATAAGAGTATATTTTAATTTTTAAAAATTGTTTTTATTGCCACAATAACCAAAAATATTAATCATTTTCTGAATAAGCTATTTTCATGTATATCTTTTTTTTTCAATTGATTTGAACTTAATGCCCTTAGTAAAACTTGAAGTACTAATCCAACCCTTTACAATTATATATGACTCATCTCTGTTGGACTATGAGCCCAATTTGACCCAAGTTCCTTTTTTTTTATGGAAACTGACACGGTTGGCTACATCACCTACAACGTCCGTGATGTCAGCCCATAACACCGGGTGAACTAGGTGCCATGTCAGTGCTTCCCCCTTTGATCGTGCCGGCCACACTGAACTGGTCGGAAAACACAAACTATTTACATAGCCGTTTCGACCGACGTTTCATTCAGTGCGGTGGTACCAACCCGGGCGGGTTAAACCCACGAGTCAGCTCGTGGTTAAACCCTACCACCAAGTATGCGGTATCCTTTCCATTGCGGTAGTGCAATGAAGAAAAAATGATGTTCAAATGTGATATGATATGATAGGAAAAATTCAAAATGTTGCTGGCCGCATTGTATGCAAGTATCAAAAAAGATAATGTAACATGCATGCTGCACGTAACTTGCACACTTGCTTGCATGTCAACTTGTCCGTCTGAACGGTTCGCGTCATGTCATGGACGCCGCTCGCTCGCTCAAACTAACACGAAAACGGAATGAGAGTTGGTCATCCATGGAGTTGCTAGATACAATTTAAAATAAAAATTTTGTTCCAAGGTACCTACGAGTAGTTTTGTTTTTCCGATTTCAAATAGTTTTCATTTAATAATTATTTAATATATGCTATGAGGATTTAAATCACCTGTCCAGTATATTGCATACTATTAGTGTAGGTTCTTAGTTAAAAGGTTAATTAATTTTATTAGGTGGGCATTTTATAATACTGCAAAGTAGATATTTACACTTCCTAACATTAACTTTAAAAAATTGTTATAAGTCTTGTTTAATTAAAGTTTTATTTTATAACACTACCTATTTGTATTTCTTAAGTAATTTTATATTCACATTAATCTATGTTGAGTATAATAATAAAATGATACAACTACATACAGCACACTTATTTTATATTTTTAAACGCGCGCTAAAATATTGCGACTCCACAACGTATTTTGTTCTCAGAAGTTGTCGATGGATGTTGCCCGAGCAGCAGTGCGGCAACGTTTCAATTTCGGCGTCGGTAGCGGACAACGTCTTGATGACAACCGGCAACGTCGCTCGACGACGCCGAAACGACGACTTTTTAGGACGTTGACGGTCCTACGGACGTACCTATGGACGGACGAGCGTGAATGAATGAAATTCGATTTTGGGGGTCAATTTTGGAGAATCAATTGAAAAGTTAAAAAAAAAATTAAGTCCGTCATGTGACGTATCAATGGAAAGGGCTCGTTATAAGGAATACACATATTTTGTTTTACATTTTAGAATGCACAGTTCAAAAGATATTTAAGAAAATATGCGAAAATCGAGGCCCCTCGCTCCCACGGATAACTCCGAAACTACCTACTTCGTTTAAAATTTTGAAAAAAAAATAAGGAATATAGGGCCTGTCTTATAGTTTACAGGAAAACCCAAACGAAAATCCTGAGTCTTGAAGTTTTCACGGAAACCGGAATCGCTGGACCGCTTTTTGGTAGGTATTTTGTATTCACTTTCAATTATGTATATTTTATTAAGCATCCAAGACATTCTTTGTTGTGGTCTTCAATTTGCAATCCCTTTCGCCTGGACTAATAGCCCAGTAAGTAGAGACCAAAAAAGTATCTGAATAAAATTTGTAGGTAATAGTAATTAAATTCCCTACAAATTTTATGCTGATACTTTTTTCCTAGAATAGGCCATAACTTAATTACAGCGTTCTAAAGTTAGAAGTTTGCCAAATTTCCGGAAAATTACTTTTTTTTTAAAGTTTATATCTCCGTAAGTATCAGTTCTAGAAACAAAATTTAAAATGTTAGTTATAGGAAATTTAATTATCTTCAACAATGAGCAAACTCTTTTGTGGCTAAAATCCACGGAAATGAAGATATAAGCAAAAAGCTGAAGAAAGTACCGATTTTTGTTTTGTTTTTTCAATATGGCGGCGGGCGCGGAGGGGGGGGGGGGGGGGGGGGATGGGGGGAATTGTGCATTTTATATTTTAAATACTTCTAACCATCCTAGACAACATATCAAAAATTTAGAACTACCGGACCGTTTGTAAGGTAACCTTCCTCTTTTGGTCTCTACATTCATTTTGGACTAAAGTGAAATAGTGCCTGCCTCATGACTTCATGAGCATTGCACTGTAACATGTAAGAAACTCAAGTAGGATTGTAGGCCGGTCAAAATCGACACAAAAAATCGCTAAATTCGCAAAGAATGATGTATCTCTGATTTTTTAGTATGTTGTTTGGACCCATTAGGGCTATGTATACCCAAGTTTGCAATTCTCAAAAAGTTGTGGAAAAATTTTTACACACCAAAAACCGCGAAATTTTTGGCATTGTTTCAGATTCTGCTCTATATCTCCTAATCCATGCATTTTGCGTCGAAAGCTACTTTATACATTTTTAAGAACATTAAATTTGTGACAAATTAAGCCCAACCGGAGCTCTGTACGTCAATTGGTTATCGAATTACGGCACTTTGAAAATATGCAATTTTTACCAAAAATTCAAAATGTTAGTTTTAGACCTTCTTTGGACTTCCTTGGTCTTCCACTATTGGTGGGTCGCCGTCTTCGTCCCCTATAGGTAGGTACTCCAGTATTGGTTTATCGTCAGGGTTGTCTTGAGGCTCGTCATCGTCGTCCTCTTCAATGATGATAAGGGCAGCGTTCTGGCACGTTTCCCCAGAGCAGGTAGCACACATTACAGAACATCTGAGCCCTGCTTTCAGGCAAGTGCAGCCACCTCTGCACCCCTTCTGGCATTTGCAAGAGAGGAGTTTTAGGAGCTCATCGGGGGCAGGAGCCTGCCGACTGGTAATGGGGATGAGTCCAGCCGAGGTCAATTTCCAACCCCAGTCGGTGGCCTCTTTCTCCACCCCCAATCACTTTTGAACCTGGTGGTATGTGCGGTAGTGGTGATACGACGCAGCCTCTGTGGTTGGGGGCAAACGGGCCAGATTTGCTTTGGCGTTGGCCGCTGTCTTCACAAAAGTACGGAAGCGTACATCGTTGAGGGTGCCTTTCGTTTCGTTTCCTCCATATAGGGCAACTAGGCACTTGTCACCGGCTGCTGCGACTTGTTGGTGTGTGGCATCTGTCTGGAGGAACCCTTGCTTGGTCCACTAGGGCTTCATTTTGTCTGAAGTGACCACACATTTTCATCTTCCCCTGCCAGAAGAGGGCAGAGGTGGTGTAGCACCCAGTAAATGCGTGGATGAAAAGTTCAAATTCAGGTGTTAGCTCCACTTCCCCTTGCTTGAATGAGCTGGTGGAGAATTGGACGCAACCCGCCTCACCTTTGCCATTCTACCAATAGTGGAAGACCTATCTATTGAAGAGAGCAACGAAAGTGACATCAAAAACAAGGCGACGAGTTTGACTATGTGTCTAATTTGATTGACTGATTGTTTGATTAAGTTACTGTACTTTTGATTACTTATGTTTATATTAAAATACATTTCACCGTTTTTTTAAATGATTTCATGCTTTCTTTTTCATTACCAAACCAAAAAAACCAGATAGGAAAGGTTATGGAACATTTCTGGAAAAATTAGATTTTACCTTATATGTTTTTTTTGGAGATTTTGAGAGAACTACGAGGCTTACAAACCCCGCGCTGCGCTTCATTTAATGCTAATTAAATTACCTACAAATTATAATCTCAAATCTACTCGTAGGATCAATGGTTTCGACGTAGTTTCGGTCCAAAGAAGGTCTAAAACTAAAATTTGTTATTTTTGGTAAAAATGGCATATTTTTAAAGTACCGTAATTTGGTAACCAATTGGCCTAGAGAGCTCCGGTTAGGCTTAATTTGTCACAAATTTAATGTTCTTAAAAACGTATAAAATAGCTTTTGACGAAAAATTAATGAATTAGGAGATATAGAGCAGAATCTAAAACAGGGCCAAAAATTTCGCGGTTTTTTGTGTGTAAAAATTTTTCCACAACTTTTTGGGAATTGCAAACTTTGGTATATATAGCCCTAATGGGTCCGAACAACATACTAAAAAATCAGAGATACATCATGTTTTGTTAATTTATTGTCGATTTTGACCGGCCTATTGGTATAAACTCCAAATTCAAACCAAAACTGCAAAGTTATTAGTGATTTTTTTAGATACAAGATCACATGGCATCACAATAGCAAAAAAAAGCAAAATTCCGTTGTTTAAACGTTTGTTTTTACCCCCCACTCCGTAGGGTTGGTTAAAAAAATGTACATGCGTTTTGTAGGTGATTAAATTCCCTACAAATTTTATTGTGATACTTTTTTCCTAGAATAGGCCGTAACTTAATTACAGCGTTCTAAAGTTAGAAGTTTGCCAAATTTCCGGAAAATTTGTTTTTTTTTAAAGTTCTTATCTACGTAAGTATCAGTCTTAGAAACAAAATTTAAAATGTTACTTATAGGAAATTTAATTATCTACAACAATGAGCTAACTCTTTTGTAGCTAAAATGCACGGAAATGAAGATATAAGCAAAAATCTGAAGAAAGTACCGATTTTTGTTTTGTTTTTTCAATATGGCGGCGGGCGCGGAGGGGAGGGGGGGTGGGGGGGGGGGAATTGTGCATTTTATATTTTAAATACTTCTAACCATCCTAGACAACATATCAAAAATTTAGAACTACCGGACCGTTTGTAAGGTAACCTTACAAAAGTATTTACTGGACTAAATGTGTTTTCTGCAATTGATAGATTCTACGTTATTATGGCAGTTAAAACTTTTTGAAAAAAATCGTCTTGTTTCGATAATGCGAAAACAAATTATATAATGCTGAAAAGTTCCAGGGTTGCGTGATTTGTTCGACTGCTGCACGTTGTGCTTTCGAATTTCCGATAGCTATAGGTTTTCGGCCATCGTTACCAGTGATGGCTGCGGTGAGGTGGGTGACGTGACCATTCGTTACTGCTGTCATGCCGACGCGGCAATGTGACACGCCAGCACGCTTGGTCGGGAAGCCATATCGGTCGCAATCCAACAGCCGGCTCTGACCGGTGACACATTATTTGGATTGCACAATTTTCAGATGAAAACATGAGGAACTAGAATGTATTGCAGGCCAAGTGTGTAGTTTGATTAAGTTTACTTGTTATTGGTAGAAGCTGCACACAGCTTGTCCTTTAAATTAATACTTATATAAGTCGCTGTTATTAATCAGATGATTAATAACAGCGATAATGAGATTACATAAGCCAAAAGCTTCTTGAAGAGGCTTGGCCCTCTGCTGGTGGACGCAACTGGTGTCCCGCAATCAAGGTCCTACTTCATTCAAAGGATAAGCCTTGCCATCCAGCGGGGTAGTGCCGCGCCGCCCGCAAGTGTTCTAGGAACATTTGAAAAAGCCCCTTTTGATTGTTATTTTAATGTTTGTTAGCTAGGTTTTAATTCTTTAGTTATTAGTATTACTCTTTTGTATTATATGTTTTTATTTCTGCTTTTAATAAATAATTTTAGTATAATCATTAATCATCATATTTAGCAGTATAGGTTCATTCCTTTACAGGTTACTTGCTTTATATGAGAGTGAAATAAAAATAAGTCAGTATATAAGTAAGGATCAGGAAGGGATAATTGTCTCACGATTTGGAAATTCAATGCGGAAAACGGAAAATTAGTTTCTTGTTTCGGGGAAATAATTGCATTAAAACAGTTATGTTATAAAATTGTAACTTTTATTCAGTCGATACTTTGTCTATGAACAAAATTATGTTGAAATTGAAATAGACGAAGCGTATCGTGGCCTAAAGCGTCATCTCTTTAGATTTATTCGAGTTTATCCAAAATAAGGACTTGTTTTGTTTAAATCCGAAAGCGGAGACAAAAACGACCTCGTTATGGAAAGATCTAATTTGAATGATGTCACCATTCTTCATCTCGACAAAAGAAGTGAGAATAATCATGCAAATACAGCCCCGGACTGTGTTGAGAAAGAGCAACGTCCCTCACACATTCGGACAAATTAATTATACAGCCATTTTCACTTGCACTGTACCCACGGGGGCAATGTAAGCGATCGTTTAAAGGACTTCGACCTGAGCTGTCTGATGACCGACTCCTCTGGTTTGAGCCGGTTCATGTTCAGTAGACAAATGAAAGACGTTTTTGATTAAACATTTCATTGAGCGAGCTATATTTTTCGAAAAATGTCATAGCATATAATTTTAATAAGACTGGTGCACAATATGTATATTCACAATCTGTTCACCTGGTTATTAACCAGATGATCAGATAATTATAACATAAGTAAGCTTTCATTTAATTATGGAAATACTACTTCGTTGATATTACAAGCTTTCAGGTCACGTGCGAACTTTGTCCATACGTGAAAGCTTAGTCGTATTGTCATTTATATATGTGGTGAGGTCGGTCGACTGTCGGTCGTGATCATAAGCACACTTGGGACCGCTCGACCGTTGGAGGCTGACCGTGGTTCAGATACCACGTAAATTTATGGAAATTGACACGTTTGGCGACATCACCTACAACACCCGTGATGCCAGCCCATAACACCGGGTCAACTAGGAGCCGTGTCAGTGCTTCCCTTCGATCGTCCCGGCTACACTGAACTGGACGGAAACACAAATATTTACATAGCTGTTTCGACCGACGTTTCAATCAGTGCGGTGGTACTAACCCGGGCGGGTTAAACCCTACCACCGAGTAACGTAGGAAGGGAAGGGACCTACAGTTTTACGTGGAATTCGAACCACGGTCAGCCTCCAACGGTCGAGCGGTCACCCATCCAAGTACTGACCGCGCCCAGCGTTTCTTAACAATTAATAGCAACAGTCGACTTGCTGCACCACTGAGTTATCGAGGCTATATATATGCCTACTGAAATATGATTTTTTTATCACAAGAAACTGAGTAACAGTGTCGACGTAGACTTTCCTCACTCCTACAATCCACGGATTTTCTAATCGCGGAGTCTTCCCCCAGCGACATTACTTAGTCCACCTCCAAGCCGGACTGGTACCTTCTCGGGGGTGCAATTGGCTGCTTCTGAGGCTTCGACGTCGGACACAGCCGTCCAGTTTGGAAGCAATAAAGAAAAGACGGGGATCGCGGTCGATCTATCAGAAATTAATCTGTTTAAAATTCCAAATTCTTAACTTTCGATTATAATTAATCAAATCACACTTAAAATTATGGATTTGTATAAATTCGCCGCAGCGGGCAATGTTGACGTTTCGCTGCTCGCCCAAAAGCTGTTCAAACTAAACTAAAAAAAAATATTTTTTGTTTATGCAACAGCCATTCTCATCCGTCTCTGTTCTGTGGGCTGAGGGAGGCAGGACACGCGAGCGAGTCTCGAATGCTCTCCGTGACAATCTTTTTGCTTGTCAGTCTCGAAATTTGCTCAGTTCAAAGGGATTTCTCGTCACGATTCCTCAGTGAATATGCCATTTCTGCGGAATTTTTTTTCTCTGACATTGAACATCAATGGCACCAGATGGCACACAAATGACTAATGTACACGCACACTATTTCCTAATGATTTGTACAAAATTATATTGTAGGTACTTGAGATTAAGAGTGCAAGCCAAGAACGCGCCGACTACCCGCCACTTCTGACGCTTCTTCCGCGGTCCGCTAACATGAGTGATTTGATGTCATGAATGAACCATGCCAAGTTCCAGACTAAGGTGTGCTCATGAAGTTATATAAAATTTACTTTCATTTGTTACTAGCTGTTCCCGCGACGAAACCGGTTCACGGAAACATATCCTAACCTATCCTGAATACCTCAGCGGAAACCCCACGTGAATTGAATGAGTAGTTCTCGACTTAAACCCGAACATAGAATCGCGAAAAGCAAACATAGATCGGTGGTCAAATATTTTCCGCTTCGTTTATTAGGAAGGATGCTTGAAATTGAAAAGCACGTTTCAATTTCCACATTTTCATGTTTGCTAAAATGCACATTCAATCATACAACCAATACTCGCGCAATGCATATTGGCCATTGTCAATGCTTCAGTACGATTCTGAATCTACTACAATTTACATATCACTGATATGAGAACAGAACGTTCGCTATGCCTATCTACAAGAGTAGGTAACATCTCAATGGCATAATATTAATTCGTATAGTGATAACAAAGTGCACTCAACTTTTTATGAGCTAATAAAATATTTGTTTTGTACAATTTTGTTATTTGAGTTGTGAAAAATTAAGACCTAAATATCGTCCATTAAACCATAGATACGTTCGAAAAATTCATACCCATGACAAAGCCTTCTAACATTCGCCATCATCATTTGACACATTAAACTTGTAAATATATTAAATTTTGTTCGCTGACTACGACTAATAAAAGTCGAAATATAAGATGTAAAATATGTGTATTTTTTATTTTATTGTGTACAATATAATATAAGAACAAAGTGCAATTATAAGAGGAATACACGAGGACGTACTCTATATAAGGTGCTTCGTTATTCATGTCAATAACTTCGGGAGGGTTACATACGCACTCAAACAAACACTTTACGTAAGAAAATAACATATGTTTATAGGAGCATTTTTTCTCCTAACAAAAAAATTAAGTCAAATAAGTAGCTGTAAAAACCAACCATAGTGACCTTGTGACTTACTTACAACAAACAGCTGTTCTGCGTTTGAACATAGTACGGTCATTGACCCCTTACAATGCAAGTTACCTACTGTTACACACAGGTTAATGTTTAGGTAGCAAACATGTTTTGAATTTATCGAAAAGTAATGCTAAAACATATTTTTTTTTTGCATAACGTGTTTATTTGAGTGTGTGTGTAACCCTCCCGAAGCACCTTATATACTATGTCTATGTCCGAGATATAATAAAGTAACGATCCAACTAAACATTTTGGTGAATATTGCGTTTAAGGCTCAGCAATACCTAAAATCGGTTTCTCCCGGTTGATGTAAGTATCTCGTAAACCACAATGAGTTTGATGGACGTAACTGCAGAAGTAATAAATATCTAAATTGTAGGCGTAGTATTTAGTAAAAGCAATAATAATATTCTCCTTGACGGGATGGAGTTTGTTTATCTATTATGTATTTATTTATTTATTTCTTTAAAATTACACATGTATTTACAATTAAAAATTATATGAACGGCATGGAAACGTGGGTTTTCAGAATTTTCAAAAGCCTCCTTTGCAATTTTTGTTTCTATTGATCCAAACTCCTTGTTTGGAAGCAGCGTTTTGTGTAGAAAGCCATTTATTTTACCTAACATCAAACTCACAATGGCATACCAGAAACATCAATCGGAAAACCAATTTTTCTAAGCCTTAATGAAACATCGGTTCTCAAAATTAGCCAAAATGACACGTCATGTTGCGGGATGGTTGTGGCGAGATAAATATGCAAAATCCTTTAGATTTATTCAAAATCCATACATTGTAGCTTTTGGCCCTTGGTCACGCTCTGCTGACATACTTACTTACTTCGAGATTTTTAGATTCAGACTCACGTGAAAACATATCTATAAACTCCTAAAAAATAAATTAGAGCATTCCTTTGAAAAAATAATATTACAATTTATATCCGCTCATCTCAAAATTACCCGTCAAACGAAGCTCACATAAACTTGTATTAATTTCAGACACACCGCACGTAAGTACCTAAAAGTTGAATTTTCCAAGTGAAAGATGTGTTTACAAGATTTCAGGATGATCGTGGAAGTTTATACGGAATGGTAGAGTTGATGCTCCATTTGCACTTAGAATCAATAGAGGCGAACTCGTCCAGTATCAAAACAGAAACGTTGGTTTGTTTTCTTACGCCAGGCGAGTGCTTTAGCAGAATTTACATTCCCGAGCGAGCGCTCGGGCAACTTCGAAATGCCAAACGTAAAGCTAACACAGCCTGTATTGCTGTTTGTTAAATTGATAGTTATCCAACCACGTGTGTGTGAATTGAATTTAATAGAAATGAAATGAATTTGAACAAATAATGGCGAACCGACTTCGAGAATAATAAAACTTGTGATAATTTAACACTCCAGTCTTCAGAATATTCATCATTAAGTTCTAAAATGTTGCACTTTTTAACACTCGTGTGAAAATAATTAAAATACAACTACTTTTTTCCCATATGTGTTACCGTCTTTACGATAGAGTAAAAAAAAACCTTGAAAAAAAGGAGGAACGGACGGACGGAAAGACGCCGCGGCTAAGCCTACGGCGCGCCGTAGGCTTAGTAATAGAGTCCCGTACGCTACAGAACCCTAAAAAGATGTACTTAGTTCATTTTACTAACAAATTAAATCGATTATTACGAATCTCTCTATTCTAATGAAAACTCTATTAGATTAGTTAGTGCCAAATTTTCACAGCTTTGCGAATTGTACACACTGTCTATTATTCAATTCGAGACGCTAACTACTGCTAACTTTGTAGCAGCAAATATTACTCCGTTGTTAGCGGAACTTGAACATTGGGCTCTGCAGTCAGGAAGTGGGCCACTCTCGCTCAACTTAGCTCAACTAACTCCCTGTACTCTGCTGTTGCTATGATATAAATAATGTTTTGTGTTGTTTCAAATTATCACAACTATCTTAAGCAACTTCATTTAAATCATTTATTAATAAAACTATAAAATATATATTTAAACAAAATATGTACAGTTATAACTAAAATTCAAATAAACTACATAATTAAAATTATAAACTACCCACTACAATAAACATTAATAAAACCCGTCCGGTTATGCAAGTTAAACATAGGTTCACGGACCTACGTGTCACTGTAATTAAAGGTTTTGAAATTTGTAAATTTGGCAAACATTTGAAGCACTAACACAGCACCGCTAGTTCGTCAAGGTGTTATAGATGACATCATGGGTGTAGTAGAACTAGTAGGTGCGATCAAGCCAACCATGCCATGTTCCATAAAATAGCAAAATCAACAAAAACCAAATTGAAATATGAGTAAAAAATTATAGACAAATATGAAACTAGAGAACTCAGAATATAATAGTAGAAATAAATGTATTTTTATTTTCTTGTGTATAATAGCGTGGCTTAATATGATTCAGTACTTTACCAATTCAATTATATGATTCAGTACTTTACGAAGTAACTATTAAGTAATCTGTGACTTTACTACGAGTTAGCTTAGCTGTAGCTATTGGATCCATACTTTATTGGCAGTATCAAAACGTTACGGCCGATCGGCTCCTAACGGTCCAATCATCTGATATTGGGTGTTGCGTGCAAACGATCTCCGTTGCCAATTTAATTATAGCTAGATATTTGTGATTTACATATTTTATCCTATGTACTAACTACGTAGTTACTCGCTTAAAAAAATACACCTTGAGAACCTTCTTTGAGTTTCTAGGTGTTACGGTGGAAACCCTTGGTGCGTGGTCACCGAAAGCACTACTGGCTTTTGCCGAAACCATCGGCAAATTGCTAGTGGATAAGTCCGGTGACGTGCGAGCCAAGGTTTTCTTCATACGCCCCATAAGCCTAGAAATTCAACTAGGGACTATGGCTGCCTCGGCTGAACTAAGAAGAAATTTATTTATAAGTTCAGGTTTAGATTTATTTTGTTAAATAGATAGGTAAGTTTTATTTTAGGTTAGTTTTTGTATTTTATATGGTGTGAAAATTAATTTAAAACTAAACTATGCATAATTCATTTGTTCTATAGGTACCTAGTTGATGGTGCTTTCCTTTTTAAACTTTTCCGACTTTTAAACTTGCCACGAAGACAGTTTTAGCCATCACAGACAGCAATGGTTTAGATACAGGTTCAAATAAAAAATATCGTTCTATATATGCATATAATAACCTGACCGACTCGCACTTGACCGCTACGCCCGCCTCAACTTGACAAGCAAAAACATTGTTCTCCATAATGTTAAAGTGACTTTCATTTAAATTTAAACATCATATTATATGACTAGGTGTAGCCCCCTGTGCGCTAGTAAAACTGGCACTTGGCCGATTTTTTTGCAAATATATTGTGTCTGCAAACATGCCAATTTTACAATTTTATTGCATACTAGCTGAGCCCGCGGCTCCGCTCGCGTGAAATTCGTATTCCAAAGAAGAATGTAAGTAACTAAGGGCGAGGCCGAAGGCCGAGCTGCG
The DNA here is from genome assembly GCA_946902875.1 of Nematopogon swammerdamellus. Lineage (NCBI taxonomy): Eukaryota > Metazoa > Arthropoda > Insecta > Lepidoptera > Adelidae > Nematopogon > Nematopogon swammerdamellus. The sequence continues at coordinate 8,086,711 of OX336340.1, read as the reverse complement.
TTCAGGTAATCGATAAACCTTCTTAAAGAAAGTAACTAACTAAGGGCGAGGCCGAAGGCCGAGCAGCTTTCAGGTAAACGATAAACCTTTCTCAAATAAAGGAAGTAAGTAAGCGCGAGGCCGAAGGCCGAGCTGCGTTCAGGAAGACGATAAACCTTCTGGAAGAAAGGAAGGAACTAAGTGTGAGGCCGAAGGCCGAGCTGCGTTCAGGTAAACCAAAAACCCTCTTCCGCCTTCGGGCCTCGCCCTTATAGACTTCCTTTCTTCGATAGAATATAATATAGTTTACTCAATCTATTTATTTCATAAAAATAAAAAAGTAATATTAATAACTAAAGAATTAAACCTACCTAACAAACATTAAAGTAACTATCAAAACGGGCATTTTCAAATGTTCTTAGAGCACTTGCGGCATTACCCCGCTGGATGGCAAGGCTTACCCTTTGAATGAAGTACATAAGCCCTTGATGACGGGACACCAGTTGCGTCAACCAGCTCAAGCCTCTTTTGGCTTCACTGCTCCACGGACCGAGGGTTTCAACCGCAAACGCAACAAATTCGAAATCTTGAATCATATTTCTATATTTGCTGCGTTTGAGGCTCTCCGCCCCAGCCTCGGCCGCGCCAGCCGCTCTTGAAGATGTCCTAACGTGACTTGGAGCCAATGTGAGAACAAAAGTGGCGTCCCACATCAAAGAACTACCCTTAGTCCATGGCACTAAGGTGATAGCATCGGGCGTCTTTCCATCCAGCCGGGAATAACCGCGAGGTTCTAGGATGCACGGTATATTTGCCGTTAGAAGCGTGGCCTTTATAATAAAATTTAAATTAAATTAACTCAATCTTAATGTTAATTAACTTTATTCGAGATGGTTTAGCTTCTTCCTGAACGCAGCTCGGCCTTCGGCCTCGCCCTTAGTTACTTGCTTTCTTCGAGATGGTTTATCATTTGTCAGAACGTAGCTCGGCCTTCGGCCTCGCCTTAGTTGCTTACTTTCTTCAAGATGGTTTAGCTTCTTCCTGAACGCAGCTCGGCCTTCGGCCTCGCCCTTAGTTACTTGCTTTCTTCGAGATGGTTTTTCAATTATCCGAACGTAGCTCGGCCTTCGGCCTCGCCTTAGTTACTTACTTTTTTCAAGATGGTTTAGCTTCTTCCTGAACGCAGCTCGGCCTGCGGCCTCGCCCATAGTTACTTACTTTCTTCGAGAAGGTTTATGGTCTTCCAGAATAGAGCTCGGCCTTCGGCCTCGCCCTTAGTTACTTACTTTCTTCAAGAATGTTTTTCTTCTTCCTGAACTCAGCTCCGCCTTCCGCCTCGCCCTTAGTTACTTTCATCGAGAAAGAATATCGTTTACGTGAGCGCAGATCCGCCTTCGGGCCCGCCTTTAGTTACTTACTTTCTTTTTTTGAAATACGAATTTCACGCGAGCGAAGCCGCGGGCAACAGATATATAAATTTTATTGCACCAATGACAGCGACATAACTTCGACTTTCAATTATTATTTTTATTTATCAAACAATTTGTCACCGGCCAGCTCACGTCGAGATGACAGTTCTCCGTTGTCAACATGACATTTAAAATAGTTTTTTACCTTTACTTTGGATTACGTGATTTTTATTATATTTTCTAATTATTATGTTCATCCGGGATATACACTGTCACTATAAAAAGTTTCGTCAAATTCCGTTCAGTGGTTTTTGCGAGATGCGCGTACAAATAGACATTTTTGCATTTACGATTTTATGATATGTATAGAAAGAATAGATATGTATAGACTATTGTGTTCAAGTTATAAAAAAGAAGAACTGTCATTTTCGTTGTATCTACTTATTTTTAAATTTCGAATGAATATTTTATTCAAATTGTATTTGCTGACAGTTCTCAAGATATAATTATGCACTTTGGACTACGTGATTTTAAACGCGCAATAATGTTTTTATTTGTTAATTTTTTTTTATTTTTGTTATTTTTTTTTACGTATTATGTTAACCCGGCATATAAACTGCCACTATACAAAGTTTCGTCTAATTCCGTTCAGTGGTTTTTGCGTGATGCGCGTACAGACAAACAAACAAACAAACAAAAATTTTAAAAACTGTTCTAACATGTTCACTATCTCATTTTAAGCCACCCTGGTTAGTTTTTTTCCGAATACATTCAATGTACAGACTTTCTTACCTCTACGATTTTATTATATGTATAGATGTATAGATATTGTATATATTGTAAAAAAATTTTTGTATATGCTTTATTCATAATTGGCAGATAATTTTACACATTCAGCAAAGAGAAATCTATGGTCGTTAAAATTCGTACTGCCTCATGTAACATTGATAAGAAAATATTGTCATTTATCATGCATGATCAAAGAGTCTTGTGAAGATTCAAATTAGAATTTAATTTAGTCATTAATATGTTTTTCATTATTGTAATATCATGTCGTTCACAAAAATATTTTTCATATTTATCAAAAAGTTACGAAAGCAAAGAAATGGTGAAATTAACACAGGGCTAGAAAGATCAAACGTCAAAATACGGATATGTATGAGCTTATGAATATTTTCATAAATCTTGAAGAGTCACTTAAACATACACAAAATCATCAAAGGACAAGGCTCTGAGCATTTTAATTCCGTCTATAATATGAAGAACATATTTTTTCGGCACACAGTTTTGTTAGATTTCAATGAATGTATTCCACAAAAAGTTTTTTTTTTTCTTAATACGCAGCAATTTTTCACACAACAGGTGATACAATACAGACTTCTTTGTAATCAAATATGTAATTTTTTCTATGTTAAAGTATAAGTTTCTAAGTGCCTGTATATATTTTTTAATAATTAATCTGAAACATTAAATTTTATACTTAACTTAATCTACCAGAATGACATAAACGATTCAACAAACTTGGAAATTTATCAACGTTTCTTGTTCCTCGAGTTTTCCTTCTTAGCATCCTTTACTGCAAAGATATCGGCAAACTTTTCAAGCATTTACATAAACTTTAGAAATTAATTTCGATGGAAGAGGAAAACGATACCCAAAAACAATTGGGTACCTGCAGCAAAAAGAACATTAAATTAATATTAAGCCAAAGGCTTTGCATATCTATCTTGATTTTACAAATTATACAAATGAAAGAATTTCATGCGAAATCTTGGCGATGAATGTTAATATGCGGATACTTTTTAATTTTTCCTCTAACAATGTTTTTTTTATAGTAAGTGCGACATGTTCATTCAAAATTCTTTTAAAGAAGCACTTTTTGTCAACTTAATTTTTCTGTTCCAAAACTATGTCTCTCATGTTCAGAGTTAGTAAATATATATAATATGTAAAAACTAAGTATATTTAGTCTATCTTATGTATATATCTGGTATATAGGTATAGTATTTAACTATTCATATTTAAGTTTATCTATCTTCTGTATTCCCGTACATCTGTCAAATCATAATATTTAAACTTCTCTTTCCGCCACTCACCTAGCAGTTATCATACCCCAAAGGTATCCTGTTAGAAAATGCCTAGAGGCATTAAGTGTTACCTTTTGCCCATGTTCTATTTGAGTGCAATAAATATATACAATACAATACATGTCGCGCCGAGCCACCCATAAGGTTTCTAGCGACGCCCATGGGCATTCGGTCGCATTCCGAGGCTGCGAATGCTATGCCAGCCTGACAGGTGCCCATTCACGCCTCTCTTGAAGGACCCGAGACTTTACTTGGGGGGAAATATGTGGGCGAAATATATGTTTGAGCAATATCAACTTTTCTCCAACCTAGCCTAGATTTTCATTACTACGTCCAGTTTACAAGTTTTGTACAACTTTGCAGTTATGAACTGCAGCGAAGCAGCGTTTAATAACTGGAACATTCTTTTCGAAATCGTTCGCCATTGTTCTAGTTTCAGTGTGGGTTGCGTTGATTTATGAAGTATTTCTGCATCTGACGCCGCTCCGGCCACACGCAAAAACTGCCGCAAGTATTGTGTTAGGTGGGAGTTTGAATTTAATTTAGTATTAGTTGTTTACTACCACTATAGCTTTACCTAGATCACTAATGTATCTGGTATTATTAATACATAATGTGTTTTACTATATTTAAGGAAATTGTATATATTACCTGTCAGGTAGGAATGGCATTCGTAACACCCGCATACGGCCCAATGTCCATGGGCGGCGTTAGACACCTTATGGGTGGCTCGGTGCCACATGTCGCACTTTCAATAAAAAACCAACACATTTTCAGAATGAATACGGATATTTTACTAATAACTTTAAGATTCCTGCGTGATCAACCAATCAATTAGGTTAAGTGCCATATTCTGTGGAAGAGAATGCGAAATAGTAGTTAGCCTTGTAAGCAATACCTATCCATTGTTTGTTTTCACTGTATACTATGCAAGCCTTCTTATATTAACATGTTGTGTCTTTTGCCGGAGTCATATTATTATGCAAACATATTATTCTTCCAAAAATCTCACTCGCATACACATGTGCGTTTCGAATTCTTCACCTCATGCTTCAAGTTACCCACAATGACTGAAGGAGAAATTATAAAATATTTCATTTTCTTAGTATTTTCGCGGTTTTGTTCCTAGCAGTACCGAATAATACTTGATTGATTAGTATCTTAAACAAATTAAAACCTACTAAAAACGAACATTGTCCTCTCGCGTGTGACGACGTGCGGCGTTAAGCAAACAACTTTAATGATGTTGCGAGGAGCCTCTAACCATCTCATTGTGACGTCGACTGCACACGTCAGTTTGAACTAGCTAATTGTACGAAGTTAGCGTGTCCGGGACTCATTAATGTGAACATTCATGTTCGAGCACTAGCAGCTACATACACTGTTGCTCCATGGTTCGGATTTCTGAAGATTTAATCCGAATTTACACACCTATTTGATGAGTGTGATTGATTTGTCGGCGACGACGCTAGCTCGACACGATGAGATTGAAAAACGATTGAATAACGTTGATTTGAAATTGGCAATAGACACCCCTGGCTGAAGGTCTGGAGCAGGTACCGTTCTGACCGTTTTTACCGATATGTAAGAACAATTTCAAGTGGTCTGGCTCTGGAATGCGGAGACGAGGTAGCAGAGAACTTGATGTAAATACGTAACATGCGACATAATAAAATGTATTAATGTCCCTATTGTGAACCGAGATACTTGACAGCTCATAATGAAAATTAATTAATTAATTGCACCCACGATTCGAGAAACGCGTCCCGTTTCTTTGTAACGAAGACGCAAGAAGAGATTTGCATTTTAATAAATTAATTAAAAGTTCGGATTTTCGTTTCATATTTTACTTCATGAATTTCTTTCGTTTGATATCGTGACAAAGTTTTTTTAATTATGAAAAGAGCTTTCAGTTTCGTGGAATATAGAACCTCGGAGTTTATTGTTTATTGTATAATTTCATCCATAGGTAGGTAACCTATGCTTGGACATGTCGAAAATTCCGCCAGTACTAATTTAATGCCAAAGAGTTTGTATCAGCGACGCAATACAAACTCTTTGTTTAATGCGAAGAAGAACTGACCAACAAACTTCGCAAGTCACAGTATTTAGTTAGTACTTTATAAGTATTATAGTCACATACAAATAATAATTAGTATGGGTTGATTATTATTAGTTACCGCTCACAAGATCAATATTTGCACCACTCTGCCCAAACTCTGCCTGTTTACATTAGGCTACAATACCTATATCTGGTGTATAGTTCCATCGTAAATTTTTGTACTTAAAATATATCAAGTGAAATAATGAACAACAAAATTAGTAAGAGTATAATATAATGGAGATGCTAAGCACCCTTTTGTTGTTGATATTGGGCTTTTGAGTTCCTTTGTCGCACCGCTAGGGTCTGTGAAGTCTATAAAACTGTCTTCCTGTTTCCGGAATACTTTAACCTGGTTGTTTCAATCCGCAAATCTGATGTCATGGCATCTCACTGAGCGTGAGCTGAATTTGGCTCTGTCGAATGCAGATTTGGTCCTTCGGCACATCCACCTATGCCGGTTTTCATTAAAAAAATATTATGTAGAAGTATTAACGTTTTTTTTCTTTCATACATATCAGTTTAATATGAACATCTTCATTTTGTCCTTACTTCATTTCAGAATGCAAATATCGATCCAATTCTATGTGTCCACTGCTAGGCATGAGCCTCTTAATTTTCGTCCATTCTCCCTGGTCTTCAGCGGTACATAAGCACTGCTTTCCTCCGAAGTATTAATTGATGTTCTCTGAAGGCACATTGAAATTTGTAAACTGTTTCTTTCAGTTGAACTGTAAAGTGACGAAATATGAAATCATCTGAAGCGTACCTTCATTAATTGAATGAGGTTTTAAAGCAATATTAACTAATAATAAACAATATAAACTAACGCTGTACCTAGTAGTTTAATACACGCGATATGGCTCGAGTTTCAAGGTGAGGAAATAACTGCATCTCAGTGAGAACTAATTCCAGTGGATTAATTTCACATTCAGCTACAGCGAATCGACGGCTGCTCGGATTTCCGAACCTTATACTTGATTTATCAGAAAAATCCCAGCTCTCGTGTTACAATAACGAATGATACAAGTAATAAGGAATTGATGATACGTGTTGATGAAATATAAGTCTAGAATTACGAATTATAATTGACTTACAAAATAAAATATCAATAAGTCTCAGTTTGAGTTTCTAAGATTCATTGCATAGCGTCCATATTCAGTTGGACAAGTCATCATAATGTTTATCCTTCCTTAACCAGTTCGATGATATAGAACGGACAAGAAAGCTTTCCTGATATCAATATATCCCCACAGGCTGGACATACCGCGGATGCGTACCAATCGGTTCTGGAGATCTTTCCTCTACAGAACTGGTACGCTCTCCCTGCCCGTATATTTCCCCCCAAGTATAGTTTCGGGTTCTTCAAGAGGGGCTTCAACAGGCACCTGTCAGGCCGGCATGGCTTTCGCTACCCCGCGTGTGACCGAATGTTCATGGGTGTCGTTAGACACCTTATAGGTGGAGTAGCGCCACGTGTCGCGATTTAAAAAAAAACTTTTTTTCTAGATCATTTCTACATAAAACCGAATTAAGCTCAGCGGAACAACTGTAAGTAGAAAATAAATATTTGTATATTGGGACCACCCGCATGAAATTAGGCCCTACTGTTTGACGGAGAATGGTAGAATAGAAAATTGTTTAACTCCAACAAAATGTCTGAATCGAGTTCAAAATCAATAGCATCCGGTGAGAGATTCAACCTTATTGGAAAATTATGGAGGAGACAGCGTGGTATAATTTTGCATAGGAACCGAAAATATTGGATAAGTACTTCATCTCTTTAGTCAACTCAGCTGTCGAGTTATCGATTTCCAGACTATTTCCGTTTTCGTAGCTGTATAGGTACAAAGGATTGGAGCACAAAGTAAAACTGATTTCTTACTAACGTTGGTTTGTGTAAGACAACTCGCCTTCCTTTGAGCAATATTACATTCGATTTTTTCTTCGATTTTCATTCGATTATCTTCAAATTAATTTACATAATTTCTGAATTAAATATTTGTGTACACCAATATTTGATTTTAGTTATTTTTATAATATATATTTTGTACATTAGAAATAAAAAAAAACACATATTTTTCATGTTACGAGTATTTCGACTTATTGGTCGCCGTCAGATAACAAAATTTTTATATATAAAAATTGTTTATATATTATATAATTACCAAAGAGTTTGTATTATGTCGCTGGCGACGTAATACAAACTCAAAGAAAACATATTTTTCAAACTTTTATAGTGTTTACCAGATTTATTTGATTTGATACAAACTTTAACATTATTTAAATATAAGTACGTAATATTTTTACATTCTCAAACAACTTCAAAGCACTTGTCTGCACTAAAAGAAAAACTTGCTAAGGGATAAATAAAGTTTAAACTATGTCGCAAAAATGAACTCAGATACAGCAAACTGAAAGAAATATCCCCAAGAACTGTGAAAGAAGATGTAGGACTGTAGGAATGATGTGATACAATCAGTTGAGTGTGGCTTCCGCCTCCACCTCCGCCTCTGCACCGCCTGCTGGTGGCTATCGGATATTCAGAAGGCCGGTCAGACCGACTGCCTGCGTAGCTAGAGAGTAAGTTACATCATAACAACCTCAAACAGGTAGATAAGTACATATTAAAATTTCCTCCCAAGTACAGTGTAGTGTAGTATTATCCCAAGTCATACACTGAAGGAAACACATCAGGAAGTGCATTCCAGAGTTTCGCAGTGCGGAAGATACGCCGAAGATAAGCCAACAAATATGTCATTCTTATAAATTATTTAAATGTTGGCAAAAAAAAACAAAAGTTGCAATCCTTACAAAATGTAAGAGCATACAAGTTGAAATCGAAAACGTAATACACTGGGATAAATAAATGAGAAAAAATGATAAGTATAATATACAAATAAATATAAATATTGTAAGTAACTAACTTTAATAAGAATAAGGTAAGGATTAGAAAAGCCGGCCTAGTGCGAGTCGGACTCGCGCACCGAGGGTTCCGTACCATTTACCACACGCACCACCCAAAAAAGGCGCCGCCTTCGTTGGTTGGAGTAGGATGCAACACAATCAATCAATCAAAAATTCGGTTTGTATTTTTTTATTCCAAAACTACGCATCGAAACAAAAAAGTAAACAGCTACGGATTTAGATATATATTCAACAAATAAAACATATTTTTTCTAAATAATGTTTTTATAACTAAATTCAGAGGCATGTTCGTGATTTTTTTCTATCGAGCGAATTTAATCAAATCGTGTTTTCAAAAAGCTATCGATCTGCGCTGATAGATGAATTATTACATACTCGTATATTAAAACTGAATCTTTCAGGTGAGTAATATTGGTGGTAAACTTCTTGAAATTCGAGTCAGACGCAGCCTCACGTCACCTTATGTAGAAGCTTACTCCAACCCAAGTTTTAATTATTTTTTTTTTTTTTTTTTATGGAAACTGACACGGTTGTCTTCATCACCTACAACATCCGTGATGTCAGCCCATAACACCGGATGAATTTGGTGCCACGTCAGTGATTCCCTTCGGTCGTGCCGGCTACACTGAACTGGACGGAAAACACAAACTATTTACATAGCCGTTTCGACCGACCTTTCATTCAGTGCGGTGGTACCAACCCGGGCGGGTTAAACCCTACCACCTAGTAATATAAGAAGGAAGTCATATCCCTTAGTCGCCTTTTACGACATACACGGGGAGAGATGCAGTGGGGCTATTCTTTTAATGTACCGGCCCCACACGGTACAAAACGTATCATTTAACGTAGGTCTTTAATTGCTAGCTCCACTCCTAGAGTGCGCGGGAAGGAGCGCGTCGCGAGATGGATGAGAGTGTTAGCGCACACGACGGCTACACATTGTCCGAATTGGTTTTTTTTTTTTTCTTCAGTTCCGTTTAGTCGGATTGCCCGGTCAGTGACGTTTCCTACCACCACACACTGAACTGAGAGTACAATGCCTGCTTTTGGTCACTAAGGGTTTTGCATTTATATGGTTTTGAAGGGAGTTGTACCACAAGGCATGGAAGCCACTGCTAAAGTTAAATTTGACAATAAAATTAATATTGACAGATAAACATTTTACTAAAATGAGATGCAACATCAAATCATTTGTCATTAAAGTTAATAGGGTTGTGTCTGAAGCTTTATTATAGTCAAAGTTATCTATAAGGGGATTTTTTATATAATTATATAATAAGGAAATCAAGCCGACCGCGTCTGGTTTGACGATGAAAACGACGCAATACCGTGCCCCGACCAGCTGACGACGCCCCGGGCCCGCGAGCGCATGTTTAGTATGGTTCAACCTTCGATCATAAAAAATATTAAGATTCCGCATGTCAGGGCGATTCGTGCCCCACCAAAAATACGTGCAATTCAAATATTACGTGCATCGCCCGCTCATTCTGCCATCGACCGCCAGCGCGAGAGCACTTGCTTCAGCGTCTTCAATATTACACAAATGCCGGCTTCAGGCCTCTGCGTAGTATACGAGAGCATCTGGCATTATATTTCAAGAGTGAAAATCCCTTCAAATACAATGTTTTATAAGAAAAAGTAAAAATTTTCACTTCATACATTTAATGTGTTTGGATTAAGTGGAGATGGCTTCTTTAAAATTAAATTTTTTTACGTCACCACCTTTGAAAACGGTAACACTGGATTCCCAAAAGAATTCTTTTATAATATATATATTTTACTACATTAGATGGCAATTTGAAAAGCTACAATAAAATCAACAAAATACCAGAACCCTTACATGATTTTTATTTACAGATTTTTGCTTGTGTTTTCTTTGTGTTTTTTTTATTGAAAGCGCGACCTGTGGCGCCGAGGCACCCATGAGATGTCTAAGGACGCCCATGGACATTTGGTCGTATGCGGGGGTTGCGAATGCCATGCCGGCCCGACAGGTGCCTGTTCATGGCCCCTCTTGAAGGACCCGAGACTGTACTTGGGAGGAAATATATAGACAGGAGAGCGTCCCAGAGTTTACCGGTTCTATAGAGGAAAAATCTGCAGAAGAGGTTGGTACGCATCCACGGTAAGTCCAGCGTGTGGGAATGCAATCCTTTTTAACAAATTCCTCTTTTCAAACAATTTCCCTTTTAAAAGCTGATATTTGGCAGAGCCATCCCACAGGTGCAAGCAGTACTCCAAGCATGACCTGATCTGCGATTTGTGCAAAAGGACTTAGGTGCACAAGAAATTTACGTGTTTCTTTCTTGGTTGGTTCTTGTTTGATTCTTACAGATTTTGAATAACATATTTATTTGCTTTATGAAACGTATATGACAAGTGGTTCAAAAAAGTTAACATCAAAGGGAGGAATACGAAAATATTAAAACTGGTCTCGTTTAAATAGTTAGTGAGAAATTATTATTTAGGTTGACTGCAAAATTAAGTTTGTTTGTAATATATTTATGTATCAAAAAGGTGATGAGTGGAGGTGAGAAATGTTTTTCTTTTTATAACCAGTTTGGTGGTTCAAAAAAAATTATCAAGGTTAATTTATAGAAGATGCGTCACTACGCTCCGCATCTTCTATAAATTAACCGTAACCTAATAGGGACCATGTCGAGGCAGCCCGTGTCGTTTGTGCATACATGTCTATTCAAAATCAATGTTTTTGTAGTTAAAAAAAGTAAAGTTTTAATTTTGCATGAAAGATTAAAAATTAAAAGTTGTATGGAAACCTGTTTCTTCTTTTAAGTAAACTAAATAAACTACGCGTCCGGCAAAACATTATTTCACTAAAATTTATTTTTTAACTTCAGTCTACACAATAAGCTTACTAGCAATTTGCTAGCAAACTTCCCCACTTCAAAGCCACGCCCCCGTCGTATTTGTGCGGAACCCTCGGTTTGTGGGTTGGTCAACTTGGTCTGTGTTTTTAATGTTAGTAACATATTGGCTTTATTTCTAGTAGACACTTCACACTATTAAAGCTAAAATTTTGATATTCCTGTCATTATTGTCATTTTGAGAAAGAAAGACAGGAGATGAACGAATGATTTAATAATCTTAATTTAAGCACGTCTGTCAAATTTTAGGTGATTTTAGTTGCAAGTGATATAAGACACGTCTAAAGTCGACATAAATTGACAAATGCGTTTGAAATTTTTATAAAATAATTCACTCATCATCCATAGATTTTCTTTCACAAATAAATGTAAATCGTAAAACTGTAGGTCCCTTCCCTCCTAATCTTACTTGGTGGTAGGGTCTAACCCGCCCGGGTTGGTACCACCGCACTGAATGAAACGTCGGTTGAAACGGCTATGTAAATAGTTTGTGTTTTCCGACCAGTTCAGTGTAGCCGGCACGATCGAAGGGGAAAGCACTGACATGGCACCTAGTTCACCCGGTGTTATGGGCTGACCTCACGGACGTTGTAGGTGATGTAGCCAACCGTGTCAGTTTCCATAAAAAAAAAATAAACGAAAAAAATTGCAATAAATGTTTTTAATAAATAATTTAATAATAAGAAGTAAAAAGCCACCTCCATAGTTTTGAGCCGTTGAAGCAAGCGGCAATTTATCGATCGACTACGTGCGACATTCGCTTGTTTTGGAACACGTAAATGTTTGCGTGGAGCGTGCAGGCAAGCGATACGGGATTACTGCGCGTGGAAAAAGGATGACACAATATCACTGCGATCTCTTGAGATGGTCGGTCCTGTATTACGCGATACGCACACTACCATAACCACGGTGTCTCGTTTTAGTAATAATTGAAGTATGAAGTGCGGAGTCCAGAACTATTTTTTCTGTCTACGGGTTCAACACATTTTTCGCTTGACTTGAGATTTAATAACAAACGGATTTGACGTTTTTCAACGTAAAAGTTAGTTGGTGCAACCCACCCTAAGCCATGTTTACGAATAAACACTCGTACCACATTATATAATATGAAAATATACTAAAGATACCGAGATCTCTGTGTTCGCTTCAAGTTTATTTCACGCTGATATTAATGTACATTTAAGGAACTTTGACAGCTGTCATTTTAATTTTAAGGATCATCGATTCTTTAAGCATTCGCGACTTGTTGGTTCATTGAACGTCTTCTTCACGCTCGCTTTGTATACTTTCGGCAATAGAGTTTTAGTGTTATTACCGCGATTTTCCAAATAGTTCATGAGTCCCACAAACAATGGTGTAATATGAGCTCGTGACAAAGATGTTTTCCAATCCTCGAGTCGAACTCCTGCTGGCTGAGGTTGAGTCTCCGACCTTGAGTTCAGGCAGTCGAACCTGCTAAAATAAAAACCCAAATAAAAAATATCGATTCTCATATAAACAGTTAAAATTGAAACCCGAAAAGAAACGAAGAAGATAACAAGTTTAGTTTATATTGTCTCACAGTAACTGCTCCTAAAATAACATTGCTCACACTCGCATTCTGAAGCGCGGACCACGCACTCTTCTCGTGTCATATTCTCGCCTTTATTTTCTTTATTGCGCTAATAAAATGCTAATGCTCTACAATTTATGTATTCCGCTGACGTCGTCGTATAAATCTATTAAAACATCTCTTTCTCCCGCCGCCGCCGCCGCCCTCCGCCCCAAGAAGACGAAAGAAGCGGAGGCGGCGCGATGCGGCGGCGGCGCGGTGCGGCGGAGCCGTGAAAATTGTTGATCTTACTTTGATATCGTCGTCGTCGCCATCTCGCGAGCCTCGAGACGTGCTCCGACTGCCAACACAACAGAGGGCCCAGTCCGAATCAATAAATATACCTGTATCAGTTTCGTATTAATGTGATTCTCCGAAGTTTGCTCTGTTATTAGTTATTACTCTTATTTCTCTACGGGTATGATTATTAAATAATATATTTTATACTCGTCCAAATCCTTATATCTATTATTGTTTCAAGTTAATGTGTTTACAATCATCTTACATCAATTTGCTTTATATATGAAGTACTTACCAGCCCCTTAGTCTTTGAGTAATGATTGATTCCTCTTGATTATATTCAGGCGTTATGTTATATGAAAACTTTTTTCCGACCAACCGTGTACCTATGTATGCATATGTAGTTTGATCGTTTGTTGTCCTAAACCTACCTACTATATTATCGAGTGTAATTAAAATAAATCCTCTACTTATAGTTCGTAAAATATAGCTTGATACGCGTGACAGCTGTCAGAGTGACATTTCTTTGTATGCGTGACAGATGTCAGAGTGGCATTTCAACAAAGTATGACGTTGTATTCCGTGCATTTTACTGTAAAAAAATACGGAACTTCATGCGAGGTGTTCTCGATGACATCTGTCACGCGTATCAAGCTATATTTTACGAACTTATAGTGATTTTGCGACACGAAAACACTCAATTGGTTTTCACTTTTATGTAAATCCGAGCTAATTGTTTTAAATGTTGTTCCTGTGGGGTAGCGAAGCACCCCTCAAAAATTCATAGCTCAGCATCTATACAAACGAGTCGAAAAAACATAGCGTTACATAACAAAATATAAAAGTAAAACTCGATTATGAACGAACAGCTTATGTACCATACTTAAATTTTGCATTTAAGTAAATAAAAAACAGTAGTTAATATAGTTTACCTTGAATTCGTTACAGAGATTTACGTATATCTAATTATTTATACACAGACCGAGTGCTTTGTTTTTATAACCAGTACATTTGAACTATTTACAATTTAATTTTGTTATGACCTTGTTGATACATACATACTTACGTACAATCGGAGCACTTTCACAAACAATACATTATTGGCTGTTTGTACTACTAATAAAGCTTCGGTTCGATTAGTTTTTAAAACGTACCTAAACCACACATAAGACAAACTATTGGTTTTATAAGGTTTTATATAAATTTGCTTTCACAACCAGCGACCGTAATCGATTCAGAATAATCCCTCGGTGCTTTTTGTCCGCTAAGCTTGTCCTTGCAAATTTTCTTTTTTTTTCACTTCTCCCTTCTCCGCCGTCGCCGCTCGTGTCCCTCCCGCCCTCGCCAGTCCCGCCCCGCGAGACGTGCAGTGACTCTCGATGTCGTCAACGGCAACCAGCGAATCCAAGTTCGGTACCACGATGACGCAAACTCATCCAAACGCTAAGTTCGAGGACCCTTTGATTTTCTAGCATCTGAGGAAAGTACATCATCTTAAAAAAAAAAAAACAAAAAAAAACTTTATGGCGACGACGGCGCGGCGGAAATGGCAAAGCTTGTTTGTGCTTTATTGAGATGCAACACCATACATACGACTACATTCTTCGAAAATTCGGAAACCGCCCTGGGTTTCGAACCTCCGACCTCTCACATGAGAGGCCGTCATGTGGTTCGCAGGACGTGACGTGATCTCAGCGTTACCACAGATTATTTAATAGTTACTTTACAAGGCTTAGTCGGACGACACGTACGTAATCCAAACACTCAACTACGTCACACATATTAGCGCAGTTTTGTTTGTAAGTAGGTACACAATTTTGTTTGTGCACATCGCATTCGGAGACACTTGGAATCGAGGGTCGAAACGTTACCGTACTGGTTACCGGTCGTGTTGGCTTCTGGAAAAAACACAAGTTTTCCGGAGGTAATTGCCCGCGACTTGAGCTAAGTGGAGAAGTTTGGTTACTAAGTATGTAGTACGGTGTCTCACACAGGATCTAAGTTTTAGGAAGAACCTATTAGAGAGTGACCAAGTACAAACTTCGTTTTGCGGAAGGTTTGGCCAAAAATACAACGAAATTACGAAACATTACATCTTATCAACATTACAACATACATAATTACATCATGGTCAGCGCCACTCACGCCATTTATGGCCTGTTTTATGAAATGCTTCATATTAGTTAAAATTCATGATTAGTTTAAAATGCTTCATACGGTTTTCAGTTGATGGCGCGCATTCTCTTTTTAGTTTCTTGTATGGGAACTCCTGTGTTTTTTACTTTTCTTATTTTTATTATTTATTGTTATATCGGCCATAATAACACATATTCTGTGAATATGTCTACGGGCAAATGCAAATGTATAACCGTTCAAGAGATACAGCTCTCGGACAGACGGACAGACAGACAGACAGGCTTAGTTATAGGCTTCCGTATGGATACGGAAACCTAAAAACAAGTGTGCAATACGATCAAAGTAAAAAACTTCGTCTGCAACGAAAAGTATTGATATTTTTAACCGACTTCTAGTTTTTTTTATTGCTTAGCATCGTCTTCCAGATTGCAACTATTGCAGTAATCAATCACACCAGAATATATAATTTTAAAAATAATACATTTTCCACGACACACACATGACATGACGTATACAGTAAAGCGAATTAAAGACGCATGCGCCATTAGAATGTCTCACTGTTTCATTCTAATTAGTCAAACGAGATTTTATTGTATATATGGGCCCACAGTCCCGCCATAAGTGGATAAGCCACTATTTGTAAACACACTCAACAGAATTAACCCTATGTGGTCACGGCAAAAAGTGCTAACACAATTGTAGAACCTTCTCACATTCGCCAAATTTTCGCCACATATGAGACACTAGATAGTGCAGTAACATCCTGCGTGTTATATAGTTTCAGAGATTTATCTTGAAAAGCAGATTCTACAGCATTGGCGGATTATTCCAACGGGGAGCTATTAGTAAAATTTTTGCGGCCGCGAAAACGTAAAATAGCTACCGTTATTGAAATTTGCGTCATGCTTGAAAGACACATTAAAAAATATAGAATTCAAATTACCTCCGAGTAGCCTGTACGTCTGCATGCGTTTCAACAACTTTCATGCAACCGATTTCATGTCGAAAATGTTCCACAAAGAATATTTTATTATTACCTGTGTTTGATTAGGTACTTAAAACATTGACAGCGCACTTGTAGTCGAACGGCCTTTTCTGCAATGAATTGTTAAAGCAAAACTTTTCTTTTTACTGAAATCAGTTGCTAATTGAGTTGGTTTTTATTTCAAGGCGTGCACTCCCAATTTACATGATGAACCCCGAGCTCCTATAGCCAATATAAGCCAGACGTTGTGTCGGCGTGTTGCGTGGCTGAGCGCAGTCAGGCGCTTCGGCACGCAAAGGTCGCGATCTTAACCGATTAGTGCCGTCACTCGACCGCCTTTTGCCTGTATTTATTACACACACTTGTATTTAATTTACCGGTGAATGTTCAATACGTAAGTCGAAGCTGGTGCTTTATGGGAATCGTAAAAATTTAGCACCTGGATTGTTTCATGCGATTTTTTTTTCGATTGACTTGATTAACTGTAAATGTATGAATACAAAGGGTTATGAATGAATAGGACCTTCAGATCGAATATTACATACTATATGTATACATATATATAATATTTTTAGCTTGTTCGGTACACATCAGTGTTGTAACTATTTACCTTCTAAAAGTCAAACAAGCAAAACTAATACTTACACTTAAAATACTTAATTATTTATTTATCCATATTTTATACATATACAATTTTAACAATAACAAGCATATAACTGAATTAAGAAAAAACTATAAAATGAAATAATCTTCCAAAATGGGGACTGCTGGAAAAGTCCCCATGATGGAAGCCGCATTCCCTCTGTATTGCTAGGCCGATTTTCTGCCTAAAGAAACTGTCGAATGTTTTAATTAAACGTTTTTTTTATTCCTTTTAATTCATATCAAAGCACAGATAGCAAGAAAATCATAATAAAAGGTATCAATTAAACATTGGGACTGAAAAGACCATGAAATATTGTATACTGCAATAAAATATATCGATATTACTATTGCATATCGTATAAATTTGTAACTACATAATGCACGTTCATATATTGCCCAGAGATTTGATGGATAAGCCATATAAGTTCCACTGTCTACCTAGTACCTACTCGAACATAGTTGATGTCCATTGTCCATTCGTATTTCGGATGATTCCGTTTCCCGTCTGTCGGCGGCGCGGGCGGCGGCGGCGGCGGCGGTTCAGTTTCCGGTCGGTTGTAGTCGCGGTAGTAGGCTCTACGCTATCTCTCTGACGGCGGAACTACGTATGGGCGGAGACAAGGTATTTATTTGGTGGGCGAAGCGGAGCGGGGCGGCGCACTCTGGTTCGATACCTACCAAACGTGGACACGTACACTTTTTTTCGAATTTCGAATTTTTTTTTGCAGAATCTTATATGTCGACTAAATACAAGCTGCTTTTATTCTTTCGTGATTTTCTATAAAGTTGACGGTTACGGAGATAATCGACGAAATCTGATTTCGTTGTATGGAAATAGACACTTTTTATTAAATTTCTCGAAATGTTAAAATTTGTTAGAGTAGTGAGTTATATAAACGTATTCTACACATGAGCCCCGACACGACTGTAAAAAAAACTCATCCCGCTACGTCCCGCTTTTCGTTTTATTTACATTTAAATATTTTTTTCTTGCTTATTTTAAAAATAAAAATAAAACACCATAGTGTGCCTACGTTACCAAACGAGTAATCCATTTGCAAGAGGCAATGCTTAACTTTAAAGTTAAATAAATAAAATAAGTCAATTTTGTGTCAAACTAAAAAAATAAAGCACTCTGTAAACCCAATTTTTCGAGTGAAAAAGTGGTAATAATGTGCATATTACTTGTATTTTGTATTCTATTGTAACAAAATGTACTAGAAATATTGAAACGTACAACATAATGTACTTTCCATGGATTTTTATAACGAAACATTACCTACTACACGAAAACAAATCGTATAAAACGTAAAAACTTTTAAAAATAATTAATCATCCAGAATCATTCGTTTATTTCGTATCTATCCTTAAAACTGCTGCATGCCTGAGTATGCCGATACACGAAATGAATACACAGACGCGTAATAATGTATGTAGTTACATCTATCCTCAAAACTGTGGCATGCCTGTGTATGTCGATACTCTATAAAATTCTGATATTACATTATATTTACTCATTACGTGTGTATCAAATTTTATAATTTATTATATCAAAACAGCTACAAGTCAGGGGCCTTGACTTGAGGAATTATTGACGAAAATATATTGTACATTTATTTATTCTTATGTTGTCTTGCATTTAAGAGTATCGTCATGTCATTTGTATAGAAATTTATAAACTCATCACTCAGTTGTAAAATTACACTTCTTGAGCAGAGCGAAGCGGCAACGTTGCATGAATGGTACAGTTAATCTATGATACAACTAGTTCGTTAATTATATTATTTAACTCGCTCGTTCAATTTTTGGGGAATATCACATTAGTTATGAATTATAGTAGTCAATTAAATTAAATTTATGAAAACGAGTTTCTTTCTTTAGAATGCATGCAGTGTAGTAATCAGTTTCGCAGTTTATATAACTTACAACTGCTACTCACGGGGAGGGCTCGAGTATGAACTTATACTCTTGGGAAAGCTTGCTACTTCCTCCCCATCAGGATGAATGGATTAATAAAGGGAAAGGATGTTGCAAATAGAGCAATCATTTCAGGAATAAGGCGGCTCCTGAGACAAAGGAAAAAGGACTAGGTGAGATACCAAATTATACAAACTTAAAACAATCTGGCACGTCAGGTTGTGAACTTACATCAATAAATTCTACTTCTTGAATTTATTTTTCCCCAAGTGGAGATCAAGAGAGATCGAACCTCTTCTGGCAGTACTTTCGCAGTGTTTGTAATCATTTTTGGACCAATTGTTGTTAAGTATGGATCACATGAAAGCAATAAGTTATTCAAGATATCGTGAATTGATGCGCGTCTACTGATTTTTCGAGAACGAAACTCTCTATAGTTTCGGAAATCCTTATTCCGGGCCTCAGATGCCTCTTCCGATAGGTGTTCTATTCCTATAGGAATAACATTCAAACGATTAATTATTTCGCTGCCATGAATAAGAACTTTTTGAGAACGCTAAGTGGCATGCGATACCACCCATACAAAGCTACGAATAGCTTGGCAGTTTCTAAGGCATATTCGTGGAATTTCTCGATATGTATATTCAGACCACTAGAAATACTAATCAGAATAGTAGATAGTCTTTGAATACCTGTAATCTCTGAACTTAATGTGGGATTATCGACAAAGCGCCGAGCCGTATTTCCGTCGTTTGTCGTCCCTGATCCCTGTTTCACAAAGTCAATCAAAAAGTCAAAAACAAACACTGCGAAAGTACTGCCAGAAGAGGTTCGATCTCTCTTGATCTAACCACTTGGGGAAAAAGAAATTCAAGAAGTAGAATTTATTGATCTAAGTTCACAACCTGATGTGCTAGATTGTTTTGAGTTTGTATAATTTGGTAATTTGGTATGAGTAGCAGTTGTAAGTTATATAAACTGCGAAACTGATTGCTATACTGCATGCATTCTAAAGAAAGAAACTCATACATACATACATACATATATACATACATACATACATACATACATACATAACACACGCTGTAACCCGACAATCAGGGTAAGCAGAGTAATCGGTGTTGTGCTATAAGGACTCTGGTAAATTACAGCACAACACCGACCACCACGCTTAGCACAGTATGCGGACAAGATAGAACAAATTGTGACAAGTTCGAGCGCAGTCTAACTGCTGTATGAATGATCAATAAACAATACAATACAATACAACTATAAAGCAGCAAGTAAGGCACGAAGAACCCACATGCTGAATGACTAGGTGGAAGGACTGCGCCAAGGTGAGAAGTGGCTATCCTGTCGCCCTTTAGCGCAGTATCTTGTCTTTATTCCTTAGTCGCCTCTTACGACATTCACGGGGAGAGATGCAGTTGGGCTATTCTTTTTAAGTACCGGCCCCACACGGTACTCGTTTTCATTAATATAATTTAATTGACTACTGTAATTCATAACTAAATCTTCCCCAAAAATTTAACGAGCGAGTTACATAATATAATTAACGAACTAGTTGTATCATAGATTAACTGTACCGTTCATGCAACGTTGCCGCTTCGCTCTGCTCAAGAAGTGTAATTTTACAAATGAGTGATGAGTTTATAAATTTCTATACAAATGACAAATGACGATACTCTTAAATGTAAGACAACATAAGAATAAATAAATGTACAGTATATTTTCGGCAATAATTCCTCAAGTCAAGGCCCCGGACCTGTAGCTGTTTTGATATAATGAATTATGAAATTTGATACAAACGTAATGAGTAAATATAATGTAATATCAGAATTTTAAAGAGTATCGACATACTCAGACATGCCACAGTTTAGAGGATAGATGTAACTACATACATTATTACGCGTCTGTGTATTCATTTCGTGTATCGGCATACTCAGGCATGCCGCAGTTTTAAGGATAGATACGAAATAAACGAATGATTCTGGATGATTAATAATTTTTAAAAGTTTTTACGTTTTATACGATCTGTTTTCGTGTAGTAGGTAATGTTTCGTTATAAAAATCCATGGAAAGTACATTATGTTGTACGTTTCAATATTTCTAGTAGATTTTGTTACAATAGAATACAAAATACAAGTAATATGCACATTATTACCACTTTTTTACTCGAAAAATTGGGTTTACAGAGTGCTTTATTTTTATAGTTTGACACAAAATTGACTTATTTTATTTATTTAACTTTAAAGTTAAGCATTGACTTTTGCAAATGGATTACTCGTTTGGTAACGAAGGCACACTATGGTATTTTATTTTTATTTTCAAAATAAGCAAGAAAAAAAAATTAAAATGTAAATAAAACGAAAAGCGGGACGTAGCGGGATGAGTTTTTTTTACAGTCGTGTCGGAGCTCATGTGTAGAATACGCTTATATAACTCACTACTCTAACAAATTTTAACATTTCGAGAAATTTAATAAAAAGTGTCTATTTCCAAACAACGAAATCAGATTCGGTCGATTATCTCCGTAACCGTCAACTTGATAGAAAATCACGAGATAATAAAAGCACCTTGTATTTAGTCGACATATAAGATTCCGCAAAAAAAAATTCGAAATTCGAAAAAAAGTGTGGATGTCCACGTTTGGTAGGTATCGAACCAGAGTGCGGCGGCGGCAAATGAGCAGCCATTCACTTTGACATCTTCTGTATTGGATCACTCTGCTCTGCGGCACTATACGAGATTATACTATTTTACTATATATTGGCAATTTATACAGGTTTGTTATTATTATATATTTCTATAAAGAATCGGTATGGGAAGAATAGTCTAATCAACTATATAAATAAAGACAATCAAATCAAGACAAATACATAAAGACAGTCAATAAAATACTTCTCCACCGCGAGGTTCCGCGCTACGCTTATTCAATGATGATCATTATCGCAAGTAAGTAAGTACATGTAGCCGCAATTCTGTATAGGATTGGCGGTAGCGTAGGGATGGGCGCGTGCGCACTCCCGGCCATCTTGCCAGCCTTTTGAAACGTTGGAACTTGCAAGTGAAGATGTACCTAATTGTGCGCTGCAACTGCGGGACAATACCACAGAATACATATTAGTACTGACAATACGGCAGAATGCAGTGCAGTGAATTTCAGCGATAGATTCCAACTTCACTGCTAAGTCTCTGTTAACCAGGTTTCAAATTACATCTTATTAGGATATATGCTAGATTGTTTTCAGTGCAATGCGAATATCACACTAATACGAGTATGTGGGTATAAGAGATAGTGGGTATGTGTACGAATTGGAAATTTAACAGTGTTGATGTTAGACTTGGTGTAGAAAGATATTTCCAAAATATTGATGTTTCGAACATTAATATCATTATCTTTTACCCTCGTCAACAGAATGCTCTTGCCAATTTATATTACAACGTCAAAAAATGGGTGATTGACTTCGCTTGACAGCCAATTCACACATTTTCCATTAAATGTATTATAGGTGTCAACAAACTGGTAACTCAATCTGAAAAATTTAAAAGTTCGTGCCTAGTCGGCGAAGGTCTTATTTTTTCTTCGAAATATGAGATTTTTTCAGATCTCGTTGTGTGCAAGTAAGTAAATATTTGTATGGAGAAAAGATGAAGCGCCTCTAGCGGGCCAGTGGGTACTAAAATTGCTATACCGATATTTACTTTTAAATCAAATCAAATAAAAAAACTTGAGCGCAACGAATGTGAAAACATTGCAATGTTGCTTTTGTGTCGTAAAGTTTTCTATGGACATATTATGTGCTTCCACCGTCTGTCGGTCGGTATTCCGTGTCTCCGGATGGACGTTAAATCCGGGCTTACGCGGTGACAAACGGTCGCGAGCACAATCAGATAGCGCCGGAAAATTTCCGGTGGTGCCTGGTCCGCTGTACAGGACTTTCGCGTATGTGCGAAGGCGGCATTCGGCGTCGAATATATAGTACATACATACCCGGGTGGTCCCAGAAGTACCCGACCTGACGTATAGATGGCAGTTGTTGTTTGAAAAAACTTACTGCATTCGAAAGTACTATTCGAATTAAAATTAAATTTAAAAAAAGAACACGCTACGTGCTTTTGTTTTTGTTTGTCGGCCATCAATAGTGAACGCTCTGAGTGAAGTTTTAGAATTGGATAAAATTGGTCACCGATATGTGATTCAATATTTTCTTCTGAAAGGTCTGAATTCAACTAATATCAAAGATGAGCTGGATTCAACTCTGGGGGAGTCTGCTCCATCGTTTACGATAGTAAAATATTGGGTGGCAGAGTTCAAATTCAAACGAGGTTGTACGAACTGCCAAGACGAACATCGCAGTGGTCGGCCAAACGAAGTGACCACGCCAGAAATGGTGAATAAAATCGATAAAATAGTATTGGATGACCGTCGGTTGAAAGTGCGCGAGTTAGCAGATATGGTAGGCATTTCAAAAAGTGCTGTACATCGCATATTGACTGAAAATTTGGACACGAGAAAGCTGTGCGTAAGATGGGTGCCGCGTTTACTCACAATGGAACAAAAACAACTTCGTGAGGATGTTTCAGTCGAGTGTTTTACAATAATAAAGCGGAATTTTTGCGCCGATTCGTAACAATGGACTAGACCATGGGTTCATCATTTCACACCTGAGACCTTGAAACTTGAAAAAATGGCTCGGAAGTAAAAGATTTACAAACAATAAAGAGGTAGAGTCGGCAGTTGAGGGCTACTTTGAGGAGCTCGACGGTTCTCGCTATAAACATGGTATCGAAGCTATTGAACATCGCTGGGAAAAGTGTATCGAGCTAAAAGGAGACTACGTTGAGAAATAAAGGTAGTTTTTCAAATTTTTTTTTCCTTTTCTTTGTTAGGCCGGGTACTTCTGGGACCACCCTCGTACTTACCTAGGTACCTTCACAGCCGCTAGGGTCAACCAAATGCTTTAAGGGTTTTTGCACAAAATGGTCATCTTTCGCACCATTTACAATTTCGCAATTTTACGACACAAGGCGTGTGAGCACACAAGTGAGTCTAGAGTCACCGCCACCGCCGCGCCGTCGCGCCGTAACATATTATTGACGACAAAAAAAATGATCTCGTGGCGTTCTGACCCATTCTCAGCACCCATTGTCAAAAAAAAAATATTGTGGCCTTTCGACCCAATTACATTTAATTTTGAGGGGCGTTCTGACCCACTTACCAGAAAACACAGATACAGTAAGTGAACTTCCTTTGTGGCAATTTGCAAACCTCCTATAATTTCTGCTGCCCTGGTACTTTATAGCCATTCCCATTCCCAGCTTACCAAGAAGTCTTCGGGTTTCCAATTTAATTACGGTGACTGTATTCTGACCATTTGAATACTTTATTGCACAAAAAATAACAAAGGCGGACTTAAAGCCTAAATGCATATCTGCCAGTCATGCCTGAGATTGTGAGTAGTGTAGGTGGGTAGTGCGGGAAATTAACTGAGAGAATTTTTTTCTTTTAAATAGTATAAAAATAAACAATAAAACATAAATAATAATAATGACATACAACTAAATACATTTAATAATTACTTATGTTATATTTATGTTTTTCTGAAAATTAAGTATTTGATTTTTTTGTTGTTTTTTGTTGTTGTGTTGTTTAATCTGATATACACTCCGGAAAAAAAACATAGCACCAAAGATTCGTATATACAATCTTTTGGTAGTGCAGTTGGGAATGAAAAAGTAAGGCTCTTTAAAATTCCATTGTGCACTACTACTCAGTAGTGCAAACGGGAAGAAATAATTCCAAACGACACTACCGGTTTCTCAGCTGGTAGTACAGTAGTGCAGATGGGAAAAAAAAATCCAAACAGCACTACTGGTAGTGCAGCTTAGTAGTGCAGAGTAGAAGGAACGGTTTATTTGAAGGATGTATCCAAATAGAAGTATTCTATACTGGTTTTGTATGTTTACTGTGCTGAAAATTCAGCACAGTAAACATACAACACCAGTATATAATACTTCTATTTAGATACATAGTTCATAATAAACTAAATATTTTTTTAATAAAGTTTAAATTTTATTATCTCACTAGCTGAGCCCGCGGCTCCGCTCGCGTGAAATTCGTATTCCAAAGAAGAATGTAAGTAACTAAGGGCGAGGCCGAAGGCCGAGCTGCGTTCAGGTAATCGAAAAACCTTCTCAAAGAAAGTAACTAACTAAGGGCGAGGCCGAAGGCCGAGCTGCTTTCATGTAAACGATAAACCTTTCTCAAATAAAGGAAGTAAGTAAGGGCGAGGCAGAAGGCCGAGCTGCGTTCAGGAAGACGATAAACCTTCTGGAAGAAAGGAAGGAACTAAGTGCGAGGCCGAAGGCCGAGCTGCGTTCAGGTAAACCAAAAACCCTCTTCCGCCTTCGGGCCTCGCCCTTAAAGACTTCCTTTCTTCGATAGAATATAATATCGTTTACTCAATCTATTTATTTCATAAAAATAAAAAAGTAATATTAATAACCTCAGTTAATAACTAAAGAATTAAACCTACCTAACAAACATTAAAATAACTATCAAAACGGGCATTTTCAAATGTTCTTAGAGATGTACTTGCGGCATTACCCCGCTGGATGGCAAGGCTTACCCTTTGAATGAAGTACATAAGCCCTTGATGGCGGGACATCAGTTGCGTCAACCAGCTCAAGCCTCTTTTGGCTTCACTGCTCCACGGACCGAGGGTTTCTACCGCAAACGCAACAAATTCGACATCTTGAATTATATTTCTATATTTGCTGCGTTTGAGGCTCTCCGCCCCAGCCTCGGCCGCGCCAGCCGCTCTTGAAGATGTCCTAACGTGACTTGGAGCCAATATGAGAACAAAAGTGGCGTCCCACTTCAAAGAACTACCCTTAGTCCATGGCACTAAGGTGATAGCATCGGGCCTCTTGCCATCCAGCCGGGAATAACCGCGAGGTTCTAGGATGCACGGTATATTTGCCGTTAGAAGCGTGGACTTTATAATAAAATTTAAATTAAATTAACTCAATCTTAATATTAATTAACTTTATTCGAGATGGTTTAGCTTCTTCCTGAACGCAGCTCGGCCTTCGGCCTCGCCCTTAGTTACTTGCTTTCTTCGAGATGGTTTATCATTTGTCAGAATGTAGCTCGGCCTTCGGCCTCGCCTTAGTTGCTTACTTTCTTCAAGATGGTTTAGCTTCTTCCTGAACGCAGCTCGGCCTTCGGCCTCGCCCTTAGTTACTTGCTTTCTTCGAGATGGTTTTTCAATTATCCGAACGTAGCTCGGCCTTCGGCCTCACCTTAGTTACTTACTTTCTTGAAAATGGTTTAGCTTCTTCCTGAATGCAGCTCGGCCTGCGGCCTCGCCCATAGTTACTTACTTTCTTCGAGAAGGTTTATTGTCTTCCAGAATAGAGCTCGGCCTTCGGCCTCGCCCTTGGTTACTTACTTTCTTCAAGAATGTTTTTCTTCTTCCTGAACTCAGCTCCGCCTTCCGCCTCGCCCTTAGTTACTTTCATCGAGAAAGAATATCGTTTACGTGAGCGCAGATCCGCCTTCGGGCCCGCCTTTAGTTACTTACTTTCTTTTTTTTAAATACGAATTTCACGCGAGCGAAGCCGCGGGCAACAGATATATAAATTTTATTGCACCAATGACAGCGACATAACTTCGACTTTCAATTATTATTTTTATTTATCAAACAATTTGTCACCGGCCAGCTCACGTCGAGATGACAGTTCTCCGTTGTCAACATGACATTTAAAATAGTTTTTTACCTTTACTTTGGATTACGTTATTTTTATTATATTTTTTTATTATTATGTTCATCCGGGATATACACTGTCACTATAAAAAGTTTCGTCAAATTCCGTTCAGTGGTTTTTACGACATGCGCGTACAAATAGACATTTTTGCATTTCCGATTTTATGATATGTATAGAAAGAATAGATATGTATAGACTATTGTGTTCAAGTTATAAAAAAGAAGAACTGTCATTTTCGTTGTATCTACTTATTTTTAAATTTCGAATGAATATTTTATTCAAATTGTATTTGCTGCCAGTTCTCAAGATATAATTATGTACTTTGGACACGTGATTTTAAACGCGCAATAATGTTTATAATTGTTAATTTTTTTTATATTTGTTATTTTTTTTTACGTATTATGTTAACCCGGCATATAAACTGCCACTATACAAAGTTTCGTCTAATTCCGTACAGTGGTTTTTGCGTGATGCGCGTACAGACAAACAAACAAACAAACAAACAAAAATTTTAAAAACTTTTCTAACATGTTCAGTATCTCATTTTAAGCCACCCTGGTTAGTTTTTTTCCGAATACATTCAATGTACAGACTTTCTTACCTCTACGATTTTATTATATGTATAGATAGCTACAGATAGATAACTGGTAACTGGCCATTTTCTATTCGATATTAAGAAAAATAACTTCATGTCACATTTTTTTCTGAACAATTTGGTCACATTTTATTTTATATATTATATATTTTTTATATAATATTTTTACAACCTTAGAAATTCTAGCCAATTATTCCATTTAAAACATTCCGTTTGTTTCCTTTCTTTTTCATTTTATTGATGTGAATAAAAAAGTAAAAAATACTTCTATGTTCTGTTAATTTAAAATTATTAGTTGTATTTAATAAATAAAACAAATAATGAAAGACAATAAACTATTTGACAATATGCTTTATTTAAATGAACGCTACTTATTGCTGTACGTGACTCTTTGTATTTAAATATTTGCTAAATTAATATACATTCTAGTTTCTGTACACTTATTGCTACAAAGGAAGTTCACTTACTGTAGGTATCTGTGTTTTCTGGTAAGTGGGTCAGAACGCCCCTCAAAATTAAATGTAATTGGGTCGAAAGGCCACCTTTTTTTTTACAGTGGGTCCTGAGAATGGGTCAGAACGCCACGAGATCAAAAAAATGTTTTAATGATACCTAAATATTAATAAACTAGGTACAATAATATGACTGACGCTGAAGATAACTGCTGGATAAAATTTGCTTTCCATTGAACTATTAACCAAATAAATCTCTCTAAGTAAGCGTCTATTGCGGTGGCAATTTGTGCGGATTTATTTGGACGTGAGCGGTAGGTGACAGCGGTGGGCGTTGCGTCGGCTTCTCTCGCTAGAGGTCCGAGGTTCGAAACCGGTCGGCGTTTATCAATTAGTTTTTCTGACTTGAAAATATGTATGTGCATGCGCCGTGCATGCAGCATAGCTGCTCCGTGTAAAACTGTATGCCCACCGGTTTGACTAGAAGAAATAGCCCCAGGCTCTGGAATAATCTGCCCGTGCATTTACGCTCCTCTACATCTATGAATGTATTTAAGATTAATTTAAACAAACTTCTCCTCTCGTTACCGAAGTAAATGCAATGTATAATATTAGATACATATCTTTACTCCCCTTCTCTTACTCTCTTGTCATTCAGTTGGTTGTGTCGCACAACGGTACCACCGATCGATGTACATAATATGTAAGTTTATTATATACATATATATGTTTATTAAAGTATTTATGTAGTATTCGTATGTAGTTTATAATACATATTTCTTTACAGTCTTAACACATTGCCACAAACTATTCTTGTTCGCCTGCATGTACTTCTCCCACATCCCAAAGGTTAGTTAGAATAGAATGCCTCGCGGCATTAAGCTCGCCTGTTGTACCTAATTTTTATAAATTGGTGTTCAATAAAGAATATATACATACATATACATACATACATACATATACATATATTTGATAAAAGTTTTACTTGGAAAGCCCACATAAACTCTTTAGCTGGTAAGTTGAGTTCCGCTTGTTATGCTATAAAAAAAATTAAAGAGCTATGCGGAACTCATGCTGCAAAGACGGTTTATCATGCCTATTTTGAGAGCATCATGTCATATGGCCTTATGTTTTGGGGAAATGCAGCAGATTCAAATAGAATATTTTTATTACAGAAGAGGGCCTTGCGGTACATCTTAAATATGAAAACTAGAGATACTTGTAGGACAGCATTCGGAGAGATAGGAATCATGACTTTACCAAGTGCATATGTTTACCAGAACATATGCTATGCCAGAAAATATATTCATGATTCCTCTCTTAACTCCGACAATCATAACTATGACACACGCTGTAAGAATAATGTACAATTAATAAGACATAGATTATCCAAAACGTCAAAAAGCTTTATCTGTAATAGTGTTAGATTTTATAATAAACTGTCTTCTAACATAAAACAATTAGATGACAATAATTTTAAACGACGGATTAAACTAATGTTAATTGAAAAGAGTTATTATACTGTTAAGGATGCGTTAACTGACGGTAATTTTATATAAGAGTCTGACTACTGTTTTTCCCACTAACAACTTTGACAATTGGATACACTTTGTATCATTAGATTTTTAATATGACTTATTACATTTCTTTGTAATAAACGTAAACTAATTGTTTTTATTTGACTTGATATATGAAGTATCAAAATTGACGATGGCACTATACACCAGATATAGGTAATGTAAATAGGCAGAGTGGTCAGATTCTTGAGTGTTCATGCTTATGCTGTAAATATTAATGTTCTTGTGAGCGGTAGTATGCGTTAATTATTGTAAATTACTTGAATTATAATACTTATATATAAGGTACTAACAAAACATTGTGACTTGCGAAGTTTGTTTGTCAGTTCTTCTTCGCATTGAATTTAGAACTGGCGGAATTTTCGACATGTCCAAGCGTAGGTTACCTACCTATGGATGAAATTATACAATAAACAATAAACAATACAATAATTCCGCCCTTTGTGGCATCAACCGGCAAAAATCTAAGAAATGTTTAGTATAATTATGTATAGTCCAAAGCCCAAAGCGACTTGCCGAATGTTTGGTTCTCGGCAGACGCCTTAGTTACAGATTGATCGTCCCTTACAACCACTTAGCTTAATTGAATGAAAATATTTTAGTAGTTACAACATGATATTGTACCGTGTTGTATCACTGGGCAATTCGATAGCCAATGCTTTTAGCCGGAACCATTTTATAAATTACAATTTTCCCATTATTTGAAATGACGCAAACCATCGATTTGAGCCGATCGCAGCAATTAGCAACGAGCGAGTGTAGTCCGAGTGTACACTGCCGATGAATGAAATCAATTTGTATGATTAACATTTGATAGATAAAGGCAGCACTAACTATAGGATCTATCTGCAACAGAGAACAAGTAAAATAAAAAAGATTTTTGGTTCGATTTTAACCTATTACAATAATTGTAATTGGTACCCTTAAAATTTAATCAAAAAATCGTTTTTAAACTAAATTTATTAAACTAAAAATGTTTTGTTTCAACTAAAATTATTTTAGTTCACAAGTATTTCAACATGATCTCATGCTATTCATGATCCTATGTCAGACCTACTAATTGTCAAAACCATATTGGAGCAATTCGTTAAGAGAATAGTCTTATTAGATCACATACTTTTCTCTTTTATTATTAGGGTTCCGTACCCAGCGACGCTGGCAGGGACCCATATAAATTCGATCACGTGTATTTCTGTCCGTTCGTCTGTCTATCACACCCTGCACTGCAGTTGCTAAACGGTTCGAGCTATCTTCTTGAAACTTTGAATGTATAAAGATGCTCGGCAAGTAACCAAATTTCATGAGAAAACAATGTCAGAAGCCCTCAGATTTAATCTGTCAATTATTAATAAATCGCAAAAACTAAGTTGAAAATAAAAACATTTTAGAAATTCGAGTAGCACATTGTATCTATGAAAAAATATTTCAAAACCTAAATTACTAATAGAAAAAAAGATGTTTCAATTGTATAAAGTTTTTAATAGTACAGTAAAAAATGTGTACATTTTGCTCTGTATAAAAAATATTGATGTAAGTAAGTAGTCAATTTTGTATTTACGGCATGAACCCAATTTTGAAGGGTGTAGGTAGCGAAAATCTCACTTCTGATCGTAGATAAAAATATCTCACAGGCTGCTCGGCTCGGCGGCTGTGAGGGGCGCGCGGGGTCCACCAGGCCAGCAATACGGAGCACGAAGCAACCACGCACGCGCTCGTTATGTATGCGTGCAAGAAGGGAATAACTACGGAACCCTCTGTGTGTGACAACGTTCGCACTTAACAAGCCTTTTCGGAATATGTGCCTGAGCAAAACGCTATCTTGTAAAGGCCACAGCGTCACATATTAAGGAAACCGTTCCCTCCACTCGACTATTAGTAAAGTATGAGATTAACCCCGTCTGTAGGACCGTAAAAGGGGATTAGATTGACCGTCTAAAAATGTCAAGGAAATCCTAAAAAGGTGAGGGAGCGGAGTAGTCGGGCCTACATTGGTAATCTTATTACCTGCTGTGCTAGTAGACCTCAAGTCGCGGGGTGTGCGTAATCATGTAATGAGCTTAGCTGAACCTAGTCTGTCGCAATTCCTAAACTGTCCTAAAAACAAGTACTGACGATGCCTAATCTCGGGAGTTTCGCTACATTCTTAATCAAGCTATGGTGACGCTCATTAGGTGCCAAGCAACTGTCCCAAAACATATTTTGTACCTATCATGCCCTGGCATCTTCCAACTAGACAGCGAAACAACAAGTACCAGAAAGAGCCACACAACGCACTGACTTGGGACTCGAAGCTTGGGACGGTTGTTTGGATATTATTAATTATTAGTCAAGATTCTTGTTATTAGTATTGGCACGTGGAAGAACTCGTATCGCGCTACGCTTTTTGTTTTCGTCAGCATGTCTTATTCTTACATATTTTTCGTATGTTTAACGAGGGCTCATCAATGTAGGCTTTGTAATGTCGTTACAACTAAAACTATTTTTGCCACTAGTCACTGATATCTTGTATAAAACCTTAGAATTTTTGCAATGAGGGCTACTCCAACTCGCGATTAAAGAACTTCAGAATAATCGATAATCATCATGTTATGATTTATTTATGACTAGCTGAGCCCGCGGCTCCGCTCGCGTGAAATTCGTATTCCAAAGAAGAATGTAAGTAACTAAGGGCGAGGCCGAAGGCCGAGCTGCGTTCAGGTAATCGATAAACCTTCTTAAAGAAAGTAACTAACTAAGGGCGAGGCCGAAGGCCGAGCTTCTTTCAGGTAAACGATAAACCTTTCTCAAATAAAGGAAGTAAGTAAAGGCTGCGTTCAGGAAGACGACAAACCTTCTGGAAGAAAGGAAGGAACTAAGTGCGAGGCCGAAGGCCGAGCTGCGTTCAGGTAAACCAAAAACCCTCTTCCGCCTTCGGGCCTCGCCCTTAAAGACTTCCTTTCTTCGATAGAATATAATATCGTTTACTCAATCTATTTATTTCATATAAATAAAAAAGTAATATTAATAACTAAAGAATTAAACCTACCTAACAAACATTATAATAACTATCAAAACAGGCATTTTCAAATGTTCTTAGAGCACTTGCGGCATTACCCCGCTGGATGGCAAGGCTTACCCTTTGAATGAAGTACATAAGCCCTTGATGACGGGACATCAGTTGCGTCAACCAGCTCAAGCCTCTTTTGGCTTCACTGCTCCACGGACCGAGGGTTTCAACCGCAAACGCAACAAATTCGAAATCTTGAATTATATTTCTATATTTGCTGCGTTGGAGGCTCTCCGCCCCAGCCTCGGCCGCGCCAGCCGCTCTTAAAGATGTCCTAACGTGACTTGGAGCCAATGTGAGAACAAAAGTGGCGTCCCACATCAAAGAACTACCCTTAGTCCATGGCACTAAGGTCTCTAGCATCGGGCCTCTTGCCATCCAGCCGGGAATAACCGCGAGGTTCTAGGATGCACGGTATATTTGCCGTTAGAAACGTGGACTTTATAATAAAATTTAAATTAAATTAACTCAATCTTAATATTAATTAACTTTATTCGAGATGGTTTAGCTTCTTCCTGAACGCAGCTCGGCCTTCGGCATCGCCCTTAGTTACTTGCTTTCTTCGAGATGGTTTTTCAATTATCCGAACGTAGCTCGGCCTTCGGCCTCGCCTTAGTTACTTACTTTCTTCAAGATGGTTTAGCTTCTTCCTGAACGCAGCTCGGCCTGCGGCCTCGCCCATAGTTACTTACTTTCTTCGAGAAGGTTTATGGTCTTCCAGAATAGAGCTCGGCCTTCGGCCTCGCCCTTAGTTACTTATTTTCTTCAAGAATGTTTTTCTTCTTCCTGAAATCAGCTCCGCCTTTCGCCTCGCCCTTAGTTACTTTCATCGAGAAAGAATATCGTTTACGTGAGCGCAGATCCGCCTTCGGGCCCGCCTTTAGTTACTTACTTTCTTTTTTTTAAATACGAATTTCACGCGAGCGAAGCCGCGGGCAACAGATATATAAATTTTATTGCACCAATGACAGCGACATAACTTCGACTTTCAATTATTATTTTTATTTATCAAACAATTTGTCACCGGCCAGCTCACGTCGAGATGACAGTTCTCCGTTGTCAAAATGACATTTAAAATTGTTTTTACCTTTACTTTGGACTACGTGATTTTAAACGCGCAATAATGTTTATAATTGTTAATTTTTTTTTATTTTTGTTAATTTTTTTTACGTATTATGTTAACCCGGCATATAAACTGCCACTATACAAAGTTTCGTCTAATTCCGTTCAGTGGTTTTTGCGTGATGCGCGTACAGACAAACAAACAAACAAACAAACAAACAAACAAAAATTTTAAAAACTGTTCTAACATGTTCAGTATCTCATTTTAAGCCACCCTGGTTAGTTTTTTTCCGAATACATTCAATGTACAGACTTTCTTACCTCTACGATTTTATTATATGTATAGATGTATAGATACCTCCCACTCGGCTAAACGGAACCTAAGTCTTAGATTATATTTCATTAGATACTGGTAGATGTAGGGAAATAAAGGAGATTAAGTATCTAAACCTTTCGTAAGTACGATTTTACAGTTCTCTCAAAACATTAATGCCGCACGACCTACCTGCGCAGTCAACGAATTTTAGGTCATCACTCGTAGATCATAGGGTAGACTTTACTGTCGCTTTTATCTTGGGTTCGGGCATGTGCAGTGAAGCAATTATCTACCCTATGATCTACGAGTGATGACCTAAAATTCGTTGACTGCGCAGGTAGGTCGGCATTTAAGTTTTGAGGGAACTGTACGTACCTATTCAACATCAAACCCACCTATGTAGATGCTCCGTCTAGCAAAGGGGAAAGATTTCTAAGATTCAGTGATGGGTTTCATGGGATTCGCTAGAGGTTTATTTCGTGCGAAGTTTTTTTCTATCTCGTTCTCTCTTGCTTCACTATCACGCCCGCCATCTCGATCTCACGCTTCTGTCTCGAATGAGTTGACTCTTCCTTTGGAATAGACCCGCTGAACGTTAATTGAAATTCTAGAACTCCATCACACAGTATCCAGACAAGCAATGATATTATATGTTAAATTAATAAAAAGGAGGTAGATAGGTTATACGAGCTCCCAAAGCGGCACATTAAATACAAGACCACAGTCCTGTTTGAAGTTAGTCGCGCACCAACTACGTACGCGTTCAGACGTGCGTCGTCCTTCCTAAGTAGTTATCAGTTATACCAACCGCCACATAACTTGAATTCCCTCCTATTCGAGTCGGCGCATCACTTTATAGTTCTTTCTGTCAATGTTTCAAGTGCATGCCGTGTGTGAGCACCGAATGTCGTATAGACAACGTATCTTTCTTAAAATATCATTGCAGACAAGTATGAAAATATATCGCTCTGACATTCTGTTGTTTGGTTGACGTCGGTATCTGAATGAAGAGTAGGTAAATAGCAATTGAAACGTCTCATCTCTGTAATCGACCTACCAGTTTTAATAGCACACTTCATTTTTATCAATAGACAATTTTATTGCGACAGTTATCTATCATCGAGCTCTCCTACCACGGCGTCTGCTCTGAACAATTGAAACGATCCAATAAAAGTGATACGTCAGTGGTTCTAGTGTCGGAGGTCAACTGAGGCTGAACAATATCATCGGAAGCGGCTATCAGTGTCAAAACAAAACAATAATAATAAATTGTCTACTTACTTAACTAATAAGTATTAATAACCAAAAACATGTATTGTTGAAAACAATGAAGACAGTGATTTCCTAAAACGAGGACTGCACTTTCCAAAAGAAAGTATTAAAAATAATGCTTGAAAACTATGTTGAAAATTATTTTAGAATCGCTTAAAACAGAACTGTTGCTATTATAGAACATTATTAAACTCTTATTAATCGTTGACATATAATAATAATAAAATGTATAAAAAAAGAAAGCCAAGCTTTAAAATTAAGCGTTATCATACATATTATGAACATTATTGAACGTTCAATCGAGTGGACAAATATTATATGTATAAATAAATGAGATGACAAACTGTAGATATCAGGATTATAAGAAGAAAATCAGTGCGGGAAAAATTAAGAACAAAATGTTAAATTATATGAACAGAAGTGAAAATGGTGAAGTGACGCTGAAGCGGTGCAGTTGTATGTATATCCCCGGTAAGTTAGTATCCTTGATGTGGCATTATCAGCTTAGCTAAGATGTTAGACAATCCTTGCGGTAGTTGATATTTACTTGCTTTGTTGTTTTTTATTGTTGAGGAGTTTTTTCTTGATTTCCTGGCCCTTGAATTGTATCGTCACCAATGAGTTTTTCATTCTTATTATTTGGCATACTTTATTCTATTACGTGCCAAATATATGCGTGCGTGCATAACATGTTGTTTATTATCATAGTGCGTTTCTTTATCCTGAGTTCGAATCTCAATTAATACTAGTTATTACAGACAAGGACTTTGTACTCTATGAAAATTAAATTCATGAAACTCTATAAATGTACAGCATTGTTTTTAATTTTCCAGTCCTATAGAATATCAACAATAAGTAACAAAATAAATAATAAATAAAAGCAACGCAAAAGACAACGAAAATATTGTTTTATATGTAGTACAAACAGCGTTAGCAAAGCTCGCAATGCCACACGAAACTAACTTATTGGGTGGATAGGATGAGGTCAGGACAGCAGCCATCGTCATGAGCAGTCACCGGCACCAGCTGAGAGTGCCCGAGCTGAGGGTGGGCGGGGAGCCATGCTCCCCTGAGGACTCGCCCTCAGCTCTGCCACCTTTCGCCCTCACCCTCGCCAACATACCGAGGCGGAGACACTCCTGGATATGCGGGTGAGTTCATTATTTATCTTCTAGATAAATTTTAAAGTATCATCTTCAACGTCTATGTTCTAGGAATCGAATTAATTAAATTATTTAATACTCCACATTATTTTCAGAAAAACATAAATGTAACATAAAATATACTCCACAATAATTTGTTAACCAAAAACACAGAATTTTACATGCTTTCGTCACAAATAGCCATTGTTGTTTGTGATGGCTAAAAGCTGTCTACTGGACATCACCTTCGAAGTCAATCTTGGAGAAAATGCGATCATTGGCAGAAAAAATATCTCGTTGTACATAATACTTTTTTTATTGAAGATAGAATATGTTAAATTTTAGAGCTATCTAAAATGTCGTTATGTTAAAAAATGTAATCCCAATCAATCATCCAGATTTGAATTATGGATAGGCTCATAATAGGTATTCACATTTTTAATAAAAAGACTGAAATCTTCGAACACGGCCCATTTAGCAACATTTTCGTTCTGTAGCGTAGATCCCGCGGATTCCACGAGAGACCCTGCGTAATCAATCATACTTAGGCACTCTCTCTTTGCATTATGTAAAACACGTCTTTACATTATGCTGGTGTTACTACTCGTATTTTGAGATCCGTTCAGTGTGGCTCAAAATGTTAGTCTCATTGGAAATC
Organism: Nematopogon swammerdamellus; assembly: GCA_946902875.1. Classification (NCBI taxonomy): domain Eukaryota; kingdom Metazoa; phylum Arthropoda; class Insecta; order Lepidoptera; family Adelidae; genus Nematopogon; species Nematopogon swammerdamellus. The sequence continues at coordinate 8,049,915 of OX336340.1, read as the reverse complement.
CAAATGGTTGCTGACAAAAATCAATAATCTGTTAAAAGGACTTTTTCAAATCTACAATTTGTTAATAAAACGGAACTGATTGCTCATTTTCGTAAAAAAAGTCGTTTAAATTTTTTCACTTCAATTTCAAACCGATTTTATTGGAATAACTCAATTAATACTGACAATGGTAATCGTTTCTATCCCGTTCTGAATATTCTCGAATTGCCGAGTTTTGCAAATTAACCCCCGGCAAAGCTACACAGCTTTGCCGGGGGTTAAAAATAATAAGAATGATGATATAAATTAAGTATATACTCGTACATACCCTTGAGAAAAGACTATAATATACTAAAATCTAGAATCACGAACAGTTTTGTACTGTATTTATAGATTGGTTGGTTGAGGTAACACAAGCGATTACTTTCCTCCATGTTATATTATGCCCACCCGACCATCGAATGCGATAAAAATTATATCTGCGACAATGTCGACTGTAATAGCACTGACATGACACCTAGTTCATCCGGTGTTATGGGCTGACATCACGGATGTTGTAGGTGAGGTGGCCAGCCGTGTAAATTTCCATAAAAAAATGTAGACGTTACCTCATCTCGTGTTATCTCCGTAGTATGTAGAGTCGAAGTTATCTTACAACATTACGATATAAAAAGCTTGTTATGCTTTTCTCAAGCTCACCTTATTTTAAAGATACGTAAGGTACCACCGCACTGAATGAAACGTCGGTCTAAACGTAAATAGTAAATAGTTCGTGTTTTCCGTCCAGTTCAGTGTAGCCGGCACGATCGAAGGAAAGCACTGACATGGCACCTAGTTCACCCGGTGTTATGGGCTGACATCATGGATGTTGTAAGCGATATAGCCAACCGTGTCAGTTTCCATAAAAAAAAGAGTTCAAGACTATGAACACGTTTGCAAATTACATTTCAAAATAATATTTTTGAAAAAAGTAATAATTAATTTCCAAGCAGGAAAAAAATTATTAAAATTTCGGCTACGGTCGGCTCTGAATTCGGCGACGAGCGACCGCACTAGCGAGGCTTAGGACAAAGAGTACATAATTTGGGACAAACAATCAGCTTGCCACACACACTCGCACTTATCTCGCGCATCACGCCATCTATCGGTGACCGTTCATACTTTTGTAGTTAAAATGTTTGATAATTCAGTAGATGGCGCTCTTTTGCATAATACGATAGTTGTATGAGGTCCCCATATTTTTTTTACTTGCTTTTTATGGTTCATACCCCTACGCCGCCAGTCTGTCCTACTGATGTATCTTTGGAACCGTAATATCTGGCATAGCCGTCGGTGGTGGTGCGGTCGGTTGACTGTCAATCGTGATCATAAGCACTCGCGGGCGCAGTCACAACTTGGATGGGTGATCGCTCGACCGTTGAAGACTGACCGTGGTCCGGATTCCACGTATGTAAATCTGTAGGTCCCTTCGTTTCTTATCTTACTAGGTGGTAGGGTTTAACCCGCCCGGGCTGTTACCACCGCACTGCGCACCGCGCTTGAAACGGCTGTGTAAATAGTTCGTCTTTTCCGTACAGTTTAGTGTAGCCGGCACGACCGAAGAGAAGCACTGAAATGGCACCTAGTTCACCAAAGTGTTATGTGTGACATCACGGATGTTGTAGGTGATGTAGCCAACCGTGCGAGTTTCAACAAAGATAATATTGCGGGTTGAAATTTTCACAGAATATGAATTATTTATTATGGATATAATATACAAAAGCAAACTGTGTGTACTCTACACACATCGCAATATGCCGAACTATAACTGTACGCATTCAACGCGTCTGGTTTTAAGTGCACTCCGTAATTAAAATTAATCTCAGTCATTTAATTAATTACAACCACATAGTACTACAGTTACAGAAATCAAAGCAGTGTTAATTACAGAAGGGCCATTGTCTGTTACAATGTTCATAAAAGACATATAACTAGACACAGTCCCGCACATAAAAGAGCTTTAGATTATAGTTGAATAAAGGTAATGGAGAGATCAGTTTAACAGCAGAACCGGGAAAATGTGGAACGCACTCCCTGCCCATCTATTTTCTCCCAAGTACGGCCTGGGGTTTTTCAATAGGGGCGTGAAAAGGCCGACATGGCATTCACCGTGCATCACAGAATATCCATGGGCATCGTTAGACGTCTACTCGTAGGTGAAACGATGCCACATGTCGCGTCTTCCATGAAAAAAAAAACAGTAGGGGTGCACTCAATTAAGTACATACCTAAAAATTGTGGGTGTTAATTTTATATTATTGCCAAGATTTTTTTGATCCCGTTTTCCAACCCGGCTTAGGCCTCCAAACAATTGAACTTATTGGTCCGGTTTCCCACACTGACAATTAGCTACTAACATGATTTATTTCCAAAAATTACAATTACATTCGATTAAATTCGGAAAGGGGCATGCTCATCTTCAAACTGTAAAATGAAACGACGTTTATTGCACAATAATAAATAAAAGCATGTAAAAAGTGAGAAAAGGCGAACACACTTCAGGAAATATTTGTAGGTTGAGAATTGCCGTTTTCAAATAGAACTAGACTGCTGCTAGAAGCATCAGCTTTGCAAATAGCTATTTCGTTTATATTTTGTTTTCATAAATTTAATTTTTTTACGTAGATGGCTTTTTCGAACTAAGACGAGCGTGCAACTATGCGACTCTCAACCTTGTAACTAAAGCTGCCAGGTACGAGTAAACAAGATTTCGCTCGCCAACTACCTCGAATGGACGTCATGCAGAGATAAATCAATTAAAAACCCTCTCGCACCACCACATCAGCACAGCATGCATCAAAACACAGGCCAACACATGAACCAACACACAGGCACAAACATGCACCAGACACGGTTATTGAGTCATCTCGCGAATGTCGGAAGAAATATTCGTTCTGGTAAGTCAGAGGATTAATTTTCAAAGCCAGATTCAGAAAAGTTCAGATCAGATTATGTTAAAAAAATGTAGTAGTACAAAATTTGATAAATGTAATGTATTAACTTATTTGATAATTTCAATCTTTCAATTAATGAATTAATAATAAGTTTATCACTATCCATTCCGTGGAAACTGGAACTCGCACGAGGATGTCGCCGATCAATTTAACTGTAGGCAGCAAGGTAACCTACACAAAACTCAATTACAAACAGGTATGTGGTATCGGGCATAAATTAGTAAACACTGTAGATGCCAAATTCAAAATATAAAAAAATTAACAGATCGAATTATGCACTCTCGTGAGATGACAAATCGATTCGTAGTCGAGCTAAACGCGAAGCTCTAACGAACGATGCAGTTCCAGCGTAGACGGAAAATTCCAGGGAGAAATCGCTCGATTTCCGCTTCGTTGTGTGACGGGATTAATTCGTTTTTGCCGAAGCCTTTTCTAATTTGTCGACGCGACAACTAGACTAATGGAACACTTTGATTGGTAGGTTAGATTGGAAACGAATCAATATATGAGTAAGCATCTTCTGATGAAGCTTGAAATTCGATGAGATCTTAGGTAATTTTTAGGGTTCCGTACCTTAAAAGGTAAAAACGGTACTCTTACAAGATCACTCCCGTGTCCGTTCGTCTGTCACAAGATTTTTCTCGAAAACTAAGACGTAAAGTTTTAAATTTCTTCATGAAAAAACTTTTTAAAAAAAAATTTCTTCATGAAGAAATTTCTTAATGCATAAACGTGCATATATATCGCTCATCAATAACTAGATAAAATTTTATTTTAGATAAATGAGGCGGGTATTTTTGTACCGATAAAATAAAAAGTTTAAATTAACATATCGTGTGGGGTGTCATTTGAAAGAGTTAACTGTAAGGATTAAAAATATATATATTTTTTACACTTTTGAATACAGTGGTCTTATTGATATAGCTAAAAATGTGCAAAAAATTACCGTTCCCCCCTGTTCTCCTAGGTTTCTAATGCTAAAAATAATTCACGTAAAAACATTATAAAACCATCTTTTATATTGATATAAATGAAATAAAAAGTTAAAAATAAATTTATTGCGATTGGAAACAAGCCATATTTTCAAAATTTTTTACAGTTTTCAAATAAAAGCGTGTTATACCCTCTTTTTCTCCCCTGCATGCATGCATCGTTTCGTTTCAGAGTTTCTGTGGCTTCCTTCCGGCTCCATCATCAGAACAGCTATGGCATCATTATATTGCATTGTCATCCAATCCACATATGTATCCAAAATTTCAGCTCAATCTAACACCGGTAAATGGGTCAAATTTAACTTGTAAGATTTGGTTACCCACACAGAGTACGGGGACAGATGAAACCAAATAAAAGCTTGAAAAAAAATAGTTGATATTAAGCAACAGATTACAGGGGTTGCCAATATTTTTTTTTATATTTTAACTACAAGAAGCAATGGTTTGCCTGACAGTCAAACCATTGTTTTTATTTAATTTTTATTTAGGCGTTTCGTTATTTCGAGAACACAATTATTTTGGTAAACACATAATACAAAATATATATTGTTTTATTTTCATCTACGTTGAATTTAAATAGTTTGTTAAATATATACAAATTGTCATACTTCACATAGCTATTTTAATGGTACTTTTGCGCTTGAGGAATAAATTTTCGAAGAGCTCTAAAGTTGCACGGATGAAATAAATTGGGGATTTATGAAATCTGGTACTGATGAATGCATAGTTCTCAATGGCTTTAATGTAAACCCTTGAAATACCAAATGAAATACACCTACCAAGAAATGAGAAGACTCAGAAATTCCCTAAGAACGAAACTACTTTCGTCCTTCGAATATCAGATATTCGAAACACCAAATTGGCGTAAAGGAAACATCTCGCGTTACTTTGGTACATGTTATTGCTCACAAAAGAGACTAAAAGGCATCATTTGCAATATTTCCTGGTTTACTCTCGTCTGGCGTCGTCGACGACCGGCTTCGAGCCATTAAAGTCGAACGAACGAGTGATATAAACTAATACGAGCAATTTTTAGTGAGTTGGTGCGACTACGTGACAGACGGTTTCCGAGCTTGGTTACTTTCTTACTCTAGAATTTGCCATTCCTAAGCTAAGTCTGCAAAAGGTGTTGCTATTATAGAAAAAGGTTGTTATGATTGTCCCAAATCGTAGATATGTCAACAGAGTATCATCAAACATTACTATAGTAAATTTTTAGCAGTTTCTATGAGTTTATTCTGCAAAATTAACTTGCTAGATTTTAGATATTATGTCCTTGTAGAGGTAACCAACTATAAAGTTGCACATCTGTCGAAGTATGGTGATGCGAATTGAATTTAAGGCGCTAGGGCCAGCAAAAACACGTATGAGAAAAAAAATCATATTTCGCACTATTTACGAATTACGGCGAATTAAGGTCCCTTAGCGCCTTAACATTATAGTTCAGTTATAATTATGTCTATGTATCACTCACAAAAGGGACCGTTCACACCACGTGGACACTTTTTGGGTACTTTTTGATCCCTCCCTCCCCCCTTGTGGAGAATCGTGGACATTTCCATAACCCCCCCCCCCCCTGTCCACGTGGAAAATGCAATTTTTCCCCCTGTACTTGCGACGCAAAATGCGACATTTTAGAAGAAAAATTAACTTCAAGAAGAGGCAGGGAGCTGAATGGATGAAAATGTAGTGCTTGCAATTTTGACATTTAATTTAATTATTTAATTAATATAAAATTAAGAGGAACAAAACAAATCTTTCTTAATAAAAGGCCGAAACATAGCTCTTCACAAAATATTTAAACAGATGAAGTTTTTTATTTATATTATTTGTATTACATTTCAAAGTCGTAAAGTGCATTTACGAACCGCAGCTGCGGCGGTTCTGAGTATCTGGAATATTTGTAAAATAAATAAGCATTTGTAATATAAAGACTTATTTTTTTAATTTGTGGCAGTGGTTGTAGCAAACAACACTGAGGCGAGCGACCGGCTAGCTCGCGGCATCATGTGTTTTTAAACTCAAACGTCCACGTGGACGGTCCCTGCACCCCCTCCCCTCCCCCCTGTGGACAATCGTGGACATTTGCCGACCCCCTACCCCCCCCCCCCCCCCCCCCCTCCCCCCCCCCCTCTTTTTGTCCACGTGGTATGTGAACGGTCCCAAAGAAATAAACCATCTTGTGCACACTTCTCAGAAATATCCTTGTTTGGAATGCTATCACCAAGATTGCATTCATGAAATCCGTATAATTTAATTCCGATGATTAAAGTATAACTCCCAGAATGCTCTATTTCCATGGATGTAGAAAGCGCCTCACAGCGGAGCATGCGCTTCATAGCTCGATGTCTCCATCCACCGAAATGTCTTCATCTCATCATTTATTTGTATTTTCTCTATGATTGGCTGTATGCAACGATTAAGTCATTTATAATTTCTATAATGAAAAAGCGACTTATATTTACTTATATTTATGTTCTCAATTTCATGAAAACGCAGAAAGCAGATTTTTCTTCAAATTCTAAACATTCTCCTCAATCAGACAATCAACTCGTCTTGTATCGGCAGAATGAAAGCAATAGATGTACACAAATAGAATATGATTATCTAAATGGCACTTACTCTGTGACAAGGCCGCGTATAAAGCACCCCCGAGAAAGGTCACAAACATAGGTGAAAGACACACCAGTAAAGCTGTCCCGGTGTTGTTTCACTAGGTGGCGCCGGAACTGTAAATGCCACAGGTGAGTTATTGCCGGTATACGCCTCATTACGAATGGGATGGGCTGAACGATCGGTGACGCGACCTAGTGATGAAAGATACTTATACCAGTGCGATGTGTATTTTCCAAGCGGCTGTATTTTGAAAACACGTTTATGTATGTTTACTTTTCAGCATCTACATATTACCGTAGATTGAATTATAGTACTCACCTGTGTTTTATAAGAACATAATACAAGCTACGTGGCTTTTCCGCCCTCGCCACGTGTCGCTTGCAGTCGCAAGCGGAGCGCCGTGTAAGGAGCACGTCGTCGCTTGTACTATAGGCTGTTTATATATTACTAAAAAAAACCGCCAAGTGCGAGTCGAACTCGCGCACCGAGGGTTCCGTATTGCCATGTCACGGTCAGTGCCACTCGTGTCATCTATGAATTAGTTAAAATGCGTCATACTCTTTTCGGTAGATGGCGCGCATACACTTTTTAGTTTCTTGTATGGGGACATCCGTGAATTTTTTGTTGTTCTTATTTTTATTATTTGTTGTTATATCAGCCATAATAGCACATATTCTGTGAAAATTTTAACGGGCTACCTATTACGGTTCAAGAGATACAGCCTCGGACAGACGGACAGACAGACAGACAGACGGCGTAGGCTTAGTAATAGGGTCCCGTACAACGAATACGGAATCCTAAAAATACGCAACGATATTGAATTTAATACACAGTTTTGTCAGTTAGTATTTCTACAGTTCATATTGGTTCTCTTCAATTTGTATGCTGCTTCTGAAGACCGTGTCTTACTTTCGACGCTGTATTAAGGAAACATTCTCGTGACATTTTATACACTGTACGAAAACGATCAGGTCATTCATATAACATTTCCATTGTCTTAAAATACCTATGCATTCTCTTGTCCCATTTGCCATACAGGATGCACACAATATTTTCTGTGTCTCTGCATATTAATAAGTTGTAGCAAAGCCAGCGTATCTTCGTCTTCTGATGAGGAAGATACGCTGTCACAACGAAGTCAGCCTGTATAATGAAATGAATGACACACCATAGCACGTCTTCGCCACTTCTGTATAATGCCGGCACTTCACTTGGCTGTATGCACACAAATATTTGGCAAACATTTCCGTTTCGTCTCCCTTTAATGGCTTGTTTAGAGCGAGATAAAACTAAAATGTTTGCAACAATCGCGAATACGCTAAGCCAAGTGAAGTGCCACCATAATATATCGTCGAGTCCGTGGCACGTCCACGCCACGTCCGCGCCATGTCCTCGCCACGTCCTCGCCAGAAGTCGCTTCTGTATATAAACCGCGCCTTCGGGTTCCTTTGCCGGCGACGCTTGGCAACGGCACCCTAACAATTACTTGATTTCATTTCACTTCTACCCAAAGGCACAGACAGGTACAGTTTACTATGAGATATTTATACACACACATGAGGATTATGAGATAATCTTTCATAGGTGATTTAGTATTTTTTAGGGTTCCGTATCCGGTACGGGACCCTATTACTAAGCCTAAAAATAAGAAAAAGTAAAAAATTCACGGGGGTCCCCATAGAAGAAACCAAAACGTGTATGCGCGCGCGCCATCTACCTAATAGAGCGTGAAGCATTTTAACTAATTATGACTTTTAACCAATATGAAGCATTTCATAACACGCCATAGATGGTGTGAGTGGCGCTAACCATGACATGGCGATACGGAACCCTCGGTGCGCGAGTTCGACTCGCACTTTGCCGGTTTTCTTTTGTTGCTCAAAGCCACCATACGTTTTATAAAATACAACTCAATAACACAAAATACAATGTTGAAGTGGAAATTACCAAGTCATTCGCAATGGACATTCTCAAGGGTAGGTTACCGGACGCGATCGAGCGCTCTATAACAAGCTTATAAAACGCTTGATCGAATAATCCGATGCCCGACCTGACGGGTCGTACTTGGAGCAGCACCTCGGTATTGGCATTCAGCGGGACAATGTTGAGAGTATTGGACAACCTTGAGTGACAAATTGTGGATTAAATAAACATTTATTGATAATTACAACTCTTCTTTAATATAATACTTATAAGGTACTAACAAAACATTGTGACTTGCGAAGTTTGTTTGTCAGCAGCGGGAGCACAAATGCGTCGATAAGCCTATATCGATCGATAAACATCTATTTGCTTCGTTCGACGAAGTAGAATAGAAGAAGACGAATAGATGGTTATCGATCGATATAGGCTTATCGACGCATTTGTGCTCCCGCTGCAGTTCTTCTTCGCATTGCATTTAGAACTGGCGGAATTTTCAACATGTCCAAGCATAGGTTACCTACCTATGGATGAAATTATACAATAAACAATAAACAAGTATCATCGACCGGAGATATGAAGACAAACACATGCTCCTCCAGATCCCATCATTTGGTCCGAAACGTCTATCAGCTGTGAGGCAAGTTTCTGAAAATTTTCAGCTCTGTGAACACTTTAATTGAATAACCTCGTAAGTATAATTTACATAACAGGAATAACTTTTTGCCGAAACATTCTTTTGTACGTGATCAGAGTAAATATGTGAAAGTTTATTGGAATCCCTGGCTCCTTAGGTCGGCGATGAGGACACAATTATCATGCACGATACTCAATTAGATCAATGGAGCTAGTTACGAAATTCTCGCCGACGATATTCGCAAAGGGGTCAGCAATATTCTTGTACCGCAAACATGTGTATCCGTCAGCTGATTTGACACTAGATTACTCATTTATTAGTTTTATAAGCTCTGGCGTGGTATGTCTGAGGCCGATTACCTTTTGTTAGCTGTTAAGGAATTTGTATAGTACTGGTAAAATAGGTTGGAAGAAAATGTTACATTAAGTTTTAGTGAATGAGTATCATAGAGATTCTCGCAAAATTTGCGGTTACTATGCCGCAAATTTTTCGAAAATCTCTACTATTCCTGAACAATCCTGGTATCATTTAAACTGACTACGCTGCTGAGAGACAAGCTCACTCCGAAAGAAGCGCAGCGAAGCGTAGATCACGTAGGTCACCAGAGCCTTATCCCGGGTCCCTCGGGGTCGCAGGTCAGGTCGCGAATAAAGCCTTCGTGCTGTTACTCCCTTGGGGCGCGCCTAACGTAATGAGGAAGATAGGAGTCGACTGCAGATAGCACCTTCCGCTGTTAAGACCGGATTAGGACGATCTATATATATATATATATAAATATATATATATATTTTTTTTGTGAAACTAATGTATTCTTATTATTCTCATAATTACAATTCACAAGAGGAAATCTAACTTAAACAAATATACGAGAACTTAAATATTAAAAAAAAACATATCTTGGGGACTAGGTGCCATCGTCGCCAGTTGGATGCTGTTTTCCTTCGCTGGATGGCAATACACTCTGGCGGATATAAAGATATAAAGTACTTTTGACGTGAATTTGATGAAACGTCTTTGGGCTCGGGAACTTTGTTTGTACTTTGTGACGCTTAGTACTCAGCAACCAGACTACATACAACAATTCTAAATATGTTGAATGAAAGATCCATCTGACGACTTCAAATACGTAATACATTTTTATTTTGTCATTCCATCCCTTCTGGCCCAAATCAGCCCTTCAAGTTGGCATATTTTGAAAAATGCGAAAACACGCAAACTTCAAACACCTCACGCGCTTTAGTCGTTAACGCTGCATAATCGAGACAAACTCTAACGAACAGACAAAGGTCTTAACTTTATTCGATACTTTTCATCATATAAAACCTTGTATGAAGCCTAGGTGGGGCAATATGGGCTACCAAAGATGAACATTTTTCTTACGAAAAAATTGTTTCAAACTGCGCAAACATCAAATTCACGAACTAAGTTTGACGGCTGCATGTGTACATGCAGACTCCCTCGATTTTTGTTAGATTCAACACAATGGTGGAAGTGGACTTTAATATTAAAGCGATAATGTTTTCTTAAAAGCCGTAAATATTTGCGCGTAAAGTTCGTGAAAATACTCTTTTGTAAGACAGGAAATTAATTTATTATTTGTTATATCGTCTGTCATTTCGTTTCCTAGGATAGCCGGGGATCTAGAGGCAACAATGCTTAAGCTAGAAGAATGGTGAAAGGCTCAAGGGTTTTCATTCACTAAGAGAATTAGATAAATTGATAGCCTTTTTTGCTGAAATCCAATTTTCTGGAGGGTCCCAGTTTAATTAGACGCTCGGGCGAGGAGGATACCTTGTTTATTAATTTTGTAGACATCGGCTAAGTAATTCGTTATTGGTGATGACTTATTCCTCTGAGAGCCGTTGCAAAAGCTCTAGGCAAATTTAAGACAAAGTATGCTTTCTTTGTAGAAAATAGATTGTAATATTGATTTGTTTTTGTATTCTTACATTTAACAATAGAACGTCATAGGTTTTACTACTTTGTTTAATGACGATTGGTACTATTGATTATCCTTGTCGGAGATGGACGATAGTCTTAGATAACTTATATAATTATTAATATTTAGTTTCAGTTTCCTTGTTACAAGGTTATTCCTACATCTAGAATATTAACTTAAATATTTCAAAGCTTCCATATCTATCAAGCAGCTGATGGACGTTAACCACACAGGTACTCAGTCCTGAAGTATAAAGGTGTAAGTTTCTCCCTCTTCCACCAGTCGCAGGTAAATTATTTCTGCCAATTACCCCACATAAGAGCGCCCTATAAAAGGTTTCGCAGCCGACCGCGGCCCGCCCGCAGCCATCGTTAAAATTTTTCAAGTCCAAGCCAAGAGATTAAAGTGTTCTGGAGCAGCCGTTATACTTATTACCGTGAACGTTGGAGCTACTTTCCCTCATGTGAACTCTACGTTTTGCAATAGATATTTAACCCATAGCTTTTGTATTATAATTAAGTATGCATTTTTTTCGTAAGTATATGAGCATATTGTAGCAAGGATAAGGGATGCTTTTAATGAACGCAACCAAATTTTAACACAAAATCAGAGTGGATAAACCATGCCTATTTTATTTTGTTATTGAATCAAACGTTTATGGATTAATTGTAAATTGCTTCAGGTAAGTTATGAACGACGCAATACTTCTTGGATATTGTCGGTGCGGCCTGGGTACGTATCTTTTTGAAAATCCATTTAGATGCAAAAGGCGTAGTTTTAAGGTTCTTCTGCTCTTCGATCATATGCCCTTTCCTTAGCATCCGTCCAAAAGAGAACTTTGAGAGCAGAATTAAATTACTCTATTAAAATTCCGAACTAGTCCAACGAGTTTCGGTTTACTTTTCTTTAAGATTGCCTTTATGGGTAGAACATAATATATACATATACCTATTACCTGACTTTCATTTAAAATTTAAAAGTGTATTTTATCTAGTCATGATTGTATTTGTGTTTGAAATGTCTAGTTCTTCTTCGGATCTGACTATTGTCCGCTAATAGATAATGTACTCTCAATACTTTCGTCATTTTCTTCTGAACAACCATAAAAATTGTTAAAAAATTATGTACTGTTATTTCCTTTGTTTTACATTTTATGTACACAGATTTATACGGTTATTTCTATGTCTCGCTTTCTAAATTCAAATCCTCTTCGAAAAATACACTCTATCTTAAATAAGCAGACACATAAATCATTTCCTACCCGTATCGTTTAGGGCGCAGTATTTAGAGCCCGGTTCAACCGTGTATGAGCAGGGAATTGGCTGTCAATGCCAGGGACCATACAAATTATATTAATAGAGTAGGTAAGGGTCTTTCCATTTGTGGAATAAGTGAAGCGGAGAAACTGGGTCACATTGTTATATGGATGTTTACAGTTGGGTTTCCGGATATTTGAGATCGGCAACGCGTGCGTTTGATAACTTGAGTAATTTAAAACATGGAACATCTGTACGTGGCTCCTCACTTGTTGAAGAGAAGGAAGAAGAGCACATAAAAATTTTAAATCAAATTATAAATCAATCATCTCATCACATATATAATATTAAATAATATTAAATAAAATACAATGTTAAAAAAATGGGGAGATATAGGATAATAGAATGGGGTTGAGGTAATTTTTCGAATGTTTGTATGTTTATAAGTTTGTATATTTGTATGTGCACTGCACGCGTCACGTAAAATGTCTGCACCAAATCGAATGCAGTTTTCATAAAAATATAGAGCTGAATTCGGGGTTACATATAGGTTTATATAGCATCACGCCATTATGGATAAGAGTTGAGTAGTGAGGTCGGAAGAGAACGTAGTCGGAGAAAATGTGCCACTTCACCGTTAATACAATTCGTGTAAACGTATGTTATGTTTTTTTTATGGTAACTGACACGTTGGCTACATCACCTACAACATTCGTGATGTCAGCAGATGTCATAACACCGGGTGAACTTGATGCCGTCAGTGCTTCCCTTCGGTCGTGCCTGCTACACTGAACTGGACGGAAAACACAAACTATTTACATGGCCGTTTCGACCGACCTTTCATTCAGTGCGGTGGTATCAACCCGGGCGGGTTAAACCCTACCACCTAGTCACATAAGAAGGGAGTCATATCCCATATATGACCGATTTGTGTAAAATGGACAGCGTGTGAAGGTCGGACTGAGTCAGAGACAGGCGGCATAACAAGTTAACGTAGTATAACATCTTAGCGGCGAGCGTCGCGCGTAACGACTGAACGGCATTCTATATTAAAGCGCGCGGATTGGGTTTAGGACAGGCGACATATTTGAATCTCTGCCACGAGTTATTTCCAGTGAGGACGCAAATACGGCGCACATTCGCTTTACTCTCGCGATTTCGATGCGGGCGCGTGCCGCGAGATCACGTCCGTCCGTTCCGAACCTTGTGCCCAATAAGTCCATTACGTTCAGAAATCGCTATTTGATCCGAAGACTGAGCAAGATGTAGGAATCCACTTAAGTTTTGGGCAGAAAGTTCTGCGGAGACTCTCTCGGGAAGTCTGCTAAGAGATACCTTTCGGTACCTTTCGATTAAGCCTTTCGATGTCTAATAAATTTGGTCTAATTATCAACATCTTATGCATGCGGATATACGTGTTTATTGGAAAAGTCAGTAAGGCTCATTGAAATGTAACGGAAACAATTTAGGAGCCATCTTGTTCTAATGACACAAATGAGTTTCTACTCGATATCGAGACGATTTTAAACATATTATTATAGATTTCTTGCGTGATACAGTGATAGTCATTAATCGTTTAAATATTTAACATCTAAGCATACACACGAGTAGGATACTTTTTATAGACCTCTTACCACTGGTTGTACAATGTTTTTTCAAAGTATGTAAGTGAAAAATAGTAGAATATTATAATAATAAAAATTTAATTATTTAAAATAGTTTTTGCTCATTAATATTCATATCAATCGAAGCATATGCACCACCCGCGCTAATTTGGCGGCATGACATTCACGCTTCAATTAGTAATTTGCTGAAATCTGAAAACATGTTTTTCAACGTAGTGAGTAATTTCCCGAAATTCTGTCTTCACGTCACGAAATTTGGCGGTATGTCTGCGCTAAATGGCCTAATCCGGCAACCCCCGGAAATATTTGTCGTAGAGTTCCGTGGAACTAAAAGGCTTCGCCTGGAAAACGAACGGTCAGCGTCGTCGCCTTTCTATAACTCGCAGTCGATATTTCTGTTCGACGATGAAGCAGGTTCTGATAAATTTTATACCTTTCAAGTGATATTTTAGCGTTCATCATTTTAAACCAACTGCGGTTGGCTGCGGCAATTTCTGAATCATCGTATTGTTTGTCTTCTGTCTGTCACAGACGTCTAGCTCTCGATCTAAAAAGCGACATACCTTCTCACATAGCCATTATATTTTCTTCAAACTTGAACTCCAAATTATTCCGAAGTTTCCAGTGCCTCTATTTGCTGAAATCCGCGCTGACAATTCAGGAGAATTTCGATCGCTGAGAATAGTCTACCACATAGATACAATCTAGTCTCGGATTTGCGCGCTCAGACCCACAGGTTATGGACGAAATAATGAAGAGGGATTGCATTTCAGAATATAAATTAATCCAGCTGTAATTAAATCAATGGAAGCTATTTTATTACAGAGCAGCCGGTGAAAATGGAGGAATGCAACATAATCCTATCCTTCATAATACCATTAATTGTTCAACGTCAATATAGACCACTTGAAACCGGAATTTCTCGAATAATTATTTGTAATAATTTAATAACCCCAAAATTGCTGCCTCGCCATATTAATTTACGGTTTTCCCAAAATTAAACTAATAACACTTGCTTTTAAAATAAGTTATAAATGAGCTCTGGTTGCGATAGACACGAGAAATTGTTAAATGTCAAAGTAGCGTTCCTTCACAGTTCAAACTCTCTCAAAGTTGGCCGACACGGCTGTTTTTATTTGAATACTCGTAGTATTTAAATAAATTTCAAATTATTCAATTAGAAGAAGATAGTAGAGTAATATAGATAGTAGTTTGTAATAAATAAACGTACCTACGGATTGGCACGTACAACGGATACCATTTGAATGTGAGATGTAACCCGAACGACGTCTTTGTCTAAGCCCAGATCGTAAAATGTAATCCGTGAAAATAAAACTGTCCCTGCCATAAACACAGTGTGCGAACCCAAATTATTCTCCAAGTGTGTGAAGGGCTCATAACCTTAAGATGCGCACCACTAGGCGGGGCTTGGAACGAACCCTTTGTACATATAGATGAAATAATAATAAATGAGATAGTGAATAATATGAATAATAATAAATTATTAGGCTAATGCGATTCGTTTCTGATGCGAGAGGTCTGAGGCTCAAAATGCATGTGTACAGATAAGTTTGTCGAAAGAATTTATGCGCGAACATTTCCGGCACTCCGGTGATGCAAACCCCGATGGAATCGTCGTTTCATCCTGTATAGTTACTTCGCTCAAAAGTTATTGTGTTTATGGTTGCCAAGAACAAATTCAATTACGGAATAAATTCGCATTCAGTATTCAAGAACAGTGAGTTTAGTATTAGTGGTGTAGCATTCTCGTCGATTATTCAGATGACGCCTAAACGAATGATTTTCCGAAAGCGGGCGGCCGCTCTGCTCCTATGTAGAGTATCCTTAAGGCTCAAGGAAAGCGCGAGGAGTGCATTTTATGGTTGTCATAAAACCGATATAAAACGAGAGGCTGGACTACAGTTGGTCGTAGTAAATATTTCGTGCTTAATACACGAAAACGTCTCCGGGCTCTAGGTGATATCCATCTAGATCTCATCTCCATTTTACGGAATGGTTAAAGAACAATAAAACCGGCCAAGTGCGAGTCGGACTCGCGCACCGAGATTTCCGTACCACCACGTAATAGGTCTGTTTTTATTATTTGTTGCTTTACTCTAGAGTTTAGACTAATCACACCAATTTTTATGCGTTTATGTATAAACGTTATTTATTACGATAGAGCAAAAACAAAAACACATTGAAAAAACAGGTTTCTTGTGGCCTTAATTTTTTACTTTTAGATTTTTTATTTATGGTAGGACAGACAGGACGGACGGCGGGCTTAGTAATTATTAGGCTTGCGTACGGGAACAGAAACCTAAAAACTAGAAAGGTAATTGTTGTACGCAGGCAGCATTTTAAGTCATGTCGTTTGCAAACCTCCCGCAATTATAGCATTTTAACTTTTTAAATTTAAAAGCCGAAAAGAAAGGAACGATTTTTGATTTACCAAACCGTTTCATTACAATGTCAAAGTTGATAAGTTTATTGTGAAAACGGAGATGTCAAGGGAAATTTAGTGTGCGATAATTTTCTATAACATTAGAAAAGGATTAACGCGACTTCATGTTTCAAGGAGCTGATTTCTGTTTTTAGGGTTCCGTACCTCAAAGGAGGAAAAAACGGAACCCTTATAGGATCACTTTGTTGTGCGTCTGTCTGTCTGTCTGTCAAGACCTTTTTTCTCAGGAACGGGTAGACGTATCAAGTTGAAATTAATATCAAATACTAAGGTCTACGAAGCCTTTGAGGTGTAGAAAATGCAAGCTTCTAGGTCAACGGAATCACTAGATACGCCCATTTAAGTCACATATTTTGCTACCGGCAAATCAAATCAAAACCTATAGAGTACTTCCCGTTAACCTAGAATCATGAAATTTGGTAAGAAGCAAGGTCACACAGCACAAGTAAAGGAAAAAATCTAAAATTGTAAATTCATAGTTATGTGGCATTAAAAAAATTGTTTTTTTGTTTTCTATGTCAAGGTCCCTTTTTCTCAGGAACGGATCAAGATAACAAATTGAAATTAATACGAAATACTAAGATCTACGATCTCTTTAAGGTGTAGAATACTAAAGCTTCTAAATCAACGCAATCAAAAGTTACGGCCATCTATGTCATATTTCATACTCGCAAACTCACTCAAAACAAATCAAAACCTATAGGGTATTTCCCGTTAACATAGAATCATAAAATTTGGTAAGAAGCAAGGTCTTACAGCACAAGTAAAGGAAAAAATCCGAAAATTGTAAAATTGTAGTTATTAACATTAAAAAAAAATATTGTTTTGTATGTCAAGGACCCCCTTTCTCAGGAACGGATCAAGATAACAAATTGAAATTAATATGAAATACTAAGAGCTACGATCTCTTTACGGTATAGAAAATGCAAGCTTCTAAATCAACGCAATCAAAAGATACGGCCATCTATGTCAGATTTCATACTCGCAAACTCACTCCAAACAAATCGAAACCTATAGGGTATTTCCCGTCAACCTAGAATCATAAAATTTGGTAATAAGCAAGGTCTCATAGCACACGTAAAGGAAAAAATCCTAAAATTGTAAACTTGTAGTTATGATATTAAAAATAAATTGATTGTTTTGTGTGTCAAGTCAAGACCCTTTTTCTCAGTAACGAGTCAAGATATCAAATTGAAATTAATATGGAATACTAACGTCTGCGATCCCTTCGAGTTATATAAAATGAAAGCTTCTAAATCAATATAATCAAAACATACGGCTATTTATGGCAAATTTTAATACTTGCAAACTCATTCAAATGAAATCAAAACCTATAGGGTACTTACGTTGACCTGGAGTAATGAAATTTGGCAAGAAGCATGGTCTCACATCACAAGTAAAGAAAAAATCCGAAAATTTTAGATATTATGTCGTTATGTCGTAGTCATAATATAAGAAATATATTTTTGTATAACTTCACGAATGCCGCACAGTCAAACCATTGCTGTAGTGTTTATTTAGGCGTTCGTGATTTTCCAAAACAATTGTTTTTGTACATACCTACATAATACAAATATATTGAGTGATGCTGATGATACGGAACCCTCGGTGCGCGAGCCCAACTCGCACTTGCCGACTTTTTATTATTAAAGTACCGTGCCTTAGAACTGTGGAATGATTAGAATTTAGAATTACAACGTGTGTATTCCAGTCTCAATAAGGTCGTTCGAAAACCGCCATGAACCAAAAGAACATCGACGCTGTGAGGCAGCTGCTGATCGTCGAAGATCCTCATGTGACATACCGTGAGATTGAAGCATCTGTAGGCATTTCAGGGACTATAATTCAAAAAATCTTGCGTGAAGGGCTTGGTGTAAAAAGTTAAGTCTCGTTGGATACCACATTTGCTTAGGGATGACCAAAAACCAGCTCATGTGAGATGGTTTCGTAATACTCTGCAGCGATTCGGCCGAGGAGAGCCAAACATGTTTATGACATTATCAGTGGTGACGAATCTTGGATTTATGCTTATAATCCAGATTCCAAGCAGCAGTCGACCGTTGGGTTGGGTCTTCCAAGACCAGGCAAAACCGACCAAAGCTCACGGAGTATTTCAAAGAAAATGGTTGCCTCGTTCGTGGCAAGGACTAGTCACGTTGCCACCATCGTGCTTGAACACCGCAAGACAGTTAACGCTGACTGGTATACCACAGTCTGCTTGCCACAAGTTATCACTGAATTTCGGAAAAATAACTCAAGACGCCGTATGATATGATGCTACGCCATGACAACTCAAGCTCTCGCACCGCTCGGCAAACAATTGCGTTTTTAAATGAACAAAATGTGGAATTTCTGGACCACCCGCCATACAGCCCTCACGTTAGCCCTAATTATTTCATCACCTTCCTAAAAATCAAGCAGTTTTCGTGGTCAACGTTTCCGCACACCAGAAGAACCGGTTGAAGCATACAAATCGGCTATTTTGGCAACCCCAACTTCAGAGTGGAATAAGTGTTTCCAAAACCGGTTCGAGCGATTGGAAAGGTGTGTCAAATATCGCGACGATTTCTTTGAAAATCAATAAATGGTGTTTCAGTTTTAAATTGTTTGTGGAATTTTAAAACGACATGACTTAAAAGGCCATACTGCAAGATACTTCCTAACTAACAAAAGTGTATGTGATTTTTAGGGTTCCGACTCCGAACCCATACGGTAGTATATTTACTAAGCCTACAACGTCTATCTGTCTGTCTGTCCGTCGTCCGTCCTAGGACCGCTTCTTTTGAACCGTAATAGGTGGCGTAATCGGCAAAACTCGCGTTTGGCCGATTGTTTAATAAAATTTTACATGGTTGACCTTGATCCTTCCTATCGGAACCGTGCCAGTGCTTGGTTCCCTATGGTAGTGCCGGCTACACTGACTGGACTGAAACAAAAACACACAAACAATAATTATACAAATCAGACGCTACAGATAAAAAAAAAATGCTGCGTAAAGTTAGTTAACAGATTGTTGATTTTGGCAACTGTGAATTCGGTAATTAAGTGTCTCAAGCAGTTGAAAGATCTCAACTTTGTTTCAAATGAAAATATTATGCGAATAATTCGGAGTAAACAAACACTCCAGCAGCGGCCTTCAGCGGACATTGTACTCAATCAGCGGTCGGGAGGGAAGTGACATGTCAGCGGCGAAGAAAGCGACCGCGCTTGCCAAGCTTGCGTTTATTTTGCGATGCGGAAGCTGGAGTAAGCGGAATTGCGGAATCTTGACACTTGGGCGCGGTGTTAAATGAGATTCTACCTACTTGATGCGCGTAGTGCACCCGTAGTGTAGAGATCATTCAACTGGTCTCATTGGAGCTAACTTGTAATCGCTGGTACTGTTACATTTGGGAGAACACTGTTACTTCAGTGTACCGTGTGGGGACTGCATCTCTCCCTGTGTATGTCGTAAAAGGTGACTAAGGGATATGACTCCCTTCTTATATTACTAGTTGGTAGGGTTTAACCCGCCCGGATTGGTACAACCGCACTGAATGAAAGGTCGGTCGAAACGGCTATGTAAATAGTTTGTGTTTTCCGTCAAGTTCAGTGTAGCCGGCACGACCGAAGGGAAGCACTGACGTGGCACCAAGTTCACCTGGTGTTATGGGCTTACATCACGAATTTGGTAGGTGATGTAGCCAACCGTGTCAGTTTCCATAAAAAAAATACATAACATACGTTTACACGAATTGTATTAACGGTGAAGTGGCACATTTTCTCCGACTACGTTCACTTCCGACGTCACTGCTCAGCTCTTATACATAATGGCGTGATGCTATGTAAGCCTATATGTAACCCCGAATTCAGCTTACGGATGTTGTAGGTGATGTAGCCAACCGAGTCAGTTTCCATAAAAAAAATGGGCTTGAATAAATAAATAAATAAATAAATTGTATTTAAGCGGCGGCGGCGCGCGGCGGATGGTCGGCGCGGTCTTTAGCTTGAACTCGTAATCTCACGGTTAGGTTTTTTTTATGTGAAGCACGAAATATGGCGCGCGCCAGACTAACGCAGAGTTTGTAGTCCGAACGAGCCCACGGGCATTCGGATATTTACGGGGGCTGCGAATACCATGTCGGCCGGCTAGGTGCACCTTCATATTATGTTTGAATAATCGATGGTTTGAATGACTCCAGACTGTACATTAGAGGAAAGGATGCAGATTGGAGTGAATTCCACATGTTGGCAACCCTGTAAATAAAGGATTTACAGGATCGATTTGTCCTAAGTGGGTTGATATCGACAGTGTGTGGATGCATTCCCAACCTGTTTGAAACTGACACGGTTGGCTACATCACCTACAACGTCCGTGATGTCAGCCCATAACACCGGGTGAACTAGGCGCCATGTCAGTGCAAATGCTTCCCTTCGGTCGTGCCGGCTACACTGAACTGGACGGTAAACACAAACTATTTACATAGCCGTTTCGACCGACCTTTCATTCAGTGCGGTGGTACCAACCCGGGCGGGTTAAACCCTACCACCTAGTAATATAAGAAGGGAGTCATATCCCTTAGTCGCCTTTTACGACATACACGGGGAGAGATGCAGTGGGGCTATTCTTTTAAAGTACCGGGCCCACACGGTACAGTACCGGCCCCACACGGTACAGTACCGGCCCCACACGGTACAGTACCGGCCCCACACGGTACACGTGTTGCTCGTGGAACGATGGTAGAATGGGGATGGAGGGTTTGGTTGGGTTAATATCCTGTATAGGGAAAACGAAAATGTCAAAAATCACTCAAATAAGTGAGTCAATTTTTGCGGGGTGTGGGGGGAAGGTGATGCATGCATGATCACAGCTTGCAGCGACTGTCGTTTGCGAACGAACAGCCATCAAACAATGCATGCACCGACGTTGACGGTAGGACGTTAGAGAATACTGGCCCTGAAAACACAATTTATTTACATAGCCGTTTCGACCGACGTTTCATTCAGTGCGGGGTACCAACCCGGGCGGGTTGAACCCTACCACCGAGTAAGGTAGGAAGGGAAGTTAAAACCTACAGTTTTACGTGGAATCCGAACCACGGTCAGCCTCCAACGGTCGAGCGGTCAGTCACCCATCCAAGAAATGACCGCGCTCAGCGTTGCTTAACAATCAATAGCAACAGTGGACTGTCTGCACCACTGAGCTATCGAGGCTATGATTGTATACCTAAGCTAGCGTTTTGACAAAATTTTGTAGAACTGTATTTGAACACTACGAACGTAGAAGAGGCGCCACAGAGGTGTGAGGAACGTTGCCCGTCGAAGTTCATTAACTCTGCATACCCATTCGGGAAACAGACGTGCCGTTATGTATGCATCAATTGGAATGATCTGCCTGCTTCAAGATGGCCTAATTCTGTGAACGGTCACCGCGCCGGCGGACGGGCGGCGTCGCGGCGCGGCGGCGGCACCGCGGGAGGCGGCGGCGCGGCGTCGTGAGACCGCGTCGACTCGTGTCGGCGGGGCGGGCGGGGCGCGGGGAGCATGCGGCAAACCTCAGTTGTCGCGCGCGCGCGTCCCGCACGCGAATATCTCCGCGCTAGTATTATAAAATCTCCAGAACAAGTTTTATCCAAACGAACGTGTATTTCAGCAAGTTTTAACGCGAAACTATCGCCAGACGCCGGACGCGGAAAGCTGCTAAACTTTAGCAAGTTGCCTCTCGCCTTGTGCGATCTCAGCGGTGTGCATTCGTTGTGTTTGTGCAGCTCGCGAGCTGAATGAAAAGTGCTTTGAAATCGGTTTAGACAAATCTGTGCGCGGGGAAGGTAGCGCGCTGTTACGTTTTATTCTGTTTTGAAATAAACTTTAGAAATTCAACTTGGAAGAAGAATATTAGTCTCGTACTTGAGCTAAACTTGTAGCGTAGGCAGACGTATGTTTTGGATATTTTTATAAGCATCGAATCTATGTAAAGGAAACAGTGCTATGTGAATAATCCACCAGATAGATAAATTAGATTATCCAGGTAGATTCTTCGAAATGTGATACTTGCATAGCTTTTTTTCATCGACATTTGTTA
Source organism: Nematopogon swammerdamellus (assembly GCA_946902875.1). Taxonomy (NCBI): domain Eukaryota; kingdom Metazoa; phylum Arthropoda; class Insecta; order Lepidoptera; family Adelidae; genus Nematopogon; species Nematopogon swammerdamellus. The sequence continues at coordinate 8,027,433 of OX336340.1, read as the reverse complement.
AACGCGATGTCCGCGTAAGCTTTAGCTGACTGCCAATCTGATGCAACGGCATTGACACGACAGCAGTTTCAAGGTTAACGGCGTTACAATTTGGCAATCGGACATACCTAGTACGGACACAAGTGACGCTGCGTCCAATGGCATTATCGAACTCAAAGAACGATTTCTTCGATCTAATCCCATCTGTCCAACTTCCTACATTTGAATGTTGGCCTGTCTTCAAATCCTTTCTCTGTTCTATACTATAACTTTAACTCCGTTTATAACCTGAGAAAGGGCTCGGCAGATTTAGGTGCCTTGTTCTATAATGCAATCTGACATATCTTCATATAGTTATGTTTAAAATATCACGATACCTTAACACAAGCGGTGTTGCGGGCACAGCTAGTACCTCCTACACCATATTATAAGAAATTTTAATTCATTAAGTCGGTGTTAAATATTAATTTGTATTATGGCAGTTTTAAACGGCCAAACGACATGTGCTATTACGTAGAGTTCGAAAAACTATTTTTTCTTCGATTTGCGAAGGGCGTCGGCGGTGCCAAGTCGTAATCAACAAAATTTTACTCCCTAATAAAATGCTTACTTTTACTACTCGCAGCGTAGTCGCCGGGGCTTAGCGCTGAGATTATCATGAAAGTTGTAATTTCACGTGGAATTTCACGACTGAAACTTCACAGGAATCAGGTCTAGGATTGTAATAACGTGTATTCTTATCTATCCTATTCTTGACAGACAACCTCTCGGCGGTGTAATATACGAGCAATACAAGGTAAGATGTGTATTCGCCAGACACCAGTCCCTGAAAGATGTCTTACATCCCCCTCTGTTTATTGTAATTTTTTTCAAATATGTTTCGCATGTTGTCTTTATATATAAAAAATAGGGATGTAACGATACATGAATTTGCCGATACGATACCGATACCGATTTTTGTAGTAAATAATCGGCGATACCGATATTGATGGTTTAGTAGATAATAAATCAAATAATAAAATAAATAATGAATATACCTCGGGCGTTTGTATGTCTTCATTATGCATAATACTTACCTATATTTAACAGAGACTCAACCTTGGGATGGAAAGTGTAAAAAATTAAGTAAATAAAAATGTCAATAGAAATTCAAAGAAAATATTTATTATTATGAATGAATTATTATCAAGCAATCAATGTGTTAATTTAAGAAAGTAATTAAGTATCATTACAAATAGTAATATTAAAAAATAAATGACAAAGAGTTTTTTTTTTGACAAATAGAGTTATAAATGTCTGGTACAAGCTTCCACATGAAATAGTCTGCTTAACCTCTGCGACGGAGCGGCAATGTCGCGCGCGCGTCGTTTCGTGCGCTTTTCGAATAGTTTGATATCGGCTTGTATGTATCGGCGATACCGATATCGGTATCGTTACATCCCTAATATAAAACATGAAAACTTTACAATGAAAATATGCCAACAACTCAATCTTATTTAACCACATCTTGACTAAATAAAATCTGCTCCGCGATGATATGCCTAATCGTCGGTACAACAGACTGAAGTATTAAGGGAATTTGCCCTGAAAACCACGCTATACCACAGATTAAGCTATACATACATGCAAATTACTTTTCATATTATTTTTATCACCGCACTAAATGCTAGCTTGCGTGTCGGTAAACAAGTGTGCGGCATGCCTCCATATACATATGTATAATTAAAAGCTAATTTCATGTAATGAATGCGCTAACGCTCCTCACTCACTTATGTACGGACACAAGGCGATAGACATGCAACACAAACATGAGTCGTGACTCGTGTTGTCTATAAGTCAACAATAAGATCAAAACCCGATTGCTAATTGTTATTAATTTCTTAAATGACTTTCAATCTAGATACATATTATATTATTTATTATAGATGGAGTTATTAAAAATTCAAGGGCAATATTTAAATTAAAGTGTAATAAGTGTGACGAATGAGAAGAGCGGAAGACCGCGTGTGGTGGCTTGCCTTGGGAGAGGCCTATGTCCAGCAGTGGACCGATACAGGCTGATGGATGATGATGATGATGATAATGATGAAGTCTTAAGTATATTTTCAAAGTTTAACCCTCAAATATCAGAATTGGGAAAATATTATTGCCAGTCTACGAGTAAATAAATGTTGTCTCAAAATTAAACCTACCAAAACTTGATGTGTAATACTAATAAAGTGTACATTGACACAGATTTGTCAAATGAGAGGAATGTGTGTTGGTCGTGGGGAGAGCGCGTGATTGGAGGCCGCCGCTGCCTGTTTGGCCGCTGCTGACGAACTTTATTTCCTGCAAATTAGGATCGTGTTGGTCGGGTCCGGAATAGGGTCTCATGTGTGTCCTTTTTAAAAGTTTCTTTATTTATTTTGTATACTTGATCCACATCCACGTGATTTATTTTTTAATAAAAATAAAAAATAAAAATAATTTATGCACAGCGCGACATGTGGCACGTTACACCTACTATGGAGTGTTTAACTAAGTACATGGACATTCTATGCAAGAACAAATGCGCCCTTAGAGTAATGGGGTCCTCGGAGTCGAACTGTCGCACGACCTGAACTTTCGTCGCCATATCGAGGGGAAGGCCAAGCTGGCTTCTAAAAAGCTGGGCGTACTCAATAAGGTGCGACGGTACTTCACACCGGACCAAAAGCTGCTTCTGTATAAATCGCAGATCAGGTCCTGCTTGGAGTACTGCTCGCACCTGTGGGATGGCTCTGCCAAATACCAGCTTGCGCCTCTGGACTCAATCCAGCGTCGAGCCGTGCGACTAGTGAGTGACCCCAAAGTGTCCTGCGATCTAGAACCACTGCAACACCGTAGGGATGTCGGCTCCCTAAGTGTGTTCTATCGCTTATTCCATGGGGAGTGCTCGGAGGAGCTGTTTAATGCGATCCCGCCGTCCCCTTTCCACCTTCGCACCACGCGCACTGGGCAGGGATTGCATCCCTACACGCTGGACTTACCGCGGATGCGTACCAATCGATTCTGCAGATCGTTCCTCTACAGAACCGGTAAACTCTGGAACGCTCTCCCTGCCCATATATTTCCCCCCAAGTACAGTCTCGGGTCCTTCAAGAGGGGCGTGAATGGGCACCTGTCAGGCCGGCATGGCATTCGCAACCCCCGCATACGACCGAATGTCCATGGGCGTCGTTAGACACCTTATGGGTGGCTCGGCGCCATATGTCGCGCTGTCAATAAAAAAAAAAATAAATAAAAAATAAAAATGGGGCATAAAAATGTATCCACATATTGGCATATTTGACCTTAGGTACCTACACTCGCGACAGTTCTAAGAACGATTATGTATGTGATATTATCTTGAAAATCTCGACCACTGCATTTGAACTCGTATCTCAAACCCACGCGTTTGATAATGATTGAAAACATGTTTTTCGCCGCCCGCGCCCCCGCTCCGCACGCCTATATAAAATGTAGCAAAACACAAACACATGCGTATTGTAGAGAAGATGAAATTGATCGCTACGCTACACTGATTGTGTATTTATTTTATAAATACTACTTCCATCATATTTTTACAATTGCTTATCTTCCGCTGTGCGCAAGCCTCGAACACCCAAAGGTTGATCGAAAAAATCTCTTTAACGAATAAGTTCGCCTTTTTACCGCATATATTCACAATATGTAAAAGTTTGTAGGGCAATAAAGTATTTCGATGTATCTATTATTTACGGTTTACGAGCCGAAGTGACGGGCTTCGCTCTCGCTTAGTTATTTCTGAACGTTCGATAGTGGCCGCGGGAGCGATCATCTGTCTAGCTGTGGACAGGTGTCTCCTGTCGAGCTGCGGCGACGACGCGGGGGCGGCGAAGCCACATGCGGGCATGTAAACTACAGTCGCAGGTTACTAGCAGATGCAAATTTTGGAAAATCCAGTTTTTCTTTTTGCTTTTGTGGAATCTAACCGACGCGAGTAGCGTTACGTGATGTCAGCACCTTATTCCTGTCTGAACTAGTTACCATCGCTGCCCTTTGCTAATTATTTGAGAATTATTTAGAATTTCGAAATAATTAATTACTTAAGTGTTAAGAAAACACCAACTCACGAAAAAAAATCATAAAATATTCGTGTTAAAAAGTTCAAAACCCCGTACACGCCACTTATCGTCAATTTATCAAAGAGGGAAATAACTTACAGATTTATTATTAGTATTGATTTGATCCACAGGCGTGGCAATGCGGGCCGCAAAGGCGTCAGAAAGCATTGTTCACCATATGGGTTTTTTAAAACTATTGTGGTTGCTAAACATACTTTTAAAAAAAATCGACTTTACTCACGGTCGTCTCTGAGCTATGTGGTCATAGAGCTACTTTTAAGCGATGCCATGTGTCGCGCTATCCATAAAAAAAAAGTCGCGCGATCGATGTTCTAGTCACCAATGTCTAGTCGGAGGTAGTTTTTCAGCATTTCCGGCATTTTTAGGGTCCCGTCGCAAAATGCGAAAAAAGGGACCCTTATGGGATCGCTCAGGTGTCTGTCTGTCTGTCCGTCTGTCTGTCGGTCACACGCAGATATCTCCGGACCTACTGAACCGATTTCGATGAAACTAACGCCAAATTACGTATAATTTTTGCCGCTAGATATTTTATATATAAATTTGTCTAATAGTCTTGAGGAAAGTATAGGGTACCCCAAAATGTGAACGAAAAATAAATTTTGTTTTTTTTTAATAGATCAAGTTTAATGTCATTCTATAGGCATTGTTAAGGCAATTCCAAAAATACATAGCTTTGTTATAATAAATAAGTTTGCTTTAACAAATATTTAGAAAAGTTGACAAAAAACTGCAGTTTTGTCGCCGAACTTTGACCTATTAAGGGTTGTTTGTAAATTCTGAAAAAAATAAACAATATATGTACTCTTATCTAGTTGTGCACAAAACTATTCATTTTCCTCAAAATGTCATACATTTGGAGATAAAGTTAAATGTCTGAACAGCCAAAATTTCAATTTTTCGCGTGACTTTTTGGTCACAGCTCAAGCCACCAATAACGTAGCGTTGTGATTGATAGCTTAAAATCATCCTGAAAAGTAGCGAAATGTAGCAAAGAAAACCGCATGTAAATCGATAAAGTGGTTCCCGAGTTATAAGAATATTTCATATATATTACCTACGAGTACGTTACATGGTGGGTAGCCCGTAGAAATTTCACTTCATTTATTGTCAGCCTTGGTAGCTCAATGTTTTTTTTTTTTATGTAATCCGGTATGAGTGGCTGAGTCGGAGGGGCTAAAGCACATGCTCCGACGAAGAAGAAGGTAGGTGCCATACCGGAGACTTCCCTGGATTGCGGTTAAACAGCTCCTCCGAGTACTCCCCCAGGACTTAGCGATAGAACACACTTAGAGAGCCGACATCCCCACGGAGTTGCAGTGGTTCTAGATCGCGGGACACTTCGAGGTCACCCACTAGTCGCACGGCTCGACGCAAGTCCAGAGGCGCAGGCTGGTATTTGGCAGAGCCATCCCAAGCGAAATCATAGGCGTCGTTAGACACTTTATGGGTGGCAGCGCGTCACATGTTGCGCTTTAAATAAAATAAAAAAAATTTAATAAATTTACATACGTTACACGGCCGCCGCCACCTCCGCGCGCTGGTCGCCCGTAGAAACTTCGCTTTATTTATTTATATGGCACAATAATAATTAAGATGGAAGTAGGAGATATGGATGAAATGAATTGTAAATAAATGAAATGAAAATATTTATTAACACATAAAATCATACAGTGCAATAAAGGAGGCACTCCACAGTTTCTGTCTCGCAGAAAAACTTTTTTAAACAAAGTGGCATAATATCCCATATTTTTGTGAAAACTCCATTCAAATTGGTGTAGTAGTTTACGTGATGAGTGCACAAACATGCAAATAAAGTTCGACTTGATGCTATTCATCATGTAAAGTGTATGCCAGAGTAATTGTTAGTTAGTCAGTCTGTGTCAGAGAGGTGCCATGTCAGTCTTTCCTTTGGTCGTGCCGGCTACATTGACCTGGATGGAAAACATGTATAATTTTTATAGCCGTTTTCTTTGACCGACATTCGTTCAGTGTTCGTGTACCAATCAAAACGGGTTGATCCCTTCCAGCTAAATATGTACATAAAGGGATGAAACTACAGTTTCAAGTGGAATCCGAACCACAGCCAGCCGAACCATGGTCGTACGGCTACCCATCCAAAGTCTAACCGCACCCTGGTAGAAAATATAATTAGATGATAGCGAAGCAGTGCGGTTACGGGACCCTCGGCACGTGAACACGGTTCACTTGACCACTTTTTTTATTTAATTCAGTACCTACGTGAATAGCTTTCACCCGACATCCATATTGCCTACTTTCATCCTGATTATTATTTTGCCATTTCAAATAAAATTGAAATGTTTGATCTTCAGAAATCTAGCTTTTTCTCAAAATCGATTACTTATTTTCGCAAAATGACTTAAATATGCCTATAGGATGACATGATACTGGATTAAAAAAAAAATTGGTCCACATTTTCGGGTACCCTACCCATACGTTCCGCCAAACTATAAGACACATTCATCGAGGGTGTATCTGCGGGCAAAAATTCTGCTTATTGTGGCGTCTGTGGCATGAAAATCTGTTCGCTAGACCCGGAGATATCTGCGTGTGACCGACCGACAGACAGACAGAGTGATGCCATTAAAAGTCGCTTTTCTCGAATTTTGCGACGGGGGGCTCTAAAAATACAAAATATCATTGATTTTATAACCCTGTCGGGACAGATAGACCACTCCATATAACAAATTTGGTAACGTTGTAAATCGTAAAACCAACAGGGGGCGTTAATAATTTTTCTTGATGTTGTCGTAAAACAAACAGGTGGCGTTAATGTTTGTTAATACTTCTATACTAAGGGCGCTATCTAGTTGAAATACAACATGTATCTAGGTACCTTTAATTGTCACTAGGCTGTAGAATTACTGCTACTAGACAAAAGATGGCGCTTTCATTTATATTTATAAAGAACATTATTTATGTAAATTCCAAAATTTTTAATTATATTTGAATAATAAAATTATGACAATTTACAATTAAACTAACACTTCTTATCAAATTAAATAAAATAAAAAAATGTTTTGAAAATTATTTGGTATACGGAACAAAATATTATTATGATTGTAATTTCCTGTTTGTGCGCTTTTAATAGATAGATCCACACAGAGCACGGAATACCCCCGCGCGCGCGCGCGCGGTATTCCGTGCTCTGTGGATAGAACGTATTTATTTAGTTGAACAGTTAAACAAATACTCGTCACTCTTCATTCTAATAATGTCAGCATTGTATGTAAAAAAAAAATATGAAAACTGCCTTAAAAAATTTATGAAATTAAAAAAATCGAACCCTAGAGTTGAAGGCGGTGCTAAAGAAGGCTACACAAATCACAAAGGATATCATCCACGCATGTTTTCTTTCATGTATCATTTTTGCTTGCTTTAGCACCGCCTTCAACTCTAGGGTTCGATTTTTTTTATTTCATACATTTTTGAAGGCGGTTTTTATATATTTTTTTAAATAGTTTTTTATTTCACAGTTTTTTTTGGAATTTTTTGCTATTAATGTACTCGGCGGAATCGCTCGACCTTCGGCCTCGCGATTCCGCCTCGCTTTCCAATCTGATCTCGACCAAATTAAAATGGAACCACGTCATGGTTATCCCCTTTCAAACAAAAAAAAAGAATTTTCAAAATCGGCCCACAATAATTGACGGAGTAATCGCGTAACAAACATCCAAAAAAAGAAAACATACCGTCGAATTGAGAATCTCCTAGGTCTAAAGTAAATTGCTCGTGATGACAAATGAAATGAATGAATGATGACAAAAAAGATGACAAAAAGATGAAAATAAAAATTTGCGACTTTTACCGTCTAATTTTCGAGATATAGCAGAAGGCTCACGGGTGGATCGTGTGGCCTCATATGAAGGATTTGTATTTTTCTGTTGGCTGGGGCCGCGGGGTCACGCCGCGGCCCACCCGTTGCGCACACGCCGCGGACGCAGCGATCAATCCCGGTCCGGCTACGTCGACAATTGAGGATGTTTTACGCTTTTCTCGCCAAAAATGATTATTTTGAAGATTTCGAGTTAACACAAGAAGCGCTAACGCAGTTAGAAAACATCGAGATAGATCTTCTGAACCGTAGTTTCGGAATAGATTCTATGAAGACGTAGTTCAACCAACGAAAAGAAGATGCTGTCGAATTCTTTTGTCGGAGAGTGAGGATAGCGACTATGAAATGCATATAGAAAGACGGAAGAGAATGAAACACACTCTGGAAAGGAAAGAGGGATTGGCCAGAAAAGTGAGAAGAACATGTCACCAATGTTATGCAAAGAACGTACCAATAATGGGTAGCAAACAGGCTAAAACCAAGTCGAAAAAAGTATCCACTTATTGCCAAAGCAGCCCAACTAAACCATTCCTTTGTTTGCCTTGTTTTAACATGACTCACGGATAATTCTTTATTGTTTATGGTTAAACCCTTTGGGGTTAAGATGATTGATTATTTTAAATAATGAAGTGTCATAATGTTGTGATTGTTCAATTTCATAAATATTTTGTTTTGTTCAATTTCATAAATTATTTTCGTAATAAATAATGTCTTCTTATTTGGCAATGAAGAAAATTTTATGTTCATTTTTATTTTGACGAATATTTTCTTATTATTTTCTGGTTTTATTAATTCTATTAATACAAATATTATTTTCTACCTTATCGTTAAGAGCAGCCCTAGCATCGTTACAATTAACTTAATAAAAAACTACAAGTTTCTATTGGATTTGAAAACCACGCCGTCCGCTTCGACTACAAGGCCATGCAGCTCACTTCCATATTGGCTTTGTAGCTGCGCTCTGTGGCTTGTAGGAAGCGTTTACGTAGGCCCTCTCACGCGGCTCACCGGTGACCCCCATGCCCTGAATGGTTCAGTAAGGAAAGGCTCACCGGTGAGCGGTGAGCCCCGTGGCCCAAACGGAAATACTGGATTTTTCATGTGGCGTTGAACGTGTAAGATTGTAATTTCCTGTTTGCGGTTTTACTCCGGTCCAAAGAATTTACAAACTCTTTGGTTGTACTTGGGTTGTACCTAGCTCCGCTTATTTGTTGTTATATCCGCTATAGTAACACATATTCTGTGAAAATTTCAACGGGCTTCCTATTACGGTTCAAGAGATACAGCCCTCGGACAGACAAACGGACGGACGGACAGACAGACTGCGGAGGCTTAGTAATAGGCTTCCGTACAGGGATACGGAAACCTAAAAATAAGGGGTGAAATAGGGGTGAAAGTTTTTGTATGGGGAATCCATGATTTCTCTAGGTAAGGATATGAAAATTTATTATCTAGGCTTTTGGCACAGATTACTCAATAGTTACTGCTTTTGGTAAGAAATAATGAATAATGGTCAGGAAGAGGAAGGGGGAGAGAAAAGAAGGGGGAGTGGGTGGGAGGTACGTTTGTCAGCCTCGGTAGCTCAGTGGTGCAGGCAACCCTGGGCGCGGTCAACACTTGGATGCACAGACGAATTAATTCGTCTGTGCTTGGATGGGTGACCGCTCGACCATTTGAGGCTGACCGTGGTTCGGATTCCACGTAAAACTGTAGCACCCTTCCCTTCTTACCTTACTAGGGTTGGTACCACCGCACTGAATAAAACGTATGTCGAAACGGCTATGTAAATCAAAGAGATTTGATGTAAATAGTTTTTTCGTTTTTTTCCGTCCAGTTCAGTATAGCCGGCACGACATGTCCGACATCACGGATGTTGTAGGTGATGTATCCAACCATGTCAGTTTCCATAAAAAAAAAAGAAGAGGAGGAGAGGTATGGAGGGAGGAAGGGTTAGTGAATGAGGGTAGGTGTGGGGGAGGGAGGTAGTAGAGGGAACGAGGAGGAATGGATATCGAGGGAGTGAGAGGTTGAAAGGGGGAAGGGGCGGGGTAAGAGGGGGTTGCGGACAGGATGAGGGGTAGTAGGGGAGGAATGGAATGCGAGGGTGATGGGAAGGAGGGGCGACATGAGGGGAGGAAGGGAAGTAGGGAGAGAGGGAGGGAATGGGCGAAAGGGAAGGTGGCAAAGAGGGGGTCCGTGAAGGGTGAGGGGAAGGAGGGGAGGAAGGCGGGATCGAGGAGAGAAGACCGGGAGAGAGGTGAGTGAGAGATGGGCGAGGAAGGAATCCCTTCCTTCCTCCCGAAAAAGATAGAGAATATAAGAGAAGCGATGGTTTATTATCAATTTTGCATTTAAATCAGATTTACTATTTTTTTATTTTATTCGTCGTCGTGTCGTCGTCGGTAAAATCTACAATTTTACAATTTTATATAAAATATCATTGACTTATATATTCTGTAAAGCTTATCACAAATACATTAAACCCACCCTCTTTTAATCTCTTTGGTATAACACCACCAGCAGCATCGTAGATGGAAAAAATAGCCCTGGACTCAACTTTTTTTAATTCGGTGCCTGGACTCCCTACTTCATACTCAAAGACATTTTGTTCATACTTCAACTATTACTAAAACGAGACACCGCGATTATGGTAGTGTGCGTATCGCGTGAATACAGAACCGACCGTCTCAAGAGATCGCATCGATATTGTGTCATCCTTTTTCCACGCGCAGTAACCCGTATCGCTTGCCTGCACGCTCCACGCAAACATTTGCGTGTTCCAAAACAAGCGAACGTCGCGCGTCGATCGATAAATTGCCGCAACGGCTAAAAACTATGGAGGTGGCTTTTTACTTTCGAGCGACTGTAAGGAGAAAGGAAGTATTGTGATCGTCCAAAATGTCGAAGTTGAGAATGCGACTGATTTTTTTTTTTTTTTATTGAAACTGACACGGTTGGCTACATCACCTACAACATCCGTGATGTCAGCCCATAACACCGGGTGAACTTGGTGCCACGTCAGTGCTTCCCTTCGGTCGTGCCGACTACACTGAACTGGACGGAAAACACAAACTATTTACATAGCCGTTTGGACCGACCTTTCATTCAGTGCGGTGGTACCAACCCGGGCGGGTTAAACCCTACCACCTAGTAATATAAGAAGGGGGTCATATCCCTTAGTCGCCTTTTACGACATACACGGGGAGAGATGCAGTGGGGCTATTCTTTTAAAGTACCGGCCCCACACAGTACAGATTTGGGCTATATATCTGTCAACGATCCCAAAAAAGTGGTTTTGAGAAACATGTATGTGTGTGTGTGTGTGTGTGTGTCCGTCCAGCGACCTTGTGCCTAAACTGCTCAACCGATTTCGTTCAAAATTCGTATTTAGTAGTTTGAAATGATAATCTAGGGGTACCTTTTTTATTTTTTTTTAATTAAAAAAAATAAGGGTAGCTGTCATACAAATTATTTCGTTGAGGTCGATTTTCTTATAAATGGCTAACGATTTTTATTATTATTATTATATTTAATCCATCGTGTTTGTTTCCGTTTTCAAAGGTGGTGAGGTAAAAAAATAAAATTTTAAAGAAGGTATCTCCACTTTATCCTAACCGCACGCGCGTATTTGAATTGCACGCAGGTTTGGTTGGTGGGTATTTGGCAACTAAAAATATAATAAGAAATAGGCATGCCATCTATAGACAAATAGGACAACTTAACTTTGGTCTGACATCTATGATGCAGAAGCGGCGAAATTATACATTTTATCCGCCAAGCTCACGGACTGACAAAACATGAAAATATTTATTGGAAAAATTATGAAAACCTTAAAATACACTATTTTGAAATTTCTACTTAATATAAAATAATCTTTAAATTTAACTATGCTGTTCCCACTTAGCATCGTTCTATAATTAGCAGATTTAAAAATATAATAATTATTTAATTCAAATTCGATACTCCTGGCGCCATCTTAGGACATAATTGAAGACTAATTTCATGTTACCTTTAAAACATCGCTGACGGTACATCTGACTCCCCCTATAAAATCAATGAAAATATGCATCCAGCGCCGTATTTCACGAAGTAACATAAAAATAAGACAAATAAATAACAAATCAAATGCAAGTAATAATTAATTAACTAGCAAAGAAACTGGGCGAAGACGGCCACCGATCGGTGTTCTGTGAGGGATACAGATTTAGCTGTCCAACCGTTTTGTTTACGTCCAGTTGCACCACACGCGCCGGGAAATAGTTTTGCAAAAATACATTCTCAATGGCCCATAATCTTAAAAGTTTTATTCGAGCTGGTTAGGTGTGGCACACTTTTTTGAAGGAAAAACTTTCACAATATTTATACAATAAATTTTAAGATATTGTAAACGAACTTAAGCTTTCGTGCTATTCTGTCGAGATAAACATAAATATATTTGTTTAAACGTATAAAACATTTCCGAAAATCAGACGACCGCCGAGGTTGAGTCATGAAATAACAATTTGAAATTTCCAAGCTCAACTGTCCTTTTTCAACCGACTGACGAAGGAGGTTCTCAATTCATCTGTATGTATTTTTTTTTGTGTTTGTTACCCCATTTCTCCGCCAATGCTCAACCGATTTTAATGATTATTTTTTTCATGTGTAGGATATATCTCAGGGGTGGTCCTTTCATAAATTGTTTGAAAGAATACCACCCCTAAGGGTGTGAAATTAAGGGATGAACACTTTCACACTAAGGAATTTTTCAATCACCCACTTCCCGTCAACCGATTTTAATATTATGTGAATACTAAAAAGAGTAAAATAAAAAAACTGGTTTAAAAAAACATTGAACCGACTTCAAACCCTAAAAAGTATTTAAATAATATTATTATTTTGAGTAGAAAGACGGCGGTACAAAAGCACACCTGAAAATTTATAGATGGATTCTTTTGCGCTTTTGTACCGCCTTCTACTCAAGATCGTATTATTTAATACTTGTTAGGGTTTGAAGTCAATTCAATGTTTTTTTAAAACAGTTTTTTTTACCATTTTATTCCCAACCAAACCAAAAGAAATAAAAATTATTTGTCGTAAGTGTTTCATACCTACTTAGTCAGTCAGTCAGTCAGTCAGCGTGTAAGCGTCCACTGCTGGACATACGCCTCTCCAATTTTCCTCCAGTCCTCCCGGCCATCAGCGATACGGAACCACTGATTTTCGCCGGCGTACTTGATGTCGTCGTCCCACCTGGCGGGTGGTCTTCCCACACTCCGTTTTCCTGTCCACGGCCGCCAGTGTAGGACACGGTTACTCCAACGGTCATCGTCTCTTCGGCTAACGTGCCCAGCCCACTGCCACTTGAGCTTAGCCACCCGGTGTCCAATATCGACTACTTTGGTGCGTCGGCGGATTGCCTCGTTACGCACCATATCACGTAGCGATATTCCCAGCATGGCTCGCTCCATAGCTCGCTGGGCAACTTTCAACCTTTGGACAACAGCGACCGTCAGAGTCCACGTTTCACACCCGTACGTCATAACCGGGAGGACACACTGGTCATATATACGGGTCTTTAAATTCTGCGGAAGGTCAGACTTCAGGACGAATTTTAGTTTTCCAAAGGCAGCCCAACCCAGTTGAATTCGTCTCTCCACCTCCTTAAGCAGACCTTGTCTACCAAGCCGCAGAATTTGACCGAGGTATACGTACTCTTCAACCTGTTCGATCACTTCTCCGCCAATAACAATTTGTCCTCCCGTCATAACCTCGGTCGCCATGACCTTGGTTTTGTCCCGGTTCATCTTCAGACCAACCTTCATCGACGCTGTATAAAGGTCTTCCAGCATGATCTGAAGCTTACCTACTTAGGTCCGTTCCTATCTGTGCACAATGAATGTGGTAGACACATGTTACAGCGCAGATTACAGTGAAAATATGTGAAAACAGCACGCGTTGAAGCAAAGCCCGTGCGAAAATGTATACTTAATGATAGAGTCGGCCCCCGCCGCGGTCGTCTTCCCCTGGCGGCTCAGCAACGCAGCGACCGGCGCGGCGGCGGCTGTCTTCCCCAGGTCATCCCGGCGCCCCACGTCTTCCTTACTCTTTCATAGAAACACAGCGTTTGTATCAGCAGCATCAGTCTGCCTAATAGAGTTATAATATAATACAGGCTTTATATTATATTTTACAAGCTGTGCCCGCGGCTCCGCCCGCTCTCATATTTCACTTCACTGCTAACCTCATAAGCCATTTAGGGTGATAGTAAGTAGCCTATAGTTGATGGGAAGAATCAAGCATTCCGTAGAATTTTGTTTTATTAAAATCGGTTCAGTGGTTCTCGAGTTATAAGCGGACAGACAGACAGACAGAAAGCAGACGTTGGATTTTATTATAGGTAAAAGGATACGTATGTAGAATTTTGCGATTAAGATTGTATATCTTGTTATTTATTTGGGCTTTCAATAAAGTAAATGACTCAGAAATTAAATTGTTCCCTCCAATGATACGAGTGTCGTACTGCAGCCCGGAACGGTGAAAGCCTCAAAAACTTACATACTTATCTAATCTGATGTTTCTCAACTGGCGGACTTCCTTCCTTCTTTGGGTCATAATACCTATCTCCTTGTAGAAATGAATAATGATCTAACCTCGGGTCCAACGGCACTAAGCCTTCATTTCAAGCTGACTAAATTATTCGACCTACATTGTATGTTTATGTAAACATTCTCGTGAGGTAAGATCCTAGCTAGACTGTCAAGTCAAGACTTGATGGTACAAAAATTAGCCCCAACTACTAATAGATCGTATATTCGTAGAAATTCATATTATGTACATATTTCAACCTGCAAACCAGTTAGCTATGGTCTTCAACCATACACAAATCTAGCTTTGACACATATTCTGAGTGTTTTTTAAACGGTTTTATTTAAAACTTATTCCTCGAGAACGAAGCCCCGCGCCAAGACCAAACATTTCAATCATTTCAATGTTCCTTTTCAACGTTCTATATTAAGAGTCAGTTAACTCTAAATGGTTCACAATAATCAATGAGATCTATTAATTGAGTGTACGCACACGTGAAGAATGCGGTCAAACTATCACAGTCCTACATATGTATATGCTTGAGTTCAGAATTCAGATTGACACAGATTAATTCTGCAGAAAGCATAAGAAAAATGTTCACAGCTGTGCCACAGAATAGAAAAATTCCCGATAAAACCTCCCGGGCAGTCGCGTGGTGGTCCAGGGACGACGTGGTAGCAGAAACTAAGCTAAAAAGGGTTCTAACTTCGTGGGACCACTTAATGATCTTGAAATTGCATTTGTGGATCATGTAAGCAGAGATTTTGAACCCACCATTCCCAAATGTGGTAAGAGTGGATAGCTGAGAATTCCTAATCGAACTCCGCACTTCTGCCCCCAAAAGCACTCAAGCGATCCCTTCATAGAGTTTGTCGGCTCTCGTCTCATAAAGGCGTCTCTTGGAACTGTCAATATTAACATCGCTGCGGTAGAGGCAAACGTATTGGGGAGCACGTTATTGCAGCCGTATTGAATAGCGAATTCTTTAGACATGAGTACCTACGTAGGGGCTCTAAAAGATGACATACACCTTTAGTATTACAATAAGATACATTGGCATTTTCGAAATCAGATTTATGTACTTACCTACTAGATTAAACATTTCCAACTTAAATATATATAAGACAATTTATTTATTCAACAGCAAAAATAGGTACTTAAATATTTCCGAAAATTAAAGCTGGAAAGAAAATTGTTTTTCTCTTAACTATTGCATTTTCAAATGTGATTTTCTAGTATGTAACGAAAACGTCTCATATCAAATTATAATGAGATATTAAGTACGTCACAGCTCAATAATAATCACAGCGACAGTACGGAATGCCGTAACTAAGTAATAATTAATTGGCCCTTACGTATATGTCAATAATTTTTCGTAGATTTTGCCACCTCGTGAATCACCGGGAATATGTCTTTATTTATTTCAGTATACACAATTTTAGTCCATCAAAGGTCTATTGACGTAACGATTAGGATTTGGTTGTATCTAACTTCAGTTTTCTTGATTTGTTTTTGGATTTCGAAATATGAGGAATTCTTACACTACAGAAACATTATGAATAAAGTAATATAATATTATCAGTAAACCTTTAGGCTTTTTTCTCCTTCACAATCATCCTTGTTCCAGGGTTGTTCCACCGCCGCCGGGATCATCTCCCTACCCCACTCCTCATTATTGTGAGCAGCAGAGCATTAGTCACACAAATTCCTATTCACAGACACATTCTCCTGATGAGCCCTACAAGTCAGTCAAGATGTAACCTAATAAGTCAAATTGTTGAGTACTCTCTCTCTTAGCAGATACTTTTCTATGTAATCCGGTATAGGTGGCTGAGCCAGATGAGCCAAAGCACATGCTGCATGACCTGCCAATATATCCTCCGAAAGGATAGATGCCATACCGGAGACTTCCCTTTAACTTGCTGGCAATACTGGACTAGAGGAGAACACAGCCGAGGCTGCTATGCGACCATCTTACGTCCAGTACGGTGGTATCAACCCACCTAGTCGGCTACAATTTGAGCCTAAGGGTACTTACTTATTAGCTGTGCCCTCGGGTCCTCGCGTCGTCGTGATCTGTAAAGATGTCAGATTGCATTGGTGAAAACCGCATCTGAATCGGTTAGGACGTTCTCGGGAATATAAGCATACACAGAGATACCTAGTTACTCACACAACTGAAACTGAAAAAAGCTTGTAAATATATGTTAACGCGAAATATACCTGCCTTATATTTTGTTATTGTAAACAAATTACGGGGATATAAATTTCATCATGTACACGTCTTTTCTGTGTAAGTAATTACTAACAGTGAGCCAAATCCTCTCGCCTGTCACCCGATCTGCCTTCTCGTGTTACCTTTTATCATTGGAGTTGTGACGTCACTAATATCGGCAGCCTTGCGCCGTCTGATCGGACGACCTCACGCCAAATCACTGATGTAAGTACCTTGAATGTAGGTAATTTTTTTTCGTAAGTATTATCCAAATACGTCGCGTAATTTTTTAGATACATGCAAAACCGAATTATTGATAGCTATCTTGTCCAAACACTTTTCTGAACGTAGTGGTCGGTGTTGTGCTGTAATTTACCTGAGTTCTTGCAGCACAACGCCGATTACTCTGTTTACGCCGATTTTCAGGATACAGCGTATGGTATGTATGATGCAAACCCGAAAACTATGAAAATTCGTAGTTATGCATGGCTCGAAGCTGGATGTTAGTATTAATTTAACATGTTCAACTTGACGCTGGCAGATTAAGCCTCAACTGAAAGGTGGGCCACGGGTACTTGCCATCGAAGGAAAAATAAACCTATTAAACATATTTTCATTTGCATACGAAATACCGATTACGCCTCGAAGCTCGTATTGTATGTACCTAAGTCTTCCCAAACAAGGAACTAGGTATCTCAAAATGTCCGATCCTTTCCCCGTAATATCCATCATAAACTTTACTGGAACCTTGAAACAAAATCACACAACAACGTCTCAACCGACCAGAACTCTGTCGTGTCTCCGAAAATGATTTCACTCGAATTGCCTCCAACTGTGACCGCAATAATAGGCCCAACTTCTCCAAATCGTAGCTCCAAATATCCCTCCACTGCTTACATATTTATGGACCAAGATTTTCGGCCATTGTCGAGTTAGAGATGTAGGAAAAGGGGGCGGACGCCCCCGTCCGCCCCTTTTAGGAAATGTGTATATAGGTATTTTAGGAAATGTGAGAAGGGGGAGCGGTCTTTATTGTAGTCGGTAGACGTCGTCGGTAAGCTCACGTGAAAATTGTTGAATCGCAGGCAGCGAAGTGTCGAAAACGGATTTACGATTGTCGAGGAAATGTCAGTCCATCATAAAAAATATAGAACATTCCCCTACCTAACACCTCAGTGAGTTTACGTGTGAAACGTTATTTTTAATATTTTCACTGAATTACATCACTGCACTGTATCCGCTTACTAGATGCATTTTTCATGCATCAGATGATGCTTCTTTTTTTTCATACAAAATATCACATGTGGCAGTTCAGGTGGTACCAGACCTTGTCACACTCACTTATAAACTGTCAAACTAACGTCAAAAGCGCTATTTTTAACGACGACGACGTATTCCTTTCTACACTAGTCAACCAGGAGTTTTGATGTATGGAGACCCATACATTAATTCCTCAGTCAATGAAACTTTGATAATATCTTGGAGTAATGTTCGGAATTACGACTGACAAATAATCCAACATTTTTTTTTACGGGAAGTTGGGTATATTCAAAGAAAAGTGAAAATTTAATATAACTCCTATAGACAAATTGCTCCGTCCAAAGTTACTTCGCCATAGGGTAGGTATTATTTATATGAATAAGTACGTAAATAAATCCAACATTTTTTGTATATGGAAATAGTGAATTAAAAACCAAATGTGTTTTTTTACTATATTTTTCTCGGCAAAATTGCTCAGTCGGTTCTTTAATCGGAATATACCTTAGTATTATTATGTACATCAATAAGCATAAGAATCCAACAACTTTTTTATATGCATCATTTTTTTTCAAGGTGACGACCGAAACTCTGTTCCGCAAAATTCCTCCGTCCGTTTTTATTGTACAATTATGATTAAGAATTTTGAAGAAAATTATTTGCAAAAGAATCCAACAAAAAATCCATCGGCAAGTTTAAAAAACAAGCGGGCCAAGACGGGCGCGGTGCGCAGAGGAGCGGCCGGCCGCGGGAGGCGAGAGACGCGGCATTTTCCCCTCCTCTGCGTCCATGCTGCGCCGCGCCGCCCCTGGCGCGCCGCTGAAGTTGGCGTGCGGTGTGTGCTAACCAGGGACTGAAAACCGGTTCGAAATGGGGTTCGGGTTCTCCGAACCGGTTCGAAGAACCTTTTTAACGAGCGAACCAGTTTGGTCGCGAACCGGTTCAAAAAAACCCGAACCTGAAGCCTAAAAACCGGTTCAGAACCGGTTTGGACCTCTAATATTAACCGGTTCGCAGCAGGGTACGAAATGGGGTGGAAACCTTT
This sequence comes from Nematopogon swammerdamellus, assembly GCA_946902875.1. Classification (NCBI taxonomy): domain Eukaryota; kingdom Metazoa; phylum Arthropoda; class Insecta; order Lepidoptera; family Adelidae; genus Nematopogon; species Nematopogon swammerdamellus. The sequence continues at coordinate 8,008,390 of OX336340.1, read as the reverse complement.
ATACATTTTTTTGGACTTTGGGCTTCTTTTTTAATGTAAAATATTGTTGTTTTATGTATTTAATAAAATAAAAAAATAGGTGGTTGATTTTTATAGCCTAATCGATTCAGTTTCATACCAGTAACAAAAAAGTCTTAATTATCATTATGACATAACACGTGTAAGTTGGTAAAAAAAATCAAATTCTTTCATATTCAATTCATACTAATAAAACTAAAATTGTGGTTTTTCACAATTTCTGAAAGAAAGGGATCTATGTGTTGGAAGACTTTTTTGTTCCTGGCATGAAACTGAAATGATTAAGAAATTTTTTTTTTTACATTTTACATAGAAAAAATGTTTTTGTGCGAACAAAAATTATTTGTTCTTCAAAAGTGATCTATTTCCGATACAGAACCCTCTCTTAGCGTACTATTAACTAATTTTGAAAGACATTATATAAGGTGCTTCGTTATTCATCTCAAGTAAACACGTTACGCAAAAAAAAAAATTATATGTTTTTAGCATAATTTTACGAGAAATTTTCAAACGCAGAACAGCTGTTTATTGTAAGTAAGTCACAAGGTCACTAGACCTGTGTGTAACAGTAGGTAGCTTGCATTGTACGGGGTCAATGACCGTTGTATGTCCAAACGCAGAACAGCTGTTTGTTGTAAGTAAGTCACAAAGTAACTAGACCTGTGTGTAACAGTAGGTAGCTTGCATTGTACGGGGTCAATGACCGTACTATGTTCAAACGCAGAACAGCTATTGTTGTAAGAAAGTCACAAGGTCACGAGGCCGCCGCCGCTCTAAAACTAGCTACCTACCTACCTACCTACCTACGTGTGCGGTGTGTGTGCCTACGTTTCTTGTTTCTTGTTTCTTCGCCGACTTCCTGCATGGGCGTAGCATTCATTCAGCAACCGTGCACTACGGTTGCTCGTCGGACATGTCAGTGAACGCCGGCATACCCCAAGGATCTGTGTTGTCACCCACGCTGTTTCTTCTGCATATCAATGATATGCTGTCTCTGGACAACATACATTGATGACAGTACGGCACACGGATCCTACACCAGTCACCCTTCAGCCAGTCGGGATGTTGTGGATGAGAAGAGGCGAAGACTTGTGTCTGAGCTCGAACACACACTCGACTCTATTTCCGAATAGGGCCGTAGTAATTTGGTCGAGTTCAACGCTTCCAAGACACAAGTTCGCGTGTTCAGTGCGAAGAGAGCGGCGTTCACACCGGTTCCTTCATTCCAAGGCACGTCGCTTAAATTAAGTGAACACCTCGGGGCCCTCGGAGTCGAACTGTCGCACGACCTGAACTTTCGTCGCCATATCGAGGGGAAGGCCAAGCTGGCTTCTAAAAAGCTGGGCGTACTCAATAAGGTGTGACGGTACTTCACACCAAAAGCTGCTTCTCTATAAATCGCAGATCAGGTCCTGCTTGGAGTACTGCTCGCACCTGTGGGATGGCTCTGCCAAATACCAGCTTGCGCCTCTGGACTCAATCCAGCGTCGAACCGTGCGACTAGTAGGTGACCCCGAAGTGTCCTGCGATCTAAAACCACTGCAACACCGTAGGGATGTCGGCTCCCTAAGTGTATTCTATCGCTTATTCCGTGAGGAGTACTCGGAGGGGCCGTTTAATGTGATCCCGCCGTCCCCTTTCCACCTTCGCACCACGCGCACTGGGCAGGGATTGCATTCCTACACGCTGGACTTACCGCGGATGCGTACCAATCGATTCTGCAGATCTTTCCTCTACAGAACCGGTAAACTCTGGAACGCTCTCCCTGCACATATATTTCCCCCCAAGTACAGTCTCGGGTCCTTCAAAAGGGCCGTGAATGGGCACCATAAGCAATGCTCGGCATGGCATTCGGAACCCCCGCATACGACCGAATGTCCATGGGCGTCGTTAGACACCTTATGGGTGGCTCGGCGCCATACGACGCGCTGTCAATAAAAAAAACCTTTTTGGGGTCCGCTTGCACAAACGCAGATTTCCAGACCGCCGGCACACAGCCATTGGAGTAGGAGATACGGAATAGGCGCGTCAGCACTGGAGCCAGCTCGGGAGCACACTATTTTAACACCAATGCAGGAATCCATTCCGGCCCACACGCTTTCCTGACGTATAGGGAGAGAAACTCCGCCAGTACAGTCTGTTATCGAAACTGTACTTCCGGCATGGAGTTCTCACACCTAGGTATGGCTGGGGGAGTGGCACCCCCATCGTCCAGGTTGAAGTTCCCCGCAAAGAGAGATACCAGTAAGTCGGCTTTCTCCTTTGCGGAGTGGGCAAGTCAGCCTCCAGGACACTGCAGAGGTGGAAGAGAGGAGCGGCAGAAATTCGACTCGACAGATTTGGCGAGAGACCAGAACTCACAGCTCCCAGTTGGGTGCTGGTTCAGTCTGTCGCCGATGTAGTCAAATTTGGCCCTGGCAATAACCCTTTTGCAGGATCTGGAGAGGCGGTTGTATTCCATCGTCTGTTCGGATACGTTTGATTCACGTCCGGCACGGGCACGCGACCATGCCCGATAAGCTGTGCATTTAGCTGCGACAGCATCAGCACAGTCGCGGCTGTACGATGGTTGGCTTTTACCACCGAGGTGGACAGAGGCGCTGGGAATAAACCTTTCCTTTGCCCCCAGAACCACATCGGCAACGGTATTACCGCATTTTGACGGATCGTCCGAACTGAAGCAGATCTCTCTCCAAGGGTAGGATGCGAAGTGTTCTCGCATCTCATCTTAATCTGCTGACGCGTAGTGCCAAATTCGACGCGTTCCTCCAGTACGGGACTGAGGAGGCGAAGATGACACCTTGGACCCCACTAAACAATGATCAGAAGAACCCGGCGGGGCTCTCACTGAGACTTTATATCCAGTGGGGTTTGTCGTCAGCGGAAGATCCAGCAGAGAGGGTCCATGACCGTCTATATCTGGCAGCCTGGTGGGCTGGTCCACCAGTTGAGACAGGCCATGCGTCAGGGCGAAGTCGTAGGCGGCTCTCCCCGCAAAGTCAGTACTCCTGGAGCCTAGCCATGCCTTGTGATGGGCATTGAAGTCTCCAAGGAAACCCAAATCCGCGGTGGGGAACCGCTCTTGGACTTTGTCTACCGCTCCACTCAGGTACTCGAATAACCGAGCTGTATCCGCATTGCCAGAGTGCGACCTATTGGGACCCCCGACACCGTTCCCAGATCCACGTGGGGCCAGAGTATTGAGAGCTCGGAGTCCTCAATGCAGCGCAGGCGACGACAGGAAATATCAGCCCTGACAAACAGGCAGACTCCGGCTCGCCAGCGGAAGGCTTCATCCAGGGTGTAGCCGGGGTGGTGCAGGTAAGAAGTGTCGGCAGGGCGAGATATTTGCGTTTTCGTCGAGAAAGCAAGGCCGGCTTCATCCTCTTCACGTGGTGATTGACGGCATTAAGATTGGTGTGCAACCCCCGCACGTTGGTCAAGTCAACGCTAAATAGTGGTGTAGGGGTGTGCACAGCTGATTGAAAGTTGTTCTTTCTTTGTACTGCCATGGTTGTAGTAAGAGGGGGGGGAAAGAGCGTGAAGGGTGGCTGTGGTGATTCACGGGCAAAGCGTGGACCATCGCTTACTGCTCAGGTTAGTGGTGCGCCGACACGGAAGACGGAAGGGCCCCCGGTCCCCGCCCCCCCCTCCCCTCCCCCCGGAAGTGGCCGCCGGGACCCCTACTCCGTTCACCAACCGGCACGACGGACCACTCCGGGATTATGCGCCGGTTTACCAGGGCAGCCTCTCGCGTTGGTTAGACGCGATTGGGCCCCTGTACCACCGGCGGGCGGCCAGCGGAATAACCGTCTCACCGAGTCTCCCTGTCAACCGTGTCGATGCATCACGTCGGAACAGCGAATCCGCGTCGGGATTACTGACCTACTCCTCACCACAGCCATCCCCACCTGCTTTTGGGTCCCCGGGAGGTGCACCGGAACACAGTGAACTGTTATGGCGGTATAATAGTACTGAGCTTGCATCGGTCGGCGACGGACGCGCACACGATGCACTCTAGACGCACCTGCGAAGTAAGCGAAAATGGCGTGCGATAAATGCAATATGGTTGTTAACGAAGTACTAGCCTTCACCGAAGATCAGCCTTCAGCATCATCCGGATTTGTGAGTCCGCCTTCAACGAAGATGACGTTGAGACCGCGAGAGTTCTGCTTTGTGCGTGCATTCCGTCAAGAAGGCCGACTCGCAAGGGAGAAAATCGGAAGAAGAAGACTATCCAGGACATCGTCACCATCTTAAAGCAGACAGACCCCGACGACGTGCCAAGGTTCGTGGCGTACGACCTCAATAAGTTGCCGCCTGTGTCCTTCGACCACGTCGACGTTACGGCCTTCCTGAAAGATTTGGTGATCATAAAAGCGGACATAGCTCAACTGAAGGGAAACTGTGGAGCGACAGCGGCGTAGGGGCCAACATCTCTCGTCCCGGAAGTTCAACAGCTGAAACAGGCAGTTGAGAAATTGTCATGTTCCGAGTCACTCCGGCCGATAACCCCGTCTCTGCAGCCTGATCGCATTCCGCAAGTGGGAACATTGAACGAAACGCTGAGTGTACGCAACATCAATATGCGCAGGCGAGGTGCCCAGCGATTGCACATCGACGCCGGTATGCTACGTAAGCGCTGATGGTGCTGTTGATGCCTCGACTTCTACACTGCGCACCCCTCCCGCTCCTCTGCCCACCCGCCCCGTTGCCGCTCGTCCGAAAAGGCGACGCGGATCTATGACGAAGCGTATCAGTAAAACGGTGGAGAAAACAACAATGGTATCCCCGCGCTTGGAACCGCGTCCCGACTGTCGGCAGGAGGCTGCACGTGACAAAGACGGGTTCGTACTCGTCGAGAGCAGGAAGAAGAGAAGGAAGAGGTGCAATAAGCGCGGATCTGCGCCCCCTGAAGAGAGCTGTTTCAAGGCAGCTCCCCGCACGGCTCTCATCTACGTGTCTCGCCTGCGAAAGGACATGAAGATCGAGGACCTCATCCGCCACGTCCAGGATAAGGGTGAGCGAGTTGAGAGTGTCGAGGCTCTTCCTTCTCACTGGGCTGACACGAACTTTTGCGCTTTCAAGCTGTGCATTCCTGCCGAGAAGGTGAAGACATTCCGTCGCAGTGAGTTTTGGCCCTCCGGGGTGGTGTTCCGGCGCTACAATCGCGACCTTCATCGTGAGGTCGCGCGCCATAAGTATGCTGAGGCCGCGCCGGAGCTGTCTACAACTGCCGTCCTGCACATTCAGGAGACGCAACCCGCGCCGCCGCCGACGACGCCCGCGCCGCTGCCGACGCCCGCGCCGCTGCCGACGCCCGTGCCGCGGACGCAATCTGCGCCCACTCTACGCGCACCTGATTCACCGCGTCAGCAGACTAATATGACGCATACGGGTCTCTATTGGGACCCGTACAGACACAAGTGGAGAAAAAGTAATTTTAGTTCTTAGGTTAAGACATTTAATATGTATTGTCAATATGGCCCTAGTTGGCTGAAATAAAGAGATAAATAAAAATAAAATAAAAATTAAACAAATAATTGATTCTCCCAGGGTGTGGTCGCGAACCCAGTCGATCCGAAGATCTCCCACACGCTAACTGCTGTTCATTTGGCACCACCCAGGAGGCACGTGTGACTTAAGGACCATGAGGTGTCACAGACGCGAACAGCTTTAACTCCCTATATAAGGTGCTTCATTATTTATGTCAATAACTTCGGGAGGGTTACATACGCGCTCAAACAAACAGATTCAGATTCAGATATTTATTTCGCCATAAAGAACACACAACAATAACAATATTTCATTGAGACATATGCATATTCAGTATGGTTCGTCATTATCATTATCATTATTATTTTTTTTTTTGTCATGTCCCGTTCAGCTCAACACTTTACGCAAAAAAAAACATGTTTATAGGAGCATTGTTTCTCCTAACATCTCCTAACAAAAAAATTAAATCAAATAGCTGTAAAAACCAATCAAGGCTATAGACCCTTGCAAACAAGAAACGTAGGCACACACACCGCACACGTAGGTAGGTAGGTAGGTAGGTAGCTAGTTTTAGAGCGGCGGCGGCCTAGTGACCTTGTGACTTACTTACAACAATAGCTGTTCTGCGTTTGAACATAGTACGGTCATTGACCCCGTACAATGCAAGCTACCTACTGTTACACACAGGTCTAGTTACCTTGTGACTTACTTACAACAAACAGCTGTTCTGCGTTTGGACATACAACGGTCATTGACCCCGTACAATGCAAGCTACCTACTGTTACACACAGGTCTAGTGACCTTGTGACTTACTTACAATAAACAGCTGTTCTGCGTTTGAAAATTTCTCGTAAAATTGTGCTAAAAACATATAATTTTTTTTTTGCGTAACGTGTTTACTTGAGATGAATAACGAAGCACCTTATATAATTTCTTTCAAAATTAGTTAATAGTACGCTAAGAGAGGGTTCTGTATCGGAAATAGATCACTTTTGAAGAACAAATAATTTTTGTTCGCACAAAAACATTTTTTCTATGTAAAATGTAAAAAAAAAATTTCTTAATCATTTCAGTTTCATGCCAGGAACAAAAAAGTCTTCCAACACATAGATCCCTTTCTTTCAGAAATTGTGAAAAACCACAATTTTAGTTTTATTAGTATGAATTGAATATGAAAGAATTTGATTTTTTTTACCAACTTACACGTGTTATGTCATAATGATAATTAAGACTTTTTTGTTACTGTTATGAAACTGAATCGATTAGGCTATAAAAATCAACCACCTATTTTTTTATTTTATTAAATACATAAAACAACAATATTTTTACTTTTTTACATTAAAAAAGAAGCCCAAAGTCCAAAAAAATGTATAAAGGTTTCCACCCCATTTCGTACCCTGCTGCGAACCGGTTAATATTAGAGGTCCAAACCGGTTCTGAACCGGTTTTTAGGCTTCAGGTTCGGGTTTTTTTGAACCGGTTCGCGACCAAACTGGTTCGCTCTTTAAAAAGGTTCTTCGAACCGGTTCGGAGAACCCGAACCCCATTTCGAACCGGTTTTCAGTCCCTGGTTAGCACACACCGCACGCCAACTTCAGCGGCGCGCCAGGGGCGGCGCGGCGCAGCATGGACGCAGAGGAGGGGAAAATGCCGCGTCTCTCGCCTCCCGCGGCCGGCCGCTCCTCTGCGCACCGCGCCCGTCTTGGCCCGCTTGTTTTTTAAACTTGCCGATGGATTTTTTGTTGGATTCTTTTGCAAATAATTTTCTTCAAAATTCTTAATCATAATTGTACAATAAAAACGGACGGAGGAATTTTGCGGAACAGAGTTTCGGTCGTCACCTTGAAAAAAAAATGATGCATATAAAAAAGTTGTTGGATTCTTATGCTTATTGATGTACATAATAATACTAAGGTATATTCCGATTAAAGAACCGACTGAGCAATTTTGCCGAGAAAAATATAGTAAAAAAACACATTTTGTTTTTAATTCACTATTTCCATATACAAAAAATGTTGGATTTATTTACGTACTTATTCATATAAATAATACCTACCCTATGGCGAAGTAACTTTGGACGGAGCAATTTGTCTATAGGAGTTATATTAAATTTTCACTTTTCTTTGAATATACCCAACTTCCCGTAAAAAAAAATGTTGGATTATTTGTCAGTAGTAATTCCGAACATTACTCCAAGATATTATCAAAGTTTCATTGACTGAGGAATTAATGTATGGGTCCAACTCCTCGTTGACTACATTATTCAGCGAAAGTGAAGGGCGAGAGAGGTCTAGGTCGTCACAGCCCGTTTGAGGTTAGTCGAGAGGTTAGTTTTACAGTTCACCTGAGTTTGACAATGTTCTGGTGCACGACGAGATCTCTCACTAATTATACCTACTGATAAAACGAAGTTGAGGGAAAGGCCAATATTTCTTTGACAAAGTCTAACATATTTGTATTTCTGATAGTGTTCGTAAATCAGTCAATGAGCTTTAGTTACCTGTAGTAAGGCTGTGTTTAAATTAGAGAGTCAATTCAAAGTGGATATGAATGTATTCTATTGTAAGTTATGAAAAATAGACAGAATAAAATGTAGGCTAGGTAAATGCTGAAACAAACAATGTGATTGTGAAAGTGAATGATAGTGCTGCCATCTAACCAAGTTCCAGTACAGAAACGAACCCTTCAAAATGTTCTCCATTGACGAGAGCGGGGAGAGTCCCACTCCCACCAGTCCCAGTGGCGAAAGTACGCAAAGCGCCACCTCCCGGCGAGTGCGGGTGGATCGTGCCACGGCAGCTGAGATGCGCGCCGTGAGACGTCGCAGGGGGTGGACAGTCGTCGTCGGCTCGGAAATACGGTGAGCCAAGCAGAGATGGCGCTAGAAGCGTTAAGAATATTTGAATTACTTTTAGGGTTCCGCACCTCAAAAGAGGAAAAACTTATAGGATCACTCTTGTGTCTGTCTGTCTGGCTGTCCGTCTGTCCGTTTGTCGCAGCTTATTTTCTCCGAATCTATTGGACAGAAAACAATGGGAATGTATGTAGGGCCTCACATAAAGTAAGTTTACAGGAAATGAAAATCCTAAGTTTTAAAGTTCTCATGGAAAACGGAATAGTACGGAACACTCTCCACGCGAGTTCGACTCGCACTTGACCGCTTTTTATTCTAGTCGCGTCGCACTCACGACGGTAACGGCATTTCATAATTGTTTGTCTCCATTGATGCCGTGTTGTGGTCGTTGTCGTACTACACGTAATTGTCGTCTAGAGTGTCCAAGCTTTTACATGAAATTTATTTTTAACAGATTATTAGTCACTACAATGTACGAGTAGCATGGCAGACGAAACAATAAATATTGAGAAATACTATAGTGCGAAAGTGTTGTGGTCTGAAAGAAGATATACCGACAAGGATTTAGCGATCTTGAAAGAGATATTAGTGTCAAAGAATGGGTCGGTGGAAGAATGGATGATATTATGATAAGAGACTAAAGAAAGAAATGTATGGAGCAAATTTGAGTGGAAAAGTCGGGAAGTGTCGCCCTAACGCACGTACCAGGCTGGACCAGATCGCGCGTGTACTCAAAAAGGGTCAAGACAAGTGCGTAGTACCCGTAACCGACGAAATTGTATGAAGAATATTATGAAAGTGGAATAGGCGGCAGAGGTGTTTCAAGATCATGGCACGTGGAGATCCGTTGTCTCTGCCTACTCCATTGGGAAACAGGCGTGACGCTATGTGTGTATGCATGTGTGACGTAGAGGATAGGTACGAAATAACTGATGTAAGAACAGTTGCAAAGGATATTTTATCTAAAAGCCGTATCGCGTGAAGTGAGGTATACAAATTTACTGACTCAAATTTATAAGTGGCCCTTTTGGGCCCCGATACAAATCGCGTATTCCGGGCGCGGTGTCGTGGAGACCGGACCGCACGAAATTGATCCCCGACTTGTCAGCACAAACGCAAATATTTATCGCATAGTAATTTTACAATCCTTACTGTAGGTATAGCGTAAGTGTAGTTATGTAATAGAGTATAATATGGGTGATATGGTTGTATAGAGGTGTAAGAGAGGGTCAGCATTATATAAATAAGATTTTTTTGTAAGCCGGCTGTGCCCAAAAGCCCGACACGAAACCAGGCTCAGCCAGGCGCCATGCCACCTGACTTGACAGATTTTTTAATCACGTGTCCGTCGACGCTGATCGGCAAATATGTGTTACTAGGAGGCTAGGTAAATAAAATATAAAAACTCAGAGCTACGTGGAAATTTACTTAGCGGTCCCCCGACTCTTTTAAGTAGGTAAACGGAAATTATTTATAAGGGTCGGGGTTTTTTTATAATATAATTATTTACCTAAATAAATAAACAACTGAATATTTTGCATATTTTCGCCCATACGTGCCGTTTTCCACCGTCCTTTACGTCCACCTGCCGTCCACCTGCCGCGCCGTCCGCACACCGTTTTCCAAAGGCTGAGTGTGTTCCAATTTTCCAAGAGAATGAACACAAAATTTCGTCTACAGAAGTCGTCGAAAGTGGATTCAATAGCTAATAACTAGCCGTACGGAAAAATAAAACATTTTTCATTAGGATTATGTATGTAGCTGCATTTTCTGTGAAGTTACAACAAGGAGGGTTTTATTTTATTAGGAAAAGCTTAGCATATAAAAAAATCGGCCAAACGTGCGTTTTACAATTTTTCCGCGAATTTCCGTAGATCTGCTATACCATACCTGCCAAAAAACCATCTCCGTCTATCTCTTGTCTATCTGCGTTGCAAACTACCTATGGCGCCATCTATTATTTAGTAGCGTGAAATGTACTAATCGATTCTTAGCATATTTCTTGTATTTTTACTTTTTGTTTTTTATATTATTTGTTATCATATCCGCCCCATAGGTAAAATAACACATATTCTGTGATTTCAACAGGGTACGTATTACAGTTCAAAAGATACGGTCGACGCACGGTCGGACGGACGGATGGACAGACAGACATACAGACATACAGGCGTAGGCTTAGTAATAGGCTTCCGCATGGATACGGAACTGTAAAAAACTAATTAAATTTTAATACGAATGCATTTCTGAGAGTAAGGGTGAGGGTGCTGTGTGGTGCTGTGTGAGAATGTGTATGTGTATTCTAGGAAGACGAGGATGAGTGAGTTTTGAGTTTTCCGAGTGTTGTGACTTATTATGTTGTTGAGCGTGAGATCTATGGAAACAAATACATAATTATCTGCTTTCATCCGCTTTAGTTTAATTTTTTCACAACCTTATTTGAAACTATTAAATGGGTCAATATCACCAAAGCAGCCATTGTAATGTCTTGTTACATTATCTAGAGTAATTTTATTTAAAATTGAAGAGGGGATTTCTGTAAAATTGTGAAATCAGAACTAAGGACTCCATTGCCGAATTGTCTTTTCAGCCAAGGTCGGTTTCGACGTGCCCAAGAGTACGTTTCCTACCTATTGATGAAATTTTACAATAACAATGAAAATTCCAAGAGGAAATATTATCCAAAAATTTATTTTTATTTGGTGCCTACACGGAACCCTTACGTAAGCGTACTTCATGCTTAACCGGTTTTTTTATATCACCTAGTTCTCGGGCTACCAATTCTATTTTTTTGGGTCCAAACCATTACACTACACGGGCTGGGTCGCTAGGCCAGCGTGAAGTGGGTGGGCTGGCTCATAATCTTCGAGTTAGTTGGACTGTAAATCTGCCAGGTGGGAGGGCGCGGTCTGACCACTTGGGACTTTAAGGGGCCAAATAATTAATTATTGACGTATATTATTCCTGAGCTGTGTCTGGGGCTTCCCTCACGTTAATGTTGAATTTAACAGTACCTACCTACATATTTAACTTTGATTACTTTTGATCAAACTACTTGGCCTTAAATATTGTCTGCTTACGAATTATTATGACTGTAGTTGGGAGTAAGTACATAGATGGGGGTTTTTTTATGGAAACTGACACTGTTGGCTACATCACCTACAACATCCGTGATTTGTTGTGTTTTACGTGGAATCCGAACCACGGTCAGCCTCCAACAGTCGAGCGGTCACCCACCCAAGTACTTAAGTTGCTTAAGAACTTTTTTAAAAATTAAGAACAGTCGACCGATCGCACCACTGAGCTACGAGGCTGACCTGCAGCGGGAGCACAAATGCGTCGATAAGCCTATATCGATCGATAAACATCTATTCGTCTTCTTCTATTCTACTTCGTCGAACGAAACAAATAGATGTTTATCGATCGATATAGGCTTATCGACGCATTTGTGCTCCCGCTGCTGGCAGAGAGAGAGTTCAAAGTTCCATACCGAGGTAATCATTATGCCATTTCCATTATATAATTTTTTTTCGTTCTATGCTGTCACCTGAACGCTGCATGCATGCAGGCGATAAGTACGGAAAATTCAATTTGTGTTCTTTGATAGCGCTTCCGCTCCCGCTTCCCCCGGCGCCTTCTTACGCCGCCGCCGGTGCCTGGAGCTCCTCCTTTCGTTTAAAATTGACTACGTTATGTAAGTGATGGGTTATGGTTCAGAGTTTTTTACATGAAGTCTACATTCAAATAATGTAGTTACCGGTGTGTGCGGTTGTACCAGCCCGCCCGGGTTGGTACCACCGCACTGAATGAAACGTCGGTCGAAACGGATATGTAAAAAGTTCGTGTTTTCCGTCTTCAGTGTAGCCGACATGACATGAAGGGAAGCACTGACGTGGCACCTAGCTCACCCGGTGTTATGGGCTGACATCACGGATGTTGTAGGTGATGTAGCCAACCGTGTCAGTTTCCATAAAAAAAAGTTTTTTTTTATGTAAACCAGCATGGGTGGCTGTGCCGAGGGACCAATGGTGCAGTCGACAGAGCCAAAATCACCTCTCCTTGCGAAACCACGCTCAGTTAGGTGCCATGCCAGCAGATTTGCGGACTCTTGCTAGGCTGTCTAGCCCGTTAATACGACGCTTGAAGACACCCAGGTTATAGAATTCAGAAAATACACTCGCCGGAAGACAGTTCCACACTCTAGCGGTGCGACAAAGAAACGATTTAGAGAACCGATGGGTTCTCAAAAGCCCAATGTCAACAACAAAAGGGTGCTGAGTCTCTCTGCGATGAGTCATGCGGAGATAGGACGGGTGGAAGGGAATAACGGATGCTAGTTCCGCAGAGCAGCGTCCGTGATAGTATCTGTAAAACAGACTAAGCGAACCCACAAACCGTCTGTGACTCAGGGACTCCAGACCATCTGTAAGTTTCGGGTCACCAACAAGACGGATGGCTCGGCGCTGTATCGAGTCCAAGGATGCTAGCAGATAATGGGGACTACCCTCTCAGATGTGACTGCAGTACTCCATCACCGGCCTAATCTGCTAAGTTAAAATGCGAATCAAGTGGAAAACATAAATTTAAAAAAAGTAATCAATTATGCCTTTCTCATGTTGTGCCCCATGTTTTCAATAGTGCAACGGAAAATAATTATACACAAAAATGCACGTACTTTGTAGTTCTAAATACAAAATTGTGTAGATAATATAAAATATATCTTCTTAGAGCATATTTCACAATAACGCTCACCATAAAATCGTTAGAACTATCACACGCGACGATGATAATGTATATTTGAACTTACAGTATCTTAAGTGCGTCACAATATGAAGATACTTTAATATTTTATCTTAAAATGCCCTAAGATGAAATGTTATAGTATCTTCATAGCAAGATCAAACTATGCTAATATAGGATAAAATTTTATGTAACCTATAACCCGGGTAATCTGTACCGCAAGATTGATGCTAATCATCACAGCAAAATGTTTAACTTCACTCGATAGAAAATAAAATTCAAGCACACAATTGCGGCAATTTCCATTATACTCTGTAAAGACCGGGAAAGTACCGTGTGGTGCCGGTACTTAAAAAGAATAGCCCCACTCTCCCCGTGCATGTCGTAAAAGGTGACTAAGGGATAAGGACAAGATATGGTGCTAAAGGGCGACGGGCTCGCCACCTCTCACCTTGGCACGGTACTTCCACAGAGTCATGCAGCAGGTGGGTCTTCGTGCCTTACTTGCTGCTTGATCGATTTAATCTTGTTCGAATACTTTGCGAAACGTGGTGGTCGGTGTTGTGCTGTAATTTACTAGAGTACTTGCAGCACAACACCGATTACTCTGCTTACCCCGATTGTCGGGATTCAGCGTGTGTGATATGTATGTATGTATGTATGTACTCGGTAAAGAGTGTATCTTTTCTTTTATAATTTTTCTCTAAATACAATTTTATATTCTTTGGTGAAGTCCAATCAAAGAAAGTTACGAAGTTTAAATTGTTCATTTTATTAAATAAAACTATTTGCTCGAAATTCGCGTCTCTGTCATTTTGTCATATTATGCGCCTTGAGGCGATTCTATCCCGCTTCACTAAAAAGAAAACTTCGTCGCGCTCTCGTCTTCTCCTGCCTCCGCCCTGAACGCGGAATGAGGATTCCGCTGAGCGCGTGACGTAATTATGGCGACATCGCTTTAAAAGACTGTCTAGGTGCCACATATATATGTTACGATATATCTCCATATTATAGCTTGGTATCTTTCAATTCAGATAGATTATAGTATCTTCATCGTTTGTGGCGATCAACACGATCCAAAACGCACGGACATAATCGCATAATCGATTACAGAATATGCTCAACTCTACAGAATAACTCTTCCGTTGTTCCCTTATAGCCTATGGAGATTTAGGAGAGGTGTGCACACTAGAAAACGAAATTTAATTTCCCAGTGGTGGGCTTCATAAGAAAAATACCTACGGACAACGATCGTCTTTCGTCGCGATGTTTTCAGTCGTCACAGAGAATACAGGTGCTCGAGGCTGATCAGCGAAACTTCAGGAGGTGATTCCACTTTCAAAAAGTCTGTTAAATTCGAACCTTGTTCACTCACAGATGATTTCGTAGTAATTCACTTCTTCTACGCAAGCCTAGCGAGTGAGTGCAGCGATCGCGCGGTCGTCGCTCCGTACTTAGTGCTCTATCCAACCGCCCCGTCGCGCCGCCTCCGCGCGCCCGCCGCACTATGGGGCTTCTTGTATGGAAGCGCGGAAAAAAGTCCATAACTTCTAAAGTATTTGAGATATTCAAATTTTTTTTTCTGTGAAATTAATGTTTCCTATAGCCGCTTCATATGACATCAAATACGGTGTTGCCACAGAAAACTGAAATATACATGAAAATTTACTTCAGTCAAGAGCTTTCGATTCCACTTAATGCATTTTGTAGATAATATGTGGTGTAAAAATAACACATTTATCTCAAATACTATCAAGCGGCCTCAAACTGAGACCTTGTCAACAAATTCTAGTCATAAGAATATACATACAGTAATATAAAATTTAAAACTTAGTCCTCTAAAAGTGCGCTTACATCATCACCTATATTTCTATCTTTTACTTTTTTGAAAATGGGCCTAAGGTGTGCCATCACAGGGTCTGATGACGTCATCATAAGGTTCATGACATCCTCATTAGTAGCCACTCCGCTGCACTTTCTGGAGTGTCGCAAGCGATATTTCTTGTAGTCCTTGTTTCGGGATTCTTGTGCTTCCTCCGACAGAGAACCGACAGGAAAAATGCAGTTCTCCACAATGGCCTCTCCATGTATGAGTATTTTGTGCACCGTGGATGGCATATTGTACCATTCATACAGGGACACGAACTTCTTTGCCGTCTCGAGGCAATATGCGCCCTATTTGTTCGAGTTATAATGTGTAAGTTTGAAGTGTTGTAAATGATGCATTTGCAGGTATTTGCAGCTGGATTTGCTTTTATCTATTTAAGTACATACTCAGGATAACGTCAGTATGCATGAGCACTTGGAGGCAAATGGAGGCAAAAATATATGTCCAAGAGTTCTAAAAAACATATGGAATTTCGACTATGTAACAAAAAAAAAAATATTTTTGAAAACTCAACAATTATATTCATATTTGATTTACGTGTATTTATTGAGCATAAGATTTGCTTTGAGAAAAAAAAAATACCATAGATATCTAGACAACGGATCCTGAAAATAAAAATTGGCATTTTCTTGCATGTGAATGCAATCAGTTGCGCAACAATGGCCTTCCCTGACTTTGCGACTCTGTAGAAAAAAAAGTATGTGTCCAAACAGAACCATAGTCAGGATTCCAATGTAGTGTTTATATAGTTATTATTATATATATATATCTACTATATATCACGAACTTTGTTAAATGGACTTAATTCCTCTAAAGCCCCATAGTGCGCCGGCCGCCGCGCCGCCGCCGCAGTCAACAATAATGTTATTTTCTCAATAAGCGTTTAAGATTAAACTTCAAAATTGTGTCCATGTCGTACGTACTAAAAGTTTTTTTTTTTATTTTATATTATATATTTTTTATTTTTAGATCAAATGATGGAACCAAGGTGAAATTTATGCAATGCCCTTTTTGGCTATTTATTTCTTTGTTGTTCAGTTTAGGTGGTGTGAAATAATGTGATAATAATTTGCGATGCTTTTAGAGAAATTTCACACAAGAAAAGTTTCCTAAAAGTACCTACGTAAGTTCGAGACTTGATAAACATTTGACTACAATACAGTGGCGATATCATTTGATACCACTCACTTCAGACTCTTACCCTAACCTCTCTCTCTCTCTACCCTGCACCCTTGTCCGTCGGAGCCGATAGAAAGTTGATAATTTATCAACACTGTAAATTCCTATCTGTTTGATGGTAAACAGATTCAAAATGGCGATCCATGCGTGGAGGTAATAGATTCAAGATGGCTACCGACTATGGTATCTCTATAAGGAGCAATCCGACAACCATTTAGGACACTCAATCAATCACACAAATTACCTCGTGTTGGCTTTTGTGAAGCACGCATCGAATCTATGTACTGTATTGGACAAAACGGCGGGTGGCCGAGTGGCCAGCAATCCAGGGAAGTCTCCGGTATGGCACCCACCTTCTCGGAGGTGATATTGGCTGGTCGGTGCATGCGCTTTGGCCCCTCCGACTCAGCCACCCATACCGGATTAAATAAAAAAAATTATTTGGACATCGCACATATAAATATATTTGAGGCAATTAAGTTAAAGTTCCACTTAACTGATATTTCGAATTTATTAAGTGGGTTCAATCAGAACAATTAACAAGGAATATAGCTTAGGACCTTACTGTCAGTCGCACCTTAGTTATTCAAACTTCTCCTCTAATAATTAATAATCAACTTAGCTGTTATAGAACAACCCTACATTCTTTGAGGAAGTGTGTGGATTTCGACACATCTGGATAGTGACATCTGTGATGATGATGCTTTACAAAAATTATATTGAAATAGATTGACAGAAATATTAATCGGCGGCAGAGGTGTGTCAGGATCGTGGCACGTGGAGGTCCGTTGTCTCTGCCTACCCCACCGGGAAACAGGCGTGACGCTATGTATGTATGTAAATACTTCATTGCTCCAAACATTTTACAGAGAAGCACAGTTAATGAACTTGACTGAGATAGATAAATTGAACGTGTAGGTTTTTAAGTGTTGTTCAATCCATGAACCCTCAAACCACAATATCAGGTGTGACTAGTGGAGAATGCCTTTAGGCGCTAAATCCGCATTTTGTCAAATGTGACTTGGAATAATGTATTTATATTTTAATTTGTTTTTTTCGTTTTATTCCAATGGATAGAACGGAAATGTTGGCGTTAATTTATTTATCAGTAAAACCCGCTTAATACGATTCTCAAGGGGATGGGCGCAAAAATGGTCTTAAGCGGGAAATCGTCTTAAGCGGGAAGAGTTAAAATACAAAGTACACACTTTAAAACCTGTTCATTTTATTTCTGACAGAGATCAATCTTCCCAATCGGCAATACGAACGATTTGTCTGGAATCAGTTTGAAGAACAACCCAAACTCGTCAGCATTGAATATGTCTCGAAGAGCGTAATCTTTAATCAGAGTTGGAAGGACCGTTTTTCTTTTCAGGTTGTTCGTCTTCGTTGACCGATTCCGATTCGCCAGAAATTTGGCGGTACACGATACCATTACGAGATTTAAATCAGTCGATCAATCCGCTCGAGCCTGAGAAGTAGTGATTTCTTCTTCTTTTTTTAAATAGTGGCAACCAAACGAATAGGAAATTCGTTTAAAGTAGTGATTTGGAAGGTTTATGCAAATTGTATGAGCTTTTTATGTCAGTATAGGACCACTTACTAGGCGCGCGGCGCTAGGAGCGATCGCTCGCGGTCGCGCGCGACGCCCTACGCCGTCAAAAAAGATCGTTTTAAGCTGATTGGGGGTCGTATTAAGCGGAAAAAATTGTTCGTAAAAATAAGGTAGAGTATGGGACTGGCACAAAAGATCGTATTATGCGGGAAATCGTATTAACCGGGATCATATTAAGCGGGTTTTACTAATCATTTAGATTACGTTTATGTACTATTTAGTACAATTTCCTTGTAACTGCCAGCCTGAATCAGTTAAACGGACATGCGGAAGAGTCGAAGCAACCGCAACCGGCACGTGGCGGTAGCAGTTTCAAAATGGCGCCCCCTGGCGAGCTGCCGCGACCGAATTAGGCGAGTGAGGAATGCAGGACGGAAATAAACGTTCGACAAATGTGTGACAATGCTGAGCGTTGCATTGTTTATGTCACTCACTTGCGATATTTACAGTACTAGCCGCAGTGCTTTCTTATTTCTAGCTTTCTATTTATGGAAACTGACATGGTTAGCTACATCACCTACAACATCCGTGATGTCAGCCCATAACACCGGATGAACTTGGTACCACGTCAATGCTTCCCTTCGGTTCTGCCGGCTACACTCAACTGGACGGAAAACATAAACTATTTACATAGCCGTTTCGACCGACCTTTCATTCAGTGCGGTCGTACCAACCCGGGCAGGTTAAACCCTAGCACCTAGTAATATAAGAAGGGAATCATATCCCTTAGTCGCCTTTTACGGCATACACGGGGAGAGATGCAGTGGGGCTATTCTTTTAAAGTACCGGCCCCACACGGTATTAAATACCGTGTGGGGTTTATACTACTTTACTAAATAAATTCTATACTACTGCTCGAACACCACATTTTGTGAAGCCCTTTTTAGGGTTCCGTATACATACGGGACCCTATTACTAAGCCTACGCCGCCGTCTGTCCGTCTGTCTGTCCTATCTCTAAAGGGCTTGTATCTTTTGAACCGTGAATCGTGTCATTCATTGCAGTTGCAGCGCCTACTCACAAAACTTTATTCATTATTTCGAATCACTTTCAGAGTTGTAACGATCGAAATTAGTAGCTGAACGAACAAAGTTGTCAGTGACTAATTATTACCCAACAGCAGGGGGTCAATTCACTAACGCGCCAAATCTTACATCGCTTACTTAATTTTGGGTAATATTACATTGCGACTACGCGACATGCATCGATATAAAGCGTAATTCTAAATAATTCTGGAAGCCAACGACAGAGAGGAAGATATATATAACTTATTGCTCCATAGCATTTTATAGAAAAAGCACAATATATTACTTAGTTAACATAAGCGAGAACATAAGCGTAGGCGGACTAATCCCTTGTAGAGATTTTTTCCAGCCAACTTTTGGATATTCCATAATCACCACGTCGGAATGATTAACCGAATCTAGGCATATAGAACTGGCGTTTTTTCTCATGTAAATATCAGTACGAAATGGCAAGGTATAAATGTTTGTTTGTTTGTTTGTTTTATTGTTCCCGAACGGGGTGGCTGAGCTCGAGGTCGAAGCCAACAGGTACAAGGCACAGCCAGTTTCACGCCTGAGGAGATCCCAGTCCAGCTTGTAGGCGGGCTGAGGTCGCTCGGAAAAGGCTAACGGACTAACTATAAAGAAAAAACCTTGATTTGAAGATCCATGGATGGTAGAAATAGGGAAAGACATATTTGTAGTACGACGCAAGATGTGTTTTATTTGTATTTTTATATTTATTGCGGAACTAAAGACATTTTATATTTTCATCTGAACTCTAAATGACAGGTTAGCGACATGCAAACAGGAGGAGAAGGGATGTGAGAGGCGAGTTCCCCAGAGCATAGTAATACCGGTAAAACAGGCTCAATGATCCAACAACCTTTCGTTTGTGCTTCACTGGTTGAAGGTCCTTCGTGAGTACGGAAGGAGGAATTCTACTTGAAATACGTAGTCGATTCTCGATTTTGCTACTGAATTCGCCTGCAATACAGCTCCGTATCGCTCTGCCTTGCCTCACCCCGCCCCGCGCCTTCGCGCCTACACGCGACCCTCAGATACCGACTGAGGCCTCTGAACTTCATCCACTAACGTAACTGACAGCTTAGTGGTTAAGGCGCCGGCCGCAGCGCCGCGCCATGCGAGAGAATGTAAGTTCGATACAAACTGAGGTTTCAGCCACAAATGTTCGGGTATTAGAAGAAATAATATGCTTCCGTCATTCCATTGAAGGTAAACGTCTACATTCACAATGTAAAAGTGTTTCTGTTTACAAGGATGATATAATGCAGGAAAAATTTAATTGGATGCAGAAAAAATTTGCAATAAATGCACCTCCCACCATATTATTACTAAACGCCAGAGCCGTACACACGTACAGGTACTAACTATAGTAGGTCTGTCTGAAACAAGTTACGTTACGAGCAGACGATTATTTTAGCATCGTGATTTTCTCATTTTAAATGTAAATTAAATTAATGCTGGGCGAATGAACTGGCTTCATGGACGAATGAACTGGCTCACCTCATCCCCCCTTCCCCTATCCGCAGCCGCCACACCCGCCGGACTCGCTCGGAACATTCATGTTCTTCACATCCAACTTCTGAGAACGGATTTTCGAAATAGTACCTGTGTCGTACGGCGAAATTATTGAACGGTCTTCCGATGAATGTCTTCCTTACTACATATTACCTAATAACTATATGTATATACAAGCGTGTTAATAAATTAGATATACACCTTTTTGTCTGCTTTATAGCTGGCGAACGCCTCTGAGCGTGGTTTCGCGAGGAGAAGGAGGCTTTTGGGCCGGTTATCCATTAATAATGTGATGCAGTAGAAATTATCTGGCCAGGTTTTTCTACATAATTTTTCAGCCCTAAACAAGTGTAATGTATTTTTCAGGTATATTGCTATCCTGATTTCAGATCTCGTAGCAAATTTTTTTTGCCCTAGTCTAATTACTTTTTTTTTTGCTTAAAAACCTCAACGTCTGATTAAAAGGGTGATATTATACACGAAACTATACGTAAACTACACCACAGAGCATACGCAGATTGTTTGTTCTGCGAATTTTCCCAACACTGAATCTCCTTCCGACAAAGTAAAGCTGCCACCATGAATGAATACAGAAATATATGTATATTTTGTAATAATATATAAAAATATTTGAAAGGTCACATAAAAATGCGCGTATAAAATTAAAAGGTTGAAAAATCCCTATAAGTGATAAGTCCTCCTTTGCCCCTCATATAAATTACTTATGTATCGTTTGTTTTTGGTGCAATAAAGTATTTTCTATCTATCTGTCTATTAGAAAATGCGTGTATAAAAATTATAGTTGTGTAAAAAGATGTAGAGTTCAATTTTAGGTAATTATAATAATAATGTGTTTTATGTATGACAGTACACATTAGCACCACACTGCGCAGTTAAACTCAGTGAATACGTTAGAAGTTCGAGTAGTCTACGTTTTCGTATACAATTAATTGTTTATTAAACATTTCGGTCCGCGTACTTTGATGTCGTGTTAGTTATGGATACGGTCGGCGTCGCAGCTCGCAACACGCTATAATAGCAGGTAATAATTTCAGTCGCTGCTGGCAGTGAGTTGTGGAGGGGTTAGATATGTGCTGGGTACAAATCGAGGTGATGACTCTTAGCTATGTGTTGCCCTGAAGTTGGCACTGCTGGTGGGTTGAGATAGGATGTAATTGATTCCTTTTTTAATGATGGCATTTCGGATACCGCTGGTGCATTGATTTTTTTTTTATAATACATACATTAGGTGTCTGTGCACACTCGGACAAGTCGTAGTGTATGTAACAAACTTTAGGAATAAATTTAGGTTGTGTAGTTGTGCATCGAGAAAAAAATTACCTTCGTCCATTACAGAAATTAACAAAAAAAATTCAATAAAACTGTGGTTTGAAGCGAACAGAAAACTTACACTACAATATCTAAGTTGCTACTTAAAACTAAACTTACAATAAAGATGTGTAAACAATAATACGACGTAACCAAATCCATCGCACCTCGCTAAACCACGCTCAACGAAAGCGCTTTTCCACGACGTCAACGACAGGCATAATAAAACATTTTTTTACTTTATGACTTTCGGTTTCTGGGGAAAACAAAATCTGTGTATTTATCACTTGAACTTTGTGTGCTAAAAATCATCTATATGCATGCATACCTAATTTATATTTTATCGTTTCAATTATTATTCAGAACTGGAGTGAATTGCGCCCCGGCCCTCATACTTTTTTTATTTAATATACACCCATAGAGGCCTGCCTATATTATATGTTCAGTGAATATCGTGTTATACCACAGAGGTATATAATTCCTAAACCATAATTTCCTATATCCAAGTGTTAACATTTTCACACACATAGCTACGTCACTTACACATAATTTACACACGGGTCACGGGTTTCGAAGTGATTGACACTGTCAGTCACAGATATTGTAAGTAGCTTGAAACCCGTCACACAGTCTGACAATAACAATTCGACTGACATATATTGTAGTTGGTTTCGTAAGACTTTACAACAAAGTCGTGCACGAAAAATTCAGTAAGTATCGTAAAGTATTACGTGCTTGATAATTTAGTTAAAGGCAATTAAAACATTTCATATTGAGTAGACATATCTAAAATGTAATCAAATATTGGTATTTGCACAAGTAGGCATTGTTAGTAGGTAGTTATGTAAATAAATTTTCGATAAAATAAAGCTCTGCGGTCTAATTGTTACCACTAAGCAGGACGTTTACTCACAATAATTGATAGAATTAGACCATCAAAATTGTTCCGTCGTTTGCTCTCAAGTCTCAGGTCCTTTGAAGGGAGACCCCTCGGCTGCCGTACGCCAAAACGACTTACCCCGGCTAATGGGAGGCCCTCAGGCATTATTCCACTCAAAGCGACCAAATTCAGTCTAATTATGTAACGGTCTTGGAACTCTAAACGAAGAAATTAATAAAACTCTCGTCGACGTAAGAATAACACGATACTTACAGTACCAGCCAATACCTAATCCTTTCAGCAAACAATAATCGTCTTGGGGGTTTCGTTATGCATGGCATGACTGAGTAAGTACTAACGATCAATTGGTATTAAACGTGAACATAAAATTCGTTTTCTCTATTTTCAGGTGAGTACCTACCGACATCGCTTGTAACTTCAGCTAATCTTCCGCAACTGTTACTGTGAGTAAATACCTTTTTGATATGTTCGTTTAGGCTCTTACCGCTGTGGCACATTAGCGTAAAGTTTTCGGTTACGCGGTACATAAAAAGACTTACGATTTAGTTAGGATTTAGGATTTAATTACTTCATTGTTGGGACAACACGTTTTTGAGCTATAAGGATTCGGGTAAGTCACTATTTTGGTAAGAATAGTTTTGTATTGGGTGTGGCTTAAAACCAACGACTCCATGTAGCTCGTTAGCTATATGGAGTCTCATGCTGTGCCACAGCCTTTTCCTGTCATGGGGCTGGGCACTATACCAATTGTTTATATTCTCAATCTTTTATTTTAATCGAACTATGTAGGTATCACTTTCTTGCTTTACTTACGAGACGAAATGTCGACAAAACTCCTTATCTACCGCGTAACCGAAAACATTTCTTGATTATTTCAATATTCTGTAGCACCACACCTACCTTTGGATTAGTTTTCTTAAGACGTGAGTTCTTTTTCTATAATTATTTACGTCTTAGAATATCATACATACCTACCTACTCGAATGTTTACAGTGTTGTCAGCTTCTCGAATGTCTTCCTACGTAATAATGTTTGAATTATGAAGAGATGACTGAAGATAAAGTTCTGTTTACTCATAATTTTTGCTACTTTCATTGTCAATTAGCTATAAACTTTACGAGAAATTCTTCGAGAAGCAAAATCATTTCTTGGACTTGCCAAGAAGAAAAGTTTACAAATGCGAACGAATTCGCTCGAACTTTACAAATGCGAGCGAATGTTTACTTAGCCAATTCAATATTTTCGTTATCAAAATATGGAGAGGCGCGTTCAGGCGAATACTAGGCCTATACTGATTTGTTTGTGAGCCGGCGCAACGGCAGCAGTGCGCTGAATGGTAAGTGGATTTTTTTCTGAATTGTTCCATAAATAACTAAATATTTAGTTAAGAAAAATACATCTCTACCTTAAAGCTGTCTACCTTAATGCTGTGATTATATTTTTATCATTTATATAGTACGGTTATACTTAATGATATAATAATGTTATATTTGTTGTTTGGGAAATATTAATGGATGTTTGATTAGATGGATGCAAAATTAAGAAAAAAGCCTCCCCGACCAGGACTCGAACCTGAACCTTTAACATTAACCGACAGCAGGTGGTAGTAACCTAAGAAACGTACGTGCAGAATACTGAAGCAAAAAAAAAACAATTATTATTCAGCCTTTTAACAATATCTAGAAATATGTAAGCTGAACATCTTTAAATTAGAATTCAGGATATACTAAAGATGAGAATACGATAATCCTGTGCTCACTAAACAGCAACTGAAATGAAATGGCTTCATTAGCTCAAACTTCGCAAACTTTATCTGCTGATACAATGCCCGCAATCCAAGTTGGTCGGCATGCACTACGCTCTCAACTAACAACTCGTCACACTACCGCCAGCATCCAAAATATGGTGCGCCGGAAATTTGCTGAATTTCACACTGGTAAAGTTGAAGGACGACAAGTAAGTTGGTGGTGGTGGTAAGGTGAATTATAGTAAGTATAAGTGAATCGGTCCAGGAGAATATTGGTATTGTATTGTTTATTTATCATCTCTAGGCTGCACACTGCACTCAAATTTCTCATATTTAACGTTGTAACATTACGCCAGTTCGATTATCACAGCGAAGAAGAATTGGCAAGAAACTTCACCAGGTGCACCATATGTGAACAATTAAAGAAGAAAGAAGCAGAACACAGGAAGAATAGGTTGTCTTGCACTTCTCGATTCCAGTAACGAAGAAGAACGTTGATATTCAGATGGCGAAAATATGAAATGATCAAGTGTGGAACGAAGTGAATGTGCCATGACCGAAATTGGTAATTTTGCTCTGAAACGTGAACCTCGCAGTACCCGAAATCGACATGAATAATGAAAGAGCGTATAACTGTGAGTGAAGCTAAAGTGGTACTCGTATGCACAATTTGCGCGAAATAGCGCTCAATCATCTCTGCCTACTCCTTCAAGAAAATTATGTGTTAGCTGTACCTATGTATGTGTTTGTGAAACTGAATCGACTAAATATGGTGAACGAAATCAACTTGAAAAAATAAAAGTAGCATAAAATAGGTAGCTAGGTCATCATCAACCCCATCGGTCCACTGCTGGGCCTCTCCCAAGGCATGACACCAAACGTGGTCTTCCGCTCTTCTCATCCATTCACTGCCGGTTACCTTTTTTAGGTCGTCTGTCCACCTAGTTGGGGAGGGTCCCACGCTAAGTTTGCTTGTACGTGGCCTTCATTCGAGCACCCATCTGCCCCAGAGATCTGCGACAGTTGTGCCCAGCCCATTTAGCTTGCTAATTTTCTTAGTAGCGTCGACTACCTTAGTCCGTTGTCGTATTTCGTCATTTCGAGTTTTATTTTATCGATCAAGTAGCTATGTACTACCTACTTAGAAATATTGAAAAACTATTTAAAGTGCATTGCCGCATGCGGTTTGGTATTAAAACTCGCCTTTTTCGCTTCGCTTAATAAAGTCTGCAATAAAAAGGGGCCTACACAAAACTGACATAAAGCCTAGCAATCACCTTTTACTTTGACACTATTGGCATCTATTCTGTGCTATTGGCTGGGAAATTATAAGAACGATACGAATAAGAATACAGGTTGAACACAAAACATTGATGATGCGAGCAGCGAGTAAACTTTTGCCATCATATCGAAGTAATACGCCTCCAAATTCCAATCAGAGCATGAGACATGAGGTGGAAACTTCTGTAACAAGTGTTAGCTGCTCTTGCGGAAATACTTCTTCCGAGAACCACTCTGTTCCCGGGATACCGCTGTTCTGCGCACTACAAGCATCGATTCAAATTAAAAATTAATAGCTACTTGGCAATTCTCACAAACTTCTGTTCCAAATTTAAATTTTTCCCCGAGTTGATACAGCTGAGCATTAAATATTGCAGGGATCAACAACTTTTCGGATAATCCTGTTGGCGCACACCGTACATCAGAAGTGATATTGCATTTACATTTCAAGCGACGACAATATTTCACGCCAACTTTTTCCACTTTCTTTAATTTTTATGAATGTCTTCCTTGAGATCACAAAATATATATTTTCCGTTTAACTACTTTATTACTACAAAAGTCAATCTATCCACATAATTAAACGTGCAAAATAATATGCATTCGGCATTATTTCAAATATTTGTATTCTCTTATTTGACATGACTGAAAATAAAAAATCTCATACTAAATTCTCCAAATCGAATTCAAAATCAACTAAGATCGAAGTTCGCTTGCGGCCAATGTGTTTGTTGTGTCGCAACCTCCAGGCTTCATCGATAACACTTGCTTAATAACATTGATCCTTGCCCTCTGGGTTTTCTTTGTTGTTCAATGCCGTTGGCCTTTGTGCGGAGTAGAAAATAAATATAGCTTCTTGTACGGCGCCACTGGGAACTGTAGAACGGATGCTGCTGTGACAAGACCCCAGCTGCTTGTAGAGAGCGTTATAATGTCATATGGTGCGGTGAAACAACCACACTACAAGATACGGTGGTGGTCAATAACGATTTCTAGAATGTTCGTGCACAGTGAAGGCACTGGATCGACAGTCCCACGCAAGAACATTCTTGGTCCCACTCAGTCGCGCTCCTACGCGCATATTATATTCGTGGCAACAATCAAACTTCTACTACAAACTTACATACTCGAGAGTCACAAGTTACGGTATAATATTAAAGTTAAGTGGAGTGTAAATTTTTAAGAACAATAATATGATATTCAGGCAATTCATTTTTTGTGGAGACAATATAATATTACCTAATTACTAACTTTCCATAAAAGAAACTTCCATAATATTTCCATTACTTACAGATGATTCACCTAAAAACCTGTAGAGCTGTGAGGTAAAAGGTGAAGCGGTGTCGTGTCCTCTGGCTCCACGTGTAGCTGCAGCTGATGTTGTATGGGTTAGTGCCCGGTTGTTCTGCCAAGCGATCTGTATTTATGCGAGGCGTATTTGATATTTCAGCAATGTGTTAAGTGGCGTATGGAATTCTTAATTAGCCGTTATTTGCCACCTGTTGGTGTGCTAGTGAATCTTTCTGTTTCTTCGTCGCGAAGCGATGTAGGTTATTATAGATCTTTATTATTCAGTTGTGGGATAGATGTCGCTATCACCACAAACCTTTATCAACCTGTTTAAGTTGTAAACAGTAAAAAACAATTGCCTTGCTAATTGTTCAAATAAAAAAGCCGTATCACATTTAATTGCTTAATACCGAATGAAAACTACAAACCAGGATGTTCACTTCACAGCGTTGCAAAAAGTTCTGCATTTAAAATTTGAGTTCAAAAGTGGTGGTCAATAAAAGTGTGTTGCTAACCTATCGCTAATTTGGTCCCCGCGCCGTAACGGTCTGGCGCGAAGCATTTATTAGGATTTACGCCGTCGTATTTTACGCTGCACTCTGGGAAAGCGTCCATAACTCACGGCTAGTCGAGTTGTTTTAATTTAGGTCCAAAATTGCTGTGGAGTCCCCTGGCGGCGCGGGCGGAGCAACCCCCGTGGCCTGACTAGTCTGATGAATTATGTTGAAAAGGACACTTTTCTGTGAATCTATTAAGCTAATCTAATCTTTTGATAATCTGAAATAGCTTATTAGAAAAATATCTTTTTCTAATAAGCTATTTCAAAGAATTTATTCTTTCTTACAGAGGGTTTTCGGTAAATAATAAGATTTAGTTTTACTGAAAGTGATGTTATTATGTTCAGATTGTACAGCGTTTTTACAGCATTGTTACATTTACAATAGGAAAAAAATCATGAAAATTAAATTTAAATTTCAGCGTAGATTTCAGTTAATTGTATGAAAAAAATGTCACCCTCGGTAGCTCAGTGGTGCGGTCGGTCGACTGTTGTTAAGCAACCCTGAGTGCGGTTAGTACTTGGATGGGTGACCGCTCGACCGTTAGAGGCTGACCGTAGTTCGGATTCCACGTAAAACTGTAGGTCCCTTCACTTCATACTTTACTTGGTGGTAGGGCTTATCCCGCGCCCGGGTTGGTACCACCTCACTGAATGAAACATCGGTCGAAACGGCTACCTACGTAAATAATTCGTGTTTTCCAGTTCAGTGTAGCTGACATGAAATGAAGGGAATGACTCGTGGAAGGGAAGCACTGATATGGCACCTAGTTTTCCCGGTGTTATGGGCTGACATCACAGATGTTGTAGGTGATGTAGCCAAGCGTGTCAGATTCCTTATATAAAAAAAAATTTAATGGGAAGAGCATAAGAACCGCGTGCGGTGGCGTGACTGGGGAAAGGCCTATGTCCAGCACCGATACGGGGTGCTGACGATGATGATGTTAATAGTTATTGCACAGATAACTACAATTTCTCACACAATGAAGATTGGTGTGATTTATTAAAAACAAAACTAACACATAAACAAATTAGTACACACCAAACTGAAGAACATTTGTGGGCACTAAGTAATTCACTCTCTAACATAATTTTCCAAAATGACAAAAAGCCTTTACACTAGCCATCAATTGCTTTAATACAATCACGTCGTCCAAATTATATGTTTACGTATCCATCACGTACATAGACTTCAGTCTCCTATTTATCAAAGGCGAGAACGCAAGGCGTAGGTTTCTCCGATATCCAATGAAAGCGACACGCGATGCCATTCCAGGGGTCACGTCCAAATGCGAGCCATTCCATCCATAATGACGTATTATCCCCCGGCAACCTTGACATGCCCCCGTTGATCCGCAGCACTCAGGTAGGTAATCTGTGGATAAACTTTTTCAAGTCGGTCGTTTATAGTTTGATGCGCAATGGGCAGACTAATGTAGAAAATATACGTTGAGGAAGAGTAGGAATAACATTCTAAAAGCTTAAACCCTTAAACACAACAGGATGGGTAATGTGATAGGTTAGGTTCACTTCAAATTTACCTATAACGATCTCCACGTTTTTTTAGGTTACGAAACTGAAAAATATACGTTACAAATTAAAAAAGGCTGTTCTTAAAAAAATCAATATTAAATTATCAAAACATGAGTAGGTAGATGTTTATTTTTCTAATTCTGAATAATTTAGGGTTTGTCATGAAAGTTGTCGTCATAAGATCAGTAAAATACTTTGCCTATACGATGAAACTACTTAAAATAGAAGAAAATATATTTCCAGCTGCTCGTCATTCCAATATGTATACTTACTTTGTCAGCGCGTCGCACGGGATGAAAAGGCACGTCAACTTATTGTATCAAAGGGGAGGAGTATAATTCTTGTCTGCATAGGTTATTTCGAGTAAATCTGTCTGGAAAACGTCGCACCGCAGACATCTTTCCTCTCTGACAAATATTTCAAAGAAGACAACAATTCATACAAAAAGGTTTCTCTTGGGTTTTAAGAGCATGGAGAATTTATCTTTTAGTATAGTGTTTTCTATGTGAGAATAACAAATATGGGATCACGATCTTCGACCTGAAAATTGTATCGACCGCCCAAAGCTGTATCTGAACGAGGTACGATTAAATTCCACTAGTGGAAAACGTATCAACGTTTGGTGTCAATATTGTATTGGTGTTAAATGTACCGTGTGGGGCCGGTACTTTAAAAGAATAGCCCCACTGCATCTCTCCCCGTGTATGTCGTAAAAGGCGACTAAGGGATATGACTCCCTTCTTATATTACTAGGTGGTAGGGTTTAACCCGCCCGGGTTGGTACCACCGCACTCAATGAAAGGTCGGTCGAAACGGCTATGTAAATAGTTTGTGTTTTCCGTCCAGTTCAGTGTAGCCGGCACGACCGAAGGGAAGCACTGACGTGGCACCAAGTTCACCCGGTGTTATGGGCTGACATCACGGATGTTGTAGGTGATGAAAGCCAACCGTGTCAGTTTCCATAAAAAAAAAAAAAAACGAGTTTTTAAATTACCAATTCCACCCGAAACGTCCACACAAGTTCACAAACGACAGCGAGTAAAAACCGTTAAGTAATAGTTTCACTATGAAGAGTTGATTACTTCGAAATTCAAAATTATAACTTTCCGATGGCAGTAATATTCGAGTACACATTTTGAAGTAACACTATGAAAGCTAACCTCAGGCACAGAATATTTACTAGGGCGAGCGTACCTCAGTTCATGTAGATTCGGATCTACGTGACAACTGACTCTGTGTTTTTGCTTTTTCATAAGTAATTTTTAAAAACACTATCGTGAAGATCTACTAGTGGTCATACTTGAGCGATCATTTTTTGGAAAAAGGAAAAATGAAATTTATCGAGGGCTGAATTTGTATAAGTATTTGTCGTGGTGCACTGAACGATTTAAAACTATCCATTTAGACAATAAAACAAATTGTAGAATTTATTCGACGTCCAAAAGCGCTTAGCAATTAGCGCTTGTATTTCGCGTAACGCCGCGTCAAGTTAAAATCGCACTGAAATGTAATCGCACTGTAAGCGCCTCATGTTGCTTAACTTCTGTAACGGTTTTACCCTTCGCAAAATGTAGGCTTCATGTTAGAAATAATTTATGAGCAATAACCTAAATGTCGCAGCAGGGCTCGCGCGGGCCCGCTCGGCCTACTGTAAACACCGCTCGTTAAAATATTAACACCGTACATTAAATTGTGAAAAGATTTAGCTCAGGGATGAATAAGGATTGAACCCTCCTTTGTGACTAGTCCAATCCAATGAGGAAGAACCCATATTTTTATGAGGTGAAGGACCTTATTCCATTGCAGTAAAAATTATTATTTTTAGATTATTCTCCTCGTTTATAAAATTATATATGTGCAATATGATCAAACATTTAATTAGGTAGGTACATCCTCGTACGGTAGGTTTCCCAAATTGGGTAGACATACATAGGGCCTACATATTTTTACTGCACGGACAGTAGCACTTATATTTAGGAATGCGTACCTACCTACGAATGTTACATAGGTTGTCGCCAAAACGGATTATACTTATATACATATATTTACATCTGAAAAAAAATATATATCTAAGTATGCCTGAAATATGTTTGAAATGTTTCTATATAGAGGATAGATTTTTTTTCAAGTGATCGCTAAGTTTTTCTCTTTATGTTGATGATTAAACCATTTTGAAAACACTTGGTATTTATGTATGTATTATTATATAAAGAACAATGAAATTATTCCTCCACGGCGATGTGTATTGAAAGAAAAAAAGAGTAGAGTAAGAGTGTAAGGCACACACACGTACGTATTTCCCACTGACGTGTCTGGTTTTTCCCGTCCCTTGATATAAAGTGCCATCAACCGGTGACCTGTGCTGAAGTGTACTTGTAGTAACATTATAGCTCTTAACGCACATATCTTGCTCACACGAAGTAATATTTGTGGATTCATGGAGCAGGTTTCGTATTGGGTTCGCATTCATTTCAATTCATGCGTCAATTTTATCAATCCCTAAACTCAACATTTGTTTTGCATCACCGAATCAATCGCAGGATATGAGTATGAATATTTGAATTGTATGTGAGTCTTTAATTTATCGTGGGTATTTAACAAATATTTGGAATTCGTAAGTTATCTAAATTCTTAAACGTTAATAATGTTTATGTATACCTACAACTTAAAAACAATTACATGGGTTACGTATGTATGAGAAGCATCATTAGATCATATTGTTTTAACTTTTAAAATTAACTTGAATCTTTTTAATAAATACATTAAATAATATTATATTGCGTTAAATTAACGCAGTATAATGTTTACTTATTTATACCAAACAGTTCTAAGTACGTGTGTATAATAATATGTAAAAGTTTCATTCTCCTCGGTTTATGTGTTTAGCTTGTGCCGGAAATACGCAAACGGAAGTGAACGTGTGGACTTTCCATAGCCCAATTTTTTTCGAAAGCTTAAACTATTCATTCATATTATAGGTTAACCATGCTATGAACTACTCAACTATAAATTATTCATATGAAGCAAAATGCTTCATTATGTATGAACTTTTAACACTGTCATCACGTCGGCGTTCCATAATCAAACACAAAAATATGCTAAGAGCATGCATCATTTTCTAAATTTCCCACCATTCAGACGTATATAAACAAATGCAACTGAAAATTATCCACTGAAAGTGCAAATGTAATGTTTGGGGAAGTGCATTAAATAAACCCTATCGGTTAGTAGCGATAAGTGTCGGATTCGGCGCCGTGCGAAGCGGAGGGCGCCTGAGCTCCGCGCGGTAGTCGCACAACGATCGTGCCGGCAGTCACACGCGCGGCCGCGCCCGCACCCGCGCTCAGCCCGCGACCCGCCGCGCGCCCGCGTCGCACCCGCGCGCCCCGGGCGCAGCGACCGCGAACCGTACCCGCTCGCTTTAGCACAGGTAATTGTCCGACCATCGCATCGCACCCCACACCCCCTTCCGAACCCTCCCCTTCAGGAATCATAGCTTCAAAAATAATCTGCGGAGATATCCGCTGCACAAGTGCATCCATTTCAACATGTTCGCGATCAATTTGTTACCGAGTGTGTGAGCGTGTGATCGGCTTCTCCGGACGGTGAGTTGGAATGGTACCAAGAAGTGACAGAAAATTGCTTCGAGACTGTCTGAACCGGGCGCTGAGTGCGGGGACAGATGGACGTTTAGCACATGACTCACCCGCTCTTTCCCGTATCGTTAGGTGTTCAGACCGAAATAGTTGGAGAATGTTCGCGATTACTCAATATATTGTTATGCTTCTGAGAGAAAACACTCGCGTAATATTTTCATTGGCCGTGGCCAACTATAAACTCTTCGCATCAACGATGAAATCGAAAGCCATACTGTATAAACTCTACTATAAATCAAATATCAACCAAAACTCACCCCTTGCTCTGTCGGAGTATTGGCTGCGAAGACGTCCGATTGGAACCGCACGGCCGGAGGCGAATTTCCCTGTCAACGTTCGGTGCAGAAGTGCGGTTCAGTGAACGATACTACAACATCGAAGGCTGACTCGATTTCTCAACGAGTGGACCGAAACAACCAGCATGCTGCATGACCTTTGCTATCGACTTCGATCGGACGGAGGTCTGAGCTTGCGAGAGAGCGGACGGGGCACCCATTTCTGTACAAATTGCGTTGCGATCTAGGTCATTTAGAAAGACAATTGATTACGTCTTATCACATGCACTAATTTATAAATGAAACTTTTGTCATATTGAAAATAAAAATTTAAGTAGTATTCTCATTCTCTCTTAGAAGAAATACTAGTCAAAAAAATTTACAGCAGAGAAGACACGCACCTCCGATTTCCGAACCGCAATGCACGATTTCACGTCAGTGTGCGTCAATCTATTACACTTGATCGAAGACAGATAAAGACGTCACGACGTGATGATGTTACAAGGCAAATGGCCTCGTATTCACAGTGATACTGCTCCGAAACAACCGATTGTCGTGTATCTAGGCTAATCTACTGCGGCTTCTATAAGATAAAAATACGGAGACAGTATATGACCTTTAGATTAGATGATCTATATCGATCTCTTAACTGTTTCCAGAGATATTCGTAAGCCAACTCATCAATCATCATATACCACCAATACATCTCATTATTATACCACTATACTACCTGAATAAAGATAATAGTCGTGCAATACAACAAGAAAAAACAAAGTGAAAATTAACTCATAAAGAAGGACAATCACTGGGAGAGATTTCTTCCCTGCAAACTGGGTGAAGAGGAAAACATGAGACGAGACAAATAGAAGCTGTTGAAATTCAGACATTAAAAATTCAAAACAATACAAAGTTCAAATCAAGAAACATTTTTGAAGTACGAAACCCTACATCATGTCATTATGGAAAGTCAGTATGACACACATTTTTAAATGCAGAATGATAGAATGTTACTAACTAACGCCAAACTTTGTCATTTTTAACAATTTTAATGGCAGCTCGGCCTTGAAACTGAGTCTTGTTAGAGATAGCAAGGGATTATTCTTAATCTATCATCTTTGAGTCTAGCGCGCCTCGTGTCAGTGTCAATATTGGGAGATGCTCAATGTACCAGCAGTGCTTCTTTTAGTGAAATAGTTTATTGTAAGAATGAGCATATCATTAGGCGGTTTCATTCTAGTTTGCATAAACATACACACATCAATAGATAATATAAAATGTAAACCGGAGCGCGACATAAAAAGGCTCATTGCTACTAAAGTTCTAAGTCGATTTCCAAAAATTTTTTTTATTAGCAAGGCAACCAAATCTTTCTGTGTAATAATCACTAATCAGAGAAAGAAAATGTTCCTTGGGAACTTTAAAAAATAAAACAATGCGGTGTCTGCCTGTCTGTCTGTCCTTCCGCAGATTTGTGTTCGAAAAAAAAAACTGCGCGAGCAAAAGCTAGTACCTACATAATTAGGATGCAATGAAACGATTTATGAAAATTTTCATTGTGGTTATACTTAGAAGCAATGTGGAGCACATTTATGAAGCACTAACAGTTAGCGGATGGCCTCTCACGCAAAAGGTCGAAGGTCCGAATCTTATGTGTTTGATTGATATAAGAGCAATGTAACATTCGGATTTAAGAAGATTGTGTATGCATAATATTATATCTTACCAGAAATCGAAGAAATACACCGTGAGGAAATTTATACACTGACGCTGCTGAAGTGTTATTGTGTACTGGAACACATACACTGCATTTCATTCTGTAATTAATCTGCATTCTGCTCCATAGAAAACTATATTGCTTTATTATTTTTGTATTTATTTATTTATTTCAGCCAACTACCAATAAACAATCCAGGTTTCTTAACCAAAAAGAATTAAAGATACTTCTCCACTTGTTTTTGTTTTATATGTTATTATTAACACAAATAACTACAACAAATACAATTTTACAATCTAATATACTTTCAAAATTTCTTAGATAAAGATAAAGATGAATGAAACCTCACCATATTAATTTCATGACTAGAATATTTATTGAAATATTCTTAAAACATTTTCTTTACATATTTCTTGACTCGTAAGCTCGTTGTTTACTTATAGTATAGGCACATTTCACTAATATTTTATGCAATAGCGTCACGCTAACCTGCTGAGTATACTCGGCGTTGGAAGATTAAATCATCGAGTAATTCAAGGTAGGCGTCATTCAATGATACAATATGATAACCGATAAGAAACATGTTCACGCCACTGAACAAATGACTCGCTCTGATCGTAATGATAACTAAATACTATATTGTCTTGTCTGGCTAGATTATCGTGACCGTAATTTTTTTTTAATTTTTTTTTTATGTAATCCGGTATGATTGGCTGAGTCGGAGGGGCCAAAGCACATGCTCTAACCAGCCAATATCACCTCCGAGAAGGTAGGTGCCATACCGGAGACTTCCCTGGATTGCTGGCTATACTAGACTAGAGGAGAACACAACCGAGGTTGCTTGCGGCCATCTTACATCCAGTACGGTGGTACCAATCCAGTCCGCTACAATTTGAGCCTACCACCTAGTAAGGGGCAAGGGAAGGGACCTACAGTTTTACACCGGTTCCGAACGGTGAAGCAGCGGGTGTAGGTATGCACGTAAATGTTTTCGTCAGAAAAAACTCATTGGTACACGCCGACCGGATTCGAACCTCGGACCTCCCGCATGAGAAGCCGATGCCCAAACCACTCGGCCACCCGCCGCTTTCACTCGGCCACCCGCCGCTTTTAAGAAAAGTAAGAAGTATATTTAAGAAAAGTAACACAATAAGAAAATTAAATGTATACATAACTTAGGTAAGCATCTGCCACTCGGGTCATCTGTACCGTAGGTTTGATGCAGACATATGAAAAGTTAAAGATAAGTACCCATAGGGAATGTTCTAGGTTTTCAATCTACAGGATTTTCTTTAGTGAACCTCGGCGTTTAAAACAGCAAGTTTTTTAACTTCGCTCGATAGAAAAAAATCCAAGCATGCCTCTATTTTTGCGGCAATTTATATTGTAAAAATATAAAGAATTAATGTATATTTTTAATAATGTTTCTCCAAATACATACAATTTTATATTCTTTAGTGAAGCCCGATTTGAAAAATTCACAAAGCTCAAATTTTTTGTTCTTATTAAAATAAAAACGATTTGCGCGATATTTCCGTTCGTTTTGTTTTATCATAAGCGCCTTATGGCGATTCCATACCGCTCTAGTAAAGAGGAAACGGGGGGGGGGGGGGGGGGGGCGTCCCCGCTCCCCATTCCGCTGGGGCGCTGAGCGCATTACGTCACTATGAATAGAAGAGGCTTAATGCAACGTCCTTGTGTCTGTTTGTAACATGTAAACTCTAAAACGGCTCATTCGATTTATGTGTAGTTTTCACTTTCAGTTTTCACAGGCATGATTATCATGACAAAATTTCATAAAGAATACGCTACAATGAGCACGCTAATACTTAGCCCGAATCTGTCTACATTGGTAGAGTGAGCGAGATATTTAGTAATCGCCCTACTAACACTACCGGTGTGAGCTAGCCTTTAGACAGGCCATCAAAATAATAATGAAATACGAACATTAAAGTTATCGTGTAGCATAATAAGATCAGTAAATTTATTGTCCTCTCAGATCGCCATCTGACTCGTTGATAAACGAATTGATAAAATGTACTTCTAAATTAATGTTCTTTGTTACGAAATTTTATATATATTTCGCCTTTCTAATAATAAGTTAAGACTTTTTGCATATCTGGAGAAAAGTGAGGAAACATTGAAATAGTGTTTTATACATTTACTAGCTTTTTCCTGCGACTCCGCTTGCGGCATTGTAGATTGTGTTAATTTGATTCGACGCAATATATAACTTCAAAAATAACGCACTTCAATACAAACTTTAACCTTTAATTTAACATTTAACCTTCTTAAGGGATTAATTATTTAAAATCCTTTCTTAGTGCTCGACTACGAGTACGTTATATTTATAAAAGAAACACTATGCAAAATGTCATGCTTCTATTAGACCCATCGGTTTACACTGTTGTGCGTTGTCTGCCTGTCAGTCAGTGTTATTATTGCACTTCAACGTCGTCTAGGTATTGCAATGGGGCAGGTTAGGTGACAGAGACATCGAATCCCGCACCTGCCACGGTTCCGGCATTCCTCGACTAAGCTTCCATACTCATGTTAATCATTAGTGTTTGGTCGGCTTCATGTACTAATACTTAATAGGTACATTGTTCATAGGTTTATGTAAAAACTTTTAATTCTATTTGCCTTTACTATGTTCAATGTTTTCCAGATGGAAGCCTAGTGGGGACGTGTCATATGTATACTTTCTGTTTCTCTTTTGTAATAATCTATGTACTACATGTCTCTGGTGTTTCTACTTAGTGATTAAAATAAATATAAAAATACACTTTACAGTTTTTACAGTTACTCTTACTTTTACTCTTACAGTTACTCTTTGAATCCCGACTATAAAAATTAGTGTTCAATCTCATACAATCAAACACTATTTAAGAAGAAGTTAAATCATAACACATATGCGTGTTGTCACGAACACTAAGTACAGCAGAAAATTGCGCGAAACAAAAGCACGAGAAGAAGATATTTGACAACAGACTGCCATCTCGAAGTGACGGCGCGACAAGTAGAGTATGAGAAAATGTAATTTCAGCTCTGATCGTAATAATAAGACATGCTTCGGCTTCGTTTTTTCAGTCTGTTTATATTATTTTCGAGATTTTTTAAGGATTTAAATTATATCCAGAATTTTCTTTTTTTATTTATTTTGTTGGAAAAATATTATAAAAGCTGGATTAATGGATTTAAATAGATAAATCGACTTAATAACCCTATTATTTGATCGCATTACACTAAGTATACTTTTGTAAAATAGATAAAAATCGACTTTTTTTTATTAAAAGTCTGTATTATAAAAGTACATAATATATTTCGTTCTCTAGCTTTTATGACATAACCACAAATGAAGGTTGACGGACAGAAATCATCCATACATACTTACATAGCTTCACGTCTGTTTCGCAATGCGTTAGACAGAGGCAACGGATATTCACGCGCCACATTTCTTGCTGATTTTTGACACATTTCTGATGCTTCTTTGAAAAACGAAAAAAAGTGAAAACTTTTTAGCGGCGCTTGGCACTTTTTTAGGTGGGTAAAAAATTTATAATTCGCGAATGAAACCTTAAGTCATTGCATTAAGGGTTAAGTTAGAGTGGCACGGGATCTGCCGGCACTCCCGGAGTGCAACTGTTAAGTAGGGTTCGGTAACACGTTTATGTCTGTCCATTCTACTAAGTTCTGCAA
Source organism: Nematopogon swammerdamellus (assembly GCA_946902875.1). Classification (NCBI taxonomy): domain Eukaryota; kingdom Metazoa; phylum Arthropoda; class Insecta; order Lepidoptera; family Adelidae; genus Nematopogon; species Nematopogon swammerdamellus. The sequence continues at coordinate 7,970,076 of OX336340.1, read as the reverse complement.
AATGAATGTAGGGTTCCGTAACAAATGCATGTCTGTCCGTTCTACAAAATTTAACATTTATTTCAAAATGAATGTAGGGTTCCGTAACAAATGCATGTCTGTCCGTTCTACTAAATTTTACAATTTTCAACCAAGGTCCTCCGACGGTTATTTTATAATAAAAGTAGGGTTCCGTAACACGTTTATGTCTGTCCATTCTACTAAGTTCTGCAAAATGAATGTAGGGTTCCGTAACAAATGCATGTCTGTCCGTTCTACTAAATTTAACATTTTTTTTTATGCAATGTTACGGTGTTGTTTTTTTTTATGGAAACTGACACGGTTGGCTACATCACCTACAACGTCCGTGATGTCAGCCCATAACACCGGGTGAACTAAGTGCCATGTCAGTGCTTCCCCCTTTGATCGTGCTGACTACACTGAACTGGTCGGAAAACACAAACTATTTACATAGCCGTTTCGACCGACGTTTCATTCAGTGCGGTGGTACCAACCCGGGCGGGTTAAACCCTGCCACCAAGTAAGATTAGGAGGGAAAGGACCTACAGTTTTACGAGGAACCCGAACCTCAGTCAGCCTGCAACAACGGTCAGCGGTCACCGATCCAAGAACTGACCGCACCCAGCGTTGCTTAACATTCAATAGCGACAGTTGACTGTCTGCACCACTGAGCTATCGAGGCTGACTTGGTCCTATTTCAATTGGGTCAAGATCGGATTGGAAAGCGAGGCGGAATCGCGAGGCCGAAGGCCGAGCGATTCCTGCGAGTACAATATGAAATAAAAAAAAAAATTTTAAAAACATAAAACCGACTTCCTAAAAAAAGTAGAACTAAAAAACTATTTAAAATAAAAATATAAAAACCGCCTTAAAAAATATATGAAATAAAAACCTAGAAAAAAAAATATTTTTATTTTAAATAGTTTTTTAGTTCTACTTTTTTTAGGAAGTCGGTTTTATGTTTTTTAAAACTGTTTTTTTTATTCTAATATATCTGTTTCACACTACTAGAGATTAACACGTAAGTTTCGTAGTTTCGTTGCGTAAACGAGATTACCCCCTCTACACCACAGAAGGTTCATATGGGCATTCTGCCTATACTATGTAGGTAGGTACTTCACAATTATTTGTCTTAGTTCCTTGAGCTTCAATGCACGCTCGCTCTAGCGCGCGTCGTCCATCATTGTCACCTCGTTGTTCCAGCGCTTCGTGTCCAACTAATGAACCACCAGACCGATTTTGGGCTCTTTCCTTTCACAATCACTTCGAGCGGATTAACGCTGAACATCCACCGAGGCGGAACGAACTGGGATCAACCGATCTAAATTGGTCGTTTAGATTTATGGATGCGTATGACATTCAACGCCGAGAGGTCCTTTACACTTACAAGTATCTTACTGAATTTATAGTCGCATGGAGTTTGGTTTTTTGATGCGTAAACATTTATACCGGGGCCCCTGGAGGGAACAGAGAATTCGCGTAACGCGTCACAGGCGTCACGCTCTCGAGTCATGTTTAGACGTCATCATTTCGTCAGGCTCGGTAGCTCAGTGGTGCGGTCGGTCGACTGTTGTTAAGCAACGCTGAGCGCGGTCAATACTTGGATGGGTGACCGCTCGACCGTTGGAGCCTAACCGTGGTTCGGATTCCACGTTAACCTGTAGGTCCTTTCCCTTCTTACCCTACTAGGTGGTAGGGTTTATCCCGGCCGGGTTGATACCACCGCACTGAGCGAAACGTCGGTCGAAACGGCTATATAAATAGTTCGTGCTTTCCGTCCAGTTCAGTGTAGCCGACATGAAATGGAGGGAAGCACTGACATGGCACCTAGTTCACCCGGTGTTATGGGCTGACATCACGGATGTTGTAGGTGATGTAGCCAACCGTGTCGTTTCGATAAAAAAAAATACTATTGAATCCCGGCACTCACACCTTTTTATATTACCTGACATTGTTGACTGCATCACCTGCTCAATTCACGATGCCGGTTCATGACACTACGCTCCTGCCGGAACTAGGCGCCACACCAGTACTTCGCGAGCGTTCTATTGCTCTTGGGCGGAAAAGACGACCTATTTACGTAGTCACTAAACTAAAATATTATTTATTTTTTCAATATTAATATAATGATAAAATTAACTAATACATTTTTAAAATTCTATTAAAGTTCAGCTTTCAACTGACTAGACTTTTGGTAAAGTTACCAAAAGTCTAGTTAAAATAATCCAACTTGGAGGTAACGTAGCCTAAATCTTGGCCGAGCTGAGACGAAAAATCTTCTATTTCATTGGTCATTTTCAGCCAATTCCGTCTCGCTTTGGCGGAGATTCGCCTCAAGTGTCTTTTTCAGCAAATTTTCTTACGTTTTCTCACTATTCTGTCTGGCAGCGGAGATACCTTCTGCTACATTAATTATTCCCGTGCGTCCTTGATGAGTCGGATTTTTTTGACCTTTTTTGTTTGCACAGTCGCTTAAATATTAATGATTCTTTGTTTCACGTGAGTTTTTCTCTACCTTGTTTTTGTGTCCGATTTGTTTGTAAGTATTTGTAGGTAGTGAATACAAATTTGGAGAACACTACTTTTATTTTTATCTCTCTACTAATGTAAGAAATAACTAATTAACCTTTCAAATGTTTTATTATTCCGAATTTTAAAATATAATTAACATATTTCACAATTGTTAAGGGAATAATATGTCATTATTGTTTTCCATAGTAAAATAATCAATTTATTAAATTAGTTTGGGATCACTTGAAATTCTTTATCATTATTTATTGGCTCTATTTAAATTTAAAAATTAAATTCAAACCAATAAAATTAACTATCCTCCATCTGAGTTCATATAAAATAATATGTTTAAAATATAATAGATATTAATGAACACTGTGTATAATAATAATTGTACTTTAGAAATTAACGAGCACAAGCGTATTGTTGATATCGAGCACACTCATATTTCGACAGAGAACGACCTTGAGGGCTGTATTAAATTAAAGTATTTTTCTTTTATTTGCTCAACTGCGGCTCCACATTGCGTTACGTTCCACAAAATAATAAAAAGAAAATAAATTGGTCACGCGCCCGCGATATCGCGCGGCATCGCGCACCGCGGTAGCGCGCGGTGCTCACCGAGTACCGACACTCACCCGCAGCTCCCGGGCACAGTGGTAAAGCCCTTACCTAGTAAGCGGGAGTTCGTTGTTTCGATCATCGGTGGCGAGCACCTATTTTCTTCTCTCGTTCCGAGAGGAACAAGGTGTGATGGGCTGAAGTCACGGTTGTATCACAATCCTCACTCACTCACGCTCACTCGCGCTCACCGACACTCACCGACACACTCGAGGTCTGCTCCGCTCCGCAGCCCGATCCATGCTGCTCCTTTTATCTCCTCAAATAACATTATTCCCCGAGTCATTATTACTCGGATTATTGTCCGCAAACGAACACCGTTTGTTGATAATTGCTCGTTTCCCAAAATATATAATAAATTCGAACTTTTCGTGGCCAGCTTACTTTTGAAGTTTTCTATACATTTTTCTCTGAAATAGCGTCACATAAAAATGTCATGAGATTAAATGTTGTGCTATAATATTTTTTAGAAATTTGTATAGGCCACCTATAATAGTGTAAGTACTAGTCATATGAAAATGATTTCTCATATTATTCTCCGATTCTTCATGCTTTACTTACTGCCTGATCTGAGTTATCTTGTCCGATTACTTTGCTAAACGTGGTGGTCGGTGTTGTGCTGTAATTTACCAGAATACTTGTAGCACAATACCGATTACTCTGCTTACCCCGATTGTCGGGATACGGCGTGTGGTGTGTATGTTCTCCGATGACTGGAACAGTGGGCATGCATACTCTGTGTGCCACCTAACTTTTCCACTCTGCAATTAAACCTAAAAGCATAGCGGAATCACAGTTTATCTCCACTGTGGTAGAATCTTGTTATGCAACCTCTTATTCTTAAAAGATCCTTCGAGAAAAAGAGGTTACATAGTTGAGTTACGTACAGTTCTATGAGTATTTAGGTAACGTGGAGCCAGGTGCAATTACAAATAGACAATACAAATGTTATCTACGGGATAGTTTAAAATATGTGAAAGGTATAGATAACAGGTGATGAAACAATTTCATATTTTCGTTTCTTCGTGTTTGTTTCTGAATTCCAAATAGCTACTGGAATATGTTATCGCTTACGGGCGATGATACAATTAGCGAGAAATCGCTGCTATATGCTAATATTTAGATAACAAAGATCAGAGAGCAAACGTTGGAGAGAAACTATATAGTATTTTCTTTAGTAATATGTGTACGAGCGCTCGAACAAACACAGCCAATGGCTCGCTTCCGTGAATTTCGCTTCCATCTATATGTCAACATTTGAGTTATACATATTACAAAATACGTAATAGTGAAAAGTAATTCAATAACTTACGTAATAGAAAAATATTCCACTGATGTAAATAAAGGCCCTTCCATCAGTCAGTATTATACTGAAAGTTGACCTGCGTTTTAACCTGAAACACACTGACGTTACGTACACTGACTTATACGTACACTGACGTATTAGGGTGAATTTGGACGTACCTGTGTGTTCGCTGTTCACACACACAATAAATGTGTGCAAGTTACTAGCCTGAGTCGCCGGCACCGGCTTCTGAGTCGGCTATAAAGTCCTTTAATTTTTGTTATCTTTTAAATTCTTTAAGCTGTTGAATTTTTGTGTGAAATAAATAAATAAAAATCTTATTCTGACTCAAGATAATAATAAAACATTTTATTTAAATCCATATTAACCTCCATGCCAGCAATTCAAATTCTATTTCTAATACAAAACCACCTGATTCAAAATATGCAATCTCTTTGAAATATATTTCTTCCATCAGCAGAGAGTTATTCGTGCCTCTCGCAATTTACCCAGTAAATACTGAAAACAAAGTAGCGGTTGAAAAACAAAATGAACACAACGTTGTTTGCCTCGCCCGGTTGTCAGGTCAGTTGCAGGTTGATGTACTTGCCGGGGCGCTGATAGCTGATTCCAACTTAGGGGCGTACAAATGCAACACATTTGAATTGTATGGTAATTTTTGTGTGATTTTGCACTTAATTTAGTACCTTCTTACTTATAATATAACTACGTACATACCGATCAATACACTTCATGCCATCGTCAGAGCATCAATATTACAGCTGTCAGTCCAATAAAAAGGAATAAACTTCATAACCCGGGTATCTGGTAATGGTTAACAATGTATAGTTAGTAGTCTTATGTACTTAGTTCCACGCGAGAATGTATGTATGTGGGCGTGATAAGAGGATGTGTGAGTGTGCCAAGCGTGTACGATTTTGAACACACACCCAGTTCACGTTCACCATATTCTACTTCGAGTAGCTGGCCGCAAGTTCGTACACTACGTAGAATAGAGCTCTGCAGTTTTGCCCGTAGCCCAAGGCGGTAACTTCTACTTTAGCTGTCGCTACGGAAATACCCCATTCTGCATAATTCATGTCTGAAAGTATTTTACGTCGTCGTTACCATCGCACCGCGTTCAGTCTGCCACAACCGTGGTCGTAGAAATAATGAGAAAATTGTCATTTTCTTGTCGTTATTCCCTGATTTGTGACAAAGATTTTTCTTGGTATTTGCTAAGTCAAAACTGTGATTTCTTTAAAGATATATAGAGTTTGTTTGACCATATTATGCGATATGTACTTCAAAAAGGTTGCGAGAAAAGTGGAAGTGCTTTATGTATGTATCTATAACTTTTTTTATTTATTTTTTGCGAAAAATGTTTTATTTTTAATATGTATGCATTCAACGCATCACATAATATGTGTGACATCAAATATTATTTGTTTCAAGTGAAACATATTATGACTTTTCTGTTTCACTTCAACTACGTGATTCAAAAAAACATGTACTCGTAGGGAGTTTTCTTGAATCACGTAGTTGAAGTGAAACAGAAAACATACTCGTAGGTTCTTACCCCCTATTCCAGTATATCGTTATATTTAAATGTACTTTATTCCGATGCACTTATTTATTACACTTGAAAGAAATAAAAATGCGAATTATTCAGCGGCGAGCACTGGAACCTGTCTACCTATGATAATGAACTCCCTGTACGTTGTAAATTTACCTACGTTCAGATTACCATAATTTGGTAGTCAATTTCTGCGCCTCGCGGACTTGAGAAATATGCTCCAGTTACATTGTTTTCGTTCACGGCCATTTTCGTGTGTTAAAATTACGTCGCATGTTTGTTCGTTGAATTTTAAATATCAGTGTAGGCAATTTCCCGTGAAACTGAAAAGGATTGTTATCGGAAAACTGTTAAAGTTATGAAGAAACGGATATAGTGCAAACATTATTGGATGTGCGGATTCAATAGTGCGCTACAATAACAATTAGATCGCTATCGGCTTATGCGTAATTACATATTATATTTGAGCTAAAATTAGCCGTAAAAAAATATTGTGTTTACAAGGTGTATAATCATAATGTTTTTCTTGTATATAAATTAGGTAAACTAAAATAATTAACTAATCTAAAAATTATATAAACTAACTTAGGAAATAAACTAACTTAAAAAATAAATTTCATTTAGTGCTTTTGTAAACTTAATATAACTGTTGTTACATAGTTAATTTGAATAACATAACGTTTCATTCCACCGATCAAACTTACTAAACTGACTTATATGGACGGTAAGATGTGTTGACTTTAACTAATACCTAACGTCTGCCTATGTCGTAAATGAGTTTGGCCTGATAGACAAACCATTGCTGCAGTTTTTATTTAGGGGTTCCATTATTTTCGAAAATAATTGTTTTAGTTAACACATAACATAAATATATTGTGTGGTGGTACAGAACCTTCGGTGCGCAAGTCCGACTCGCACTTGGCGGCTTTCTCCCAAACTTCGCAAACCTATAAAATTGTATGACCTTGTTGGAGGTTGGCTGCACTAACGTGGTTTTAAAGCTTCCAAAATCGTAGCGTTACTGACAGACATTACAAAACAGTTGGCGAAGATTGTTTTACCAAAAAGAGGGATCGGAATCACCGCCAAATATAATATAATCTCTATACTAGTTTGTTACTATAATATGTATTATATTAATATACACATAGTACGGGCGAAAGATAAGTGTTACAAATGGAATGTATTCTATGACAGCGCACCCACGCGCCGAGATTCCGCGAGACGACGACGCGGCGGCGCGGCGCGGCCGCGACCGCGACACAACACGATTACACGACACAACACGTCACGAACGTGAGTCGTCAGGCGCTTGACGCGAGCCGCGAGACACGCGGGCTGTTCTAGAATGACAACGTTATTGCTTGCGAAAAGCGAGAAAATTATTGTTCTACACATCCATTGTGAAGTCATTTTCACTTAATTATCGTGAAAGTAAAGAAAAATGAACATTTCAAAATATCACGAAAGAAAAATTTAAATAGTCAAGCAGAACTGATCAGAACATTATAGACGAAACGCGAACGGCGCGCGGTGGCGCGAGACAAGCGCGGCGGGGGACAAGAAAACGAGTTAATAAAAAACCGGCCAAGTGCGAGTCGAATTCGCGCACCGAGGGTTCCGTGTCGCTATGTCATGGTCAGCGCTGCTTCATACTGTTTTCGGTAGATGGCGCGCATACGCTTTTTAGTTTCTTGTATGGGGACCCCCGTGAGTTTTTACTTTTTCTTCTTTTTATTATTTGTTGTTATATCGGCTATAATAACACATAATATTCTGTGAACATTTCAACGAGCTACCTATTACGGTTCAAGAGATACAGCTCTCGGACAGACGGACAGAGAGACAGAGAGACAGACAAACAGACGACGTAGGGTTAGTAATAGGATCCCGTATGACGGATACGAAACCCTAATAAAAACGTGGTGAAATTATTGAGCGTCTTGTTCTATTTCAATTTCCCTATTCTATTCTATGCAAGATGATAATGTTACACTATTTAAGTCCTTTTCAAAAATATGCAACTCGACCACTATTAAATTATAATATTTTTATGATTTTTGTAGAATTTTTTATTTTTTCCGCTATTAATTATATTAGAGGACCCATTTCGCTTACCCCCTTATATTTTGTTGCGTCCGGGATATCTATAAACATTTCAAGTTTCAAGAAAATCACACAAGCCGCTTGCGATCTACAGGATGTAACAGACATACGGACGGACTGACATGTGATTTGTAGCTCAATTAAATCATTGTTGATTGTTGGTACAGTTGACTGAATGTTCAAGAATCGAAGCAAAACATTTGAAGTTCTCGAATAAGCCTGTACAAGTATACTTTCGATGTGTAGGTATAGAAAAGATGACAGGCAATCACTGCATCAACGTCACAATTCCCCCGAAAGAAAGTTCACGTTTCCGGCGTTCGTCGTCTACATTAGAATATTATAATCGATCAACATAGCGTATAGGCAGACATGTTTTTAGGTTTCCGTACCCCGTACGGATGCCTATTACTAAGCGTAGACCGTCTGTCTGTCTGTCTGTCTATCCTACTGCTGTATCTTTGGAACTGTAATAGCTAGCCGGTTGAAATTTTAATATGCGTTATTATGGCGGATATAACAAAAAAAAAAAAAAATACAAGATACTTGTTTTTTTTTAACTTTTTTTAGTTTTTTTTTTTTAACTTAGCAGGTTTTTTTTATTGAATGCTCGACATATGGCGCCGAGCCAGTGCGGTGATACCGCCGAAGGGAAACACTAACGTGGCACGTGTTATGGGCTGACGTCACGGATGCAGTAGGTGATGTAGACAACCGTGTCAGTTTCCATGAAAAAAAAAGCCAACTCTGGCGATTTAAACCCTACCTACCACCTAGTTTAATTAAGAAGGGAAGGGACCTATAGTTTTACGTGGAGTCCGAACCACGGTCAGCCTCAATGGTCGAACGGTATTCAATCTAAGTACTGCCCGCGCCCGAGGCGGTCTATCGATCGCACTGACGAAAGTCTAGCGAACGACGCACGACTGTCAGACCGGCATGACATTCGCAACGCCCGCATACGACCGAATGTCCATACCTAAAAATATAACCAATTCAGCTAAATTACATATAATAATTTAAGAATTAATGTGCCTCTTAGGTTCTATATAAGGTTTTTAATCGATCTGAGTTTTACATAAGTATTATATTAAAACTGAATAAAATATCAGGTGAGTAATATTGATGGTACATCTCTCAGAAGGAGCGTAATTTTACCTTGCATGCAGCCTTAACGAAAAGAAAATAGTTCTAACTACCTATATGCCATTGTTTTATTTCACTCGTGAACACAGGAAGCACGGACCTGTGAGGAAACAATCCAATGAATAGAAAATACGAAAGAGATATTATGTTACAAAAAAACGGATTTAATGCTCCTTACTTTTGATGTTAGCAAAGAGAAAATAAAAGGAACACATTTTACAAGGGATCGTTATTCTGGAGGGAGGTCGCTTCGAGATATGAGCGAGTATCGCTCGACGCTTCCTTCCTGGAAAACCAGAGAAAATTCTGCAGCCTGGACAAACTAACATTACCATCATTTATTACCTTTGTAGGCAGTTCCAGCGTAGCAAAGCATTTATGCAAACTAAACACATTTATATAAATGTACTACACTATACTTACTACACACAAACTAATATAAATGAATAATGTATAGTCTATTATTTCTTGAAGTGGGTATACAAGGACGGTTCGTTACGTACAAACTACTATACAATAGCCTAACTTCGAGTTACGAACATCTAAACTTGAGTCCTCATACATATCTGTTTGCTCTTATGTACGATGAGCAGTTTGAGCAGGCCTGGAAGTAAATAACCCGAATTCCCAGAGCTAATGCAAACAGGTAAACACCCCATAATCTCCCTCGGAATTTTACAGGGCGCACCAGTAAGGGATGTATACACCGAACGAACGGTGATCGAGTTGAGTTTTCGTTCATACACAATTTCGATAGAGTGTGCACACACACACACACACACACAGTCTAGTGAGCTAGACTTAACAAGGAGCTTGTTCTTGTTCAGGAGTGACTGAACTTTGAACATTGGCTCACAGGACAAGATATTGCCCACACGTGACAAATTACAAAAGTTTGGAGGATTCGACTAGTTTAGAGTGCTAAGTTTCTTTTGAGAAAAATTTTGTATGTATGTATACTTTATTGAACATAAATTTATACAAATTAGGCACAATAGGCGAGCTTCATGCCGTGAGACATTCTATTCAAAATTAACCGAAGCGATTGTGTGCTCGTGCACACAATCACAAAAGCACACGTAATTCAGAACATCTAAAATTATGGCCCACAAATCGGTGATGGTTGCAACCCTGACGTGATCAAACCTAAATTGTATGAAAAAAATCCTAACTTAATTAAATGTTTAGAAATTTGGATTCCAGAGTCAGCTAAAAATTTTTCTTCTAGATTCTAAATAATATATTTTACTAATTAAATGTATTTTTTTATGAATATATAATGAAGTAAATAGGTAAATTCAATGTTTAAGACTCAAAAGAATATTTAATAAAATTATGGAAATTTTATTAATTTCGTGACTGAAATATTTTTTCTTTGAATTGTATTATCTTTTTTGGATAAACTCTGACACAATTGTTTAATTATTTAAATATAATATAATAAAATTATTATAAATTGGGTTTATGTGAACGTTCTATTAGAATGATGCTCTGTAAGGTTTCTTGCCACACTCTCGCTTATACATACATGCATTGCCGAAGGGGCCGAAACAAAAATGATGACGAACCATACTGAATACATACATTTTAGAAAAAATTGTAAATGTTTGTCAATGCAATATTGTGAACGTTGTATGTTCCTTATGGAGAAATAAGTAGGTACATACTTAAATCTAAATCGTGCAGATTTAGTTCTCTATCAGTCATTCCATCAGTCCATGTTCGTTCGTGCCCGTTTGGCGAGTGAGTGAGACCCTATCACCAGCCTTTTCTACAAAATCGTCCGTATTTACTTTTATTACGGCCCGATTAAATTTTTCTGTAACCACAGATGTCCTTTTTACTTTTTTTCCTTTTGTAAGGTCAAAAGGAGATTGCATAGATTTGTCAGAAATCATTCGTGTGTGCTTCAGAGGAGATAAAAATAAAACATACAAATAATTTAAAATTAATTCACAATTTTTCGCGAAGGTGCGCCCAGCGTGAATAGAGTATTCGTCCTCGGACCTGAACCCCGGAATCCAAATTAGGATGAATATTAAAGCACAGAGCAATTCTCATGGAAATATATGGACATATTTTAGTACTTGATAAAATACTCGAGTGGAGCACTTTCGTATAAGTACGTGGTACAAAGTAAGTTCTTTTGGTCACCTTGTGATTCGTTCAACTATGTTTGCTTTATAGTCTCCATTTATAAATATTCGTACTTGGTTTTGATATTTGGTATAATATATACAATGTACAACTGTAATTGCTCTTGATTTTAGACATATATAATTAATTTTCTTATTCTGATATAATTATATTTATTTCTGACGAAACACAGTGTATTAATATACCCAATTTTGTTCCATCTCGTTTTTATTATGAAAATCAATAGTTTTTATCATTTGAAGTACAAGAGTGAAACTCCCAAATGAATACGACTTGTACTTTTTTTTATAAAAAATATCAAAGTTACCCTATAACCGGGTCATGAAAAATAAAAAAAAAATTGTAAAAAAATAACGGGACTAATTATTTAACTTTTGATTATATCCAATATTATATACATAATAAAAGATTGTCATAACTTGTTTTTGTTTTTGTACTTTGAATATATAACGAAATAAAAATATTTTTATCATTTTTCTTTACCAATTTTTTTCTGGGGAATAATGCCGTATTAGACGAAGATTTATATACCAAACGAAAGTTTAAATACACCTTTATAGGTAGTAATAAAACCACAATCTAATTCCGCGTTATTTAGAAGTTATAAATTTTTTTTAATTTTTGTCAGGGTTGGCACTTTCCATATCCGGAAGCCTATAATATTTTTAACCGGGTCTCGAAAACTTTTCTAATACATACTTAAATATTTAATTTAAGAATTTTGATGGGAATGGACATAATAATTCTTTCTGCACAGATGCAAAATCCAAAGTGGTTTAAGTGCATAAATTAATTTATCTAAATAATTAATTCTTCTATTAAGTAGTGAAATGGAGATCTTGAAATTACTATTATTATTTTGTGATAACAGTTATAGAAGATTAATTTCGTACACTTACTGCAATTTCGGGTTCTGCTTCTTCTTTTTATTTATCGACACTTACCATCAAGTGAGATCAAGGTCAAGCTAAGCATCCTCATATTCATTCCGAAGGACTAATATTTCGTCATCATGGTCATCGGACATATCCATTAAAAGATTTGGTTCATCAACAGGTTTAAGCAAATATATTGCTCCTGCTGGTAATGGGATATTTTTTGTTTTGTTTTTTCGTTCTTTCATTTTAAATTCTGAAATGACTGGGTCAGATGAAACGAGTGCTCTGTGGAACAGATCGAACATCGCTGCTTCGCGGTTGATTTTCCTTGAATGGTGCTCCCTATCAAATCGCCAGTACTTATTTCGCGACTCAGCTGCTTGTTCAGATAGCATTCCGACTGGTAAAGACGATAGTGCTATTATTTTAGCACCATGAACTAAAATTTTATGCAACGTAATTGTCATGGGGTGCCAATTATACTTTTCAACATATTTATATGCCAGATTTTTGCAAAATATAGCGAACTTTTCCGAATCGATCGGCAAGTCACTGGACATTACCGTTGCAATAATATATAAATCGTCTAAAAGCCACTTGTCAATATTCAAAATTTCAGCAAATGTACTGCGATATCGATCGGAAAAAGCTGTTCGAGCCGTGTTTCCATCGTTTGTGGTGCCTGAAGTAGGACGCACCACATCCACCAATAGGCCCATTTTTTCTCTAATTTCTGCTTGAATTTTTTTTTTGCGTTCCTCTACCAATCGGTTCTCTTCAGATATTTTTGCAATTCGCCACTTTTTACCTCAATTTTATATCCTAGCTTTAGAACGAATTCTAAAGCTCGAATCCAAAAGTGTAGTGGACTTACCCCGTGTATCAAGCGCTCTTCTATAACGGGCTTAGAAAAAACTATATCTAAGTCATTAAATTGCATCGAGGTCAAATTGCAATAAGGGCAACGTAATTGAGATGAAGTATATAAGATTGCATTCAACACTTTTCCATCGATAGCTGCACAATAAAGTTCGCAGACTACTTTTATTTTGTGGCCTTTAGATGTTTCGACTAGTATGGGAGTGAGATTGTCAATTTGTTCTTGAATATTTTGTTTTTCGGAAAGTATTAGACCTTGTGATTCCTTTTTGTATTGAATATGCAAGGGCCTGCAGTATCGATATGACTGCGCTGATGGGTTTACCCAAAGGACGTCATTTCTATTTGTTACAATAATCTGCAGCGGAGTGAATGTGGTGGCAAACATACTACTTTCGTCAATTTGGTCGTCCGAAAATTTTTGTTTATATAACGATTGGCCAGTAGATCCGTCAAATCCCCAGTCACCTCTGAAGGTGCATTCTACTGACTGGGTTTCTTTTTTTATGCAGTAATTGATGAAAACTTCGTCGGTCAATTCAAGTATTCGATTAAGAGTATGCTCCATTAAATTTTGCACAGGCACTGAAGCTTCTCTTTCGGATACTTGAATGTGGTCAGGGTAACATGCTTTTTTTGCATTTAGCACTTTGTAATATGGTGGGTATATGTCGTCATAGCCACGATTTTTCATGTCTGATTTAAATTTATTGTACGTGTCAACAGACAGATTTCTATCAATTACGATAGAAAGAGCTTCATCAGGTGTGTATGGCTTGGACGAAGATTGAATTTTGTTTAAAATATCTGTCGCAGCAGTATTGGATGTTAGGCATAAATTAATGATGGTCTCTAAGCTTTTGGCAGATGAATGCGGCAGAGGGGTTTCGTCTATTTTAAGAGAACTTACAAAGGCTTTTATTTTATTAGAAGTAGGGTTATCCTCTAGGATCTCTTGAAGTTTTCTCTTGGATCTGTATTGATGAGTCCTGCTTAACGTCTTGAATTTTTTAGACTTGGGCTTAACGTTTCATCTATATCTGTGATAGTATCTATTAGCTGACCGCTTAGAAGAGTCATACTAAGCCAGTCCTTGTGTTTTTTCTTAAAAAAAGACTCATTTCCCTTACAGCGTTTTAGCAAGTCATAGCTTTTGCTAAGAAATGCTGCAAGTATAGGTTTAAACTCTTCATTTGTATGCGACAGATGATATCGGGGCCCAAAATAATTTAACACGATATTTATTCGCTCCACTACCGACAAATTTCTTGCTTTTCCCTTTAACATTTTAAAAGCTTCCAAACGAGTTAGCATTTTCGTACAACTGGAAGAACCACTTTCACAATCATCTCCTCGTGTATTGGTCAACACCCCCGGAGGCTGAAGAGTGCTGGTTGTGGCGCTATCCACAACTTCACAAAATGCCACTCGCTGACCAGCATGAGGGTTGGCGCCCTCATGCCCTCCTAGCACTAAGTCCTCTGGTCGGAGCCCAGATGGACATCCCCCAGCAGGGCGGGTCAGATCCTGCTGAGGCAAAGTGGCATCACGAGTCTGGAACGGCTGCATGATGCCTCACCCCCGTTTCTCCATACTACATGTAATGACATGGGGTTTTAGCTATTGCCTGACGAGGGTGGACTCCTTCCCACATCACATGTAGTATTTCATTGAAGTTATTCTGATTTTCATACTTAGCTATTTTGTTTCAAAAATTTATAGTTTACAACCTAGTGTGTTATTGTACCTATATGCTTTTTATACTGATTTCATTATACACATACATGGCCCGCTTAACAGTAGTATAGCATACACTTGTTTGTTTAGTATTAACTGTGACCAAGAAAAAATAAAAAATAAAAATTATATTTTCGGTGAGGTGACAACCCTGGGCCAAAAAAATCCGGATATTAGTTAAATGTATGATAACTTCTAAATAACGCGGTATTAGATTCTGGTTTTATTACTACCTATAAAGGTGTATTTAAACTTTCGTTTAGTATATAAATCTCCGTCTAATACGGCATTATTCTCCAGAAAAAAAATGGGAAAGAAAAATGATAAAAATATTTATATTTCGTTATATATTCAAAGTACAAAGACAAAAACATATTATGACAATCTTGTATTGTGTATATAATATTGGATATAATCAAAAGTTAAATAATTGGTCCCGTTATTTTTTTATAATTTGTTTTGTATTTTTCATGACTCGATTATAGGGTAACTTTGATATTTTTTATAAAAAAAAGTACATGTTGTATTCATTTGGGAGTTTCACTCTTGTACTTGAAATGATAAAAACTATTGATTTTCATAATAAAAACGAGATGGAACAAAATTGAGTATAATAATACACTGTGCGAAAGTATAAGAGAGGCCCTATATTCTCTAATATTTTTCTCGATTTTCGTGTATTTTCTTTAACATCTTTTAAACTATGCATTTTAAATTGTATAAAAATATTTGTATTTCTTATGACGAGCCCTTGTGATCAGTCGCATGATGCACTTGAAAATTTTTTTTACTTTCTCATTTTGTCCCATAAAATTGACCTCCAAAATCGAAATTTGGTCATTTACGCTATACGTCTGTGGATGGGTCATCAAACTGTATAAACTTAAGTACGATATTTCAGCTTTTTTCGTCCAGTAGATTCGGAGAAAATAAGCTGTGACAGTTGCACAGACAGACAGACAGACACGAGAGTGGTCTTATAAGGGTTCTTTTTTTTTCCTCTCTTGACACATGTCGAAGAGCTCAATGATTGTTCAAGAGAATACCTATACATCATACATTCATCATTAATGAAGGATTTCTATTTCCTGGCACTACAATTATTAGTTCTCTTGTTCATAACGACCCGTTCGTTACCTGTAACCAGCCTTTTTCTGCCTCCAATTTCTTGTTCGACTACTTTCGATAGAATTGCTCATGTTGGGAACTCAATCTTCGCAGCCGAGAGGAGCCTATCTGTGCGATACCGAGGGCGTGTATCGCCCCGAGCACATTTTCGTCTTTACGTTAGCTCATTTTATGGGTAACGAACGCTTGGTAACATTGCAAATTAATAATGTTATTATTCTGTATTGCGAAACCTGTACTCTATGTGTGTATGTAACTATGTGATATACAAAATACTTCTATGGAAACTGCACATACACACATGCATTCATACATACATATCATCACGCTGTACCCCGACCATCGACCCCGGCAATCGGGGTAAGTAGATTATTCGGTGTTGCGCTGCAAGAACTCGGTCGAATTAGGTACCGCCGAAACCGATTCTTACGACAAGATAACCTATCCAGCAGCAAGTAAGGCACGAAAACAGTTACCTGTTACATGACTTGGTGGAAGGATCAGGACCAGGAAGCTGGTATGACACTTCGTTCATTTCAATTATTATGTAATGTTTTTTCTTGCAACAAAAAGTGCGAAAGAAGTGATAACTATTTTCAAAGAAGCCTTTTTTAAGGTTCTTTACCCTAAAAGAGGAAATAACGGAACCCTTATAGGATCACTCCCGTCTCTGCCTGTCTGTTCAACTGTCACAGCTTCTTTTGTCTGAATCTACTGGGCGAAACCAGCAAAATTTACAGGATACAGTTAGATACACAATAAACCTTCGCCCTTACTAGGTCGGTCAGTCAGTCAGTCAGTGTGTATGCGTCCTCTGCTGGACATACGCATCTCCATTTTTCCTCCAGTGCTCCCGGCCTTCAGCGGCTTTCTGCCTACGTACTTGATGTCATTCCACCTGGTGGTTGGTGGTAGGCTCAAATTGTAGCTGATTGGGTTTTTGTCACCACTGTACTGAATAAATCGCATAGCAGCGTGGGTTGTGTTCTAATGTGGCTCTCCTCTAGCTCAGTATAACCATGTATCCAAAGGGAGGAAAAAAAATGTAATAAATTATTTCCTTAGTAAATAAAAATATATAGTTTAGCTTGTATATCTAGATCGCGTTCCACCTCCTCTGCTATTCAATATACAGACAGGGCTAGCGATTTGGAAGTCTGATTCTCAGTCTGAAATCAATCGTTCGCTAACGATGATCGATTACACTAACCAGTTCTTTTGGGGTTCCGTACTTCAAAAGAGGAAACAATGGATAAGCTCATTCTTATCTGCCTGTCCGTCTGTTCGGCTCGCACTTGACCACTTTTCTTTTTTAATTAAGCCTGCGTATGGCGCTGGAAAATGACGCGATAGAACAATAAGGAATCAGTGAGATAACAAAAGGGATAGACGTACTCGATAATTTCACCGTAAGTCTAAGTTTGTTCTTTTTCGGTGTATTGAAATAAAAAATGTGTTCAATTGAAACAATAATCATTGAATAAATTTATAAGTACGCTGTGAATGTGATATATATTTCTTGGCTTTGAAATTTGTAATACCAATTCGTAGAAATAACTAAAACTCTAAAAAAATCGACCGATTTTCCGTAATGCCAATCACAATTTGAAACAATGCCACAATTAAAAAAGTGATCCTATAAGGGTTCTGTTTTTTACTCCTTTGAGGTACGGAACCCTAAAAACAAAAGAAACTAATAACAATCACACTCGCAATCACACAAACTAAAACGAAAAAGTACTGTTGTAGCCCAGAGTGTACTCACAGAAAGTTACAATTTCTAATACGTTTTTTTTATTCCTAAACTTTCAGTCTGACCCACATATAATAAGTTCAGCTTGTGCAAATGAGCCGTCAGGTTGCCGTCAGGTACTAAGACAGTCGGCACGTAAGTAATCATACTCAGTGGTTTACTGCTTCTCATCGTGTCAGGTTTTATGACGCCCGCCTCTGAACACCTGTCCTGGGAAGTTATTTTTATGTTTTCAACAATGTAACAAATTATAAAATCCTTCTTAGGCGTTTGACACAAATTAAACACGTATTATTTACCTACATGTAATTATTTAAATATGTACATAAAAATGCACATTTTGCATTATTTCAAAGATCATATTATTTACTTCTCGGACTCTTGGTCTCATCTTTCTCTCCAAGGTTCGAATCCGGCCGACATGCACAAATGAGTTTTTGCACACCTGCTTCACCGTTCGGAACCGGTGTCAAACTGTAGATCCCTTCCCTTGCCCCTTATTAGGTCGTAGGCTCTAATTATAGCCGGCTGAGTTCGTACCACCGCACTGTTGGTACTATGGTGCTATGTACTGTAGGTAATATGGTCGCACAGCAGAATCGGTCCTCTAGTCCAGTATAGCCAGCAATCCAAAGGAATATCCGCCATACTCTCGCGGAACACCCCTTTGTAGTCGACAGAAGAGTTCTTCGAACTGCACGATTCTCTAAATCGTTCTTGTGTTGCACTGAAAAGGCGTGGAACGGGCTTCCGGGGAATATCTTTCCCCACTCCTAGAATCCACGGATCTTCAAATCGAGTATAAATAATAGCATCTGCTCTGGCCCCTCTGACACAGCCACCCATACCGGATTACATAAAACTTCATACTTCCCTTGCCCCTTACTAGGTGGTAGGCTCAAATTGTAGCCGACTGGGTTGGTACCACCGTACTGGATGTAAGATGGCCGCAAGCAACCTCGGTTGTGTGCTCCTCTAGTCCAGTATAGCCAGCAATCCAGGGAAGTCTCCGGTATGGCACCTACCTTCTCGGAGGTGATATTGGCTGGTTAGAGCATGTGCTTTGGCCCCTCCGACTCAGCCACCCATACCGGACTACATAAAAAAAAAAGTCTGTAGTGTATAAAACTAGCTAAATCCAGACGCTTACTTCTCACATATTCAGCCCATTCATCATCTATACAGATTCGCGTCGTCTCGCCTCACGCGATCTCAGCTAAGAAGATCTCAGCCGTCTGCTGAACAATGATGCAAAATGTAGCGCAACGTGTCGTCGTGATGAGCGAGTTAGATTCGCTGTAGCACTCGCAAGAATCGCTTCGAGTGACCTTGCACTGTGGTTAGCGTGTTTTCTAATGTACGCGTGTATCAGTGCAAGCCGGTGATACTTATTTTCTCGTTGGAATATCCACAAAGCACTTTTTCATACACCGTCTATGTTTATTTATACAACCACAACTAAATCGGCTACCCAATTTTATGCACATTCGATATATTTTGTAACAGAGCACATAATTTTATTTAGATTAACTTAGGTTATGCATTAGCTAGATTTTGGCATAAACTTGTCTTCTTAAATCTTGCCGTTAAAGCTATAGGATTAGTGCCGCCTTTCTGTGTCACCAAACTTGCAAAACATCAACACCATACATAATATGTTATATTTTTCACTGATGACGACAACACAGTCGAAATATCTGTATTGTGTAATTTTATAAATAATATTAATATATAAAAATTCATCAAAATTGCAAAAGAAATGTTTCTTAATAAATAATGTACGCATTACATTATAAAATTACAATGCTACTACAATAAAATTCGTGATTTTCATGTCCCCAACCGATCCTGAAAATCTGTAAGTATAGGTACTAATACTTGTACGTACATAATATTTGAATATAGCCCAGTCAGCAGCCGGGTGTCATAAGCCAATAAATCGAGCTTAGCTTTCGAAATCCGACGCGAACGTATTCCAGAACTAGGTCATAAATTTATTAAAACCGAATTCCCTTCAAACATTTCACCGAAATTTTACAATGTCTTTTCAATGTACAAATTATATAGTTATGTGATGTAGGTGTCTATTGATTGTTGATAGTTATTTTCATGTTTGTTAGGTAATTTTATATTTATTTGTATTTAGTATAAAATAAATGTCTCTGTTATTGAAATTATTTTGTGAATATTGAACTCGTTGTAATTGCTCTTATGTAGATTAATTATACCTCAATTTGTTTGCTAAGTTTAAGCAAATGAAATGTAAACACTGTACCTCACACCTGCCCGAGATTCCAATTAGTGTGCATACATTTCGGAGCAGGGTCCGCTAGAAATGTTTGTCATTCATTAATTCATTATTCGTCTCTAAAATAATTCAAAAGGTTAGAAGTGCCATTGTCATACTGATCACTAAGGTAGAATTTATGGAATATATATTAAAAGGTTGACAACTTCGGGCAATTTCCGAAAGTTGATGCTAAACGTAACGTAACGGCTCCACTCCACGTAAACCTGTAGGTCGCCTTCCATTAAAAACTAGTCTTGTTATGCTTAGCATTAACAAAATTAATTCATAATGAATACCCCGTTAGCATTTAGCACTGCTAAGCGCCCTGATGAATAAAATGCTAAATGCTAAATGCTAAGCAACAAATCACATTTAATTTTAGTTAGCATTGCTGTTGCGTTCGTAAAACTTAGTTGGTTCGTTTGTTTTGGAACGCACAAAGCAATGAAGTATGTGCTATTTATCTGTGGTACTGCTAAATGCTAAATGCTAAATGCTATATAGCGCCTGCGCTCCGCTGCTAGGTAGCATCTAAACGCGAAATGCGATGCGATCATGCGAGTGAGGGATCGGAATTATCATCTGTCACGTGATCATTAGTTTTGGTCATATCTACAGAACCACTGGACTTAGACCCATTGTGTTGGTACTCAAACTGAACGTCTCGGTGAGATCTACCCATCTGTCACGTGATCATTTGTTTTGGTCATATCTCGAGAACCACTGAACTTAGACCCATCGTGTTGGTACTCAAACTGAACGTCTCGATGAGATCTACCCATCTATCACGTGATAATTTGTTTTGGTCATATCTCGAGAACCAATGGACTTAGACCCATCGTGTTGGTACTCAATCTGAACGTCTCGATGAGATCTATCCATCTGTCACATTAACTTTTGTTTTGGTCATAACTCGAGAACCACTGGTGCTAGACCCATCGTGTTGGTACTCAAACTTCAGGTCTCGGTGAGATCTATCCATCTGTCACATTAAATTTTGTTTTGGTCATAACTCGAGAACCACTGGTGCTAGACCCATCGTGTTGGTACTCAAACTTCAGGTCTCGGTGAGATCTATCCATCTGTCACATGCACTTTTGTTTTGGTCATAACTCGAGAACCACTGGTCTTAGACCCATCGTGTTGGTACTCAAACTTCAGGTCTCGGTGAGATCTATCCATCTGTCATATGAACTTTTGTTTTGGTCATAACTCGAGAACCACTGGTGCTAGACCCATCGTGTTGGTACTCAAACTTCAGGTCTCGGTGAGATCTATCCATCTGTCACATGAACTTTTGTTTTGGTCATAACTCGAGAACCACTGGTGCTAGACCCATCGTGTTGGTACTCAAACTTCAGGTCTCGGTGAGGTCTATCCATCTGTCACATGAACTTTTGTTTTGGTCATAACTCGAGAACCACTGGTGCTAGACCCATCGTGTTGATACTCAAACTTCAGTTCTCGGTGAGATCTATCCATCTGTCACATGAACTTTTGTTTTGGTTTATTCACACGCTTGAGTGAATTCGCACTTCATATATACGGTGTTGCAGTTGCCCCCGTAATATTTCTAACTGACATAAGGGGGTTATTCTATATGTGAAACTAAACAACTTATGTGGCGAAAACATTTTTTTTTGACAAAAAAAAATATTTTTTCCGTACAAATTTTAAATGCCTATTCTCAAAATGTATGGAGGAGAAAAAAATTTTTTCTTCAAATTAAAAAGTCGTACAAAAAAAATTGTTCTATTTCACGTAAAGAATCACCCCCTATCGGGTTTTACGGTTGGGGTTGCAACACCGTGTATAAGACATTCATTGTGTGTGTTCATTCCATCATGAACTGTCGAGCGATATTTTTCGCATTCGCATTTAGCATTTAACGTTAGCATGTTAATGGCGTAAGATTCGCAAGTGAATTAAATTAATGCTTTTTCTCATTAATTAACAACACTATTAAAAACCTCACCAGTTGATGACTTTAACCCGCCCGGGTTGATACCACCGCACTGAATGAAGGGTCGGTTGAAAGGGCTATGTAAATAGTTCGTGTTTTCCTTCTAGTTCAGTGTAGCCGGCACGACTGAAGGGAAGCACTGACATGGCACCAAGTTCACCAAGATTTTATGGGCTGACATCACGAATATTGTGTCGCTGGTGATGTAGCCATTGGCTACATCACCATCGACACAACATTCGTGTCAGTTTTCATAAAAAAAAAACACAGACCATCTATTCTTTTGCATTCTGCGATAACTTCGAAGCAGTTATCCGCTTGTCATATTTTTTGTGTGTGTGAAAGAGCACTAATAGTTGGTTATGTTGAACACTAATCGTCAAGTTAATGGTGGCTTTCCTTTATGAGTGTAAACGCAAGTCGCCCTAGTGTGTTGTGATAGCTTGCTTGTGTAGTTAACCCCGAAAAGGGCTGTGATTATAATATGCTCAATTATTTAGCGTTTCGTGGCTACTACGTAGGGAAAACTTCGGAACAGTAAAATAATATGGTGAGTCTTGCATAATACACACTGATGAAATATAAATAGATGGTAAGCGCGACCCATTCTGTACATGTTTTTACTATTTTTAACAATATGATACTGTGCTGAGTGGTAAAAGTTCATTCGTGTATACATTTCACGAAAACGAGTGAAACATTATATTCCCAATATAAACATTTTGTAAGTAGGTACCAAAGTTTTTCAGTTTCAGATGATGAATATCAGGCAACACAGTAAAACGATAACCATAAATTATACAGAAGCTGTAACATTTCGCGTCTTCATGTGAAGACAGATATAATAAATTATTGTATAAAATTGATCCAGTGACGAAATCTATCCCTAAGATCCCAAACTAGCCAACCGAGTTAATTTCCTGTCTGAATGCAGTTCAATCTATTTAAAATTCAATACTAAGCCAATTTTATCCATGATTGCAGGTGACCTGCCTATAGGCGAGGGAATATGTGACCCTAATAACTGACCTGCTAAATTAAGCGACAACTTCCTGACTAAAGATCGATGCTAAAGCCATTAGCCCGTCCACTCGCGGTGGAGGAAATCGTTTTAAATCATACTTGCTTGCTGTCCGGGGCTCTGCTCGCGTTAAAATTAAACTTGCCTAATGGTAGGGTAATTAGCTGGTGGCCAAGTTGCTTGAATAACATTTGTATGCGAATCTAACTTTAACACTAGCGAAGCGAGACATACATATCCTAAGTTCAAAGAATGGAAGGTATCTTATATTTACAATGTTTCATTGAAATCGACGCTGCAGCCGTTAAAAAGTTATTTTTAAACCTTTGTAAATTACAATGGCGGCAGAACCTTTACATATTTATTATATCCAAAATTTGGCGAGATTGATGCCAGCACATATAATATACTACCGTATGTAAGTACCTACTGTGCATGCCTGTATGTACCGGATTAAATCTGATTAGGTAGATCTATTTGCTGGATGTGTCTTCGGTTGTTCGGTAAAGTGTATTTTGGGTGCTGAAAATTATTAGGCATGTGCAAAAAATGCCAAAACGCTGGAAATTGTATTATAGGAATTGATTTTTAATATCAGAAAATTGAAATATATTTTTTATTAAAAAAATAAATTATCGGTATCCCTACATATTATAAAATGCAACTTCTAGCTTTCTGTATCTTTGTGTGATAGAAATATCTCGAAAACGGCTCAACCCATTTTGATGTGGTTTTACACAATTGCAATCTGACTTATCTCCGAAGAGTAGGCTATAAAAATATTTAATGATTAATACAAGCGGACATTTTTTACTTTAATCAATAAGGTAAAATAAAAAGAGGCAAATAGGTACGTACTTACTTGCGAGCATATTTATCTAATTAAAAAAACCGGCCAAGTGCGAGTCGAACTCGCGCACCGTGGGTTCCGTATCGCCATGTCATGGCCAGCGCCACTCACGCCATCTATGGCGTGTTTTATGAAATGCTTCATATTAGTTACAATTAATGATTAGTTAAAAAGTTTCATACTGTTTTCGGTAGATGGCGCGCATACACTTTTTAGTTTCTTGTATTGGGACCCCCGTGAATTTTGTACTTTTTCTTATATTTATTATTTGTTGTTATATCGGCCATAATAACACATATTCCGTGAAAATTTCAACGCGCTACCTATTACGGTTCAAGAGGTACAGCTCTCGGACAGACGGACAGACAGACAGACGGCGTAGGCTTAGTAATAGGGTCCCGTACGGATATGGAACCCTAAAAATAAAGAATTTCCACGTGAACATTTCGAATATTAAAACTTGCGTTGTACGAGAAAGCTCCTTTCATTCGTTCGATGAAACCGCAAAGCTTTTAATCGCGTGCTTTTATGCCGTGGCTGAAACCGACGAACAGCTCCTATCCAAATAATTAAAAACTATATAGCTGGTGCCAATCAGGTTAAGAGTGATTTCAGCTGTTGCACAAAGATAAAATTACAAATGTATGTCGTTCTGTCACACTTGTCACACGGCTTTACCAAAACGACGCCGAAGCTTTATTTTGTGTGAATTTTTTTTATACATTTTTTTTTTCATTTATAATAACATTCCAAGAGGGTCCTAGATGGAGCGTTTTAGAGTAAGTGAGTAGGTAATAAAAATTTCAAGCAATTATCACGTCATTTCTATCCTTTGGAATTCATTGCTTTCCACTATAAATCGATACATTTCTACCCCGATCTTCAGGAAACATTATCTGGTAATGCGCGTGGCTCCATCAGCTGTCACGAATATCAATCAATCGGCGAGTCTGTGTTGTCTGAAGATAAGTCGAGACTGGCAGGTGAACTCGGCGGCGGTTGGGAGGCGACGACAGAGGAAACTCGCGTGAACTTAGGATCGAATTGATGGGCTTGAAAGATGAGAAGATTAGAGAATGAAATATCTTTGGATACTTATGAGGGCTTACTAATACATTCACAAGATAGAACATTTACAAAACGACTTGTGAATCAGTCAGCACTACTGACACCCTAATAAAAAAAATGGCAATTGGACTTTTCTGAACAAGAATTAAATAAAACTGTAACATAAATGTTTATGATATGTTTTTAAACGTAAACACAGGGCTGACTGCGATAAATTATATTCTGCAATAAGGCCGCCTCTTGCACCGCCGGGAAAGTTCTCATAATACAAGTACAAGTCTTAACATCTTTAGTAACATTGCAAGTTTTCCATCTTTTAAAACTTTTAATTTCACTTGTTCACGTACTCGCTGCGAAGATTGTTAATTTGTTTAAACGCGCAAAAGTTTCCTCAGCCTCGCTACCTATTTATAACCTCAAGCTTTCTAAAAAAAAATGTTTCGTGTTTTGAGAGAGAAAAGAACCTGAAACGGAATATAGAATGTAATACGACAAATATTCACTATTGTTTTCTATACTCTACCGATATATAAAAATAAGACCCAATTCTCGTTTTATTACGGGTACCTTCGCATATGCTGTGCGAAGCGAGGTGCGGAGCGCACTATCGCGACGTAATCGCGACACTGCACTGCGGCGGGCGCGGAGCGACAAGGCGCGCGCTGAGCGCTGTAGAGCGTCAAAATATTACTTGTATAATAATTATGTGAAGAAAACCGCACTACGCGGCAGCGGCGTTGTCTGGCGCTACAAGCAATATTCGTCTGAAGAATTGCGCCATCTCCGCCGCCGCCAGTGCGGTCTCACCTTTATACCTATCTACCTGAGCAGTACGGTAGGAAGTGACCGAACTCGGAGAAGAAATAGAGCCAGATTTGCAACGTAGCAGCTATAACTATACGGCCAAAAAAATCAAATATTGGAAGGGAAGATGCATCAACTCGCAGCAGGCCTCCTTGGCAGCAGGTGTGGGAAAATACGAAATTACAAACATATGCTTATCCCTGCCACACTAACTCACCTATATATCCGTATCACCTCACTCACAATGCCAGACGTGAAGTCCCCTTTTTATTGTCAACTTGTCGTGTTGCGCAATAAGGCATATTTTCATTTCATTGCATTATCTTATGCTCCATGCGAGCTTCTTATGCAAATTGTGTAAATTTTTATATGATGTTGAAGACGAAGTAAATTGAATAATTATTATGGCAGTTTCATACATTTAATTATTTGGATACCGTACCGCACTGTGCCTCTACGGACTGCACTCACACTAACAAATATTTTAGACGCTTCTACTGCATGGGGTTTCAAAAAATCTAATCAGATCATATAATCTGCTAATTAATCTACCAAAATAGATTTCACTTTCCTTCAAATACAGTTCAGGTAGTGTACATTTCTGCACGGCAACGTGTTCAATAACACTTCCTGCTCGTTAATGCAAAACGATATTTCCTACTTCTGGTCTGATATTATAATATATTATTATATACCAGTTAATTGTGCTGAAATTTTGAATTTACCAATTAGCATGTGAGTGACTAGCCACAGATAAAATGATTGAAACTATCGGCCTGAAGCCTTAGTCAAACGTAACGTAACTCGAATATTTCGTGCATTTTGCAGCATTTAAGTGTTTAACAAGGCCGGACCACTGAATCATATCAATTAAAACTTATAATAGTTAACGAAAATTATTCGTTAAATACTATTTCGTGGAATACAATATTATATATATGTACAATACATTCGTATCCTAAAAACAAAATTAATATAACTTTAATTTATCCATCACATTTGGTATTTGCGAGAAAGCTTATAGCGTGTAGAAAAAATAGTTCCTAATGAGAGAAAATATAAAAAATATCAAAATAACATGAAAACATATTCTTTAGAGTTTAGGCGACTATAATTACTAAATTAGCCTTCGCCTCATTGACTCTGATAACTTTATGAAATATTTATTCTTTTGGCGTCGCCTTTCAATTAACAAACTCGATAGACTTAAATGAATTGTAGAGGACGAAATAATCTCTTCTCTTTTCTCTTTGTAAACTTTTAAAAAGGCTAACAGACCATTAAAAAGCCAAACCGTGCGCGGAATACGCAAAGTTTCCAAGGACTATTGCGTTTAAAAATATCGGTTGTCTAGTCCTGCTCTTCTACTATATAATATTATATATATATATTTCAAAATTTGAACAAATTTCAACATGTTACGATCAACCGTTCAGAATTTGTGACCGTCTGTCTTTCACAGGGAAAGACAGACGGACGGACTCATACATAAGTCAGACATTAGGTTACGTTTTCACCTCTTTTGAACCTAAAAACTGATAAAACGGATAGACGACTGTACGAACGTTTAAAAGAAACGTACTTGGAACGGACTACCCTTCGTCAGTTATTCGCAACTCTAGAAAAACGTCCTGTGTAAAGAGAATTGCGTAGATTTTTTACGAAAAATTAGTTAACCGTTCCTCCATTTCTTCACGCAGAATTTTCTAAAGAGCAGACGTACAGCTTCGAAATGTAGCAGACAATGCTCTCATTCAGGAAAAGTTGCGCGCGAACCATTGATTTTATAGGGGGAGTCAGATGTACCGTCAGCGATGTTTTAAAGGTAACATGAAATTAGTCTTCAATTATGTCCTAAGATGGCGCCAGGAGTATCGAATTTGAATTAAATAATTTATTATATTTTTAAATCTGCTAATTATAGAACGATGCTAAGCGGGAACAGCATAGTTAAATTTAAAGATTATTTTATATTAAGTAGAAATTTCAAAATAGTGTATTTTAATGTTTTCATAATTTTTCCAATAAATATTTTCATGTTTTGTCAGTCCGTGAGCTTGGCGGATAAAATGTATAATTTCGCCGCTTCTGCATCATAGATGTCAGACCAAAGTTAAGTTGTCCTATTTGTCTATAGATGGCATGCCTATTTCTTATTATATTTTTAGTTGCCAAATACCAAAGAGATTAAATGTCTTTGCCAAATACCCACCAACCAAACCTGCGTGCAATTCAAATACGCGCGTG
This sequence comes from Nematopogon swammerdamellus, assembly GCA_946902875.1. Classification (NCBI taxonomy): domain Eukaryota; kingdom Metazoa; phylum Arthropoda; class Insecta; order Lepidoptera; family Adelidae; genus Nematopogon; species Nematopogon swammerdamellus. The sequence continues at coordinate 7,942,056 of OX336340.1, read as the reverse complement.
CGGTTAGGATAAAGTGGAGATACCTTCTTTAAAATTATATTTTTTTACCTCACCACCTTTGAAAACGGAAACAAACACGATGGATTAAATATAATAATAATAATAAAAATCGTTAGCCATTTATAAGAAAATCGACCTCAACGAAATAATTTGTATGACAGCTACCCTTATTTTTTTTAATTAAAAAAAACTAAAAAAGGTACCCCTAGATTATCATTTCAAACTACTAAATACGAATTTTGAACGAAATCGGTTGAGCAGTTTAGGCACAAGGTCGCTGGACGGACACACACACACACACACACACATACATGTTTCTCAAAACCACTTTTTTGGGATCGTTGACAGATATATAGCCCAAATCTGTACTGTGTGGGGCCGGTACTTTAAAAGAATAGCCCCACTGCATCTCTCCCCGTGTATGTCGTAAAAGGCGACTAAGGAATATGACCCCCTTCTTATATTACTAGGTGGTAGGGTTTAACCCGCCCGGGTTGGTACCACCGCACTGAATGAAAGGTCGGTCCAAACGGCTATGTAAATAGTTTGTGTTTTCCGTCCAGTTCAGTGTAGTCGGCACGACCGAAGGGAAGCACTGACGTGGCACCAAGTTCACCCGGTGTTATGGGCTGACATCACGGATGTTGTAGGTGATGTAGCCAACCGTGTCAGTTTCAATAAAAAAAAAAAAAAATCAGTCGCATTCTCAACTTCGACATTTTGGACGATCACAATACTTCCTTTCTCCTTACAGTCGCTCGAAAGTAAAAAGCCACCTCCATAGTTTTTAGCCGTTGCGGCAATTTATCGATCGACGCGCGACGTTCGCTTGTTTTGGAACACGCAAATGTTTGCGTGGAGCGTGCAGGCAAGCGATACGGGTTACTGCGCGTGGAAAAAGGATGACACAATATCGATGCGATCTCTTGAGACGGTCGGTTCTGTATTCACGCGATACGCACACTACCATAATCGCGGTGTCTCGTTTTAGTAATAGTTGAAGTATGAACAAAATGTCTTTGAGTATGAAGTAGGGAGTCCAGGCACCGAATTAAAAAAAGTTGAGTCCAGGGCTATTTTTTCCATCTACGATGCTGCTGGTGGTGTTATACCAAAGAGATTAAAAGAGGGTGGGTTTAATGTATTTGTGATAAGTTTTACAGAATATATAAGTCAATGATATTTTATATAAAATTGTAAAATTGTAGATTTTACCGACGACGACACGACGACGAATAAAATAAAAAAATAGTAAATCTGATTTAAATGCAAAATTGATAATAAACCATCGCTTCTCTTATATTCTCTATCTTTTTCGGGAGGAAGGAAGGGATTCCTTCCTCGCCCATCTCTCACTCACCTCTCTCCCGGTCTTCTCTCCTCGATCCCGCCTTCCTCCCCTCCTTCCCCTCACCCTTCACGGACCCCCTATTTGCCACCTTCCCTTTCGCCCATTCCCTCCCTCTCTCCCTACTTCCCTTCCTCCCCTCATGTCGCCCCTCCTTCCCATCACCCTCGCATTCCATTCCTCCCCTACTACCCCTCATCCTGTCCGCAACCCCCTCTTACCCCGCCTCTTCCCCCTTTCAACCTCTCACTCCCTCGATATCCATTCCTCCTCGTTCCCTCTACTACCTCCCTCCCCCACACCTACCCTCATTCACTAACCCTTCCTCCCTCCATACCTCTCCTCCTCTTCTTCTTTTTTTTATGGAAACTGACATGGTTGGATACATCACCTACAACATCCGTGATGTCGGACATGTCGTGCAGGCTATACTGAACTGGACGAAAAAAAACGAAAAAACTATTTACATCAAATCTCTTTGATTTACATAGCCGTTTCGACATACGTTTTATTCAGTGCGGTGGTACCAACCCTAGTAAGGTAAGAAGGGAAGGGTGCTACAGTTTTACGTGGAATCCGAACCACGGTCAGCCTCAAATGGTCGAGCGGTCACCCATCCAAGTGTTGACCGCGCCCAGGGTTGCCTGCACCACTGAGCTACCCAGGCTGACAAACGTACCTCCCACCCACTCCCCCTTCTTTTCTCTCCCCCTTCCTCTTCCTGACCATTATTCATTATTTCTTACCAAAAGCAGTAACTATTGAGTAATCTGTGCCAAAAGCGTAGATAATAAATTTTCATATCCTTACCTAGAGAAATCATGGATTCCCCATACAAAAACTTTCACCCCTATTTCACCCCTTATTTTTAGGTTTCCGTATCCCTGTACGGAAGCCTATTACTAAGCCTCCGCAGTCTGTCTGTCCGTCCGTCCGTTTGTCTATCCGAGGGCTGTATCTCTTGAACCGTAATAGGAAGCCCGTTGAAATTTTCACAGAATATGTGTTACTATAGCGGATATAACAACAAATAAGCGGAGCTAGGTACAACCCAAGTACAACCAAAGAGTTTGTAAATTCTTTGGACCGGAGTAAAACCGCAAACAGGAAATTACAATCTTACACGTTCAACGCCACATGAAAAATCCAGTATTTCCGTTTGGGCCACGGGGCTCACCGCTCACCGGTGAGCCTTTCCTTACTGAACCATTCAGGGCATGGGGGTCACCGGTGAGCCGCGTGAGAGGGCCTACGTAAACGCTTCCTACAAGCCACAGAGCGCAGCTACAAAGCCAATATGGAAGTGAGCCGCATGGCCTTGTAGTCGAAGCGGACGGCGTGGTTTTCAAATCCAATAGAAACTTGTAGTTTTTTATTAAGTTAATTGTAACGATGCTAGGGCTGCTCTTAACGATAAGGTAGAAAATAATATTTGTATTAATAGAATTAATAAAACCAGAAAATAATAAGAAAATATTCGTCAAAATAAAAATGAACATAAAATTTTCTTCATTGCCAAATAAGAAGACATTATTTATTACGAAAATAATTTATGAAATTGAACAAAACAAAATATTTATGAAATTGAACAATCACAACATTATGACACTTCATTATTTAAAATAATCAATCATCTTAACCCCAAAGGGTTTAACCATAAACAATAAAGAATTATCCGTGAGTCATGTTAAAACAAGGCAAACAAAGGAATGGTTTAGTTGGGCTGCTTTGGCAATAAGTGGATACTTTTTTCGACTTGGTTTTAGCCTGTTTGCTACCCATTATTGGTACGTTCTTTGCATAACATTGGTGACATGTTCTTCTCACTTTTCTGGCCAATCCCTCTTTCCTTTCCAGAGTGTGTTTCATTCTCTTCCGTCTTTCTATATGCATTTCATAGTCGCTATCCTCACTCTCCGACAAAAGAATTCGACAGCATCTTCTTTTCGTTGGTTGAACTTGTCACGTAGTGAATTTTAATAGCGGACTGTCGAAATGCCGTTTACCGAAGTGTCAGAGACACATTGCCAGTACGGAGGAAAATACTCCGTACTAAGGCTACGGTACACGTGAGGCGTCCGTTACTATTCCATATTATTACTGCCAACCTACATTTTTGAAAATTCAATCACACATATCTCGGCGTACTACACTCTCACTACGTAACCGAGCACACATTCTTGCATCATTTACCGAGCGTGAATTTCCACGATCTCTTTCCGCTGTCAGCCCATACTAAAATTATATATTGTTTGACGTAACGAAAAAGGTAGCGAGCGTCGGTATGGAATTTCTGTTTGCTGTATTTGGCAACACCGCACATCGCGGTGTTGATTAATGGGTTGCCAGGCGGTTAAAATATATCCCAAATAGACGGGAATTCACATTCACCTCGGTTGTATTTATCTTACATATTAATTCAGACATCATCGGAGGACCCCTAGTAGAGGTCCATTATTATCAACAAATGGTGTTACAGGCCTTCAGCCACTTAGATTCAGGTAACCACATACAGTGCGCGTCATTGCGTGCTAGCCGACTTCATTCCGCAGCCACACCACAAACGCGCGCTGTCACCTATAAAAGCGGTACTCAGTCAACCAAGACTTCACTTCTTCTGTTAAATAATTCTCCGCTGCAAGATAAAATATAACGCGCTCGATCTGCCGCCGTGAGTTACACTAGTTTCCCTCGCGACCGTGCCACTGTCAACGAGCCGCGGCGCTGTACCACCGCTGCCGTCGGACGTTTCCAGCCGTTCATCTCAGCGTTGAGAGAGGAGTCCCCACAGCCAGGGTTACGGGTAACATTACACTCTCTTCAGCTCTGCCTTGCCTGTCGCTTGTGAGACACCGCCGGCCTAGCGGTTGTCGTTGCGCTTCACGCACAAAACGTATAACGCCCATCTGTGTATTTTCTCTCTTCCCATCCACAGGGCACCGTGATATGTGTGCATTATTTAATGTGGGTGTGTTTGTGTGTGTGTGTGTACAGCTCCTACGTCTACACGTAGTCTCTTCTACGTTACACGTAGACTTCCACGTTCTACGTTCTCCGTCCGAGGACGCCTGCATCATCTGCGACGGCATAGCCGGTACGAGCCACCTGGGCCCTACTCCTCGTCCGGCTGTTCCGAAGCAGAACTTTGTGAAGAGGGTGGAGATCGAGCGACGCGTCGGAGACTTCGTGTCGGCCTTCCTGCGAAGACCTTCGTCTCCCCTTCCGAAGCTAAGTTCTCGGATAGAATTATAGCTCTAATCGATTAGCTCGGTCGTCACCCCTACGATGCTCAAGTGATTCTGAAAACTCACATCCTGTCTTTTTACATCGTATATTTGTGTTTTATGAAATAAACGATAAAATTATATTTCTGAGCCGTATTCTATTATTTAAGTCCCCTTTTTCGTCTCAAACTACGTCTTCATAGAATCTATTCCGAAACTACGGTTCAGAAGATCTATCTCGATGTTTTCTAACTGCGTTAGCGCTTCTTGTGTTAACTCGAAATCTTCAAAATAATCATTTTTGGCGAGAAAAGCGTAAAACATCCTCAATTGTCGACGCAGCCGGACCGGGATTGATCGCTGCGTCCGCGGCGCGCGCGTAACGGGTGGGCCGCGGCGTGACCCCGCGGCCCCAGCCAACAGAAAAATACAAATCCTTCATAGGAGGCCACACGATCCACCCGTGAGCCTTCTGCTATATCTCGAAAATTAGACGGTAAAAGTCGCAAATTTTTATTTTCCTTACAAATTACCGCATTTTATAAACTTTGTGATGAAAATCTCAAGTTGATGAAAATTACGGATATAATGAGTTTGGCTTGGCCCGAACCGAAAAGTACGCTAGGCCCACCGGTGGGTCGTATGGCGTTCAACGTGTTAATTGTGGGCTGATTTTGAAAATTCTTTTTTTGTTTGGTAGGTCATACTTCAGAGGTGCTCCCATTGAAATTTTATTGAAATTGATTGAGCGGTTTATGAAAAAGCAACAAAATACTATTGGTGTGTGGTTACCTTCAGAGAAACTTTTGTGATGTGGGCTTTTTCAGCAATTTGCAGTTTGACACATGGCGAATAATTCTGTACCACTTCAACCGATTTCGATTATTCGATTTCGATTATTGTTTTTTATGTAATATTGTTTTAAAAATATAAAACCGACTTAAAAAAAAATAAACTAGAACTAAAAAGTATTAAATAGGTAGAATAGGTACCTAATATTTTGAAATTTTCTCTGTCATTGTATTGAAATACATGAATCGATATTGTCATTCATATTCGGACCCTTGTTTCATGAATATTCTAAATTTGAAATCTTTTCCGACCGGCCAGATGCGTTTAATATATTATAATACGAGTACGAGTACCATCGAGCTGGTCTGATGATGGAGACGGAAGGTGGCCATAGGAACTCCTAAACTACACATGATAAACCCATCGTGTTTGGGCTCGTTGAATTTGTCATCACGAGCAATTTACTTTAGACCTAGGAGATTCTCAATTCGACGGTATGTTTTCTTTTTTTGGATGTTTGTTACGCGATTACTCCGTCAATTATTGTGGGCCGATTTTGAAAATTCTTTTTTTTTGTTTGAAAGGGGATAACCATGACGTGGTTCCATTTTAATTTGGTCGAGATCAGATTGGAAAGCGAGGCGGAATCGCGAGGCCGAAGGTCGAGCGATTCCGCCGAGTACATTAATAGCAAAAAATTCCAAAAAAAACTGTGAAATAAAAAACTATTTAAAAAAATATATAAAAACCGCCGCCGCACAAAAATGTATGAAATAAAAAAAATCGAACCCTAGAGTTGAAGGCGGTGCTAAAGCAAGCAAAAATGATACATGAAAGAAAACATGCGTGGATGATATCCTTTGTGATTTGTGTAGCCTTCTTTAGCACCGCCTTCAACTCTAGGGTTCGATTTTTTTAATTTCATAAATTTTTTAAGGCAGTTTTCATATTTTTTTTTTTACATACAATGCTGACATTATTAGAATGAAGAGTGACGAGTATTTGTTTAACTGTTCAACTAAATAAATACGTTCTATCCACAGAGCACGGAATACCGCGCGCGCGCGCGCGGGGGTATTCCGTGCTCTGTGTGGATCTATCTATTAAAAGCGCACAAACAGGAAATTACAATCATAATAATATTTTGTTCCGTATACCAAATAATTTTCAAAACATTTTTTTATTTTATTTAATTTGATAAGAAGTGTTAGTTTAATTGTAAATTGTCATAATTTTATTATTCAAATATAATTAAAAATTTTGGAATTTACATAAATAATGTTCTTTATAAATATAAATGAAAGCGCCATCTTTTGTCTAGTAGCAGTAATTCTACAGCCTAGTGACAATTAAAGGTACCTAGATACATGTTGTATTTCAACTAGATAGCGCCCTTAGTATAGAAGTATTAACAAACATTAACGCCACCTGTTTGTTTTACGACAACATCAAGAAAAATTATTACCGCCCCCTGTTGGTTTTACGATTTACAACGTTACCAAATTTGTTATATGGAGTGGTCTATCTGTCCCGACAGGGTTATAAAATCAATGGCGCGAACATTCAGTCACTGTGACAGATGAAGTTTGCTCGCTTCGCTGCTCTAAGCTCTTCTGCACTTACTTATTCTGTTTTCTTTGAACCCTGCATACTTTAAATTTATTACCTAGCTTTGCAAAAATTTTTACATGGCGAGGGTATACATATTATTTCGAATATAATTTTATAAAATTTTATTATGATAATGTATAAATGTAATGTGTAAATTTGTGTGTAAAAATCGTCAATTATTACCCTCGATTAAATGATACTATCAATCAAATTACTCAGAACAACGATCGGCGGATTCGGCGGCCTCCTTCCCTCGGTCGCCGGGCGCAGCGCGTCTTCCTACCTATTCTACCTATTTAGTTTTTGACAATAATTGCATGCTCTTATACATGTTCAATGTTCATTCAATCAATAGTTAGCTATTATATATTACAGGGTTAAACATATTTGGATTGTGATTAATATTTCCGTAAAAATTCACCTACTGGCGGCATTCCACGCATTTGGCTGAGCGCCTGGATACCAGCGTAAACTACAAGTTTCAATGTGTTCCGTGACTTGGCTCGACTTCCTTTGGTAGGCGGCTCCAATGAAATAGCATAATCTGTGAAACTGATGTCGCGCGCCCTTTCCTTTCACATGCAAAGCAAATAACTCTAAGTATAGCCCGTGAAATATGTGACTGTCAGTTTGTCGCACTCGTGTAATGATTTTTACATAGCGAATGTTTATTTCCATGTACTTAGAGGAAAATATTCAATTAATTCAAGTGTTATGATAAAAGTCTAATGTTCTATATGAGCTTATCGCATTTATCCACAATCCACATCCATCATTAGATGCAGAAAGCACACAGGCATAGGCGTGACAAATCACGAGGAATCACTAAATAGCTATCATTTGCTAATTAATTTGGTAATATTAATCATTTACAATCAGTCCTGGTGGTTATTTCATACTGGAGCGGAGGTCATTGCAAGCGATTCGACAAATACATACTACAAAAAAAAATAACAATTAGTAATCAATCAAATATGACATTTCGAAATTCGAAAAAATTACCAGTTCGTAAAACAAATCCCAGTGGACGTTAACTAACTGTCGCACGCACTGTTAAAGGAGGTAAATGAATTAAATAGTTAAACAAACTTTTGGAATTGAATTTTCGGGGCCTGAACTGTGTTTTGTTTAATTTGACGCAGAAGCTTCTACACGAGCTATACAGACTAGGAAGCGGAGCGCTAGGAAGGGTTGTATTGTAAATAAGTTATTTACTCTCGAGCCCGCCCAGTAACCCCTCTCACAGCTCGCTGTCAAAGACATTAGCTTTTGTTTATCTCGTCGCTCATGAGACGACAAAGACGCAAGTGCAAAAAATATATATTTTTAGGAGAGCCGTTATGCGAATGCCATTTAATTTAATATCAAAACTTTTGAGTAATTTTTTTCTCAAGCAACAATCTGTCATTCATACCTCAGTTTCGGAAATAATTTCATTTTTGTCTGTCTCCCTAAGGTTATTCCAAAGTACTTTTTTTATTGTGAGACCTTCGCCGTATCATTTCACCTCTTCATAATGCGTACCAAACCATGTATCAAAAGTGTGGAAAGATGACATATTTTTTCAAGTAAAATGAAAAATACCTACCCATTAGGTAATTCTTTTTTGTGAGTTTAAATGAGAGATTGTTGATGTCACAAATGTCAAAATTATTAGTCACGCGATCGCACTCAAGATGGCAAAGCATCTGCCAAGATGGCAAAAAGTGGAAAAAAATTGTGAAGGTGGTTTTTATTTTACTTGAAAGAATATGTCGTATCCCTAGACACTTTTCATGTGTTTATTTTTAACGTACCACCACGTCGTAAACATCTGAAACGTATAACGAGGCGTAAAAATTACTATTGAACTTGCCAACTCTTCATAATCCGTATTTAGCTACGGTATTAAAATATCAATAGCTTATTATAAATTTTAAAATTTTTGCTCACGTTCGTCTCCCAACTGTGTGGTTCGACGTTTCAGGCCGAACGTATAGCGCGGTTTTTTCAACGGTTCACTTCGAAAGAATGCGGCGCGCACCCTCCGCTCTCCGCCGCCACCGCAATCGCCCATCAGTTCGGTGGAGGCGGAGAGCGGAGGGTGCGCGCCGCATTCTTTCGAAGTGAACGGTTGAGAAAACCGCGCTATATAGCCCATCTTCCTGATCATTCTGCCTGCGCGACAGTTGAAAGAGAACTGTCAGCAGTTATTCGTCCGTCGTCGTCGCGGATACAAAGATTGTAGCGGTGGTCCGTGCGTGTAGTCTCGGGTGACGAAGGTTCCCCCGATGCGTTTATGGCCCGAAACGTCGAGTCACATACATAGGTCGGAGATGACCGTGAGTGAAGCTGTTAATTCTTAATAATGCTTAAGATCCACACAGTAATTAAAAATCCATGTCAATTACCTGGCTACATCATCTTTCCTCCACAGAACTGGTAAATTCTGGTACTGGTATAGTCTCGGGTCCTTCAAGAGAGGCGTGAATAGGCACCTGTCAGGCCGGCATGGCATTCGCAACCCCCGCGTACGACCGAATGCCCATGGGCGTCGTTAGATACCTTATGGGTGGCTCGGGGTCACATTGCGCGCTTTCTATAAAAAAAACCCTATAAAATATGTGATGTCAGCCTATAGCACCTTGGTAAACTAGGTGCCATGTCAGTGTTTCTCTTTAATCGTACCGGATACACTGAACTGGACGGAAAACACGAACTATTTACATAGCTGTTTCGACTGATCATTCATTCAGAGCCGTGGTACGAACTCGAGCGGGTTAAGCCCTACGAGTATCATCTAGTACTTAAGGTATGATGTTCCGAAATATCGCACGGCTTTTTGCAAATACAGCTGAAAGCCAAAAATGATTTCAGAGCACGTCTCGTGTCATTGTACGCTCGCCTGATTTTGTACACAGGCCGTCACTATACTGCCGCAACGACACGAAGGGTTCTCTCTCGTCGCTGCATTTGGCTTGTATGCTAGGTGCATACTAAATACGTGTATTGAACGACAACCTTTTTGTCCGCCTCATAGCTAGTATTTGGCTCATATGACCCTCGCTGAAGTGGTTTCGCTAACAGTGGTGTATCTAACGAATGACGGTTCTTGCGAGGGTTCTTGAAAAAATTAGATCCCCAACATTCTGAATAATTGAGGATTTGAGGAATGCAGCAAAACCGATGAGCAATGGGCGACTCTCCCTCTCCCTATCCTTCTCCCACTCCTTTTTTTCATTGCTTCCGAACTGGGTGGCTCTGCCCGAGGTCCGAAGCCTCAGGCGCAGCCAATTTCACCACCGAGGAGGTGCCAGTCCGGCTTGGAGGTGGACTAATGTCGCTGGGGAAAGGCTATCAACCCGCGATTTGAAGATCCGTGGATTGTAGGAGTGGGGAAAGATATTCCCTGGGAGCCCGTTCCACACCTTTGCAGTGCGGCACACTCTCCCGCTCCTTCTCGCCCTTATTCAATGTCCAGCTGAAATTTCCGATATTCAAAGTCACATTTACACGAGCGGCACCTTGTTACGTCACATAGTCCAGGACAGAACACTACTATATGTGACGTGTTGACACATTGACAATAACGTGTTCACTGTCACTTCAACTCCGACATGAAACTGATTTCGATTGCTTCGATCCAATCAGATCAGTGCTGCTCAATATATGAGCGGACGGGCAAACGTAAAATTAATTTATATATGAATAGAATATGAAATATGAATATCAATAGAATACAGGAGAAAATCGATATACTATATATGTTTTGTATTAAAAGCGCGATATGTGGAGACGAGCCTCCCAAAAGGTCTCTAACAACGCCCACGGACATTCGGTCGTATGGGGGGATTGCGAATGCCATGCCGGCTTATGACAGGTGCGTATTCACGCCCGCTTGAAAGACTCGAGACTGTACTTGAGGGGAAATATATGGGCAGGTAGGGTGTTCCAGAGTTTATCTGTTTTGTAGTAATGCTACGCACATATATAAGGAGGTCACCGAAAAACGTAACTGTAAAATGCTGCAGCACACACGAAATTACTCTGATTTGGTTCCATACGAGTACGAACATTACATATAATTATGTATAATATAAGCATATGGCAATATGAATGATACATAAATATTGGGCATGCACATATTAGTAGCAGATCGAACGTCTTCGACGTACTCAATAAACAAGTTCGGCAGAAATATAATTTATATCTTTGTAATTTCGTGTTTGCGAACTTTTCCTTCACCTCCTCTACATGTTTGATACCCTTTATAGGTATTTATAGCATTTGTATAACCTAGCCCGTTATGTGAAACTCAGGGGTGCTATTGCCATAAATTGCCTTTATTAATAACAATAGCGTGCGTGCAGCCATGCGGCGCTAATCGCCGCTACGGCGCGTCACAGACGATGAACATAATATAATATCTTACGGCATATTTCACAATATTGCTCACCATGAAAACCTTTGAACCATCCATCACACACGACGAAGATAACATATATTTGTACCGAGTGATATCGAAAGATACCAAACGTGTGGCAGGTCCTAGGCAGCCGAGAAGGCGATGACGTCATGCACTCAGCTGAATCCTCTTTCCTCATTCACTGGGGACAGGGGAGCCGGGAGACAAAGAGAGCGCGATGCAGTTTCCTTTTTAACCGACTTCAAAAAAGGAGGAGGTTCTATGTTCGGCTGTATGTATTTTTTTTTTATGTATGTTCAGCAATATCTTCCCCAATTGTGAACCGATTTCGATGATTATTTTTGTGTTCACTTCAGTATAGCTCCAAGGTGGTCTCATTTTTTTTTTGGTCAAGATCGGATTGGAAAGCGAGGCGGAATCGCGAGGCCGAAGGCCGAGCGATTCCGCCGAGTACATTAATAGCAAATAAAAATTACTAAAAAAACCGTGAAATAAAAAACTATTTAAAAATATATAAAAAATGTATGAAATAAAAAAATTAAAATCGAACCCTAGAGTTGAAGACGGTGGTGCTAAAGCAAGCAAAAATAACCGACCGCCTTCAACTCGAGGGTTCGATTTTAATTTTTTTATTTCATACATTTTTAATTAAGCGGGATGGAGTCGCCTCATGGCATATATATGACAAAATGACGGAGACGCGCATTTTGGGCAAATACATAGTTCTTAATTCGATTACTTTTAAAAAATTTAACTTTATAACTTTCTTTGATTTGGCTTGAACAAGTTAAAAAAATACTATTGCAGCTTTGGTGTTCACTAGAGATGACCCTGTAGATTTTTTTTATGGAGACTTGATGGACCTTCTTTATGGAAGATTGAAAAACAAGAACATTATCTTTGCTTACCTTTAACTTTGCATAGGTCTGCATACTACTTACCCGGTCGGTGTATACGTATAGGTGTAATGTATAGGTTTGGTTTGACAAACTATTATCGTATCTTAGCCGTGTGTTATATATGAGTTAGTATAACATTTCATCTTAAGATTAAATTTTTTATAGAATCTTCATCGTCTGTGACACGCTTAAGGCGAAATGCCAATAAAGTGTTTTATAACACATTCACGACAGCGTAACAGCGACAGGTCACGTCATACCTCAGTAGCTCGATTTCAAGTATGTCACAACGTAAACAGCTCGTATTAGCTCTGGCGTTTAATTTTAAGCCCTTTGATGCTGCAGCCACTTGCGAAGTTTTGATTAGGTATTTTTATGATCTTATTATGTTCCATCGCGGTACTAACATCAATTATGTGTATAGGCTAAACACTGCAAGCGAACGCACTGCACGTCTTTGACTTGATCACTTCTGGTCTGGAAATTTCGGCCTGAACAAGTAACTCCGTGGAAAAAAAAACTGGAGACTAAGGTTAAAGATGCGGAATTTAAAGAAATAGTGAAAGCGGACCCATCTGAAACTAAGACTGAGCTAGTAGCAGCTTTCAACGTAAATTACAAAATAATATTATGTAATTTACATAACCTCGGCAAAGTAAAGAAGCTCGAGAAGTGGGTACGCTGTGAGGTGAATGAACGCCAACGTCAAGCTCGCGACGATATGCCTCCGATGCTTTGCTGAGTCGACACAATATCGAGGGAGTTCTGAGTAGGATCCGCGGTAGGATCGTTACTTGCGATGAAAAATGGGTCTTGTATGACAGCCGTGAGCGATCATCGCAGTGTTCGGAGCTCCAGCCAAACAATGCTCAAAACGAAAGATCACCCAAAATAAGCTTATGGTAACGGTATGTATGGTGGTCCTGCGTAGGTGTTATTCTCTAAAGCTTCATAAGATCTAGCTCAACTGTAACTGCATACATAAATATTGTTACGAATTGAAGACAATGATGGAGAAGCTCGCACCGATACTCGCAGTAAAACAACTGAAGCTGGTCAATTGCTCATCGCCACTGCTGCTTCACGACAACGCCCGACCGCGCACTTCACGGCAGACGGTATTTAAGCTGCAAGAGCTGAAGCTGGTGGCTTTCCGTCACCCAACATACTCGCCTAACCTTGTTCCAATTGATTATAATTGTTTTCCAAATTACAAGGGGAAAAAATACACTGTAGAGTCGGTGAAAAATGCGTTCATAGAATTTGTCGACTCCCGCCCACAGGAAATTTACAGACAAAGTCATAAATCAACTACCATTATAATGGCAAAACTATGTAGATAATGTTTCAATCAATTCAATATTTCTAATATTCATATAAAACAAATAATTTTTTTTTTTATAAAACGGCAATTCATAGGTAAGCAAAGCACCTAATAACAAATTAAAACTGAAAACATTTCGACTTTGATCACTTTTATTTTCGTGCGCTACACATAACGTTAGCTTGAGAAGTGGGTACGCTGTGAGGTGAATGAACGCCAACGTCAAGCTTATTTGTACATTTGATTTGTACATTATTACTAGCTGTCGTACTTGAAATAGACCAGGAGGTAGTTACGCACGCTCGTAGTTTATTTGTAAGCTTGGGGACGTGATTGTTCAAGTGTACCTAACCTAAGAATGAAATTAATAAATACAATCACAAAAAACCGCAAAACTATGTTTTCAACATAATTCACTTTTTAATTATGGGTCCGCGAGAATATGTTGTATGTTTAACATGTTGATATATGTATGTATGTTATTATTATATACTTTTTTTTATTTTAATTAATCGCAATGGATCGCTGCAACATTATACTCTGAAAGTTGTCACACTTTATAAGCCTATTACATAGGATCTCAGCTAAAAGAAATTGAAAAAAAAATATTATATTCATTAACGCTCATAACAAAACAATGAAAGAATGAACGAACGATTCGTTATTGTAATGCCTAAGATAGATATTTAATTAAAATAAGAAATGAAACTGCGAAATAGAAATTTGTATCTAAACTAACCGATTGAGGGTTTGCGAAAAGGTATCGGCCGAATACCCTGAAGGCTCAAATAAAACAACACAAATTGGTCTGTGGGTGGATGCCGGCCGGCACGTTACTAAATAAACTTTTACAATTTACCGAAACTAAAATCGGACCAGAGAAATTCCACAATTCAGACAAGCCCACAGGTGAGCGACAACGAGTCTAGTCTAGTACAGACGGCATAATTCAGTTTTACAATAACTTTTTCTTTTCTAAAGTCAACATCCTAATATTTCAAATCAATTTCTGCGAGTTCAGTTTTACGGTTAAGTCACTTTAGGTAACTAGATAGATATAAAACCTTGTCGCGAAAGAAATGTGAGTATGATAGATTCCGGTGTTCGAGTGGCACGCGAGAGGAAACGTCCGATATTTCATATTCGTGCCGCGTACTCCCCGCGCATTTTTTATTGCCGGGACACATTGGGTAATTACGCTATTGGAGGCAAGCTCGTGCCCACGCACCCTTAAATATGGTAGCACACACCTGATAAACGAGAGCGAACGAATTCGCCGTTCACTCGCGCGCACGACACGCACGGGCGCGGAATGTCTCCGGTTTGCCACAGCCTAGACTCGACTGGCGGCGCCGGCATAATTATTTAAAACATTTTTTTCGAGGTTTCAACAGGTATGGTTTCCAAAAATCCCTCGAACGTCGAAACACTTTCTACAAAAATAGTATTTTTATATGTACCTAGCTAATGTTAACCGACTCGTTTCAGAATACGGCCAAAAAAATTATTAATTTATATGGCCGCGCGACGTCGTCGGGTAGTCGTCGTTTGCTTTCGTTCGTCAGGCTTCGTCCGCTTTCGTCAGGTGTGTACCCTTATATCCGTAAATTTACCCTAAGGCACTTTATTCAAAAACGTTTCGGCAGCAATAGGTTTTACCCAATTAACCGTGGGCAGTTAATATCTGCCAGTTATGCAGAGCGTGGGCGGTGTGTACTCGGAAAATGTGCCTGGATGGGCAACGTGCGACGTCCTGGGAGCAATTTAGCGAAAATAGGGCTCCATTGGAACTCGGTGACCGGGTGTAGGTCGTTCACTTGGATGGCCGATATAGCCTCGCCCGCAAACAATGTCTTGTAAGACCGTTTAGGATAATACGAAGAGCAGATGTCTGGGAACAGGCAAAGCAAAGCCATTTCCGAGTATATTATTATACATTATTTTCGACTAATAACTTCTTAAAAATATAAAAAAAAATACTGGTAGTAAGAATTTCGCCATTTTAATTATTAATGAAAAGATTTAGATTTTAAATAAATTCGACAAAAAATAAATATAGTATTAGCAACGATCATCAAAGTACTTGTTGCCTTTGCACTAATTATTGTTACTATTTCAACCTGCACAATTTATTTTTTCAAGCGAAAACGTTTCCTATAGACATCGAGCGGACGAAGCGGACGGGGAGGCGCGGCGGCGGGGTGGGTTGGGGTGGAAGGTGTCGCGCGGGGGCGCAGGTGGAGGCAACCTTTCCTCAAGCCCATCCATTAATTTTTAAGCTTCAGCCTCGAAATAGCCGCTATAATCGTCCGGGGACCCGCAGCTTCAATAAAATGACGTTATACACCATCGCTAATCGAGGAACATTTCTGCAACACACAAGTTGCACACAATTCATTTGTAGTAATCATGCGAGTCTAATATAAAAAAAAAAAAAACGGTTCTTCTTTTAAGTTTAAATAAGGAATTAAGAAGAAGAAATTAATAAGGAATAAAGATTGTTTTATTTAACTTTTGTCCGCATAACCTATGTCCTTTCTGAAGTTTCATTCTAAATATTGGTAAAATAATTTTTAAAATCGGATGAGTATTTTCGGAGATTCCCTTCTCCATCCAAACTTACAACTTTACCTCTTTATAATATTATAATTAATATAATATATTATAATATTATATTGTTATTGTTGTATATTATTATTATATTAATATAATATTATAATGTAGGTATAATTTGTTAAGTACCTACCTACTCATGATTTGATTTGCAAGTCACTTTCTTCAGAATATAATATGTAATATCCAAATAACCAACTAAATATAGTAATATAAAAAAAAAATTATGTCGTTATTCCGGAGGAAAATATTATTAAATCGTAATAATTACATTTGAAATTGAGGCATTTCCTTTAAGACATTACATTGCGGCGTTCCCAAAGGTCACTCTCTAGCTAGATAGAGCAATGGTGTGCGGAAATCGTGACGCGACAAAGCAGCACGACTCTGTAACGAATTCAACAACATCGTGAGCGCGGGCGATCCGGCACAGATAAGACCGGGGTGGTGCTTCCTGAGCGAGCCTCTCTTCGGAAGGAGATAACGGGCCGTCGCGTGTGACCCTGCCCTAACCGGCAGCGGAGGCGGCCCGGCCTCAACCCGCGCCGCCCGCTCGCCCTCCGGCCTCGCTCGCGCTACCTAAGCACGTAACTTCGGGGCCGATCCGTGTCACTTCAAAGAAACAAGGCGCTGTGCGGCTATCAGCCGACCTTATACTATTCGATCATCTTTGGAGTCCCCTTTGGGATGTACCTACATATGGAATAAAGAAAAATATACTCACATGGAAAGGGTATTATTATAAGTACCATTATGGAGTCGGGCCTTGTCCTTCGTTTCGACGTTCTTATGCACACGCTATACCAGTACCCTTATCACGAGATTTAACCTACACCGCGTACTACGCTACGCCGTGTACAAGTTCGCAAATCAATCACTAGAGGCGCTGCTCCGTTTCTCCATACAAAATGATGCGGAGACCACGGCGTAGCGTAGTACGCGGTGTAGGTTAAATCTCGTGATAAGGGTACAGGTAGTTTTTCAATATTATTTTACAAGTTTTATTTTATGCCACTTCTAGCAAAGTGCACACACAGTAATCGAATTCTGTGAATTAAACTATGAATATAGCGCTCAAATTTACGATACACGACACGCTCGACAGAGTAATGCCTGGTTGACACGATGCGAGTTCACGCACGAGAAATGCTTCTCGAACGCATTCACGCACCGTGTAGACAGTTCTCGCAAGCTCGCATGTGTGCACGAACGCAGCGTCGTTCGCGCGCGAACGAGTTCATGCATGTTTATTAGTTGGCGTTCGAGAGGAGCGTCTCGCACGAAGTTTGTTGGTGCAAAAAAGTTTTCTTAGTGGTTTTTGATTGTTTACGGCACCATGACAAAGTGGACTGATGTGCAAATGATTGAGTTATCTTTATATAATATACTTATCCATTTCCTTATCCACATAGATCTCAGATGACTCCCTTCTTATATTACTAGGTGGTAGGGTTTAACCCGCCCGGGTTGGTACCACCGCACTGAATGAAAGGTCAGTCGAAACGGCTACCTATGTAAATAGTTTGTATTTTCCGTCCAGTTCAGTGTAGCCGACACGACCGAAGGGAAGCACTGACATGGCACCTAGTTCACCAATGTGTTATGGGCTGACATCACAGATGTTGTAGGTCTATGTAAATAGTTTGTATTTTCCATCCAGCTCAGTGTAGCCGACACGAACGAAGGGAAGCACTGACATGGCACCTAGTTCACCAATGTGTTATGGGCTGACATCACGGATGTTGTAGGTCTATGTAAATAGTTTGTATTTTTGGTCCAGTTCAGTGTAGCCGACACGACCGAAGGGAAGCACTGACATGGCACCTAGTTCACCAATGTGTTATGGGCTGACATCACGGATGTTGTAGGTCTATGTAAATAGTTTGTATTTTCCGTCCAGTTCAGTGTAGCCGACACGACCGAAGGGATGCACTGACATGGCACCTAGTTCACCAATGTGTTATGGGCTGACATCACGGATGTTGTAGGTGATGTAGCCAACCGTGTCAGTTTCTATAAAAAAAAAGATCTTTTCTGTTTTTTCTTCTTTATTTTGTTTCTTATCAAACGCCGTGTTATAATAATAAACGCTAAAATTGTACCAATACACACCAAACCTTCGTCTACAGACTCCATTTTTGCAACTGTCAAAACAGAGAAACACAGACGAACTCGAACGAGATGTGGAATAGTGTAAACAGTTCCACGAACGCTTCACGAATGCGAGTTTTCTCGTTCGAGAATGCGGCATGCTTCTCGTGCGTGAAACCTCGCATCGTGTCAACGTACCATAAGTAATGGACGTAAATGCTATTATGTGTGCGCACTGTGCATGGGGAATTGGGGAGTCCTCTACTGTAATTTGTTTTTTTATAGAAATCTCTTAGAAGGCTCTTAAACCACCCTAAGGTGTCCAACGACCCCCATGGACATTCGGTCGCACGTTCTGTGGGTCGCACGCTGACCTGACAGGTGCCTCAGTCTGCGCGGATATTTACTTAGCGGTCCCCCGACTCCTTTAATTAAGTAAACAAATTATTTTTGACTTTTTAAGGGTCGGGAGTTTTTTAAATTTGTAATTTAACTTTTTTTATCTTATAAAAGTAAAGCTACTCAGTAAATATATCACGACACGACACGAACCATAAAATGAGTCTCTTCACAGGAAAATAGAATCAATTTATACTACGGATGTATCATCAAACGATCGTAACCTCAAACAAATTATTTTACCTTCGTTGAGGTAAGCGATTCACGTCATGCTGAAGAAACATCTTATCAATTTTTATGTCGAAATCTGCGGTTCTCATGAATCGTTTTACTGCTGATGGTAAGTTTTCATTTAATCATAGAGGTTGCTTTATAAGCAGTCGTATACGTGTAACGTAGGTGTCGGTAGGGTATGAGATTTACTTACGTTTTATGCAATGATTTCAAAGGCATTTCTAAGGTTTCTCTATATTTTACAAAATTTACTAAACCAACGTTTATCATTTCTCTATACTCTTACATTCATATTTCGCAATAGGAGTTTAATTCAGGTCAGAATCTCAGCCATATTATCTCTTACCTTAGTATCAAATGACCACAAAATTGCTAATTGTCTTACTATGTCAACATTAAAGACCCACCTTTATATCGAAGCGAAATGTACTCCTTCCTAAGCGCTTTGTTCATCCGTCTGTCAGCTTTTCCGAAAACCTTTTAAATATAAGTCCACAATGCCGACCGCTTTCATTGGAATTACGCAGCGTTTGATAGTGTAAGACTTTACACGGATTTTTTTCTAAATTGTTACAAAAAAATCGAATAGAACGCCTTGCCTTAAAACTTTGTCAGTCTGAAATTAGCTACGCCCCGCCGCCGCCGGGGCGAAACGCACACCTCTGAATCTAATATGCTATTAGATTCAGAGGTGTGCGTTTCTTTAGTGGTTTCAGTCTGAATACGTTACTATATAAACTAGGGCCATCGAGACGAGATAAAGAGCGCGCGCGCGTATCACCGCTGCTGATGACTCCGACGGCAACAAAACTAACAATAAGAAAATAAGAAGAAGCTGTCAAAGTGACAAGTCGCAAAAATTTTTCCTCCGAGATGAAAAAAATTAAAACCGAGTTTTGAGGACGAAGAAACCGAGTTCACGTGTTTGCGCGGCCCCACCACCACCGGCGCAGCACCTCGCATGGTGTGCAACCCCCAGAATATGGTGACGACTGTCAAAGACAGCACGGCAGAAGACAGGGACACGACACGACCGGCGTCCCCGCCCCGTGCCAGAGGAGGGCGCGGTGAGGGCGCACCGCAGCTTGCGTGGAGTCTGCCGCGCCAGCAGCGCGCCGCCGCCCCGCACGATTACGCCGCCTTCCTCGCTTACACCGACGACGACGACGTTGACGTGTACCTGTGTTTCGCTTACCTGCCACTTCTTCCACGACAGCGCACACCCACCACCAAGGTTCGCCGCTGCATCGCCGACATCTGCCGGCGACGACGACGAACAACATCGTGCTCCCGCCACAAGACCTACGACGGGAAGACGATGTCCGCCACATCAACCGGCCTGCTTGGGGCTATCGGGGCTCTGTATTCTGACTACAGCCCGCGCTACCGGCGTGGCGGTACGGTGCGCAACCGCAGCGCACGCACGAGGATCAACATCCATGAAAGGACTGCGTGTCGTCGCCCCGCAGCCGGTGGATACGAAGCTCTCCGAGATGGGGGTGGTGGTGGCCTACGTGTCTAGTACCACCACCTATCGCTCGTAGCTTGCCTCGCGTCGTCCCGGAGAGCTCCGTAGCCATGGCCTGCACCCGCCGGCGTTCTTGGAGGTCCGCCTCCCGCCGCCGGCGAGAATACCGTTTTTCTGTTTTTCTCTGTTTTTATTAATTTTGTATAGCTATTTTATTTTATAATTATATAAAATTAATATAAATATGTACCTGTATGACGAAAAAACGTGAAAATAAAGAAGAAAATAATAACTTCCTATAACGAATTTATAACAACAAACCTATAAAATCAATGCAACAAACTAAACAAAACACGGAAACGAAAACAACATCGTCAACGCTTCGAGCGCATTTTGAGTAGGAATGAACTTAAATTCGCATTTCGACCCAAATGTTATGAACTCGTGCATCAATCGCTTTCTACTACTATGAAACACCTAGCGACAGCCATTTCTAACTTTATTGCGTGCGAAGGAAATGACAGAGACAAATCGCTTACAGTCGTAACGCAACTCAGTGTAAGGTCAGTTCGTATACTTTCTTTATCTCGTCTCGGTGGCCTGACTTTATCTGGCATCGTTCGCGGGAAATTAAATCGGGATCTCCTTATTTATTATGTAATGTAAACCATGGTGTTTGGAGGACATACATAAGTGCATAATCAATAAATATTAAATTGTAGGCGCAATGTTTAATCAAATAAACAATACTCACCTTGACAGGAAGGAGTATTGTATCTTTTAACTATTATGTAAAATTATTAGTCATTCATTACATGACTAGCATGATGAACTGCACTGAGCATGGTTTTTCCAAATTTTCGAGAGCATACTTTACAATTTTTAGCGTTCCCTACCTCAATAGAGGAAAAAACGGAACATTATAATTTTAAAATGCATATTATAAAAGAGATTAAAGAAATTATACGAAAATCGAGCATTCCGCCCTTTTCTTTATCTCCGACACTACTTAATCTAAAATAATAAAAAAAGGGAATAATAGAATCTTAGAGTTCTCACGGAAAACGGAATGGTACGGAATCGTCACCACGTGAGTTCGACTCGCACTCGACCGCTTTTTTTTCTATCAAGTCAAATAAATCCAATTGCGTTTTAAGCTCCTTATTGGGAAAGTAGATGTAGAAAGTAGTCTTGTAGAAAGTAATATATATTTCTTAAAATGAAACTCTAGTTTTATGCAATGGTTTTCGAGAACATCAATCGGGATAAATCCCAAGTCACAAACGCACGGAACTTAAAATGTATAATAGTAGGTACAGAAAAGGTTGTTATGAACGTAAGTTTAATGTATTTTGTCAACTTTTTTCAGTTGTTCAATAAAGCATATATTCATTTTGTATCATGATGTTATATACGTAAATATGTGTTGTACTCGGGAGCTTGCGTTTTTATATTGTAAGTAAGTACCTTACAAACAAACTCCGAAGCATATTATTATTTATCGGTAATTCGTGCCAAACCCGCAACGTCATGTCTGGAGGTCGGGATCATTCGCTGAAACGGCAGCCTTATCTTCCACGTTTCATGTTCGTAATCATGTTAGCGCACCCATTTCATATAATACCCAATATTGCAGCACTACTTACTTATGTCGGTAGATTATTTCTTATACTTCTTATACTTGTGTTACTTTTTTTTTAATGTAAACTGACACGTCTAGCTACCTCACCCACTACATCCGTGATGTCAGCCCATAACACCGGATGAACTTGGTGCCACGTCAGTGCTTCCCTTCGTCGTGCCGGCTACACTGAACTGGACGGAAAACACAAACTATTTACATAGCCGTTTCGACCGACCTTTCATTCAGTGCGGTGTGCATTCAGGCGGGTTCAAAAATCAAATCAAAATATATTTATTGCACTTGAAATTTTTTTTGCAAAAGGTATAGCTTAACACCGTAGGCGTTCTCCCCCTAAACCGGGTTAAACCCTACCACCTAGTAATATAAGAAGGGAGTCATATCCCTTAGTCGCCTTTTACGACATACACGGGGAGAGATGCAGTGGGGCTATTCTTTTAAAGTACCGGCCCCGCACGCTTGCGGGCTTTGGTCCGATATTTTTGATAATTCTCAACCCTTCTTTGCATTTGCATTCAGATTTTATCTTTTTTTTATGGATTATCGGCACGGGGGGGGGGGGGGGGGGGGGTCTCTTTGCCCAAAAGGTTAACACACAAGATTAAGACACAGCCAATAACACCACTCCTCGCGAAACCACGCTCAGAGAGGCGCCATGCCAGCTACAAGGCGGACAAAGAGGTCGTTGTCTAATTTATTAACACGCCATTTGAACATTCCCAGGTTATAGGTGGTGGGGAACCCACTCGCCGGAAGTCCGTTCCATATTTTCGCCGTACGACATAGGAACGATTTCTGTAATTTCTTTAGTATTTTAGTCGTCCGTACCAAAAATGGTGCAAGATACACATATGGTGAGATTCCTTAGTCAGTCTGTCTGTGTGTCTACCTGCCGCAAGATTGTTTATTTCTATTACAATAAAAAAAAACCTATATAGCTACGTGACTCGTCAAAATTATTTTAAGTTATAACTAAAATAAATATATATCAGATATATATAAATATAGCAGACAATCGCAGGGTTATCCGAAGGTGTGCCCGAGGCTCCTATTCATAGTCGCTTACAAGGAATTCCTCGCCCTTAGCCCTCCCTTAGCCCAAATTGACCTACTTTGTTTGGAAAAATACTTGAGTGAATGTGACAAACACTCAGGAAAATACTGACTTATAGTATCAATAATATAGTACAATTCAATGAATTGCCTAGGTATTATAACTAAAGTTAGGAAAGGTTATCCCTTTTATCTTATTAGATTGGGCAGGTGGTTCAGCTAAGCCAACTAGGATTAGTATAATCCCACCGAATGAAAGACGGTCGAAATAACTATATGAAAAAATTATAAATATTTTTCCTTCGACACATTCGAATAAATACCAAAAAATTAATTAATAAATAAACGTCGTATAAATATGTGAGTGCCGAAAACTGTCTCATTTTTAGGTTTCCGTACCCCGGTACGGAAGCCTATTACCAGCCTACGCCGTCTGTCTGTCTGTCCTAATGTCCTAATGCTGTATCTTTGGAACCGTAATAGTTAGCCGGTTGAAATTTTCACAAACTATATAACAAGAAATAAGGCGGATATAACAAGAAATAGAAAAAGTAAAAAATTAAGGGGGGTTCCCATACAAGAAACGCGTTTTTTTTTTCTTTTTTTTGTGGTGCGGAAACCTCAGTGCGCGAGTCCGACTCGCACTTGGCCGGTTTTCAAGTAGCTTAATCGATATTTCCCCTCTCGACAATTCGTATATTGAATGTTATTTTGTCTAAAAATAGACCACCTCTAAATACACCCTGTTCCACTTTATTTTTGTCAACGGGAAGAAATGTTGTGAAACAGTGCTGGAAAATCTTCTACAAAAGCAACCACATATAAATGGGTAGCAAGTTAGAGATAGTTGAGTGAGTATATCTCTATCTGGGGAAGGGTTGCCTTTGATAAGGGTATTTGAGAGAAGAGTGAGTACGCAAATAAGTAGAAAAATCAATGATTCGGTAAAACTGTAATTACTAGGTCGAGGTGGTAGAATAAAACCCTCCACCGGACTGAATGATAGGTCGTCGAATGTGGTAATATTTGTTGTTTTTGTCCAGTTCAGTGTAGCCGATACGATCTAACTAAGACATTCACTAGCATGACCCATAGTCCGACCGGTACAATGTAATGGCTGTCATAATAATATAAAATCAACTATAGCTAAGAATGGAATTCTGTGAGGTAATAGGTGATGAGATGTGCTGAAGTGCTCGACCGGGATAAAAGCTTGGATAAGACCCAATAAACGGAAGCGGTGAGAGTATGCATTTAATCTGAACTAACTATAGCACTAGATACAAGCTAGCTTACGAACGAATTTCTCGATTTTCGCGAAAGTGCACGA
The DNA here is from genome assembly GCA_946902875.1 of Nematopogon swammerdamellus. Classification (NCBI taxonomy): domain Eukaryota; kingdom Metazoa; phylum Arthropoda; class Insecta; order Lepidoptera; family Adelidae; genus Nematopogon; species Nematopogon swammerdamellus. Next base: position 7,917,623 of record OX336340.1, on the reverse strand, counting down.
GCGTTAGAGTGCACTAAGGAAGATTAACTCAAATATTGTCCAAACCCAAAGAATTAAACACGTTAGAGAGAGAGAGAGAATAGAGGTATCGAGTACTAAACACTTGAATATTTTGGAGCACATGTTCTATCTGGTCTAGATACGTGAGTCTAGGACGACACTTCCCTTGCCGCTTACTAGGCGGTAGGCTCAAATTGTAACCGACTGGTTTGGTACCACCACCTTACTGGTCTCATAGCAATTAGCAGCCTCGGCTGTGATCGGTCCTCTAGTCCAGTATAGTTAGCAATCCAAAAGGAAGTCTCCTGTTTTGCAACTTCTCGGAAAATATATTGACTGTTCCGAACATGTGCTCTGGTCCCTCTGAATTAGAAACCTATGGCGGATGGCTTTTAAAAAAAATTACTGCCCTTCCACTCAAAGTTCGCTCTATAAATACATTTAGTATAGTTAGTATCCTATAATTAATTCTTCCAGCATGACCGTGCCTGTCAACGTTCCAAGTATGAGCAGTTCAAGTGGCAAGTGTTCTAATTAAACTCACGTCCACACCATTGATGCATGTGCCGACTGCCGTCTCACGTTGACGAGGTCGAGCAGGTATCGTCGCAGAATATCTTGAGTGATGAACGGCGGGCCTCACTATTGGCGAGGACAAGAGATTTACGAGCCAGCAGCGGTCTAGAGCTTCACACATCAGCCACACATTATACAGACAACAGTGTTGTGTATGTAAGGCAATTACAGAACATCGACCACGAGTTTGAACCTGGATTCGAAGAAGATATTTAAAATAACTGCGGACTTAAAAGTTTTTTATAGCTTTTTTTATGCGTTGCAGTAGGCCAACAGCGTATTGTCAACTCAGCGCTCCTGACGTATCTAGAAGACTCTAAACTCCTCGACGACAAGCAATACGGCTTCCGCAAGCAAAGGTCGACTGGAGATCTTCTAGCGTACGTCACGCATTTGTGGGTTGAAAGGCTCGATGGTTTTGGGGAATCGCTGGCGGTCGCTCTGGATATATCCAAAGCGTTCGATCGCGTCTGGCACCGGGGACTCCTAAGCAAGCTTCCGGCCTACGGTGTCCCTACAAAACTGTGCACTTGGATCTCCAGCTTTTTGAGTGGTTGTTCGATCTTTGTCACCCTGGATGGTGCATGCTCGGCCGATTACTCAATCAATGCTGGTGTTCCACAAGGATCCGCGCTGTCGCCTACGCTGTTTCTATTATTTATTAACGACATACTCTCGCTCGGCGAAATACATTGCTACGCGGACGACAGCACGGTGCACGAAGGGTTCATAAAAGACTGGAAGGGTAGAGAGGCATCAGCAGCAAACGCGAGACGCGAAACTGTTGCTCGGGTTGACCTGGTTCTCGATAAAGTATCCTCATGGGGGAAGGAGAACTTGGTCAACTTCAACGTAGCTAAGACGCAAGCCTGTGCCTTCTCTACTAAGGCTGATCCGTTGCCACTCCAAGCAACTTTCCAGGGCAGCCAAGTCCCCAATGATGGTAGTCTGGGCGTCCTGGGTATGGAGGTGTCCAGGGACGTTGGATTTCGATCGTTCATAGAATCCAAGGCGAAACTAGCATCTCGAAAATTAGGGATACTCTACCGATGTCGGCGATTTTTCACGCCGGTCCAATTGCTTACACTCTATAAAGCACAAGTAAGACCGGTGATGGAATATTGCCTGAGGCTTAGACCTCGGACACAGCCAGCTAGTTCAGAAACAATAAAAAAAAAATTGTTGATGAAAAATTACCTTATTGTATATTATTGTCTATAAGACGTAATAACATAATTAATAAAAAAATTACGACTTTACTCGCAGTTGTTCTCAGGGCTACGTGGGTCGACCTTTTGGGCCAAACGTATGGCCCATTTTCATGAGCACTCTGCCGGCGACATAATAACATATTATTAATTTTTCGCGTTTTTTTTTTCGACAAAATTTCTCCACCTTTTTTATGGCCGTCCTTTATATTTAAAACTTCTCTATGCCTGGTATATCTATTTCGATTTAGTATTTAGCCAGCCGGTGAAAAATAATTTGGGAGACTGGGCACACTCACTATCTCCTACGACGACGCTGATAAATTGGTACTGAACGCTCTGTCCTGCTAAAATATCACGTATTTATAACAATACATGTTTTTTTATGGTTCCGTAGCCAACGACGTTGATGTCTAATAGGTCGAGTTGTATATCGCTGAAAAGGTCTTAGGCTAGAGTAGATTACATTTTTTTTAATATTGTTGATTGCATAAAAAGTTATAGGAAATTCACTCTGTCCGAGGCGATAATTTCAAAACAAGGCCCCAAAAAATCTATAAAAAAATCTGAAATAGTTAATTTAGTGCTTACGCCGCGCCGTGAAAACGATTTTGAATTTTGCATCTGTTGTTGGTTATACAGGGTGTATTTTAATTGACTGCGTTCCTTTCAGGGGTTTGTTCTGCATCCTAAACTGAGTAAATTGGTTCTACAGCTTTTGGAAATTGGAAAAAATAATTCACTTTCTCCATACATTTAAGGGCAGACCTATCCTCCAAATGTATGGGGAAAGTGAATTTTTTTTTTTGGAAATTCCAATAGTTGTATAACAAAATTGGCTCAGTTTAAGATACAGAACAACCCCCTGACAGGAACGCAGTCAATTAAAATACTGTATACTTAGAAATCTGTATACTTAGAAAAATGTATACTTAGAAAAGTTAAATTCTTCTCAGCGTAGAAGCCTCTCACGGGTGGGCGGCGCGAGGTGTAAGGTGCGACGCGGGTAAGATGGGCATCTGATGCACAAGTTGGAAATGGCTACGGAATCCTCGATGTGTGAACAACGTTCGCACTTCACAGGCTTTTTTTTCTAACATTCTTAGCTGCTTATTGTACAAACGAATATCAGCAAGACTTGTACCGGTTGTAATGAAATGATCTCACTCACTCTCGCAATATATTTTTGTGTCATTTTCAGGATTTGAGAAAGTTGCGCGTCACAAAATCATTCATTCGTTAACGCTTAGTCACTGTGTTTACGTCTCTCCGAAATTGGAACTTCCAGAACACTTTAGATCTTTCCAGTCACTTCGTTGTCGTCTAATGAAATCGGATTTCCAATACGTATTCACGAAAAAACTTTGTCACTTTAATAAGGCTAGTTTTGGTCGCCTTTCTACTAATTTTCCGAAAATACACAATAAATAATTATACATATATGGCACCACATATGTACCTAATAGGTAATTACCGATCATTGTAAAGTACAGAAAGCATAAAAACAATTAAGTCCCAACGCCATCACAGGCACTAAGAACTAATTAATAAAAGAAAACAACCATTGAAATATCTACAGAATACATTTCTAGTATTTTTGAAATATCTGAAATATTTAAGCACTTGAAATGCATAATATTCCACATGACTGGTCGATATTCCCACGCGCGCGTAATATAGTCTATCCGCGTCTATGACAAATTGTCTTAGTCACACTAGGTCTGTCCGTCCACCCCCATGCTCAATGTATCGGAGTATGACTCACAGTGAATCTTTCAACCTCTGCACTTTATGTCCCAGTGCATTTATAAAGTTTTACTCAGGAGAATCGCTGCCAAATCTTAAAAGCATTAGTCATGTCTCAGCTCGTTTGTTGATATCGTTTCTTAATATCTCAAGTAGGTAAATACTAGTATAGTCTGTCCAATATCCTAGCATTTGTATATCGAAACTCAACTGAACTTTGAAGTTAGTGAGTAACACAGATCATGCAGATAATAGTGTTAAATATGCGTTTAGGTAGACATACTGAAGAGTGTCTTTTGTTACATGAGTTCCTTGTTACATCTCTCCACTTTGACTGATAGGATACTTTTATTATTTTATTCATTTATTTACACGTATTTTTTTTCTTATATTAATTTTACATATTTACAAACAACTTAAAATCTAAAATTAATATAAAATAAACGGAGTTTCCACTACCGGCGGCGGCGCGGGGCGAACCCAGGCTACCAAATGGTCGGGTCCCAAAGAAAGAAACCTCCGGACGATGCCTGCAGTGTCGAGCAGGGCTGCCTTCCGGATTTGGCCTTTGATCCAACCACTCAGCGAGAGCCTCGCAAGGTGGTTGTCAAGGTTCTTCGCTATCAGCCCATGCGCCGATACGACTATGGGCACAACGATAGTCGAGTCGACGGGCCACATGTTGGTAAACTCGAGCTGCAGATCCAGATACTGCTTCCTTACTAACGAGATTACGATCGTGCGGCACGGCGATATCGACGAGCGTTGCGCGCCTCGCCTCCCGGTCCAATATCACTATATTTTATTTATTATTATCAAACACTAACAAAGTACACATGGCATCAAAACATAAAATATTCATAATACAACCCCCTGCATACGACCGAATGTCTATGGACGCCGTTAGACACCTCATGGGTGCCTCGGCAAAAAAAAATACAAGTAGTATGTGCACCCCAATGACAGGTGAGCACAGCAGGAATAATACGGATATAAACGAATACATAAAAGTGAAATACAAAAACAGATATTTAAATAAAAATAAAAACAACTTACCTTACTAGGTGGTAGGGTTTATCCCGGCCGGAGTGGTACCACGGCACTGAGCGAAACGTTGGTCGAAACGGCTATGTAAATAGTTCGTGTTTTCCGTCCAGTTCAGTGTAGCCGGCGCGCGAAATGAAGGGAAGCACTGACATGGCACCTAGATAACCCGGTGTTATGGGCTGACATCACGGATGTTGTAGGTCATGGAGCCAACCGCGTCAGTTTCCATAAAAAAAACTAAAATATAAAATTGTTTAAAATAAAAATAGAAAAAAAAAACAAATCAGCTAAAAACCACTAAAATAAAATCAATATTGAAGAGAATCAGACCTACATAAATGTACAGTGATTTATAAATTTAAACCTAATAGATGCTCGGGTATCGTGTCAAGTCAATGTTGCAATTTCTGTTGAACATGTTGAATTGTCTCAACATTCTGAGCAATGTCCAAGATTCATGACTTATCTTCAAAAAGTTCAAAAATAAAGAAAAGTCAAAATAATTAAAAAAAAAAATCATACAAAATGAAACATCAAAACAATATCTCGCTCGAGTGAGTATTTTCCGCAAATTCTCGAGGAGAAGCGTCAGTGTGAGTCCTACGGCTTGAGAGCTGCTGTACCACCGCACCGGTATGAAACGCGACGTATGGTTCTGATGCTGTACGATTTTGTGACGCATTCTGAATTATTTTCGGATAGAGTGAGGGCACTGAATGTTGGCAACCTCCGCGTCGCCGCGCCGGCCCACACTGGCGCGGCTGGGGCGGGGCGCGGCGGTGCTCGCTGTCGCGCCCCGGGGTCACTGAAACTTAAGAACAAAGGTGAAATTTAAATGTATTTTTTTTATTTAGAGAGAAAAAATACATCGGGGCGAAAGGCCCGCCGCCGGGTATGTTATTTTTAAATTATTATTTTACGTAGCTTACACAAATTCGAAACAAAATTACCAAATGGTAGAGACGAAATACCTTGTAAGAGGAAAATGTTTTCACGAAAGGTTTAATGTTTCTTCGGGCAACGCTAAATAGGTAACTTTGTAACGTTGCAGTCACGAATTCAACCATGCGGATTTCTAAGGAAACGGCATGAGAAATTGCGAACGTATTTAGTGAATGCGAAAATCGTATACGAATCATGTTACTTAACAAAAAATATGGTTACTCGTGCTGAAAAATCTCAGAACCGGCAAGTAGGCGTCTTTATAGAAGACACTTCTGAATCATATGTTGTCGGTAATACCAGCAGACAGAACGTTTTTCTAGCCTACTGAATTAACATTTCCGCGCAGTGTGCCAAGTTAAAGTGTCCGCACTATGCGCCCCTGTCCCCCGCCGCCGCTGCCGTCGCGACTCCCGCGCCGTTCCCGACTCCGACCCAACTCGGAAGCTCAGTCCTCTAACAAACCCCGAAGTGAACAGTGCTTTCGATAAAACATTCCTAAATTTTTGAAAAAAAGAATAGTTTATTATTTAGCTAATCTCATTCGGATAGTGCGTGCAGCCAGAAACAAAAGTGATTTGGATTATAAATTTTAAGGTAATTAATTATTTAAAATTGTTGTTTTATTCGGACGCTTCTGTAAAGAAAGAAAAATAAGATGATATCACTGTACACCGTCGCGTTTAAATTGTGCAAGTCTACGTTGCTAATTAAATTAATAATTGTAAATCAGGTTTTCTTAATATTAATGGCGATAAATAAATAATTTAAATGCAGCTAAATCAATGTATCATAATATGTCAGCAATTAGTTATAGTTAGTAGTGTTTTTTAAACCCCTTCAATGCAACAAATTATGGTTACAGTTTCAAGGTCCCTGATAAGCAACCTTACAACCAATCGTCACTGTCGACGCTATTTCTCCTTGAGAACAAAATATTCTGATCGCTCCGGCCATCACGAAATTCCCCAAATAGTTGGTGCCACGTACATTGTTATGCAGCGAATCTAGAAGGTTCCCGCTCCGCCGCTCCGCCGCGCTGCAGCGAGACGGAATTCAGCGGCAATGTAAATTTAAATGTAGAATGTCTCTTGGCACCGCTCCAAAGATCCCTATCAATTACTATCTGCCGGCATCGCGCAAGATTTTTCCCGCATCTAATGAATTTTGCAGAAGTAATTTTTTTTTTCTTGCCACATGATCGATTCGTCTTTCGGCTTATGACAGCGGTACGATTGGATCTTGAAACAAAAACACGAGACATGGAGAGTGAGATTATCTATCGGACACAGATAGGTTTATTTTGTAGATATTTTATATATCTGTACCTGTAATATCCCACGTTTATCAATAGCTGCTCCCGAAATTTTTCATTTTTGAGGGGAAAACGTAATTAAGCTGTCCTATACTCAGTACGTTCCTACAATAAGGCTCAAGACTGTTAAAGCAAAATAACAATTACAACAATGTTTCAGTGTCTTTTGCTTCAGTATTCAAATTCGGAACTTTCGTAATGATATTATCAAACAATATACAACAAATGTATTTTCGAAGGATTTCAAAGAAAATGCTCTTAGCATTCAATAGCAAAAAGCAAGAAAAGCTTTTATATTAAAATGTCACTGTAGTTAAATGTTTCAAACTTGTGTCGTCGTCATCTTTTTTGTGCAATCGATCAAAATATTCGTGTTAAGTAAAACATCCATAAAGTACGAATATTCTGCCATTTTTACAACACAAGCTAAGTTCATCTGTCACCGTCAACCGGGTGATGCAACGTCATATTTTCCGCCGCTTCGTTATTGAGTCTACGCAACACGGTCGTCTACCGCTTCACATATTGTCACATTCGTCAGCAGACTTATAACTTGCCGCGTCACTATATTCCCGATATGATTCATACTATGAAATATTTGGCAACCCTCACGTTCTTGCATTGTTTGTGAGTCATCGATGTATTCTTGCACAGAGACGTTCTATCGCAGGGGCGAGGTATCTGACCGACTTCTCCTTTCTAGATATAACAAACGCCACAGCGACAATGTCTCAGCATCTCGAGCAAGGCCAGCAGCTGGTGAAGAAGACGATGGATGAGCTCGTGCAGCAGAAGCAGACGACGGAAAAGGTTTCGATCCAGGCGCGGCAGGAGTTCCGCGAGCAGTATCAGGAGAGCTACGAGGAGGAATTCGAAGAGGAGACCTTCACCGACGAGCTCGGAAACTCCACCACCAAGCGCGTCGAGTCCAGCAGCGAGAGCAAGGAGCACTCGCGCAGCGCAGACGTCAAAGTGAAGGCGACCGGCCTCAGCGCGCAGCAGGCGAAGGCGCTCACCGACTGCGCCACCGAGGCGTCCCAGCTCGCGCTCGACTCCAAGCCAGCGAACTGACCCCCGCGGAGAATCCCCGGAGACCGTAACTATCTACTCCCTACGCACCGCGTGCTGCTTCCGCCCGACATCTAACTCGCACGCTCGCTGGCTTCTGGCGGCGCGGCGGCGTAGCGGCGGCGGCAGGAGATGGCGGCACGCATGATACGCATGGAAATTAAACACATTATTAATTAAAACGACGACGCGGGAGTTCGCTTATACTAATAACGTGCGGATTAGTTATCAACTAATTATTCAATATTAATCACACGCGCATCCACTCAGTAACCGCTCGAGCTCTTGACATATGCAGATATATGGAGACGTATGTAGTAGATTAACAAAAGTTAAGTTGCGATTCCTGATCCCACATCCAAATTTCCCAAAGAACCCGCACGACTAGTTCTTCTGCCGACGACGACGGTCACGCCCGGTCGACCGTCTCTTCGTTGCGATTCTGATTTGTGTTATTTGTTGCAGGTGCCACTTCTTACCGTGCCACGTCGTGCCGCAAAATCAAAGACGTTCCAGTGTTCCTTATTATATTATTATATTTGTTTGTTCTAATGTTTTATACTAAATAAAGTTATCTTAAAGATTCTGGTGTCAGTTCACTGTGTTCCCGTGAATGTCGTGACGAAAGGTCGATCGGTGAGTGCGAGTGCCGAATCCGTCCCGCGCCCTCCGCGCCGCCGCCACCATGGAGGAGGAAGAGGACGAGGCCGTGAGTGCGCAGACCGCGGACGAGGGCCGCGAGTCGACGGCGACGCCGGCGGTGAGGAGCACACGGGGTCTCCGAGCGCACTGCTCGTTAGAGGAGGGCGAGGTCCGGACGAAGACCCTTCTCCCTTCCGGCGATTCGGTCGACACCGGCGTCGCCGTCGCCGTAGCCGCAAGCGCCAGTGCGCGCTTCACCGAGCGCACCTTCACCTCCAAGAAGAGCACGTTCTCGCGGAGCGGCACATCGAGTTCGAGCCAGGAGAGCGAAGCGGCGGCCGCCGTCACGCACACGACCGCCACCAGCGGCCAGTACCTCGCGGCGGCGTCCGCTCGCGTCGAGACCGCGCGCTCTATGGAGTCCCTGAGGCCGTCCAAGGAATCGTCGTCGCCCGCGCGACCGGCGAGCTCGTGCACGACAGTGCGCCACGCAACGCATCGCTCCTTTCTGACGGCGTCAGAGCGGGACGTTCGAGAAACGCGCGGGGCGCCGGCGCGACGCGCGCTCTCAGGGGAGGACGTGGGATGCACGAGCGCGTCGGCGGCGGAGCGGCGGCGTGGACTGTTCGCGAGCACGGAGCGACGAGCGCTGCAGCAGCTGAGCCTGCCGCCGCCGGAGCGCCGGCTCACCATCCTGAGCCCGCACAGCCCGCTGGCCGGGCCGCACGAGCTTTCATGGCCGATCCCGCCGTCGCTGTCGGGCACCGGTATCCGCACACGCCGCAAGAAGGGAATGGTCCTGCCGAAGCTCATCCTGCCGCGCAGCGATTCCGACCAGTCCGACGTGTTTTTCGACAGGTGCTTGATAGAGTGAGTCTTTATCCCGTAGACACTTCGTACTTTGTTGAAGGCACTTAGATGTTTCCCAATTATCCTTTCCTAATACCGGCATTTCGATATTGCGCCGATAGAAATAAGTATTGCTTTGCAACACATTAGATATATTGTTCAAGATATGAACAACCAGTGGCAATTTCTTAGCAAGATGAATCACGCCTGAATTTTCCATGCTTGTCAATGCTAGTAACAACTGTAATGTAATCTTCTTACATCTCTTTACACTCCAGAAGCTCAGACGTGTATTGACTCTGCATAGACCAAAAAACTTTTGAAAGGTATAATATCATAGTGTTTTTAGTCTAAAGTATATCACGAACTGAATTTGCTTACCTGCATTTCTCGCAACAGCACAAAAGACATTCATGCAACACGAGGGTTACTGCTCCGCGTGGGAAGCTGCCAGGTGACGACTATATAAATACACTCGTGAGCTCTGAAACTTTATATACGTATGGACCTTGTCCCACTCATTCGATTGCTGGATTTCTCGTTAAAAATTTCACGAAGGCTTACAAGTACTCGTGTGATACAGTTCTTCCAGAGTGTCTTCACTTTCAAAGTCGACTGTACACTCTTGGCTTTATGTTTGATTAAAAGCACCTGAATGGACTGCAGTCTGCAGGGACGCTCGTTTCACACACTGCCATCGAAATTCTCTTGCAGCTCACCTTGTAGACTACTGTCGAAGCATTTGCCGTTGCAGTCAACATCAGAATATGCAAGGCAGACAAACCCGTACAAACTTATCAAGCTCACAAAATACTTTTTAAATAAACAATATGTACACACATTACTTGAAAATCTATAAAGAATACATTTTACAGAAATATTTTTTAAGCTTACTTTAAAGTTTAATCGACAATTCATTATTGCTGGAGCATCGAACTTCGAAACAGGGGTTTGCCAAATTAATAATAAATTACCTCAATTCAACTTTGATTGAGACCATTTTGCACGGTATTTCAACATTGAAATACGGGGATGGTATTTTGGTAGGTAAACAGATTTTGCTCAACGTTTCATTCAGCGTCGAAATTTTGATGAAAATTACATTGAATAAAAAGTTCTTTCCTTACAGACGACAGAATTTAGGTACCTACTGCGTTTAAAATATTGCTATCAATGATACCCTTAGCAACGTTCAATAAGGCAAGTTGTCATCTCTACTGGTAAGTTAGTCGCTTATACTTTCCTGACCAATTAGATTTGAAGTAAAAACCTGACCGAACAACAAACCTGGATGAACAAGTAGGTATTTATATTTATTTGCATATAATATTGTATATATTTTGTAATTTATATGTAACTACTAGCACAGTTATTTATAAATATGGCTTTTATTAAACTAGAAGACCAATTTAACCATAAAAAAAACTAGTATCATGTCTTACATTTGCCCGCGGCTTCACTTCGAGTGACTTTTTGCTCACAGCTCATGTCTCCGATGGCGTAGCGTTATGATTTATAGCCAGTGAAAACCGTATTATGTAAATCGATAAAGTAGTTCTCGAGTTATATTGGCTTACGATATTCATATATTGGCCTACGTTACACGGTCGCCCGTAGAAACTTCGCTTTATTTTCAATTCTCACACTCAAGTCCTACCTACCACCTACATACTTATATTTCACAATATTAATCTACTCGCCAACATCAAGAGGTTGACTGAAAGAAAACTGTGTAAGTGATAAGTCGGACTTTGTGCCTAGTGTGAATTGTATACCTATTGTGTCTGTGGAAAAACCGCACCCTTGTAAGATCACTCTCGTGTCTGTCTGTCTGTCTGTCCTATTGTCACAGCTTATATTCTCCGAGTCTACTGAACGAAAATAGTTGAAATTTGGTATATATATCAAATATGATGACCCAATCACGGACGGATAGCGTAAATAAATAATTTCGATTTGGGGGGTTAATTGTGGGGAAGAAATAAGAAGGTAATTCTTTTTTAAGTGCATCATATAATATATCAATGAAAAGCGCTCGTTACAAGTAATTCAAATGTTATTTTATAATTTTAATATGCATAGTTTAAAAGATATTCAAGAAAATATACATAAATCGAGCATCCCCCCGCGCCCGTTATCGCCGAAACAATTAAGTAAAAAATTTCGAAAAGCAATTGGGAATATAGAGTCTTCTATAGTTTACAGGAAACCCTAAACGAAAACACTAAGTCTTAACGTTCTCACGGAAAACGGAATGGTACGTAAAGGCTCTCCAAGCGAGTTCGACTCGCACTTGACCGCTTCTGCCTATACTAGAACACACAAAGGTAGTTGAGTAAATTGTTTTCAACAATGAAGATCGTCTGCATGCCGGCGATAACTTTACTCTTGGGTTTGATCCAAAATCAATAAGCTGTTTAAATTTTTTCTTCATTGTCGGTAGAACAGACTACGCAAATAAATCACAGGCGGACACGCTTGAACAGTTTTATTTTGTGCCAGCTCGAAAATAGTACACGTGTCAACTTGGATTCGATTGTATGTAGACGAAAACTAAACTAGACTGTGATAGAGTACAATGTTTCACACTTTCTAATTAGTTGAATTAATCTCGATACAATTTTGACACTTTCATTCCAACAACTAATAAATACAACTTTATCCATATCTGCAGATTTTTTAATTTTTTATGGAAACTGACACGGCTGGCTACATCACCTACAACATCCGTGATGTCAGCCCATAACACCGGGTGAACTAGGTGCCGTGTCAGTGCTTCCTTTCAAACGTGCCGGCTACACTGAACTGGACGTAAAATACAAATTATTTACATAGCCGTTTCGATCGACGATTCATTCAGTGCGGTGGTATCAACCCGGGCGGGTTGAACCCTACCACCGAGTAAGGTAGGAAGGGAAGGGACCTACAGTTTTACGTGGAATCCGAACCACGGTCAGCCTTCAACGGTCGAGCGGTCACCCATCCAAATACTGACCGCGCCCAGCGTTGCTTAACAATCAATAGCAACAGTCGACTGTCTGCACCACTGAGCCATTGAGGCTGACATACTAGATTACATTTAGTTTAACTTTACTTACTATGACACCGTATGAAACACTGCTTTACGGTGCATTTTCATGGACGAAAACCTACACAATATTCAGCTCCATACTATAAAACCCAGTCTACTTTTAAGTGGTTACTTAAAAATAACTAAGAAAAAGACAGATGTAGATCTGACCCGCGTTTTTTTTTAAATCAGAAGAACTCTTTCATGGATTCCACGTCATGTTTCCAGTGCCGTAGTTTTGTGTGAAAAGGCAGTACTTTCCAACAGCACAAGCACGCCCATAAGTACATAATCCTTGACCAATTCAAAATAAGTTTCTCGACTTATCACAAATTATGACTTCTTCACAAATGGCTTTTGACCAAAACATTAATTTAAGACGATTACAACAGTAATAAACAAATTACATGCAAATTCCTCTACAGAACCGGTAAACTCTGGAACGCTCTCCCTGCTCATATATTTCCCCCCAAGTACAGTCTCGGGTCCTTCAAGAGGGGCGTGAATGGGCACCTGTCAGGCCGGCATGGCATTCGCAACCCCCGCATACGACCGAATGTCCATGGGCGTCGTTAGACACCTTATGGGTGGCTCGGCGCCATATGTCACGCTTTCGATAAAAAAAAAATTCACTTAACCCTTAGACCCCTATGGGGTAATTTTATATCCCAAAAAGTTTACAAAAAATCCACTGTGTGTATTTCATACCCAATCTCTATGAAATTTAAGCCATCCCGTAGTTTATGAACAATGCTATCATATTGGAGTGTTGGTAGCATGATCTGCACCTAACTTTACACATCATTCGGCCATCAAAGTGACTAAGGACGCACGCGTTGTTACATTTTCGTAAATTTAATTAATTGAATTTAATTTCATTTTAATTCTGTGTGTCATTTTGCCTTTTATTTATAGATTACCCTACACAAAAAAAATATAATCATAGTGTTAAAATAATTATTTTATCCATAAACCACTACTGGGATCTATGTCATCCCACCGGAAAACCCCGAAATCTATGTAAATAGAAGACTGAAAAAATCAAGTACATCTAACTTTATGTCTACAAAAAGTGTACAAATTTTCATAAAGGTTGCTCTGCTAGTTCCGGAGATCAAATGCAGGGGTCTAAGCAAGGAGGAGGTCTAAGGGTTAAGTACTTACTTTTTTAATTGTAATGTTTAATTTTTAATTTAAATTTATTTATATACTCGGAATATGACCATTTGAAAGATAAATAAAACTATATATTATGTGAATTTTATATTTATAATCACAAAATAAATGAATTAGATATTATTTTTAATAAAGAATTATTAAACATTGTAAAACTTACCTCAGGTATTATATTTAGCTTAAATCATCATAAAGGTATAAGACCGACAAAGGTGTACAGGAGGCTTCGCGAAGCATAGAGCACGCTCCCTCTCCTTGCACGTAATCCCTACTTGTCATCGCCTTCGGAAATTGTGCTTTCATTAAATCAGGGCGCGTGAGGTAGCTGCCAATTTGCTCTCCTATATTCCATACGAGCTACGGGCCTGTTACCATGTTTACATTCTGGTTGTGTTGGGCTGTTGGATCGCAATTTACATTCAGTTGTCAATGTGCCAACGACGATAACAGATGAATTGTGTTTGCCATTCCCGCTGTTCCTACTCCCCGTACGGTGGTTGGTACTTCATTAATTTCTTAATGAGATGATATCTTTTACACATTGTGACATGGATCCTGTTCTTAAGAGAATTCGCATGAGATTTGACCGTGACAGTGTGTTAATTGAGCTTATAATTATCAGCCAATTCAATCATACATCAATAGGCAGACAATGTAAATACTAAAACATTTTAAATTGCATACAAACCTTTCGCAGTTGCTTATTTGGCTTTCTCTATTTATCATCCCACATTGAGGATCACTTCCAAGCAGGTGGAATCCTCGGAATTAGAGATCAAGAGAATTCGAGGGCCGAATTTACCATTCCATTTGATATTCCAATGATTTCCTTATCATAGTATACTCACTTCAAAATTGTTTTTAAAATTTTCGAAGGCAAAAAGATTTTATCTTCTAGTTCTAGTCGAATTGTAGAATTTTGCTGGATTGAGAAAACATATGAAAGTATTGACAAGTCTACTTACCGGGTTGACACTCGTGTCGAGCTGCCTCACTCTATAGCAACCTTATCTGTGACATCCCAAATTGAAATACTAATCGCACCTGAGCTCTCGTCGAGTGATGCTTACACAAATTGGTGGCGGCTTATCTCGAGAGCCTTCCGAAGGCGGGCGACATCAGCAATTTGATAAAACCACCGCCGGGCGCCGGCGGCATTTTATGAAACTTGATTAGGCCCGGTTAAAGGCAGAGGAGAACGCTGTGTTACCAATTAATTTGCAGAATGTTGGCACGAGCATTTGCGCTTAGTTAAGGCAAGCATGTAGGTTACATGCTCACAGGAAAAGTACTCACAAACAAACTCTGACACATCGAATCGATATCAGCCACATACAAACTAACGAACTAACGGAGTCGGAGGAGTTGGACGAAGTTTTTTACTTACAGTAATTTTGAATGTTAGTATTTAGTTTTTCTTTATTTATTTATTAGGTAAATTTTATCATTGTTATACATTTGTTAGTTAGGTTTTAATTATTTAGTTATTATTATTAATATTATTAATTATAAATTATAAAATGAATGGGTAATAACTAACGTATGGAGTATGACAATTTGGTAACACTTTCGTGTGAAAAATTTGATCTCGGAAGGTTCTGAATTTGCTACCCTAACCCCACATCTATTGTTTTCTCGAATGTTATATGTGAAAAGACCTCACTAAACGGCTGCACAAAATTGTCCATAGTATTTTTTTTTTAATGACACGTTTGGCTACATCACCTACAACATCCGTGATGTCAGCCAATAACACCGGGTGAACTAGGTGCCATGACAGTGCTTCCCTTCATTTCATGTCGGCTACACTGAACTGGTCGGAAAACACGAACTATTTACATAGCCATTTCGAGCGACGTTTCGCTCAGTGCGGTGGTACCAACCCGGCCGGGATAAACCCTACAACCTAGTAAGGTAAGAAGGGAAGGGACCTACAGTTTAACGTGGAATCCCAACCACGGTCAGCCTCCAACGGTCGAGCGGTCACCCATCCACGACCGCACCACTGAGCTATACCGAGGCTGACAAATGCAGGAATTGAATGCCGCGCCACACATTCATGCCGCTGCCGCGTAGTGCGGTTTAGTTCTCACTTCTTCGTGCCATCAACATGTGCTGTCACATTTAGGCATTAACTACTCCTGCTCTTATTTTATAATGTGTGAGTGACACACATCGCTAACATAAAGGTTAAATGCATTTGTGGAATGCAACAAAGTAACCCTGAAAGCGCAAAAATCGCTGTTGTGCCAGATATCAAATCTTTATTAAAAACAACATTTTATCGCATCGATATGACCTTGCATCATAATGACGATTCGATTATGAGTAGTGTCGGCGGACCCGCGCCGCGCCGCCGCCGCCGCCACCGCCGCCGCCGCCGCCGCCGCGAAGTTTCAGACACAGTTAAAGGTTTGCACAGGTGTCGAGAAAATGGAAAAAACTCCATCGAATGATATCATCGCACGAATATGCGTGGCTATTGCCACAGCTGAAAATATTCTAGGCGGCTTTTCAAGCTGACAGCTGATTTATATGACATGTAACATTATTCTTGGAGTTCAAAGGAATATTTAATTCTATTGTTTCAGTCTATGTTTTTGTTATTTCATAACTGAAGTTTCCACCACTGACATGGTACATCTACTCTTTGTTTGTCTCTCCTCGTAAGTAAATCTGTTGAAGACGGGAAAACCGATTTACATTCAGTATGGAATCTGGTATGTATGTGGAATATGGACTTGGTTCCAGGCTATAGTCATCACAATATGTATCCAATGGGCTGAGCAGAGGATTAAAATGTATACGAAGCGTGGAGACAATAGAAACGCACCACAGAAGGCTGGTTACCTCGAGGTGTGCGAAAATTATGTACTTATGAAGGAAAACTAGCATTTATGTAGTTCTAAGTCCTGAATAGCATGTACCTCTTAAGCATAAATAGTTCCCAAACACGGCCAGTTATATTTGACAAAATGCTGCGAACGAAGCGGCCATCAATTTCTAGTTCGCTGATAAAGATGCAGTCTATGTTTGAGAATGAGATAAAAGAAACGAAATAAAATCGTTTATAACGTTAGTACGTAAACACACGTGCTTGCTATTTTGAATATCACGTTAATTCTGGTTTCTTTATTTACCAAAGAACATAAGAGATTTGATTTATTACAGTAATTTTGTTGAAGAGATCAACATCTTGGAACACTTCCAAAAACAAAACGGTAAATTCGTCTTGAATTGTCATCAAACTAATCCCGTTTCTATCCTTTAAATTAGCAATGTTTCATATTTGTAATGATTCCATGAAATTGTGTGTTCTATCGCCTATTCCATGGGAAGTGTTCGAGGGAGCTGTTTGGCGCGATCCCGCCGCCCCGCGCGCCGCCGCGCCCGTCGTCTCCCTTCCACCTCCGCCCGCATCGCACGCACTGTGCACGGATTCAATTCAATTCAATTTATTATTAAAAAACACACATTACAAAAAAACAGTGATACAACAATAGTACAATACTATACATCCCTACTCGTGGAACTTGCCGCGGATGCGTACCAATCCGTTCTGAAGGTATTTTTCTACAGAACCGGTACACTCTGGAACGCTCTCCCTCCTATTTCCCCCCAAGTACAGTGTCGAGTCCTTCGAGAGGGGTATGAATAGGCACCTGTCATGTCGGCATGGCATTCACAACACTCGCGTACGATCGAATGTCAATGGGCGTTGTTTAAACACCTTAGGTATGTGTGACCCAGCGCCACTTGTTGCGCTTTCAATAAACAAAATTTTAAATAACCGGTTTTCTGTCGATAGAATATCAATCGCACAGAAATTAAACCTTGAAATAATGCAAGGTTATAAACCTTATAACACATTTTGATTGTCTTCATTTTAGTATCGACATAAATCGAGTCATAGAGTTTTAAGTTGAATCTGTGTATTTCATATGTTCTCCTAAACGTATACGTGTACGCTATCGATAATAAATTACACATACTAGCAGGATTTGTTGTGGCTGATAATATTTTTATATATAAAATGTTAGATATAAACTCAACGTTAAAGGTATATAGAGGCATTTACGGTTAGACGAATCACCCGCGACAGCGCATTGAAAACGCAAACAATGAATTTATTCACTGCAATTTACTCAGTCAATATTTACTTCGCGAATTTTCAAAATATTCACATCATCCAGCCAATTTGTTTTGCAGATTGCAATAAATACCCACTTGTATGATAAAAATAGTAATGGGCGAGAAATGGCATAATATTAAGTGACCAATTGATCATTGATTGACAAATTATGTGACATTTATACATAAAAGTTATTTCGTTCAGCACACATACTCACGAATACATACAATCCGAATATCGAACGGTCGAACTGTCACCCATCCAAGTTGTGATCGCTCGCAGGTATGCTTATTATCACGAACGACAGTCGACAGATCGCACCACTGAGCTACCGAGGCTGACAAAAGTGTTATATAGATTTTTTTATGGAAACTGACACGTTTGGCTACATGACCTACAACATCCGTGATGTCAGCCCATAACGCCGGGTGAACTATGTGACATGTCAGTGCTTCCCTTCATTTCATGTCGGCTACACTGAACTGGAAGGAAAGTACGAACTACATAAATTTACATAGCCGTTTCGACCGACGTTTCGTTCAGTGCGGTGGTGCCAATCCGGCCGGGATAAACCCTACCACCTAGTAAGGTAAAAAGGAAAGAGACCTACAGTTTTACGTGTAATCTGAACCACGGTCAGCCTCCAGCGGTCGAGCGGTCACCCATCCAAGTACTGACCGCGCTCAGGGTTGCTTAAAAACAGTCGACCGACCCAACCACTCAGCTACTGAGGCCGACATTTTCTTCTGTAGAGGAAAGACCTTCCGAACGGATTGGTATGCATCGGCGGCAAGTTCCCCGAGTAGGGATGCAATCCATGCACAGTGCGCGTGGTGCGGAGGTGGAAGGAAGACGAAGAGGGCGCGCCAAACAGCTCCTCCGAACACTTCCCATGGAATGAGGTTGACATGGATTGCTGATGGAAATTCTTTATTGCACACAAAACAATAATATCCAGAAGAACGAAAGAACGATCGCCCACAAAAGAGAATATTTTATCACTATAAGTGATTTCTTGCAGTCAACATTTGGGTGATTTTTAGATCCTATGAAATTCCGTCTATCAAAGAGTCGGTGCCTCACTTCAGGCGCAAGAAATTCGCAAGTTAGATTCAATTATGTAAACTTTCACCTGAAATAGACGAGGACGACGACGACGCCAGCGGAATGAAGTCGCAAATATTATATTTCATTGTTTGCCTCGGAAGCGTGAAGCTTTATGAAGGAATAGGACTCAAATGAAGTTGACCTTCAATATCTGAAACACAGATGCATTGTTGGAACATTGAGCTTGTTTTATCGATAGGCGCTGCTCCGTGGAACTCGCTTCCCTCATCCCACCTCCACTTATTCCGATTCGCTAAACCCTCCGCTCTCTTGCCCAACAAACACCTCTTTGTAGTGGACCCAAGATATTTTTCGAACTTCACGATTTTCTAAATCTTTCTCGTAGTTATAAGCAGTAGAAGTCTTAAATATATATTTTTTTCTAATCGGTAAAGTTGTTTATTAATTATTTCCAAAAATACATTTGAAGTGTTTTAAAATTATCATAGTTAAGTTAATACCTTCTATCAACAGTTTTGCAGTTCGTTTTCAACAACAACATAAAAGGTATATCCTTAACTCTATGCGATTGTCTTCAAACAGATACGTCGGAACACGTATGTTGTTACAGAGTAGAAAAGCTCTTCATTGCGACAAAGAAATAAGAAATGCTAAAAAGCAAGAATGCAAGAAAGCTTCACCCTCAGTTGTACTCTCGTTTCTTTCACAATGCTCGCAGACATCCTCTTAAATAGGATTAACCAGTTTTATGTGCTCACATACCGACACTTGAATAGAATATAAGCATAGAGTAGCATTTATTTCGTCTTCAGTGTTTATACATAACTAGCTTTTGCCCTCGGCTTCGCTCGCGGTAGACTCCGTTTAACAAATACGATTCAAACGCAAATATAATAAACGACCGCTTCTCTTATTTCTCTCTCTCTCTCTCTCTCTCTCTCTCTCTCTCTCTCTCTTTCTCTCCCTCGATCCCCCTCCGTCCCCCTCCCCTTCACTTCCACGCATCTTTCCCTCCCACGCCTCTTCCCCTCCCAACCCCTCCCCTTCATCCTCTACTCAGTCCATCCGGGCACTAGGGCACTACCATAGCACTACCATTCGACACTAAATTCTGTTTTTTTTTTATGGAAACTGACACGGTTGGCTACATCACCTACGACGTCCGTGATATCAGCCCATAACACCGGGTGAACTAGGTGCCATGTCAGTGCTTCTCCCTTTGATCGTGCCGGCTACACTGAACTGGTCGGAAAACACAAACTATTTACATAGCCGTTTAGACCGACATTTCATTCAGTGCGGTGGTACATACTATACTTTCTATGATACTGCTCAGCCCTATTGCTATTTAGTGTGATTGTATATAGCCTAACATATAACATTAAATGGCTATACTTACGGTCGTCCTCCTAGCTATGTGGTTCGATGTTTCAGGCCAAACGTATGGCCCATCCACATGAGCACTTTTCCGGCGGGGCGATATGGTTGGCAGAGAACTGATGCAATGTAATACATAATACTAATAAAATAAGAAATAACTTTGTATTAAAGAAGACATATTAATCTTTGGCAGACAGTAGGTTGTTCAATTTTATTAAATCTTAAAATTAATCGTTAAGTATTCTTTACCAAAAGCCTACGCCGTCTGTCTGTATGTCTATCTGTCCGTCCGTCCGAGGGATTATCTTTTGAACCTTTTATAGGTAGCCGGTTGAAATTGTCACAGAATATGTTTTATTATAGCTTCCACTTCAGGTCTTTGAAATACATTATGCTCCTCAAACTGTACATCGCTTATACATTAAGCGAACAAGAGGACGTGTGACAAGGTTCTACAAGTTAGTTTCCACTTTGACGCCAGATTATACTCGTGCCTTACGTAAGATGCTCCGCAAGGAGCCCAACAGGAGAGTTGAAGCAGAAACTACTTCAGATGACAGCCTGAACGAGGGCGCCTCATCAGGATCTTGAGGAAGAACGACATGAACTACTTGACTTAGGCCCACTTGCACCAGCACGAGTTTAAAGTTAAGTAGCGAGTTATGGATTTAAACGCGGTTCCCACAGTCAACGGGTGCTAGCTTAAACTGGTTTAGCGAGTTAAACTGGTTTATATATTAAATTTGTGTTGGTGCAAGTGGGCCTTAATGACAAAGATTTTCAAAGCTTGGTATTATTATTTTAGGTAACTTCATCCGTCAATCCAGTGAAGGAAATTACCGTATGGAAACTTGTACAGTAAGAAAAATTTATAGTGTATAAGATTGACTGGATGAAATTGCATTATGCAATACGCGTTCTTCATCTTCGTCAGCCTCTGTAGGTCAGTGGTGCGGTCGGTCGACTGTCGATCGTTATCATAAGCACATCTGGGTGCTTATGATAACGACCGACAGTGAGAGCTTGAATGGGTGACCGCTCGACCGTTGGATGCTGATCGTGGTGTGGATTCCACGTAAAACTGTAGGTTCCTTTCCTTCTTACCTTACTAGGTAGGTGGTAGGGTTTAAACCGCCTGGGTTGGTACTACCGCACTGAATGGAAAGTCGGTCGAAAGGGCTATGCAAATATTTTTTGTGATTTCCGTCCAGTTCAATGTAGCCGGCAAGACGGAAGGGAAGCACCGACATGGCACTTATTCCACCAAGGTGCTATGGATGGGCTGACATCTCGGATGCTGTAGGTGATGTAGCCAGCGGTGTCAGTTTCTATAAAAAAAAAAACATTTATACCGCGGAAAGTGTAACACATCAATTTATAATAGTATAACTACGCCAAATAAACCGTGTGGGGCCGCCGGTTCGTACCGTGTGCGCCGGTGCTTTAAAAGAATAGCCCCACTGCATCTCTCCCCGTGTATGTCGTAAAAGGCGACTAATGGATATGACTCCCTTCTTATATTACTAGGTGGTAGGGTTTAGTCCGCCCGGGTTGGTACAACGGCTATGTAAATAGTTTGTGTTTTCCGTCCAGTTCAGTGTAGCCGGCACGACCGAAGGGAAGCACTGACGTGTCACCAAGTTCACCAGGTGTCATGGGCTGACATCACGGATGTTGTAGGTGATGTAGCCAACGGTGTCAGTTTCCATAAAAAAAAATAAAAAAAAAATTACATGGCCTATATGTACCTGGATTCAAGTAACTAGACGGCAAGCACCTAAGACCTAATAAATATGACGACTCTCTCAGCATGATTTTGCGAGGAGTGGTGTTGGCTGTGTCTGATATTTCATTAGACTTTTGGGCACAGCTGCTCGTACCGGCCGTTTATAAGAAACTATTGCTTTTGCCCCCGGCACAGATCACTTAGTAGTTACTACTAGCCCCCGGGTTCGGAAGCATGAAATTTGAAAAGGACAAAGTGACATTTGTATAAATTTACTACTCTCACAAATAGAGCCACTGCTAAGTACCTTAATCAAGTAGATATCGTGATGATATATATCTTAAAACGATCTCACGTCTTCGTCAACGTCTTCGTGCCATATTTCCTGCTTGATAGTTGTATTGTCCTAATACATTGCTAAACGTGGTGGTCGGGGCTGTGCTGTAATTGACGAGAGTACTTGCAGCACAACACCGCTTACTCTGCTTACGCCGATTGTCGGGATTCAGCCTATGGTATGTAGGTATGTATGTATGATCTCAAAAATTGCTCTAATGGAATCATTTTAGTAAATCTCGAGCATAAATCTGCGGAAAGACAGACACCACATTTTTATATTTTCTTATGTTTCCAAGCGAAATTTTCTTTTTCAGATTACACAGGAGGATTGTAACTTTGGTTGCCAACCGAATAAATAACACATTTTGGAACTTTAGTAGCAATGAGTCTATTTGTATCGCGCTCCGGTTTGCATTTTATATTATGTATTGTTGATTTATAGTAAAATATTGTTTTATAGTAACTGGACTGGGTTATTGTGGCTCGAGGTTTAACATCAGGCAAAACCACGCAATATATGAGTAGGTAAATAGACAAAACCTGCTCAAATTGTCTGGGCATAACCAATTTCACATTCTCAAATTTCTGGAGAAGGACCATATCTGCCATTTGAAGTAGTAGTGAAATATGTTCGCTGGGATTCCATTCCACACCGACTACTTAGAAAATTGGTTCTCTTTAGCAGACTGCTTAAATGTACACCTTAAATATGTCTTCTTTATAGTTAGATTTTCTGAAGTGAAATTGAAGTCATAATTTCATAAATAAAAAAAAACTATGGATGTTTAGATTTATAAAACAAAATGTTTCGTGAAAAGCGAACATACAATTCCTCAAACGTGGAGTTTTCCGCTTCAGAAAATGAGATGTATTTGACGGAATGAATGTTTCAACAAAAACAATTTTTTTCCCATACACAAAAATGAGGAAAAGTAGTACAAGTTTAATATAATATGTTCACATTTCCTGTTAATTTCACTCAAATGTTTTCCTTTACTGTTTTGGGACTCCCAAAAGATACTTTACACATTTACACACTTGACACCTCTGCTCACGGTTGAGGGAAAATACTATTTGTCCTCTTTTTAAAGTTTAGCTCTGCTTTTATTTACACTGTCTGAACCCGTACTACGTCGTGTCTAAGCCGATTAGGATTCAATCAGCTATTCTGTAAAAGCATCTTCGAATTCGTTGTGGGGGACTGAGTCAAAGAGACGCGAGTACATGCTCCGTCCAGCCAATGTTATCTCCGAGAAGGTCTCATACCGGAGACACCCCTTTGGATTGTTTACTATACTGGACAAGAGGAGAAAATAACCGAGGCTGCTATGCTACCATATTTAGTCCAATACGGTGGTATGAATCCTACAGTTTTACACCGGTTCCAAGCGATGAAGCAGCAGGTGTAGGTATGCAGGGAAAGCAACCCACGCATGTTCTTTTCTTATTAGCCTAGTGCTAAAGACTCCGAATTGTTTTATTGTTTTTTTTTATTGAAAGCGCGACATATGTCGCCGAGCCACCCATAAGGTGTCTAACGACGCCCATGGACATTCGGTCGTATGCGGGGATTGCGAATGCCATGCCGGCCTGACAGGTGCCCATTCGCGCCCCTCTTGAAGGACCCGAGACTGTACTTGGGGGGAAATATATGAGCAGGGAGAGCGTTCCAGAGTTTACCGGTTCTGTAAAGGAAAGATCTGCAGAATTGCGCAATCCCTGCCCAGTGCGTGTGGTGCGGAGGTAAAAAGGGGACGGCGGGATTGCGTTAAACAGCTCCTCCGAGCACTCCCCATGGAATAAGCGATAGAACACACTTAGGGACATAGGCGCCGACTCCGTGGGTGCTCGGGGGCTCCAGAACCCACGAGCGGTGAGTCATAGGTGCGGAGCACCCACGACGATAGATGTTTTTTATGCAATCCAGTATAGTTGGCTGAGTCGGAGGGGCCAAAGCACATGCTCCGACCAGCCAATATCACCCACGAGAAAGTAGGTGCGTTAATTCGGCGTGAAATGCAAAACATTGTGCGAATGTTTTGCGAATCCATGCTGCCGGGCGGGTGCCGGGAGAATTAGAGAAAAATTTGAGAAGCATATGTCCAACAGTGGACAGCAACACGCTGATGATGATGATGATTGTTCAATCTAGGATTTTATGCTTATCTATCTTCTTTTCTTCTCTTCTATATCATTAAAAATCTGTCAAGTGCGAGTTCCGTATCTATCCGCTATCAATAATATCCGCCTATCCGCTCAGGTGGCATGGTCTTCGAATTTTAATTTCGAAGATATGTAGGACGATCGGATAGAAGCCTCAATGAGGTCGATGACAATTGACGGTGGGAAAATGACAGCACCTCAATGAGGTCGTCTTTTGTCTTTCAACAATGCAATGTATAAAAGCCTGTGGCGCCATCTATTATTCAGTAGCGTGACTAATCGATTTTTCGCACGTTTGTTGTATGAGAGCCCCCTTAATTTTTTACATTTTCTTTTTTTATTTTTTTTATTTGTTATATCCGCCATAGTAACACATATTCTGTGAAAATTTCAACTTTGCATGAGCACCCACGAGGATGTCTAAAAGTCGGCGCCCCTGCTTAGGGAGCCGACATGCCTATACGGTGTTGCAGTGGTTCTAGATCGCGGGACACTTCGGGGTCACACACTAGTCGCACGGATCGACGCTGGATCGAGTCCAGAGGCGCAAGCTGGTATTTGGCAGAGCCATCCCACAGGTGCGAGCAGTACTCCAAGCAGGACCTGATCTGCGATTTATACAATTTCAAATACGAATTCTCATGCGAGAGGCGTCTATTTCAAACGAATTTGTTTTTCCAAAATCAATTGCATTTCTTATTACTTATTACGGCGAAGGACAACTCCGCTAAAAAACCAATACACCAGCAATGATAAACCGTTTTATTGATTAGCAGAATGACTGGAAGAAATGGTATTGAAAAAGGTTTGCCTCCAATAAAGTACACCATTACAGCAGTAAAGTGCTCAATTGGACCGTACCTATACACAACAGTAGCGTCTGTAATTTCTTAAAGATATCTGAGGTGAAGTCTCTCAAGGCGATAATTTTAGGGTTCCGTATCCGGTACGGGACCCTTTTACTAAGCC
Source organism: Nematopogon swammerdamellus (assembly GCA_946902875.1). NCBI lineage: Eukaryota > Metazoa > Arthropoda > Insecta > Lepidoptera > Adelidae > Nematopogon > Nematopogon swammerdamellus. Next base: position 7,892,207 of record OX336340.1, on the reverse strand, counting down.
TATTACTCCGTCCGTCCGTCTGTCTGTCGGGGGGCTGTATCTCTTGAACCATAATAGGTAGCCCGTTGAAATTTTCACAGAATATGTGTTATTATGGCCGATATAACAACAAATAATAAAAATAAGAAAAAGTAAAAAAATCACGGGGGTTCGCATAGAAGAAACCAAAAAGTGTATGCGCGCGCGCCATCTACCGAATAGAGCATGAAACATTTTCTAATCATGACATTTAAATAATATGAAGCATTTCAAAACACGCCATAGTTGGCCTGAGTGGCGCTAACCATGACATGGCGTTAAGGAACCCTCGGCGTGCGAGTTCGATTCGCACTTGGCCGGTTTTTTAGAATATTCTCTCTATTCTACTAGGCTATAGCAACCCTATTACAACAGATTATTTATGAGAGAGACCTAAATTATCTTCGTGACCTTTCTGTATAATAAATTGAAATTAATAACGTATTAATATTTATGTGGGCTCAGTCATCTTTGTGGAGCTAGCATTTATTGAGAGCCTCTCTCTCACCTCAATACCTCTATATACGCCTATACGGCTATAAATTCCTTTTATATCTAGTCTCCTAAAATATCTCCTTACTGAAATGGCTTCGTATGGCGCTGAAATAACAAAAATGTGAACAACCGGCCAAGTGCGAGTCGAACTCGCGCACCGAGCGTTCCGTATCGCCATGTCATGGTCAGCGCTACTCACGCCATCTATGGCGTGTTTTATGAAATGCTTCATATTAGTTAAAATTAATGATTAGTTAAAATGCTCCATACTCTTTTCGGTAGATGGCGCGCATACATTTTTTAGTTTCTTATATGGGGACCCCCGTTATTATTTGTGGTTATATAGGCCATAATAGCAGATATTTTGTGTAAATTTCAACGGGCTGCTTATTACGGTTCAATAGATACAGCCCTTACTCTGCTTACCCCGATTGTCGGGATTCAACGTGTGTGATATGTATGTACCTATGTATGTAGATACAGCCCTCGGACAGACGGACAGATGGACAGTCAGACGGCGTATGCTTAATAATAGGGTCCCGTACTACGGATACGGAACCCAAAATGAAAACTATATGATCAATGCCCATATGTCAAACTTGATTGGAATTTACTATTAATTCTACTAGAGATAGCAATGTCACTACAGGCGTTAGCAAAGTACTCATAATGTCCAAACAAAAGAAAGAAAATTACATCACACATAATATTATGTCCATGAACACGACAGGCAATAATACTAAAGCGGACAGTCTTTCTCCAAATAACTGAGGAAGTTGTACCTACGACCACACCGGGAGACGGGAGATATGGCACCTTCAGGATAACCTTCACACAACACATCTAATAAAAGTCATCCGACTGATGGTAGATGGAAACTCAACAGTCGGCCAAGTGCGAGTTTTACTCACGCACGGAGGGTTCCGTAGATCCGCTATACCATACCTGTCAAAAAACCATATCCATCTATCATTTGTCTTTCTACAATGCAAAATATAAAAGCCTGTGGCGCCATCTATTATTCAGTAGCGTGACTAATCGACTCTTAGCACGTTTGTTGTATGGGGATTCCTTAATTTTTTACTTTTAGTTTGTTTTATTATGTTAGCACATCCGCCACAATACAAATATTCTATGAAAATTTCGACCGGCTAACGATTACGGTTCAAAAGATACAGCAATCGGATGGACGGACCGATAGACAGACAGATAGACAGACAGACCGACGACGTAGGCTTAGGCCGCTAGAGTGTGGAACTGTCTTCCGGCGAGTGTATTTCCTGAATCCTTTAACCTGGGTGTCTTCAAGCGTTGTATTAATGGGCTAGACAGCCTAGCAACAGTCCGCAAATCTGCTGGCATCGCACCTAACTGAGCGTGGTTTCGCGAGGAGAGGTGATTTTGGCTCTGTCGACTGCACCATTGGTCTCTCGGCACAGCCACCTATGCTGGTTTACATAAAAAAAGGCTTAGCATTCCGTTATTGTTATGTTTAGCTTCCGTAAGCATAGGGAACACTAAAAAAAGAAAAAAACTCATACGTCCATTCCATACAGTTGACTTTCTTCCCTGGATTTAGTAAGGATGTACTACATAAATAGGCAGAAACTGGAACAAAGGGAAACTCAATATGGCCGCGCTATAAAAGTTAAAGCACCACAATTCGGAGCCCTCGCGGCAGGTTGACAAATGTTGGTCTGTCTGCAAGAGCCTCCCGAGAGGTCGGCGTCTGTAACTTCTCGCCGACACTGAAAGGGTTCTCTTAGCAACTTCAATTGACTTTATGTTTGCTTTACCTGAAACCGGACGATAGAGGACCAACGAGGAATGCCCTTCCGAACTGAGAACATAATAAGAAAATAAGATTAAAGGATTCCGTTTAATTCCAGCAGTCGTTTCCGATTCATATACGAAAAGTTTATGTAACCGAAAAAAAAGCGGAACTAGCCGCGCTGGGAAGGATATTGTGCTTTGTTTTTTTTTTATTATTATTATTTTATGAATATGCGAGACACTTGGCGCCGCCGTCAGCGTGGATTGTTGAGCCGAAGACGCGTAAAAGCATTCGGTTATTGTTATTTTTAGGTTTCGTACCTCAAAAGACGTGAAAACGGAACCTAATGATTTGAATCGTGTGCATATTTGTTTATCTATCACAGGTCGAAATAATTCATCCCACGTATTACTTGGCAGCGCCAGCGCCGCGCGCGGAGGAATTATTTCTCTGTGGTAGGTACGGAACCTTGATGTGCGAGTCCACTCGCACTTAAGAGGATTCATATGGCAAAACAACGAAAATTGTTATATTTTTTAAAACTTCAAAAAAAAATTTAGTGCTATGAAGTATGTGCATAATATGAAAAAAAAAATTTACTAGATAATATGTACCCCACATGCACGCACACCCCACTGAAGCAGGCTTTTTAAATTTACAGTATTTTTTCATGGTGAAAAAATTTCTGCATGTGACTCTATTTTAATTTCTTATGTCGAGCTAGCTCCATACTGGATACTTATTTTGGAATAAAATTTACGCCATTGTATAGGGAATTTAATTTTCTAGACAATAAAGCAGCATTATTTGAAAAAAAAAACAAATCCTAATAATTTTTAAACTAACAAAAACTACAAAATTCACCATATAAACGCGCGCACTGCGCTTGATTGTTCAGTCGAATTTTTGTTTTGCCATATGAATCCTCTCAACAGATTAAATCGATTAGATTATTCCGAAAAAATAATCACATACAGCTTAAAATTAAATTAAAGCCCTTCTGAAAACAAATCACTCCCAATCTTAACTTGAAAGCAATTCGCCGCAAAACCCCAACTTTTTCTTGCTTAAATCCGACATTTTAAAAACCGTATATAATTTCGTAAAAGTTTTTCATATCGCTGATTTTAAGACTTAACGAAGTTTGAGAGAAACGGGATTCTCGCCGCCCCGGGGGCGGAGAACTCCTAAGTAAGCTCTTTGCAATCGCCCGCTAAATGTTTAATTAAAATATTCTCATCTTTCACGTGGCTGCGATTTATTTGATAAATGCAAATTAATCTAGAGGTCGTCAAAACACAATCAGTATTGGTTGTGGAACAACTAGGAAGAACGTGACCAATGAGTCATTAAGATATACTTTTCCTTGAAACAATAATTGTACTATTATTATAGTTCAAGAATGTCCTAATTAAATGTTTGACTGTGTTTTGTACTATCGGAAACTCTGCAACAAATCAGATCAATGTATTGGAAATAGGAGCAATGAAAGTGGTGAAATAGGGCAGTAATCTTGGAAATAGTCAAGGGGATAAAAGGAAGAGGAAAGGATGAGCGAACTGGCCGTGGATTAAGTTTACTTAATAGATTCTCCTCATTCGTCGTTCACAAAGGAATATAATAAAACCATTAAAAGCAACATTTTCATTCAGCGAAAACTATATTGAGCGATGCTTTATAAAATTCTGACTTTATAGGGAGGCGCCGCCGCGCCGGTGGCGGCAGCGCGGCGGGAATCTTGCATAATCTATGAAAATTATTTTCACTCAGCACAAAAAAACAACCTATCCTATAAATTATTAAGTAAGAGTGAAGTACAGAAAATAAAAATGTTCTTAGAGTTCAGGTCTCCGAGGAGTATTTTTTTAGCAGCCGTACTACTGTCAGTCGCCCACAATTTACGACACCATTGACAGAGCCTAGCTAAACAGTAAATTCATTTGTACATATACACAAACCAACCTTATGTATTTTCAGTGTATCGTATAGAAAAATTCGTGTATCACACGTAGACAGTTGTTTTTTTAGGGTTCCGTGCCTCAAAAGAAGAAAAAACCGGTCAAATACGAGTCAGGCTCGTGCACCGAGGTTTCCGCACCACAAAAAAAAAACCTTGAAAAAACACGTTTCATGTATGGGGATCCCCATTAATTTTTCACTTTTTCATTATTTTATTATATGTGGTTATATCCGAAATTTTGTTAAAATTTTAACCGGCTAGCTATTACGGTTGCAAAGATACAGCCATCGGACGGACGGACGGACGGACAGACAGACAGACGGAAAGACAATCGTTGTAGACTTAGTAATAGGCTTCCGTACGAGGTACAGAAACCTAAAAAATTGCACGCTAAAGCAAAGTTACTAGAAAATTAATTAATTAAGACAATTAATCACCGGGTTATAACGTATTACTTAGTGTTTACTTACTTACTACACACGTTTGGTTTCACTTATGATAGTACTTTTCTCTTCTTCGCAGAGCGATTCTGTTACTTTATTTATTCTAAGTTTTGATGTGTTAAAATTTTTCATCTATTTTCTTAACGTATGCAAGAACATACATATACTCGTATAGAATCACCTTCTTTCAAGTCATTTAACCTATCTATAAAACGTGCATAGCACAAAATATTATAAAACTCAAGATGAGGCCTGCTGATTTATTCATCATTACCTTCTTCATATTTCATTCTTTTAGCGTCCCTTCCTGTTTCCCTTTTGATAGAGAGCTTTAGGTAGAGCAGGTCGGTCTTACCCCGGCGTCAGAGATCGATACAGAGTGCGAGCAAATATGATTTAGATTTTTTCCGAATTAATCGCGCACGGCCGACCCCACTGCACCTCAGCCCTCATTAAAATTATATTATCTAACCTTCCGGAGATATGTATTGCACTGATGAAACTCCATGTAAATAAGTTGAGCTCTCCTCGAGTTATAAGCGAAAATACATAAATACATATACTCAGACTGCAGGGTTTGCATAGAGGCTTATTCGTGGAAGGCTACATAAACAGCTGCACCCACTCACGAGAATGTATGTACATTATACCTTCGCGTAAAATGCTCAGCCAATTATAAAGTTTACACTTCGCACGTTTCACAACGATATTATTATTAGATACGATGCGCCTACCTACTCTGCAAGTGTGTGGGACTGATCAGGCACACTAGAGGATCTAGATATAAATCTGAGAGTACCTAGTCGCGAGGAATAAAGGCAATACAACGAACACTGTCACCAACAACGGTAACGCTAACCTTTTTAACCGACTTCAAAAAAAGGAGGTTATCAATTCGATACGTATATATGTTATATTATTGGAACCGCATTATAATGACATATGATAATATATTAAGGCTTCCAAACAAATATACAAAATTTTATAGGTGTATGTATGATGGTTGTATGTATGTATGTACAACGCATTTCTCCGAAACTATTAATCGGATTGTGACAATTCTTCCATTAAAAACCCAAGACAATGCAGTCACTATTGGCAGATATCAGTAGAGTCGGCTGATAGTTTTGTCGCTGGTCCATACACTGTCCTAAAGGGCTGGAAAAATGGGGTGAGGGGTGTGGAATTCGCCCCCTCTAGATCCGGTTCTGGAATATCGTTGTTAGAGGAAAGGCTGTAGATTCTATGCGTATGTAAGTTACATGGTCTCTCCCTGCCCATATATTTCCCCCCGAGTACAGTCTCGGGTCCTGCACGAGAACGTGAATGGGCACCTGTCCGGCCGGAATGACATTCGCATCCCCCGCATACGACCAAATGTCCATGGGTGTCGTTAGACGCGTTATGGGTAGCTCGGCGTCATATGTCGCGCTTTCAATAATAATAAAAAGGGTTCGAGTGTGGGTGCCGATGCTACCTACATCGGAGTGATATATGAAAAATGTTTGAACTAACGTGATATTCCTCTTGTTGCAGGTGAGTATCCGGAGAGTTCAGGCCACCACCGCTTGTGATGTTGGTGAGTGAAGGTCGTGGGCTGGATGATAAATATTCATTTTAACGTTCACACTCAATTTTTTTAGTAAAAAGAAAACAAGTAATACAATAGAAATATCTTATTACCCCCCCCCCCCCCCCCCCCACTACTTATGTTGTTATATATAAGGTCCTTCATTAGTAGGTAACTTTACGCTAAGGGGTGTATGTGTATCAGATACTGATCACATTCCCAAACCCTACTCGCGCGTCTTTCTACCTTTTCTATGGCCCGTCGGCGGCGGCGCGGCGCGGCGGAGTCGCCGCGCCCCCCGCCCGCCAGCCAGGGCAATAGATAAAAGGTAGAAAGATACCCACTTCACTTTTAGGTATTTTGATATGTAGGTTTTTTATATGGTAAAAAAAATGGGAATGGGAACGTGATCAGTATCTGATACACATACACCCCTTAGCGTCAAGTTACCTACTATTGAAAGACATTATATATTTACAAGTAATTCAATTAAAAATTATTAAATAAACTAAAACTACCTATCAAATAAAATTTTAATAATGTACAGTTCCCGGCAGCAAATGTGCGAGTCGAGCTTTAGAAAGAGACAATCCGGTTGTAGAGCGTCGTCTCTGTCGCACAGAGACGTGCGAGTTCGTGCGACAGGGACGGCCTTCTACAACCGGATGGTCTCTTTCTAAAGCTCGACACGCATAATTTGCTGCCGAGAACTGTACTACTAACTAATGTCGAGGGTAAAAAAAGAGACATAAAAGATGCTTCAGAAGAAAAAGTTCGCAAAAAAAAAAATTCCGTCAATAAGAACATGTTTTCCCAACACCGCCCGAGGTACAAACGTGAAAGTCCATAACGTTTCACTGATATTTTCCAAAGTGCGACTCTCGCCAAATTAAATATTTAATAAGACTCCGAACTCGCGCGTCGGGCGAAGCGGAAAATTTGGAGGAGCGGAAAATAGGGTAATCCCCCGACACACTTCACTACACTCGCACCGCCTCGACGTTAACATACGTCGACTAACTCGACTAACGGCAGGGCTATCGTGTAACATTTCAGAAAGAAAATCTATTTATTGTTCAAAATAAATCGTACATAGAATGCTTACAGTAGAGGTAATTGGATAATTGGGATTACAAATATTTCCTACATTTAATTATATTCGATTTAGAAGGAGCCATTCTCCACATTACCTATTTTACTTTTGGTCCAGTCTAACTGGTAGCGAATATATACATATTACATACATACATTATACACCTACAATTCCTTATATCCTATATAATAACATATATAATAACATAATAATCCGTATATAATAACATAATAACTAAAAAATTTTTTTTTAATATATTTGAGTCTAAAATAATTTTAGTTATATTTCATTATCTTTATTTATTCAATTTATTTATTATACATATACACAAATAAAAATATATATAAAAAAAAATATATATACATATATAAAAATTGTTTTGGCGTTCCAAAATTAACATATTTGATGAGATCCACACCGATGTGGAAATATCAACCTTCCATACTCGGCTTTGACGAAAATATTAAAAGCGCTTTGGAGTCAATTTTAAATATTACTCTAAAAGAAGATCAACGGATCCAGGCTACTCTACCAATTAGAAACGGGGGTCTAGGCGTGAGGCGTGTTTCAGACTTATGTCTTCCTGCTTTTTTGTCATGGGTGCACAGCGTTTCGGGTCTTCATTCTCACATATTAACCAGTAATGGAAACGGGCCCGAAATCTGTCACCTTGCTAAAGCCACCAGCTTATGGGAATCTCTTCATTCGGAAACACCAACTGCCATTAGAGTACAGAGAGCCTGGGATGTAATCAAGGTAAAATAAGTATTGCAATCTACTAGGTCGGGTCATAAGTTCTGTCACAAATACTTTATTAAATAAATTGTACGACTTTTTATGTTAGTTTAAAATATATATATGAAAAGAAAGGCAGATTAAAGTAGATTAAAATTTTTTTAAAATTATTCGAAAAGCCCTCCCAGATTTTGAATACAGACTCTCAACCTGCGTGGCCAGTTGTCGATCTCAGCACGCACGACGTTCGTGTCTATATCAGCCGCTGCTTTAATCAGGGATGCTTTGAGAGACTCCAAATTTTGATGAGTTTTAGCGCAGACTTTCTCCTCCAAATGTTGCCATATTTTGTAATCCAATGGTTTCAAGTCTGGGCTGGAGTAGGACCATTCTGGTGCCTGTTGAAATCGATTCCATGGGCGGTCAGCCAATTTTGCGTGCTTGCTACCCTATGAGTTGCCGTAGAATCTTGTTGGTATACCCAGTGTCTGTTTTCGAACATTTTGTGAGAAAAAGGTTTCACAATGTTTGAAACCACCGTATTTTGGTACACAATGGCACTGGTTTTTACACCATTCTCACAGAAAAACACCTCAGTTAGGCCTGAATATGAGACTCCAAGCCAAACCATGAATGACGAGGGATGATGCCCACGCGGAACTCTCGGGATAGGCCTGCCCACTTCTTCGCTGTTATGGGCATACACTTTATCATTTTCTTTGTTGTAACTTTCTTTAAGGCAAAAAAAATAAATTTCTGAAAAAACGATTTCGCGGTACTTTTTTCCCGCGTACCGCCTTAACAAAGTCCGAGATCTCACTATCCGTATTTTTTTCAGACGCTCATAAACAAAATGTCATATTTTATTTCAATAAGCTCGTAGTCCCAGATGTTCATTTAATACTCTTTTAACCGTGGTTTTGCTTTAACCGCATCTACAGAACTAAAAATGTTTGCTTGCGCACAGCATTTCTTTGGATTCGCGCCCTCACTGCCTTGATGACTGCCGGTGTCCTAACCGTACGAGGCCGGCCGCTCCTCTTGGGATGTTCGAAGCTCGAACCTTCACCGAATCGTTTGATTGTACGTTAAACAAACCTCAGTGTTATTTTTAATTTTTTTTTAGAAGTTTTAAAATCTCAGTTGGCGCGTAAACGCAGCGGTGCAACGCAATAACCGCGATTATGTCTTCCTTTTGCGTTCATTTCATGTTTTAAAATGGAGTAATATAATTTTATTTTTTATTTTTAAAGACGCAAAACGTTCCTCATTCAAAATCAATCAAAACATTTCTGGCCAGTATTCGAAATTTGAAAATAATAGGGTGGTGACAGAACTTATGACCCGACTGCGTATAATATTTAGTTCCTCGGAAGATGAAGCCCGATATAAGGCAGTTTGTAGACCTGAATCTGGAGCTTGGCTTCACGCCCTACCATCCAAGCAGCTAGGTACGTTACTAGATAACAACATGCTACGCATCTCGGTCGGGCTTCGACTTGGTTGCGACATAGTTCAACAGCATACATGCGTTTGTGCGTCTAGAGTAGAGTCAAATGGCAGGCACGGATTACACTGTAATAGAAGCGCCGGCCGCATTCCGCGCCATAGCATGCTTAATGACATCTTCAGACGGGCATTTGCATCTGCTGGTGTACCAGCTGTTTTAGAGCCTAATATCAGCCGAGACGACGGAAAACGCGCAGACGGGATGACATTAATACCATGGTCAGAAGGTAAAACTCTCGTCTGGGATGTGACTTGCGTAGACACCCTGGCTCCATCACACGTCATCAAGTCTTTGAGAGAAGCTGCGGTTCTGCTTCTGAGGCCGCTGCCCGTCTAAAGATAAACAAGTACCAAAGCATTGTCAACCAAAACTATTAGTTTATTCCGCTAGCTTTCGAAACCTACGGCCCGTGGTGCAAGGCTTCAAAATCACTTGTGCATATTTTAGGTAAAAAAATTGGGGAAACAACCAGCGTTCAAAATTCGGAAAAGTTTTTAAGGGAGAGAATAAGCTTCGCTGTGCAGAGAGGGAATGCTGCGAGCATTATGGGCACATTCCCGACATGCCGAACTCTAGAGGGGCTTTTTTATGTTTATTAGGTAGTTCTTATTGTATTTTAATTTAACTTATTATCATCAATACTAATAATAAATCTGTAAGGGGTGGTCATGGAGTAAGTTACTTTGTTTTAGGAAATATTGAGTTTGTAGCCTCTATGTATGATACTAAAGCTAAATTGACGATTTTTAGAAATCTTTTCTGTATGTATGTATGTATGTATGTTCCGCCATCACTCTTAAACCGATCATCCGAATTCGATGAAACTTTGTACAAGCACATTTAACTATACGGGACACAGGATAGGCTACATAAAATTCAGTTCCGGTTACGCTAAGATGTGGCTCCCATACAAATCGAATCGAAATAAAGTCGGCGCCGCGCGGCGGCGGTTGGTGGATGGCGGCTAGCTAGCGGAGGCTTGCGGCGGCGGCGGCGGCTGAGGCGCGGGGCGCGGCGCGGGGTGCGGTCTGGCGGAGCGCGGTGTGTGTATGCATTGTCTCGAGCAGAGTTTTTTTATTTAATTCGATTCATAATGGTTTACTTCGTTAGGTATCTATTTGATTAATTTTAGGTGCAAACCTATGTAAAAGTGTTATTGCAAATCGATGTTAGCGGATATTTACTTAAATGGAGTTCCTATTTGATTTAAGTTATTTAATCGTATGTTTATTTATTGTACGTAGTGTAGTATGCGCGCAATATTAGCGAAAAGATTCTAATTTTTACCCGACTACGGCGAAGCGACAAGGAGAGTTATGTGTTTGACCGGTATGTATGTATGTATGTATGTATGCATGTATGTATGTATGTATGTATGTATGCATGTATGTATGCATGTATGTATGTATGTATGTATGTATGACTTATCATAATTTGACAAAAAATGAGGTATCGTTGGATGCGTCTTGACGCTGCTTATAGGCTATGTGACGTCTCATAAAATTGGATATGGCGCCCTCTAAAGGACACAAAGTCATGACCTAAAAAAATTTTTTTCATGATGCCGTGTTGGGTATCAAATGAAAGGGCTTAATTAACACATTTAAAAAATTTATATTTCGGGAATTCGGGAAGACTATAAACCTTCTCAAAGAAAGCAAGCAACAAAGGGTGAGGCCGAAGGCCGAGCTGCGTTCAGGAAGAGGATAAACCTTCTCGAAGACAGTAACTATGGGCGAGGCTGAAGGCCGAGATGTGTTCAGGAAGCGGATAAACCTTTTCGAAGAAAGTAAGTAACAAAGAAGTTACTTTATTCGAGAAGATTTACGGTCTTCCTGAACGCAGCTCGGCCTTCGGACTCGCCCTCTGTTACTTACATTCTTCGAAAAGGTTATCCTCTTCCTGAACGCAGCTCGGCCTTCGGCCTCGCCCTATGTTACTTACTTTCTTAAAGATGGTTTATCCTCTTCCTGAACGCAGCTCGGCCTTCGGCCTCGCCCATAGTTACTTACTGTCTTCAAAAATGTTTATCGTTTTCCTGAACGCAGCTCGGCCTTCGGCCTCGCCCTCTGGTACTTACTTTCTTCGAAAAGGTTACCCTCATCCTGAACGCAGCTCGGCCTTCGGCCTGGCCCATAGTTACTTACTGTCTTCAAAAAGGTTTATCGTTTTCCTGAACGCAGCTCGGCCTTCGGCCTCGCTCTCTGTTACTTACTTTCTTTGAAAAGGTTATCCTCTTCCTGAACGCAGCTCGGCCTTCGGCCTCGCCCATAGTTACTTATTGTCTTCAAAAAGGTTTATCGTTTTCCTGAACGCAGCTCGGCCTTCGGCCTCGCCCTCTGTTACTTACTTTCTTCGAAAAGGTTACCCTCATCTTGAACGCCGCTCGGCCTTCGGCCTGGCCCATAGTTACTTACTGTCTTCGAGAAGGTTTATCGTCTTCCTGAACGCAGCTCGGCCTTCGGCCTCGCCCTCTGTTACTTACTTTCTTCGAAAAGGTTATCCTCTTCCTGAACGCAACTCGGCCTTCGGCCTCGACTATAGTTACTTAGTGTCTTCGAGAAGGTTTATCGTCTTCCTGAACGCAACTCCGCCTTCAGCCTCAAAAAGTTACTCACTTTCTTCGAGACGGTTTATGGTTTACCTGAACCCAGCTCGCCCATAGTTACTAGCCTGAACCCAGCTCGCCCTTAGTTCTTCCTTTGAAATACGAATTTCACGCGAGCGAAGCCGCGGGCAAAAGCTAGTATTAAATAAATTATTTACTTCTGTACCTAAACTAATACATTGTACTTTATTATACATTATTTATTTATTCTTCTTTTTTGTTTGCTTTATTTTAAATACGAAATGTCAACTGTATTTATTTCTTTGTTTCACGGCACTGTGGTACAACAATTTTTGTAAATGTCTATAATGTAAACACGAGAAAATCTTTTACTGGTTTAGTAATTCATATGAAAAACCGCTGGCAACTTTATGTATGTACTATAAACTGTTGATTTTCCAAATATATAAAATAAAATAAAATAATATTAAGGAGGTCGTCGTTCGTGAAATGAATGAAAGAACGCAACTGGTTGTATTCAAATTAAAGAAACAATCTAGCATTTTGGCCTACGATATTTTAGCAGATCGCAACTGTAAAACGGTGATTCTGTTTTCAAATAATATTTACCTTTCCACAAGGATAAATATTTAACATTTTTGTTTTTTATGTTTTTTTTTTTTTTTTTTTATGGATACTGACACGGTTGGCTACATCACCTACAACATCCGTGATGTCAGCCCATAACACCGGATGAACTTGGTGCCACGTCAGTGCTTCCCTTCGGTTGTGCCGGCTACACTGAACTGGACGGAAAAGACAAACTATTTACATAGCCGTTTCGAACGACCTTTCATTCAGTGCGGTGGTATCAACCCGGGCGGGTTAAACCCTACCACCTAGTAATATAAGAAGGGAGTCATATCCCTTAGTCGCCTTTTACGACATACACGGGGAGAGATGCAGTGGGGCTATTCTTTTACAGTACCGGCCCCACACAGTACATACATTATGTTATCGGCCGGCCCCATACATTATGTTATCCAGTTGTTATTTTACATTTATTGAGTCACACGCCTCACAATAATTACGCGATAGCCCTATTTGCGTGACGTCACGTAGCAGGTGAATTCTAGGACTACGCTCACGTGGCTCTCGAACAAGCCTCCCACACCTCTGCGTCAGATCAATATTCCGCGATTCGCTAGCAGTTAGACTGGACCAAAAATAACATAATGTGGAGAATGGTTCTTTCTTATTTGTACTCAAATATTTGGATGGATGGATAAATATCTTGTATCCATACGCATAAAAATATGTATGTAGATATAAATTTTGTATTCAACAGCAATTTTTACAAATTAGGTACAATAAGTGAGCTTAATGCCATTAAGCATTCTATTCCAACTAACCTTTGGAATGTGGGACAAGTGCGTGCAGGCGAACAAGAATATTTTGTGGCAATGTATTAAACTGTAAAGAAATATAATAAACTACAAGCTATACTTTATGGATAAATCTCTATCTCTATATCTTCACTATCTCTATCTCACAGAGCACCAAATACCTACCGCGCGCGCCCCCTACTAGAGGCGCCCTAAGCGATAATATTTGAAACCCAAAAACTACACGCAGTGCTGCTAGCGCTTCGTATGTGTGTATGTGTGCTAGTATCGACACTACACACAAAGAGGAGCAAGTTAGGCACACGCACAAAACAAATGCACACGCACAACACACATATGTAAGTCATAGGCCACGCCCACAGGCTTCAACGGTGTTGTAGGGAAATCGCGCTCAGGGCGCCTCTAGGAGAAGCGGGCGCGCGCATTTGATGCTCTGTGCTCTATCTCTATCTATATCTTTTTTTTTTATTGGAACTGACACGGTTGGCTACATCACCTACAACGTCCGTGATGTCAGTCCATAACACCGGGTGAACTAGGTGCCATGTCAGTGCTTCCCCCTTTGATCGTGCCGGCTACACTGAACTGGTCTTAAAACACAAACTATATACATAGCCGTTTGGACCGACGTTTCATTCAGTGCGTATCTATTCTATACCTCTTATAAAAGGGAACGTCTGTCTGAATGTATGTATGTTTGAGGCGGTTTGAGGTAAACTCCGGAACCACAGAACAGATTTCGATGCAGTTTGCACCAATGTAAAGATTAGTTCTTGAGGCTCACTATATGGCATAATATAACATAACTCTAAATAGCAATAGGGCTGAGCAGCATCAAAGAAAGTATAGTATGATCGAAATTTAGTGACGAATGGTGGTGACTGGCGGAGAGGGGAGAGAAGGACTGGGGAGGGGGTGGGAGGGGAGGAGAAGAGGAAGGGAAGGAGGGGAGGAAGGGAGAGGGAGCGAGGGAGGAAGAGAGATAGAGAGAGAACATAAGAAAAGCGATCGTTCATCGGATTTGCTATTACGAATAAAACCGCGAGCGAAGCTGCGGGCAAAAGCTGCAAACCAACATGGATGGCTGTTCTGTTTGAAGACACCCAGGTTAAAGGATTCGGTAAGCACACTCGCCGGAAGACAGACTAACATATTATGAACATTACTCCGTGGATCAGTGGGAATGGTGTACAATATAATCTCAACTAATCAACTGAATGATAACATATATAGGTAGGCGCTGTCGAATTTACAGCCTGCACCATTGTTAAGCCGGTTAAAAATACATCGTTCTGAAATGAAACATTGTAACCTTTTAATAAAAGATTTTTCAGAACGCTAAAATATTACGCTCAAATTTCAGTTTGAGAGTGATGTCGTCATGAAAAAAATTACAAAGACGACTAAAAATTACCCCGCTGAGCGCTCTTCAAGATAATAATGGCGTGAAATTGTCTCTCTACATTTCAATTTTGTGGAAAGCAATTGGTAGGATTTGAGGATAAACGTTTTGGAGGATGATCTGATCACTTTGGATGATTTAGCATACTTGTTTGTGTGTGTACCATGATGTTGTATAATACGTACTTAGGTAGGTAAGGTGTCAAATTGTTATTTTTAGCAAACTCTTACCTATTCAAAAGTAACGATGGTTGTGTCGTACTAACTAATAAAACATTAAATTTAATCTGAATTCCAAAAGTTATTTGAATTTATTAACTTACTGTAGTAGTTTTAATTAGCAGGTGGGTCTTCATGCCTTACTTGCTGCGTGATAGTTGTCCTAATACTTTGCTGAACGTGGTGGCCAGTGTTGTGCTGTGATTTGACAGAGTTCTTGCAGCACAACACCGATTACTCTGCTTACCCCGATTGTCGGGTTACAGCGTGTGGTATGTGGGTAGTTTTAGTTAGCATAACTTATTTCACCATAAAGAACATTCAGTACGGTTCTTCGTTTGGCAGCGTTATCATGTACAACTTTAGAAACTTAATTCATAAGGAAGTATCAGTCCAGAAACGTTACAAAGCTACGAACTAGGCTGTTTTCCTTTCCAGCAATATTTACCAAGAGAAAGCCGACCATGCTATCGCAAATATTAACTCAACACTTGAGAACTAAGCTTGCGGCGACTTGTACGCTCGGGGGAGCCCGGCAACTAGTGGGCCAACAAACAGCATGCATTACAAGGAGCTCTATTATATCCGAGGCGGGTAATGGGTCCTGGATTATAAGCAAACTAGCTCTTACCCGCGGATACCGCTCGCGGAGCGGTCGGGGAGTGTGACAATTTACATAATAAATCATACCTAGCCTAGTTCTTTGTTATTGGTGAAGTTGGATGGTGGTGGACACCCAGGTCGATAGCGGGATAATTTTGTTTATTTTTTATGGAAAGCGCGCCATGTGGCATCGTTTCACCGAATAGGTGAACGATGCCCATGGACATTTTGTGATGCACGGGGTTTGCGAATGCCATGCCGGCCTGACAGGAGCCTTTTCACGCCCCTTTTGAAAAACCCCAGGCTGTACTTGGGAGGAAAAAGATGAGCAGGGAGTGCGTTCCACATTTTCCCCGTTCTGTGAATAGAAGACCTACAGAACCTGTTGGTGCGCATCCTCGGTAGGTCGATTGTATAGAGGTGCATCCCCTGCCCAGTACGCGTAGTGCGGAGGTGGAATGGGGACGACGGAATCGCGTTAAACAGCTCCTCCGAACACTCCCCGTGAAATAGACGATAAAACACACTTAGGGAGCCGACGACGTCCCTACTGAGTTGCAGCGGTTCTAAGTCGCGGGGCAGCACAGGGTCATCCATAAGCCGCACGGCACAGGACGCTGCTGGATTGAGTCTAGCGGCGCAAGCTGGTATTGTATTGTATGGGTATTTGTAATCGAAAACTACCTCAAAGAGTTACCTGCAGGATACTGAGGAATACAAAGTTTAGTTTGAATGTTTACTGCGAACATACTGCATGGTTTGTAGCCTAATAATTTTTATATTATTTTTATTTTATTTATTACGCAAAAGCAAAAATACGCGCACATACAACTAACAGACAATAGAACATAGTAACAAAAATCGGTAAACACCCGGCAGCGCCTTCCATGAAACAGTAAATATCTACCTAATTCATGTAAAAATGTACATATATGTTTTCATAAAAAAATTCACAGATCTCATGCATTACATGACCTTCGGGTACATTGAAAATGACTTTTAGGACGTATTCAAATATAAGCATATAGCGAGTCGCCGACTGTGGGCGTGAAAATATCCTGGTGTGGCTGAAGCGACGAACTCAAAGAGCGAACACACTCCAGATTCGAACAGCGCGCACCTGCTCACTTAATTACTTCTACTCCTCTATAAATACTAACACGTATTCAGCACACGTATAAAAGCTCGCATCTGGAATAATCTGCCCGTGCATTTACACTCCACTACGTCTATGAATGTATTTAATGTAAATTTTAGAAATCCTTTCCTATTCTAACTGAAGTAAATACATTTTTACTAGCATACGTACTGGCTACATATTGCACTAGCTTTTACCCGCGGCCGCTCCCTAACTCTCTCGCTTCCCCTTCGTTCCCCTCCCGCCCCTCGCTCTTCTCCATCCCCCTTTTTTCCCTTCTCTTTAACCTCGTTATCTGCCTACCTCTCTCCCTAATTCCCTCCTTCCCTTCTCCCTTCTCCCACGCTCCCTCTTACTCCCCTCTTTCCCCCATTCGCACTCCCTCCGTCCCCCCTCGCTCCTTTCATTTTCCCCACCCACCTCCTTCCTACCTCTCACTCTTTCCCCTCCTCCCTACCCTCTTCCTCCTCCCTCCCCTCCCTCCCTCCTCACTCCCCTGCCTCCCTCCTCCCTCGCCTCACTCGCTCCTCCCTTCCTATCTCCCCTCTCCTCCAATTCACCCCTCCCTTCTCCCCCTAGCTCTCCCTCCCTCCGACACTTCTATCCATCCCTATCTCAGTCCTCGTTCAACCATCCCCGCCGCTTCCCCCTTCCTCCCTCACCCCTGCCCCTCGTTCGTCGCCCCTCTTCTCAACGACCCTACCCTCATCTTCCACCCATCTTACACACCACCACTACCCTAAATCCCTTCCACCTGCTCCATCTCCCTACCTACTTCCCCTCCCTTTCCATCCTTCCCACCGTCCTCCCTCCCTCCCCTTTCATACCCCCCTCCCCCTCCTGGTCTCTCCCCAACCCACACCTCTCCGTCTCCTGCCTTTATCGTCCTCCCCTCCATCCCCACCCCTCCATTACTGCCCCTCACCCTTCACCCATCCTCCTTAAACCTTCCTCCTTCATATCCCTAACATAATTGCATTCCCTATTTCACCCCCTTCGGTTTTTTTTTTTCGATAAAAGGTAGTCCCCAGGATGCAATCTATCTTCTTCCCAAAATTGTATCTACTTAAATATTTATAGTATATACATATATCTAACATCGGTTCTACCAAACCAACAACCATTCGACACTAAATTCCGTTCATACTATACTTTCCTATACTTTCTATGATACTGCTCAGTCCTAAGGCTATTTCGCGTGATGGTATATAGCCTATAGTGTGCTTCAAGCACTATCTTTACATTGATGCAAACCACATCAAAATCTGTTCAGTGGTTCCGGAGTTTACCTCAAACATATATACATACATACAAACAGACAGACGTTCCCTTTTACAAAAAGTACAAGAAGATGATAGAGAAAAGGTAGAGATTGTTTGTAGTTGATCTTAATGCATTTCTTAAAACATTGCCACAAACTATTCTTGTACATAATATATATACTTCTCCCACATCCTAAAGGTTAGTTAGAATAGAATGCCTCACGGCATTAAGCTCACCTATTGTGCCTAATTTGTATAAATTGGTGTTCAATAAATAATATTTATCCATACTTAAAAATTTGATTATAATTTACTTGCTTTTTCATACTGAAATATGTCAATTTTGAAAAATAAACAAAAATTCTCAAAAAAATAAAAATTTTTATTAAAATTCTCAATTTTCAAGTGTATGCACTTTACTACTCGGTTGGTACCACCGTACTGGATGTAAGATGGCCGCATAGCAGCCTCGGCTGTGTTCTCCTCTAGTCCAGTATAGCCAGCAATCCAGGGAAGTCTCCGGTATGGCACCTACCTTCTCGGAGGTGATATTGGCTGGTCGGAGCATGCGCTTTGGCCCCTCCGACTCAGCCACCCATACCGGATTACATAAAAAAAAAAAAAATATGCGAAAACCATTTTAACTACTCACACTGATAAAGACGACACGAAACTCGCGTAATGGAAAATTTAACAAATCATAACTCCCAAAGTTTTCACTTTTTTCAAACAATTCAAAAAACATCCCCAGATATTTAGTCAATCTACAATATAAAAATATAAAAGTTTAAAATATATATTTAGAAATATGTTTAAAAGTGCCCTTTTTAAACTCCCTAAAAACGGCTATTTTAAGCGGTTTTTTGCGATTTTCTTAAAAACTCTCAAAGTTTTAAAATATTTTTTTTCACAATCTTCTAGCTCTCGACGATACGCGTCTAATAATTATAATATATGAGACCCTAAATATTCACGTAACCTTAAAACTCACGACACCAGGGCCAATTCGCACTTTTTCTGAAATCGGGGCCTATACTGAAGCGATCGAAAAGACATTTCCAATGTCAAAATTATGAGACATTCGCCGTATGCGAATTCGCATTACTTAGACCACTTTCCTAGACTAGCACGTGTGGAACAATTTTGTAGTTCAATATTTTTATCCTATGAACAGTCAGCCCAACGACGACGACGACGACGACCACTAAAACTACAGTGAACAGACTAACAACCTATTCAACTTATAAATCACAACATTTTGGGAATCATGAAATCAGATATAGCTAATAAAATAAAACTTATTTAGTGTTCAAATTAATTATTAGTTTCCAATATTCAGTGAATTGATTTATACATAAATAACTGCGAAGCCCTTACAATTAATGTAAGATACCTTTCAATGAAGGTTCCTTTGCTTTGAAACAGAATATTAGAGAAATACAAATTTCGTGTATTTGAATATAAACGAAGCGGCTGATCACCTAGTACCGAGTAATTATCATTTCTCCAGCAACCGCGCTTATTGTAAGCACTTTACTAGAATAGCTTCACTCCTTTAATTAGACAACTGTCAAATCTTATATAACTAAACTTGTTAATTCGCTATAATATAAACCTATGAATACGCATACTCAAGCCTGAAAATTTTAGGATATATTTGATAATTCGACAAGAAAAACACGACAAGAGGTAGATTTTTCGCATCACCTATGACCTAACGAGGTAAAAAATCTAATCAATAAAAAATCATTTATCAATTCAAATTCAATCAATCAATCAAAAATCATTTATATTATTCGTTATGCTATTAAATGCTATTAAAGTTTCACATAGGCACTTGGTTTCATTAATAGGTGTAAGGTATGCTTTTACTTATTTTCTATAAATTACTCTACTGATAAAGTCGCAATCGGAAGGTAAAACAGAATACTTTTTTGTTTGTACGCACACTTTAAAATGTTTCACTCTGACAATAATTTTACACCTGACACCTAGATATTATCACTAAGCTGCTTTCATTATTTTGTACTTTTCTCTCAACAATGAAAGGATTAACTATGTAATTCGAACGATTTTATTTAGGCATTGACTCTATTACGTGTATTGTGTTCCTTTAAAATTTGAGACAAAAGTCAGAGCTGTTTGTAATGGAAAGCGGGGAATATAATGGCGCTTCGTCACCAGCCTCTTGTAACGAATTTCCGGCCAGCAACCGCACAATGGACCCGCCAGCAATTTGTATGAGAGTTATTTTGGAGTTTGTTTTGTACTTTAGCTTTGAGCAGAGTCCGCACTGAAAGAGGGCGTTTTGTCGCGCGGAGCTAGAAACTTGAAGAGTTTGATAGTACAACTGTAAGCGGTCGAGGCGGTATCTTTCTTATTCTGCAGACGCTACATCTATAGGTAGATAATATTAAAAAAAAAACATAAAAAGTTGTGTTATAATTAACAATTAAATGAAATCACGCACGTTCAAAACTTAATCATACTTTGTATATAAAACCATTTCTAAATAAATAACGTAAAAGTATTCAATACTAGAATTAAATTCACACAATAATAAAAAAATTCAAACAAAACATCAAATTGATCCTATCACACACTGGTCAAGCCTGCACCGCCAATTTTAGATGTCTATGTAAAAATGCTTTGTATGTAAAGTACGTTTATGTCCGATACCGGGATTTCTCTGCAATGCAGGCAGCGCGCACTGTAGTTACAGAAAATGTTTTATGTTGTTCAGAACTTCTACACTCATTTCTTGTCTTTACAAAACTGTATTCTCTCGTGGGAACTGTCGGAAATTTGATGATCAAATCTAATAGGGTCCAGCTTATCTCACAAGATACTACTTCGAAGTACTGGTAGTGCATCTTATGAGATAATTTTGGGGTCAAAATTGGCACGAACATACTATTTTCTTTTCATTGTTCTTCCATATTTTGGAATGGCAACTACATATTTGCCAATTTGCCACCCAACAAGATTTAACGTTATTTCTACCTACAATTAATGTGTTGAACCTCTGTGAACCTGTCGTAACAAGTTCGTACCTGCGGATTTAGTCACAGGTCACGACTTCTAGTAACTTCTCACAGCTTACTCACAACTAGTTCAGGAGTCTGTTTACACTAAACTTATAACTTTCCTATAACTGGCTCCTGTGACTTTGTGGCATAAGTCACAAGTGTAATCCCAACCTCACGGACAAACACGGAGAACTGAACATAATCTCGGGATGTATAGCTAAGTTTTCGTATAAAAGACAAGGCAACATCAATCAATACTAATAATAAATCTGTGAGGGATGGTCATGCAGTAAGTTAATTAATTTTTTTATGAGATACTGCGTCTGTAGACTCTATGTATGATACTAAAATTAAATTGAGGATTTTTAGAAATCTTTTCTGTAAGTATGTATATTATATTCCTCCATAACCCGTCACGCACTGTCACTCATAATAGGTCGGGGGAAAAGTATTTTCGCATATAGTATGTATAAACTTGTAATAAAATTTCTTTGGCTGTACTATTTGTAACTGGCTGGTTTTGATGACATTTAAAAGGTAACATTTTCAAAAAAGGAACAGATTAGTAAAATGTTCTTTCCCGCTATTTTTCATTTGTTTTTCTATCTGTCAAAGTGAGTGAATCTAATGAAGAAATTCAATACATTTTAAAATTTTATTACAAAAAAAGAAAAAAATTGTGACGTTTATGGACCTAATGCAGTGTCAGTAAGAGTAGCACAAAGTTGGTTTAAGCGTTTTCAATCTGGGAATTTTGATGTCAAAGATGCACCTAGCTCTGGTCGCCCTGTTACGGATAAAATGGACGCCATTTTTTTAAAAGTGGAGCAAGATCGGCATATCAGTAGTTACGACGTAGTTGAAGAACTGTAAATTGACCACAAAACATTTTTGACCCATTTGAAGAAAGTTGGGTACACAAAAAAGCTCGATATTTGGGTGCCACACGAGCTCACTGAAAGAAACCTAATGAAACGTGGTACTCATTTGCGATTCTTTATTGAGACGTAATGAAACCGAACCGTTTTTGAAGAGATTGATAACTGGTGATGAAAAGTGGCTCACGTACGACAAGAACGTGCGAAAAAGGTCGTGGTCAAAGGTCGGTCAGGCTTCACAGACTGTGGCAAAGCCCGGGTTAACTCTCAATAAGGTGATGCTGTGTGTATGGTGGGATTGGAAGACCATTGTTCATTATGAGCTTTTACCGCCGGGCAAAACCATCGATTTAGATGTCTACTGTCAACAACTGATGAGATTAAAGCAAGAAGTTGAGAGAAAGCGGAATTGATCAATAGAAAGGTGTGGTTTTTCATCACGATAACGCAAGACCACACACATCTTCAGCCACTCAGCAAAAATTAAGAGAGTTTGGCCGGGAGGTGTTAATGCACCCGCCATATAGCCCTGACCTTGCACCTTCAGATTTCCACCTGTTCCGGTCTCTTCAGAATTCTTTAGGCAGTGTCAGGTTAACATCAAGAGAGGACTGCGAAAACTACTTGTCGCGTATTTTTAATCAGAAGTCCCAAAATTTCTACAGCAACAGGATCATGTCACTACCTACACAGATGGCAGAAAGTCAATGAATAAAATGGCACATATATACTATAATTAAAAGTAATTAAACTTAAAAAAAAATGTCTTGAGTTTTCATATAAAATGCGAAGAAACTTTTTCCCCGACTATTAATATTTATTTATGAAATCGGCTTACCGACTCGATACGCTCGCCACAGTCGCGCCGGTAAGCCGATTTCATAAATAAACAATATTATCACGAAGGACCTTCAAACACTGAAGCACAGAAATCGTCGAATGAGTCTGTGCTTCAGTATGGTAAATGTGTATACTTCATACTGGTAAAACATTACCGGCATTACTATGGCTGCTGCTTTGAGGACACTATCTTCCCTCATACCTCTTCCTCCTGTTCGCATTCGCCAAAATCGCTGTGCTCTCCCGGCACACACCCCTGTAGTCGACAGAACATTTCTTCGAAAGGCACGATTCTCTAAATCGTTTTGTGTCGTACTGCAAAGGTGTGGAATGAGCTTCCGGAGAATATCTTTCCTTAATTTTACAACTCACGGATCTTCAAATAGCCTTTCCCCGGGGACTACAAGCCGCAATGGCACCTCCTCAGGGATGAATTTGGCTGCGCCTGAGACAAGACCTCGAGCACAGTTATCCGTTCAGGCGCAATAAAAAAAGATGAAAATGTTTTTGCGGTCTGACACAAACCCCGTATATTTTCACCCTGACAAGATTAGAAGTAAGTGTGTAAAGTTTACGACGTCAAACGACTTGCAGTCACGCGAGCGGTGTGAACTTCCCACATGCACATTACTGATAACTCTACAACCTCTGTTCCCTGGAATATTGAGTGCGAACAGAGCGCGCAGGTAGGCGGTAATCTAGGTGGAATGCAGCTTGTAAATTTAATGGCAGAAAATGTAGAGAATTAAGGAAAAAGCAGCAGTTTCAATTTGAACTAGCTTCGAGGAGCTGAGCCACCGCAATGCACCAGTTCAAGTGAGAAACGATAACGTTATGGAAATACTTAAATGCATATCACACAGGCAATATCCAGATAATCGGAGGAAGGAGGGTAATTGGTGTTATGCTGCAAGAGGTAAGGTAAAATATGGCACAATACGCCTGTTATGAAAAAAATAAATGTAGAGTTTACTTAAATTAATAGATAAATTATGAAGTATTGCTATACATTTAACATAATGATGCAAACATGCACTTATAGTGCCCATTTATTAGGCACTAGTTAAAAGAAGGACAAAGGGCATTACGAAAAATGCGGCCATACTCCAGATTTTTTTTTTCAAAATAGAGGAAACACAAACTAGAACATTACTAGAAAATGAAGGTAATGAGGGAAAAGTGCACTTGACATTTCCATTGATTATTCCGAATATAGGTTACAGCCTGTTAACAGAAGAGCCAAAGACATTATGAGAAATACAGCCATGCTTAAGGTTTCGCTCAAAATAACAGAAAGACAAGATAATAATTTATAGAGTTACTGGAAGTCAAATTTAAAATGATCTTAATTCCTACGTCGTATTTTGTAATTACCTTCTTTGAAATCCCATTCAAATTGTTGTACAAAATTTACTAGCTACAAAAGGGCTAGTCAGGCCAAATTGTTAAATATAAATACACCGAGCTGAGGTCGGCTTTCGACGCGCATCAATTTTAGCGGAATCCATTCTTACATTTTAATTTTCCGAGGTAAAGTTTCAAGAGACAACGGGGCGATGGGTCAACAGATAAATTATTATAAATTTTCTGTTGGAATTATTTCTTTAAAACTTAAAAATTTGTACATAATATGATTTTTTCCGTCATTGAATCATGGTTTTATTTTTTTAGTGTTAGTTTATTTAAATGTTGTGGAAAATTTAAATGCATTAGAGACAGAGAAATAAAATGTGTTGGTAAAAAATTCCTATAACAAGGAAAATCTCAAAATAGTTTTTTTTTTTTTTTTATTGACAGCGCGACATATGGCGCCGAGCCACCCATAAGGTGTCTAACGACGCCCATGGACATTCGGTCGTATGCGGGGGTTGCGAATGCCATGCCGGCCTGACAGGTGCCCATTCACGCCCCTCTTGAAGGACCCGAGACTGTACTTGGGGGGAAATATATGGGCAGGGAGAGCGTTCCAGAGTTTACCGGTTCTGTAGAGGAAAGATCTGCAGAATCGATTGGTACGCATTCGCGGTAAGTCTAGCGTGTAGGGATGCAATCCCTGCCCAGTGCGCGTGGTGCGAAGGTGGAAAGGGGACGGCGGGATCGCATTAAACAGCTTCTCCGAGCACTCCCCATGGAATAAGCGATAGAACACACTTAGGGAGCCGACATCCCTACGGTGCTGCAGTGGTTCTAGATCGCAGGATACTTCGGGGTCACCCACTAGTCGCACGGCTCGACGCTGGATTGAGTCCAGAGGCGCAAGCTGGTATTTGGCAGAGCCATCCCACAGGTGCGAGCAGTATTCCAAGCAGGACCTGATCTGCGACCCTCTCTTCCACCTCTGCAGTGTCCTGGAGGCTCACTTGCCCACTCCGCAAAGGAGAAATCCGACTTACTGGTATCTCTCTTTGCGGGGAACTCCAACCTGGACGATGGGGGTGCCACTCCCCCATCCATACCTAGGTGTGAGAACTCCATGCCGGAAGTGCAGTTTCGACAACGGACTGTACGGGCGGAGCTTCTCTCCCTAGACGTCAGGAAAGCGAGTGGGCCGGATAGGATTCCTGCATTGGTGTTAAAAAGGTGTGCTCCCGAGCTGGCTCCAGTGCTGACGCGCCTATTCCGTCTCTCCTACTCCAATGGCCGTGTGCCGGCGGCCTGGAAATCTGCGTTTGTGCAAGCGGTCCCCAAAAAGGGTGACCGCTCAAACCCGTCAAACTACCGACCTATAGCGATTACCTCCCTTCTATGTAAGGTGATGGAGCGCATTATAAATGCGCAGCTCATGAAGTACCTAGAGACGAATGACCTCATCAGCGATCGGCAATACGGCTTCCGGCCAAAACGATCTGCTGGTGATCTCCTAGCGTACGTCACTCACCTTTGGGGGGGATCGCTTGAAGGTCATGGTGAATCCTTGGCAATTGGCCTTGATATTGCCAAGGCATTTGACCGGGTTTGGCACAAGTCGCTCTTGAGCAAATTGCCGGCTTACGGACTTCCTTCTGGCCTCTGTGACTGGGTCGCCGACTTCCTACATGGGCGTAGCATTCAGGTCCTAGTGGACGGTTGCTCGTCGGACGCCATGTCAGTGAACGCCGGTGTACCACAAGGATCTGTGTTGTCACCCACGCTGTTTCTTCTGCATATCAATGATATGCTGTCTCTGGGCAACATACATTGTTATGCGGATGACAGTACGGCACACGGATCCTACACCAGTCACCCTTCAGCCAGTCGGGATGTTGTGGATGAGAAGAGGCGAAGACTTGTGTCTGAGCTTGAACACACACTCGGCTCTATTTCCGAATGGGGCCGTAGTAATTTGGTCGAGTTCAACGCTTCCAAGACACAAGTTTGCGCGTTCAGTGCGAAGAGAGCGGTGTTCACACCGGCTCCTTCATTCCAAGGCACGTCGCCTTAATTAAGCGAACACCTCGGGGTCCTCGGAGTCGAACTGTCGCACGACCTGAACTTTCGTCGCCATATTGAGGGGAAGGCCAAGCTGGCTTCTAAAAAGCTGGGCGTACTCAATAAGGTGCGACGGTACTTCACGCCGGACCAAAGGCTGCTTCTGTATAAATCGCATCTCAGGTGATAAGTTTCAAACTTTGATAACTTTTTCTTTCGTGGAAGCTTCTTTTCTGAGAGCCTCATAAAAGTTGTTTCCTCACTTTCATTGCTATTTTCAGGCACGTATGCCTCCCTGACACTTTATAAACATACGATACGAATGGCACGAATGGCCATAAAATATTGCTGAAGTCCAAAACACCCTTGTGGACATTATTTTCTGTAAACAGTAATTATTTAATTTTTGAAAACTGTGATTATCTCTGTCTACTCATGTAATGTCAATACAGTTAGCCAACAAAATAACTACAATGTAAATTTTATGACATCACAATAGTATTTTAAACATAATAAGAGGCAATGCTAGTTAGAGCATGCTAGTTCCTTCTCAAAGAATTGATCTTTCATTGTTTCAGTGAATCGCGTGAAACTCGTTAGGTCGTTGGTGTAGAAAACACTTCCAAATTATCATCTACTATACATACAAGTATTTTTTCTACAGACATACCCCGAACTAAAGAAAATTTCCTCCGGTTCAAACAAACTTTATCACACAGTTACCTGGTATGTAAATGGACTTTTTTGTTTAAATTCAATAACAACCTAATGTCAGCCAGACGATGTTTCTGTCGTAAAATCAATGTGATATTGAAAATTTTAAAATGGGAAAAATTAAAATGTTAATGTGTGTAAATGTGTAAATGTGTGTATGTGTATATGTGTGTGTGTAAATGTGTAAATGTTAAAAAATTAAAAATTAAAATTAAAATGGGAGGTAAAAAACAAAACAAAACAAATGGCGCAGGCATATATTCTGCCGCTGTTAGACTATGCGGACACTTGCTATTTAGACCTAAAAAGTGAATTTGTAGATAAACTTGAACGCATGCAAAATGCATGTATACGCTACATCCATAACCTGAGGAAATACGATCATGTGTCTCATTATCGCAGGGAACTGGGGTGGTTAAAGATTAGAGAAAGACGTAATGCACACGTCTTACATCTACTGTACAAAACGCTGCATAATCCAAATGCACCCTTATACTTGCGTGAAATGTTCGAACCTCTCTCAAGTCACGGCGTATGTCTCAGATCAACCAGCTCCCGTCTACTGTTAATACCAAAGCATAACACAGAGTATATGTCTCGCTCCTTCACTGTACAAGCAGCGCGTTTGTGGAACGCCTTACCTGAGAGCTTACGCTATTGTCCAAGTCTGGCAATCTTCAAAAAGCAGCTGAAAGAATATTACTTACTTAAACATACCTAAATAAATATGTCATTATTATTTATTATTATTATAAAAAAAAATTGTTTTCTAATAGTTAATATTGTCTGGTAATGTTTTGGTTTTATACCATTTTGTTGTTGTCATCTGTCATTCATTCATTCATAGTTATTCTTATATTATATGTATACATATTTGTAATTCATCAATGCTGATTGTTCTGTAACTTATATTTTTCCTATGTGCTAGCTACCACACTGTAAAGTATTCTTTTGATGTAACACCAATAGGGGGACAGGAGGAGATTACCTTAAGGTAAAATGCCCTCCTATTGGATGAAATTAAATTATGTAAATTAATTTGAAAAAATGTACCAACATAGCATAAGTAATGATTTCATCCAATAAACGGTTATTTATTATTATTTATTAAAATTTCAGCTCGTAATCACCTAGTCGAGTGAATTGACAGATCAATTAGCAAGAACCAAAGAGAACGAGAAATTACCAACTTTTGGTTAAACTTATTTTGTAAATACAAGCACATACATACTTTAAAACAAACCTAACAAAATATTATTACTACCTATTAATAAATTGTAGATTGTTAAATCTCACTTTCGAAGGCACGTAAGCTTTACGGCGGACGCGTACATACGTGTTAAATGGTGAACAGGAGTGGTCAATGCCTGGTCTAAAGACTGACCCAGCAAATATTTAGCAGGCCGAGCCAAAAGCCGAGCTGCGTTCACATAAACGGTATTATACTCTCGGGAATATACTATAAGTCACTAAGGGCGAGGCCGAAACCTGCCCTGATGATGGAATTGATGGAAACCTTATGTATAATGCTTTAGTATTTTTCAAATAAATCACCATTAAAACAAACCGATTCTCAAATCAACCCAATCAAATATGGGTGATCTTAGATAGATAGAAAATTCTTTATTGCTCCAGTAAACATTAAACAGTAACAAATACATTAGAAAATTTACATAAGGTGCAAAGGCGGACTTATCCCTTACAGGGATTTATTACAGTTAACCTTTGGATGTTTGAGATTCGATAATATAGTGGAATGTAAGTAGGTAGTAGCAAAAGAGGTGAGCGTGAGAATTGAAGATAAAATAATAATAAGAATACTTTAACAATACATATAAGTACATGCTAGTAAAATACAAGCCATACATGTGTTAATACATACAAATTACTATATAATATAGAATATTATTCACAAATAAATATACATACATACATACGTGTCCATCTTCTAATATGTAGGCAAGGAATAATGTAAGAAGAATGAACAAGCCAAATCTTGCTAAATATCTCTCTTCGCCGCCCGCCGAATGTACTCATAGGTATTTGTACAAGGTGTAAGTAAGGTTCCTTAGAGATCCTAGCGCCCGCAGCATCCACTTGGTACTAAAGTTTAATTTGCGTTACATTGTTTCGCGATGTAATTGCCTTTAAAGTTTTATTAGCGTTAACCCGCGGCAAGGCTTCCATTTTGGTAGCACGCTGTTTTCAGAATTTCCAAGTTACATAATGGCGAGCATTATGTTAATGCGAATTTTCCTAAGTGAAATTACACTTTTACGATTTGGTGTGAAATTCGCAATTAATAAACATAAAATCACCAATTTACTGAATGATTTCAAAAAGTAAGAATTACCATTGTCGGATCTTCCCATTGTGTCGGCTGAATTCGCATCGAAGAATAGTGCATCATCAATGCAAATAAGCTGCTTGCGTGCTGTCGGGTCTGCGGTCACATGGCGATAGCGCGATTTGTGCTGTCCTGTGAGTAGTTAACAAACTAATTTGAATAGCGAATGTAAAATTCGAGCGTGCGACTGTAAAACTCAAATAGGTTGCTGTAATTTTTTTAATAATTTTTTTAATAAAATGTATAATTAAACATGGCGGTCGATGTTGTGCTGTAATTTACCAGAGTCCTTGCAGCACAACACGGATTACTCTGCTTACCCCGATTGTCGCGATACAGCGTGTGGTATGTAGGTATGTTTCTGTTTCACACAAAATAAGAAACAGTAAAAGAAGACTTTGTACCTAATTCGTTATTGACCGCACCGCCCACTTGCGCTCTGTGAAGTCTTCTATATACTATATATTTTTTTTTAATTGATACGCGAGGCACTTGGCGCCGTCAGCATGGATTGTTGAGCCGACGACGGCGCCCAAAAGCATTTGCCAATACTCTATAATTTTATAGCATCTGTCTGTATGTAGAACAAAACACGGTTCTAATCAGTGAAATCTATAATTTGCTTTGTTTTTTGTATAAATAATGTTAGTTATATTTTAAATGTAATGCTGTTGATTTCGTTAACATTAAATAAATAAAATATTGTAAGATAATTAATTGAAAGTAACTGCTATATGGCATGTTTCTTGTCACGAGCCAACATTTTACACAATAACTTTCCCGCGTTTCACGACGCAGTCGAGCTGCATATAAAGCTCCACATTCACCTCACGAGCTCCGCGCCGAGCGCGGCGCCGTACAAGTCCGTCAACGCCCACACACGGGGGCGCGGCGCGACGCGGCCGCTCCGTGCGACTTTCACACGCGGATTTGTCCCAGGATACAACGCCGGATTTGTCGCTAGTGACAAATCCGGCGTACGGGCGCGTGTGCGAATATGGGGCTTTGTGGGGTTATAGTTATACGTAGAATAAACTACGTAATTAATAATACCCTGAGTAGCATCAATTTATCGAGTAAATGGAAGATATAGTCCAGGAAACGAGGAAATTCCTTGTATGGGCTCTTCGGACTAATTCCTCTGTCGCTGAAACTTTGCAGTGTGATAGAGTAGGGTTTAAAATATACGTTTGACAAATTATCTAGGATTTTTGATGTTTGGAAGTTAGGTATTAAAATGAATGAATGCCTAAAAATGAAAATCGCTTATAACTGCTGATGAAAAATTGCTCCGTCCGAAATTCCTTCGGTATATGATATTATATATTAATAAGAGTATATATTAACATTATCTAGGAAAATTTCGATTTCGAATAGGCAGAAATTTGAAAATATCTATTTTGTATCACAACTTCTTCAGAAAAATTGCTCTGTCAATTTTAATTTTTTTATATGTCTTAATTTATTTAAATATATCGCTTTTGACAATTATCTAGGAAATTTTCCATATCGATCACACCTTTACAGATTTTCGGCAATAATTCGCTGTGAAAAATTGCTCCGTCCGAAATTCCTTCGGAATATGATATTATATATTAATAAGAGTATACATACAACATTATCTAGGAAAATTTCGATTTCGAATAGGCAGAAATTTGAAAATACCTATTTTGTATCACAACTTCTTCAGAAAATTTACCATATAAATGCCAAAAGCCACCAACCCACAAATTGGTTAAAAATGAGTTAAATATACCAATCGAGAGCTAATCAACCCTCTATTTTTTGCAGAAAAGACCCAGGCAGGCTACTTGGTATGATACTAATAGGTTTCTACACATTCGTCTAAGAACCATCCGCCCAATTGAGGTATATCGCAACAGCAGAAAAGAATTATGCTACTTGGTACTAGCTAACTGGTCAGATTTTTTTTTTGCGTAAAAGATCCAAGCGAGATGGACTTTTTTGTTTTTAATGAAGTACGCTAAAAGTATTTATCAAAACAGAGCCAAGATATCTGGTTCTTTTTGGCATTATATAATAAAAACAAACTGTATATCGCAAAGTGGAACCAATTTATGTGGTTCTTTTTGGCATTTATAATAAAAACAAACGGTATATTGCAAAAATGGAATCAATTTATGTGGTTGGTTTGCCTTTGGGGACCTATAGTGAGTCTTATTTCATTGGAAATAAGAGTTCTTTTTCTAAAAATAAAATCAAACATGTCTACGTTCTATGAAACAGAACGCCTAATAATAAATAAGTTCAGTTCAGTTCACTACCGCGACGAATGTGTCAGTTCACGACCGCGAAGTAAAGTAAATTGCTGTTTTCGACGTGGCTCAATGTACCTACTACGTAGTGATCGCGACATATCGTCAGAGTGTAGTTCGACGTCGTCGTCCAAGCAGGTGCCTACGCCGCGCCGCCTAACGTAACCATTGAAGATAGAATAGAATAGAATAGAATATTTATTTGTATAACATATACAAGTCACAAACTAACATTCACACATTTTAAATTTTTTCTATTTAGAAAATAAAATAATATGAAACATAATAAATGAATCCTATTAAAATTAAAATTATTAATAATAGAAATCCGAGATAAAAGTCACACGTGCCTCCTGGGTGGTGCCAAATGAACAGCAATCAGCGTGTGGGAGATCTTCGGATCGGCTGGGTTCGCCACCACACCCCGGGAGAAACAATTACACCGGCATAACAGTTCGCTGTGTTCCGTTGTACTTCCCGGGGACCCAGTAGCAGGTGGGGTTGGCTGTGGTGAGGAGTAGGCGAGTGATCCCGACGCGGATTCGCTGTTCAGAGGTGACGCATCGACACGGTTGACAGGGAGACCCGGTTAAACGGTTATTCCGCTGGCCGCCCGCCGGGTAGTACAGGAGCCCAATCGCGTCTAACCAACGCGAGAGGCTGCCCCGGTCAACCGGCGCATAATCCCGGAGTGGTCCGTCGTGCCGGTTGGTGACCGGAGTAGGGGTTCCGGCGGCCACTTCCGGGGGGGACCGGGGGCCTTTCCGTCTTCCGTGTCGGCGCAACACTAACCTGAGTAGTAAGCGATGAAGCTAGGGTCCACGCTTTGCCCGTGAATCACCACAGCCACCCTTTCATGCTCTTTCCCTCCCTCTTACAAAAATCATGGCAGCGAAAAAAAAGGAAAAAAAGGTTCAATCAGCGGTGCACACCCTTACACCATTATTTAGCGTTGACTCGACCAACGTGCGGGGGTTGCATACCAATTTGAATGCCGTCCATCACCACCTGGAGACGAAGAAGCCGGCCTTGCTTTTCCTGACGGAATTACAAATATATCGACCTGCACTACCCCGGCTACACCCTGAAAGAAGCCTTCCGGTCGCGAGCCGGGGTTTGCTTGTTTGTCAGGGCAGATATTTGCTGTCGTCGCCTGCGCTGCCTTGAGGACTCCGAGCTATCAGTACTTTGGGTCCACGAGGATCTGGGAACGGTCTCGCGGGTGTACGCCTGTCTGTACAGGTCGCACTCTGGTGATGCAGAGACAGCTCGGTTATTTGAGTACCTGAGTGGAGCGGCAGACAAAGTCCAAGAGCGGTTCCCTACCGCGGATTTGGTTCTTCTTGGAGACTTCAATGCCCATCACGAGGCATGGCTAGGCTCCAGGAGAACTGACTTTGCGGGGAGAGCCGCCTACGACTTCGCCCTGACGCATGACCTGTCTCAACTGGTAGACCAGCCCACCAGGCTGCCAGATATAGACGGTCATGAACCCTCTCTGCTGGATCTTCTGCTGACAACGAACCCCACTGGATATAAGGTCGCAGTGAGAGCCCCGCTGGGTTCCTCTGATCATTGTTTAGTGTGGTCCACGGTGCCATCTTCGCCTCCTCAGTCCCGTACTGGAGGAACGCGTCGAATTTGGCACTACGCGTCAGCAGATTGGGATGGGATGCGAGAACACTTCGCATCCTACCCTTGGTGAGAGATCTGCTTCAGTTCGGGCGATCCGCCGCAATGCGCTAATACCGTTGCCGAGGTGGTTCTGGGGGCAATGGAAATGTTTATTCGCAGCGCCTCTGTCTACCTCGGTGGTAAAAGCCAACCATGGTACAGCCGCGACTGTGCTGATGCTGTCGCAGCTAAATGCGCAGCTTATCGGGCATGGTCGCGCGCTCGTGGCGGACGTGATCCGAACGCATCCTAACTGAAGAAGGAATACAACCGCCTCTCCAGATCCTGCAAAAAGGTTATTGCCAGGGCCAAATTTGACCACATCGGCAGAATCGGCGATAGACTGAACCAGCACCCAACTGGGAGCCGTGAGTTCTGGTCTCTCGCTAAATATGTCGAGTCAAATTTCTGCCGCTCCTCTCTTCCACCTCTGCAGTGTCCTGGAGGCTCACTTTCCCACTCCGCAAAGAAGAAAGCCGACTTACTGGTATCTCTCTTTGCGGGGAACTCCAACCTGGACGATGGGGGTGCCACTCCCCCATCCATACCTAGGTGTGAGAACTCCATGTCGGAAGTGCAGTTTCGACAACGGACTGTACGGGCGGAACTTCTCTCCCTAGACGTCAGGAAGGCGAGTGGGCCGGATAGGATTCCTGCATTGGTGTTAAAAAGGTGTGCTCCCGAGCTGGCCCCAGTGCTGACGCGCCTATTCCGTCTCTCCTACTCCAATTTCCGTGTGCCGGCGGCCTGGAAATCTGCGTTTTTGCAAGCGGTCCCTAAAAAGGGTGACCGCTCAAACTCGTCAAACTACCGACCTATAGCGATTACCTCCCTTTTCTGTAAGGTGATGGAGCGCATTATCAATACGCAGCTCATGAAGTACCTGGAGACGAATGACCTCATCAGCGATCGGCAATACGGCTTCCGGCCAAAACGATCTGCTGGTGATCTCCTAGCGTACGTCACTCACCTTTGGGGGGAATCGCTTGAAGGTCATGGTGAATTGATGCTACTTATTTTAATTTTGAATTTTAATTTATTTTAATTTTATTTTAATTTTATATTTTTTTATATTGACATAATTGAATTTTTAACCTTTGACAATTCTATTGATGCGAAGTATTTTAATTTAGCTCTAGTTTTAATTGCCTTTCATGCACAAAACAGTTTTTTTTTCTCTGTATTCTTATAATTTTTAGTTATGTACCTATATTATTGCTAATTATTAGTCCCTTACCATGGCTAGACCCAGACAGTTTCAATTGTAAATTTGGTAAACTAAAATGTGACGAACTCAAGTGTACCGATGGTACCTAAGATGGAAATGAATAAATGAAAAATGAAATGAAAAATACTTGGCAATTGGCCTTGATATTGCCAAGGCATTTGATCGGCTTTGGCACAAGTCGCTCTTGGGCAAATTGCCGGCTTACGGACTTCCTTCTGGCCTCTGTGACTGGGTCGCCGACTTCCTACATGGGCGTAGCATTCAGGTCCTAGTGGACGGTTGCTCGTCGGACGCCATGTCAGTGAACGCCGGCGTACCACAATCATCTGTGTTGTCACCCACGCTGTTTCTTCTGCATATCAATGATATGCTGTCTCTGGGCAACATACATTGTTATGCGGATGACAGTACGGCACACGGATCCTACACCAGTCACCCTTCAGCCAGTCGGGATATTGTGGATGAGAAGAGGCGAAGACTTGTGTGTCTGAGCTCGAACACACACTCGGCTCTATTTCCGAATGGGGCCGTAGCAATTTGGTCGAGTTCAACGCTTCCAAGACACAAGTTTGCGCGTTAAGTGCGAAGAGAGCGGCGTTCACACCGGCTCCTTCATTCCAAGGCACGTCGCTTAAATTAAGAGAACACCTCGGGGTCCTCGGAGTCGAACTGTCGCACGACTTGAACTTTCGTCGCCATATCGAGGGGAAGGCCAAGCTGGCTTCTAAAAAGCTGGGCGTACTCAATAAGGTGCGACGGTACTTCACACCGGACCAAAGGCTGCTTTTGTATAAATCGCAGATCAGGTCCTGCTTGGAGTACTGCTCGTACCTGTGGGATGGCTCTGCCAAATACCAGCTTGCGCCTCTGGACTCGATCCAGCGTCGAGCCGTGCGACTAGTGGGTGACCCCGCAGTGTCCCGCGATCTAAAACCACTGCAACACCGTAGAGATGTCGGCTCCCTAAGTGTGTTCTATCGCTTATTCCATGGGGAGTACTCGGAGGAGCTGTTTAACGCTATCCCGCCGTCCCCTTTCCATCTCCGCACCACATGAACTGGGCAGGGATTGCATCCCTATACGCTGGACTTACCGCGGATGCGTACTAATCGATTCTGCAGATCATTCCTATACAGAACCGGTAAACTCTGGAATGCTCTCCCTGCTCATATAATTCCCCCCAAGTACAGTCTCGGGTCCTTCAAGAGGGGCGTGAATGGGCACCTGTCAGGCCGGCATGGCATTCGCAACCCCCGCATACGACCGAATGTCCATGGGCGTCGTTAGACACCTTATGGGTGGCTCGGCGCCATATATGTCGCGCTTTCAATAAAAAAATAAATAAAAAAAAACGTTCCTCCATTCTCTTCGCCTCAAGACTCTACCTGCAGCGGTCTTCATGCAAGAAGCACACAGCGCCTCCTGACGGAAAGGAGAAGAGTCCGGTTGCCTAGGCGACGGACTGTTGTGATCTGACACGTCCGAAAATACAAGCGGGAGCGGGCGGTTTTGTTCAAACATTTTGCTCTGGAAAAGATAAAATCCACCCTGATCGAGCGCGGCGCGGGCTCTCAGGGCTTGTTGCGACCTAATACGGCATAAGTATAGTGAGTGTAGTTTCCGAAGTGTGTGCGTAGCTGGGCCCAGCAGATCCTCGGACACCGGGACGTTTCCGTGCCGATCGACGACCACCACCTGAAGGACCGAGCTATCGAAGGTGCGGCTGCGGGCGGAGACATCAACATCCAGGTAGGAGGTACCACACCACCACACACTTTGCGCTACACCTCGAAGCTAGTCCGACGAATCCCGACGCTGCTCAGAAGGAGTCCAACATTTCCCTGTGTTCCCCCGACGCCATCCAGACGCAGTCCGACATCTCGTAATAATATAAGAAGTAATATAATAATAGTAATATAAGAAGGGATATGACTCCCTTCTTATATTACTAGGTGGTAGGGTTTACCCGCCCGGGTTGGTACCACCGCACTGAATGAAAGGTCGGTCGAAACGGCTATGTATATAGTTTGTGTTTTCCGTCCAGTTCAGTGTAGCCGGCACGACCGAAGGGAAGCACTGACGTGGCACCAAGTACACCCGGTGTTATGGGCTGACATCACGGATGTTGTAGGTGATGTAGCCAACCGTGTCAGTTTCAATAAAAAAAAAAAAAAAAATCTACGTGAGCTCGGAAGCTAGTCCGACGAATCCCGAAGCTGCTCAGAAGGAGTCCAACATTGCCCTGCGTTCCCACGACGCCATTCAGACGGAGTCCGACATCTAAGTGAGCTCGGAAGCTAGTCCGACGAATCCCGACGCTGCTAAGAAAGAGCCTGACACTGCCCTGGGGTTCCCCGACACAATACAGACGGAGCCCGACATCCAAGTAAGCTTCAAAGCTAGTCCGACGAATCCCGACGCTGCTCAGAAGGAGTCCGACACTGCCCTGCGTTCCCCCGACGCCACCCAGACGCAGTCCGACATCTAAGCGAGCTCTGAAACCAGTCCGACGAATCCCGACGCTGCTCAGAAGGAGTCCGACACTGCCCTGCGTTCCCCCGACGCCATCCAGACGCAGTCCGACATCTAAGCGAGCTCCGAAACCAGCCCGACGAATCCCGACGCGGCTCAGAAGGAGTCCGACACTGCCCCTGCGTTCCCCCGACGCCATCCAGACGCGGTCTGACATCTAAGCGAGCCTCGAAGCCAGTCCGACGAATCCCGACGCAGCTCGGAAGGAGCCCGACACTGCCCTACGTCCCCCGACGCCATCCCGACGGAGCCCGATACTGTCCTGCGTTCCCCGACGCCATCCAGACGGAGCCCGACACCTAAGCGAATTTCCGAAGTCAGCCAGACGGATCCAGACGCTATGCCAAACTAATCCTATCACGAAGCGCAAAATAAGATCTGAACTGACTGATAGATAACAGTAGACAACACCCGTCGCCGCCGCGTAAACCAGCCTCGGGGAAACTTGTAAAAGTCCCAATCGTCTCTTATTTACCCTATTTCACCCCTTATGAAACTATCAAACCCAGAATATGACTACCGCTGCGGTGACGGCGTGATATTGCATGTGCACAGTCGCACCCCCACCCAACTACAGTCCACCCACTAACACCACGGGGTGAGAACGACTGTTGCGTACAGCGGCCCCATTCGGAAATAGACCGAAGCGTTTGTTTGAGATCAGACACAAGTCTTCGCCTCTTCATCCACAACATCCCGTCTGACTGAAGGGTCACTGGTATAGGATCCATGTGCTGTACTGTCATCCGCATAACAATTTATGTTGCCGAGTGGCAGCATGTCATTGATATGCAGAAGAAACAGTGTTGGTGACAAGACAACACAGATCCCTGCGGTACGCCGGCATTCACTGACAGGGCGTCCGAAGAGCAACCGTCCACTAGGACCTGAATGTTGTCAGCCTCGATAGCTCAGTGGTGCAGACAGTCAACTGTCGCTTATGAATGTTAAGCAACGCTGGGTGCGGTCAGTACTTGGATGGGTGACCGCTGACCGTTGGAGGCTGACCGAGGTTCGGATTCCTCGTAAAACTGTAGGTCCCTTCCCTCCTAATATTACTTGGTGGTAGGTTGTAACCCGCCCGGGTTGGTACCACCGCACTGAATGAAACGTCGGTCAAAACGGCTATGTAAATAGTTTGTGTTTTCCGACCAGTTCAGTGTAGCCGCCACGATCAAAGGGGGAAGCACTGACATGGCACCTAGTTCACCCGGTGCTATGGGCTGACATCACGGACGTTGTAGGTGATGTAGCCAACCGTGTCAGTTTCCATAAAAAAAAAATGCTACGCCCATGTAGGAAGTCGGCGACCCAGTCGCAGAGGCCAGAAGGAAGTCCGTACGACGGAAGCTAGCCCAGAAGCGATTTGTGCCAAACCCATTTGAATGCCTTGGCAATATCGAGACCAATTCACACCGTTTCAGCACCAATGCAGGAATCATATCCGGCCCACTCGCCTTCCTGGTGTCTAGGGAGATAAGCTCCGCCCGCACAGTTCGTTGTCGGAACTGTACTTCCGGCATGGAGTTCTCACACCTAGTTATGGATGGGGGGATGGCACCCCATCGTCCAGGGTGGAGTTCTACGCAAAGAGAGCATTTACATTTGCGGAGTGGGCAAGTGAGCCCCCAGGACACTGTAGAGGTGGAAGGGAGGAGCGGTAGAAAATCGATACGACAGATTTGGCGAGAGACCAAAACTCACGGCTCCCAGTTGGGTGCTGGTTCAGCCTATCACCAACTCTGCCGATATGCTCGAATTTGGCCCTGGCGATAGCCCTCTTGCAGGATCTGGAGAGGTTGTATTCTTTCTTCAGTTCGGATACATTAGGATCGCGTCTGGCACGAGCGCACGACCATGCACGATAAGCTGCGCCATTAGCTGCGTCAGCTTCACCACAGTCGCGGCTGTACCAGGCCTGGCTTTTACCACCGAGGCGCACGAGGGCGCTGGGAATGAACATCTCCATTCCCCCCAGAACCACCTCGGCTACGGCATTGGCGCATTCTGCCGGAATGCGCCAATGCCGTAGCCAAGGTGTAGATCATCCGAGGTGTAGATCATCCGAACTGAAGCATAGCTCTCGCCATGGGTAGGATGTGATGTATTCTCGCATCCCGTCGAATCCGCTGACACGTAGTGCCAAATTGGACGCATTCCTCCAGTACGAGACTAAGGAGGCAAAAATGGCACCGTGGACCCCACTAAACAGTGGTCAGAGAAGCCAAGAGGAGTGCTCACTGTGACTTTGTATCCAGCAGGGTTCGTCGTCAGCAGAAGATCCAGCAGAGAGGGTGCATGACCGTCCATGTCTGGCACTTTGGTAGGTTGGTCTATCCGTTGAGGCAGGTCATGCGTCAGGGCGAAGTCGTAGGCGGCTCTCCCCTCGAAGTCAGTTCTCCCGGAGCCCAGCCACTCCTCGTGATGGGCATTAAAATCCCCAAGCAGAACCATATCCGCGGATATATATATATATAGGGAAACTACATGCACTTCATCTGCCGCTCTACTCAAGTGCTCGAACAATCGAGCTGTCCCCGCGTCGTCTGAGTGCGACCTGTAGATACTTACAGGCGGACACACGCGACTCCGTCCCCAAGTGAACCGATTTTGATGAATCTTTTTTTATTTGAAAGCTGGTGCTTTCCGTGTGGTCCCATTTCAATTTCATCAAGATCGGATTGGAAAGCGAGGCGGATTCGCGAAGCCAAAGGCCGAGCGATTCCGCCGAGTACATTAATAGCAAAAAATTACTAAAAAAACTGAAATAAAAAACTATTAAAAAAAATATAAAAACCGCCTTCAAAAATGTATGAAATAAAAAAAATCGAACCCTAGAGTTGAAGGCGGTGCTAAAGCAAGCAAAAATAACCGACCGCCTTCAACTCTAGGGTTCGATTTTTTTTAATTTCATACATTTTTGAAGGCGGTTTTTAATTTTTTAAATCGTTTTTTTACAAAAATGTATACACTTTATTTACATACAGACTGTACGTGCATGAAATATGTTTAATAAGTTGTTTCGACATACTGTCATACAAATTAAATTACAGAACGAAAGTTAAATTTTAAAAGTTCCTAATACTATATAGGCCCTACATTTTCGTTCCATAGGCGGCAGGACGGCGCGGCTGAGCGGCGTTGTATTGTAGTGGGACGACAGAGGTGGCGGGCGGAATAGCGAGCCGCGAGCATCGACGACGCTCGCGTGTCGTTTCGTCGGTCGCGGTGCGGGACGATGAGCTGCTGGCGCGCGGGCGGGCGGGCTTATTCTTCCCCACTCCCCGCAGCCCTCCCGCGCACCCCGAGTTCACTGTAGTGCGAGCGCGCGCTTTTTAAACGTTGTTTTATTATATTGTGAGACTCGAAACTACTCGAAAGTTCATGTTTAATGGAGAAATTTTATTGGATAATATACAATTATATTATATTTTGATGTTCTGTGTCTAATAAGTTAATAAAAACAGACGAAGCAATTTTTCACAGTGCTTGGGTTATTGCCAAAAATATGTAAAGGTGTGATCGATAAGGAAAATTTCCTAGATAATTGTGAAAAGCGATATATTTAAAGAAATTAGGAGATGAAAAAAAATAAAAATTGACAGAGTAATTTTTATAGGTATTTTCAAATTTCTGCCTGTTCGAAATCGAAATTTTCCTAGATAATGTTATATATATACTCTTATTAATATATAATATCATATTCCGAAAGAATTTTGGCCAGAGCAATTTTTCACAGCGAATTATTGCCGAAAATCTGTAAAGGTGTGATCGATAAGGAAAATTTCCTAGATACTTGTCTAAAGCGATATATATAAATAAATT
This sequence comes from Nematopogon swammerdamellus, assembly GCA_946902875.1. NCBI lineage: Eukaryota > Metazoa > Arthropoda > Insecta > Lepidoptera > Adelidae > Nematopogon > Nematopogon swammerdamellus. Next base: position 7,851,281 of record OX336340.1, on the reverse strand, counting down.
AAGACATATAATAAAATAAAAATTGACAGAGCAATTTTTCTGAAGAAGTTGTGATACAAAATAGGTATTTTCAAATTTCTGCCTATTCGAAATCGAAATTTTCATAGATAATGTTATATATATACTCTTATTAATATATAATATCGCATACCGAAGGAACTTCGGACGGAGCAATTTTTCACCAGCAGTTATAAGCGATTTTCATCTTTAGGTATAAATACCTAACTTCCAAACATCAAAAATCCTAGATAATTTGTCAAACGTGTATTTTAAACCCTACTTTATCACACTGCAAAGATTCAGCGACAGAGGAATTACGTCGAGTGGAAATGCTTCATTGATTGGAGTAATAAGTGTACAAAGACAAAATTACAAATGTATATAAGTAGATAGATTTTTTTATGGATATTTATTGAGAGATTTATAGAAATATTACATACATACATATTTTATTTTATTTTTATTTTTTTATGGAAACTGACACGGTTGGCTACATCACCTACAACGTCCGTGATGCCAGCCCATAACACCGGGTGAACTAGGTGCCATGTCAGTGCTTCCCCCTTTGATCGTGCCGGCTACACTGAACTGGTCTGGCGTCACGCCTGTTTCCCTCATATTGTATCGCTATATACGCTAAATATTGTATCGCCTAAAACCTTTTTGCAGAAACAAGCACAATACATAGTTTAAATGAGGGGCAAAGGCGGACTTACAGGCACTTCTTCCAGTCTATTACGTACCTACTAATTTTAGTTTAGTTTAGTATAGTTAGTTTAATTACTGAAAAAGTAAACGTGAATAGGTACATATGAATTACAGTAAATCTTATATCTCTGTAACACTTATTTACTCACGTATCTTCTGTTTCCTATGCCGATCAAATTTTGATAGCAAAAAAATTTTTGTACGACAATAAATTTAGTTTTTGAGCGTTTACTAGTATTATATTTCCGTGCTTTGATCTAAAACACCTTCCCCCGTATGCATAGTATGTAAAAATAGAACCTTCCCTTCTTGCCCCAAGGCTCCAGTCACTATGTAAAGCAATAACTCGCCTACCTATTCAGCTGAGGAATGCATAGGCATGTACCCATGTACACACACACACCGTGATTAATATACGCTCCGCTAGCATCCAGTAGGCACATTCTGTTTGTAACTGTCACCTGCAGAGATAGCGTTGTCGTTGCAAATTTCATAATTATCAGCTACTGTAATATGTTAATGTGCACATTATCAACTTGTCCATAGACAATAACTAAAGTAGGCTGCTGTATAAGAAAGCCCTAGCATCCGTATCCCATGCTACTCTTTACTAGGTACCTAATTAAATGCATTTTCATGTGCAATGCATTGTATACATATATATTATGTATATTTATCGATTTATTTGTATTTGTATGTATTTATTTGTGTGTTATTTATTATCTGTTTGTATTATCTGTAGGTGCAATAAATATATTTTGATTTAGATTTGATTTAATATTTTATTTTTATTAAAAGCGCAACATGTGGCGCCGAGCCACCCATAAGGTGTCTGACGATGCCCATGGACATTCAGTCGTATGCGGGGGGGCGAATACCATGCGCCGGCCTGACAGGTGCCTATTCACGACCCTCTTGAAGGACCCGAGACTGTGGGTATTTGGTGGGGAAATATATGGAACGCTCCCCTTCCAGAATTTCCGGCTCTATTGAGGAAAGATCTTCAGAACCGGTTGGTACACATTCGTGGCAAGTCCAGGGTGTATGGATGCAATCCTTGCCCGGTGCGCGTGATGCGGAGGTGGAAAGTGGACGGCGAGATCGCGTTAAACAGCTCATTTTGATAATTAAACATTAGACCCTATTCACAGAACCGGGAAAATATGAAACGAACTATCTGCCCGTCTATTTCCTCCCAAGTACAGTCTGGGGGTTTTCACAAGGGACAATCAAAGACTTGTATCAGGCCGACATGGTATTCGAAATCCCCGTGCATCACATGTTCATGGCCATCGTATATCTGCTCGTAGGTGGAACATGGCCACAATGTCGCGCTTTCCATAATAAAAATTCAATCTGACTTGATGGTTAATACTTTCGTCGCTACTAATGGGCAAATATCCAAACAAAAATGTTCCATACGCTTGTATTTTCAAGGTTTATGTTGCTTTGATGTTCATGTCTATGAAAATAGTGCCGAAAGGTTTAAGGCCTTAAATGTCTACGCTAACCGATAGTTCAGGTCGTATAAGGAGAAATGAAACTAGAGCACTGCCTCGCTCGCCTCCAACACATTTGGCGTCGTTACAGCCACCTCTTTCACCCCTCCCCCACCTCTACCTTCTACCCTTCACCCCTCCCTTCCACCAGAACGTAGTGTGGGGCAGACACAACCCCACGAGTGACTTATGTCCACCCGTATCCAACCTCATTTGTGAATTCAAGGTGCAAATTTCTAGAACGCCAATGACAAATTGTTACATACGAGAACCTTCTAAGGTTATATTACTCGTATATTGTGTCGCTTGAATACCTATAGTAAAAATCACCATATGGTTATGATTTTAAAGTGTGAGAGTACTAGGGCCCCAAAATCACCATGGTGGTTCCTTTGAATAATTTTTGAATGAACTCATAAAACATTAACAAAAAAAAGTCTAAAACCTTAACTTAGTAGCTTTAAACAGAATATATAATACAAGCTGTGCCCGCGGCTCCGCCCGCTCTCATATTTCAGTTCACTGCTAACCTCATAAACTATTTAGCGTGATAGTAAGTAGCCTATAGTTGATGGGAAGAATCAAGCTATCTGTACAATTTTGTTTTATTAAAATCGGTTCAGTGGTTCTCGAGTTATAAGCGGACAGACACACTCAGACAGACAGAAAGCAGACGTTGGATTTTATTATAGGTACTAGCTGTGCCCGCGGCTCCGCCCGCTCTCATATTTCACTTCACTGCTAACCTCATAAGCCATTTAGCGTGATAGTAAGTAGCCTATAGTTGATGGGAAGAATCAAGCTATCCGTAGAATTTTGTTTTATTAAAATCGGTTCAGTAGTTCTCGAGTTATAAGCGGACAGACAGACACTCAGACAGACAGAAAGCAGACGTTGGATTTTATTATAGGTAAGGAAGGAAGGAAGGATGGAAGGCGAGTCGATGAAGGCGAAACCGCTTATATGGAGAGAGCGTATAAAATGCAAAGATTGAAGTCGGGAATGGGAAGATCATAACCTGGACTAACTATAATATGAGTTGAACGTGATAGTTCAAGATCGCTTTTAAAATAAATATAGACAAGTATATTCAGAATTGAGGAAGAAAATATAAGCTAAAATGACGTAATAACCTGACTTTCCCGTTTCCTTGGCAAATATAATTCATTAGATATTGGAATTACATACATGCGTGAAGCAGCCTGGCAATCGCTCTAAAATATAATTAAAATTTATACTTAATGAATTTGTTCCCATGAAAAGGTTACGTGACTTATACCCCACATACGTCAATTCTCGGTGCAATATCACCTCCCTCGCACAGCTATCTTTAGCACCGGAATAAAGGCTCTAGTACGTCTATGAACACTTTACATGCCTCATAATATAGCCTTGGGTGTAGCGTTGCTTTGGCAACTGATGAAAGGGCACGACATTATAAGCAAAATGCCCTTTCCTCTAAGACGTCGGGTACCGCTTTATTGCTAGGTAAGTTTAGGGCCGAGTTTATATAGAGCTAACCTATGGAACATGACGCCTACATTTAATTCGTCGTCGTTAGTAGGTACTGTTTTTTTTTTATATTGAAATCGTTTGTTAGTTTGGCCAAACGTTTGTTCTCTGTCAAACTCAGTAGGTACTATAATAGCTTATAATTATTATACTCAAACGAATTCAAATATGACGTCTCGTTTTGATTAGTATTTGAAATCCCAATGAGTGCTCATTGAAGATACTAAATTGAATCATCCAATTAGAAAATAATAACCTTGAAAATAGTACTTAGTTTTACGAAATAATTTTCACATTGTAATCAAATAATTGGTAAGAGAGTACATATTGTGAATAGATAGGACAAAATACATAATTTTGAATCGGAGGCCCACTTTATCCAGCAAGTAAGCCTGGTCATTCGAAGTGAAACTCCGGCGCCGCCGCCAGCTCCGCCGCTAGCTTTCTATGAACATTTCGTATAAAAAATACTACTTTAAATTTGTTTGACTTGTATTATAATATGTCTCATATTTATATATATATACATATCAAATATATATTAACAATTATTTAATTTATTAAAAATAATTTTTGATAGATATATATTTTGACAAATGAAAAATATTATATATGCCTAACCTAATTACCTAATTGCTAAATCCAAGTACTAGCCGTTTAGGTAATCCGCAGCCATCATCATAGAGAATAGCCTCGACCTTTCGATCCCTGTGAACGTTAGTTAGATGGCTCTAATACAATAATGGCCCGCAGGAAATAGGTCCATAATAAAACTACGGGCGATCGATGGCGACACTTCTACCAAAATCTAGCTTAACAAACAAGTTAAGCTAGAATTCCAATTTATTTTTAGGCGTTCTATTCTTATTCTGTACGGTACTCGCCTCCACACTAGAACCAGAATTTTTTTAGGGGGGTGAAAATTTGGCTGTCCATAACATCGCTTTGACGGAAAATTCGAGCTTGAAATGGTTCAAGTCTCAGCCTAAAACGTCGACCAATCATTTTATTATTATGCAAATCAGAAAAGTACGTAATAAACTAATCTGGAAAAAATTACATGAAAAACAGTGTACATAACCAGGTAATTAATCAGTCAAAGGAATGATTCAGTGGTACAATCATCTTGGAAGAATGAATGATAGGAGACTAACGAAAGAAATTTATTGAGCGAATGTGAGTAGAAGCGGATATACAACTTCATTATTTAATTAGGAACACTTATATTTCGTTCGTTAATTTAAAAAATTCAAGTCAAAGATAAGTTAACCGGTCTCAACAGTGGAAATGGGACACCAACGGAAGATCCCAAAGGGTTCTTATCAATTCGAACAATGCCAGCTTTAATTACAGCGCTGTAAACCTACGAACGGTTTAATTGATCGTTGGTTAACACTACATATGTAATCTGCGTGGTAGGTATAGTTTTTTTTTTCTGAGAATTAGATCCTCTGGTGCTGAATAAATTCGAAGCATGGTTTGCAAAATAGTTTTGCTGCGTATAGGTCAGGTACAGTGGCGGCTGGCCCTTAAGTGCGCTCGTGCGCCGCACTACCACAAAATATAGCGCCTTCACCCGAAAGAAATAAATCAATTAAAATATTAAACATTCTCCATGATTGTCACCGATCGAAGTAAAAATATCAAACTGAATTCGTTCCTATTTCCTAGACAACAAGGCACGATTTTGCTGTACGTAATACGTACTACATACGACGTAACGCCGCCGAGCTCGCCGCCGAGCTCGCCGCCGAGTGCATTACAAAACACCGCGAACGTCTACTATGAGAAAATGTCAAACGCCGCTGCCCCGCCGCGTGAAACAAAACACTCTTCATACGATTATGTGTGGAACAAGGTTGCATTCTGCGTGTGACACACGACGGAAAAAGAAGGACAGTATATTGTGGAAAGACGCGCGTGCGACACGTCGCGGGCGATTCGTTCTGCTTGTGAGTCCGTCTGCCTAGAGTCAGCGCGCTGCGCTGTCATGTGATGATGTCACATACCCGTTAGCGCGCGAATATTTAAAATGGAATATGGTTAGGTTTTGTGCTTTCTGTCGCGTGATACTGTGAATTAAGTGGTGCCGATATTTGCCTAAGCGTTGGATAAAGGTAAGGCTTTACAATCAGGTGATGCCGGGTTCAATTCCTACTTTTCAAATGCTTTTATTTTTATATACTTTTTGAAGTATTTTTGGGACAGTACTACTGTTTTCTTTTTGAAAGCTGCAGTAGTGTTGTGGTCTATGGGTGTGTTCATAAAGGTACTAAAAATGAGTTAAAAAACTTGTTTGGATTTTTTTTCTTGTTTTTTTGCAACTCATTGAGTGTCTTAAGAATATTCATGCTAGGTACGTACGCAGGCGTTTAAAAAATTCGTAAGTCCCGATCTTAAAATAACATGACGGGAATGTGTTGGGAAATTTGGCATTTAAGTACCTAGGTAGGTACTTAGCGCACTGCCGGTCACGTAAGTCACCAGCCGCCACTGGTCAGGTATATACACTACTACATACACATGCTTACAAGAAACACTCATTATAATTTACAATACAAGTAAAAACAAAATTCCATGCTGACCTTAATTTCCAGCCATACTTATGCCTGTGGCGGCGCGTGTCGCAGACGCGAGCGTAGCAAACACTACCTACTTGTTCACATTATTTAGTTCTAATTTACTTTTCGTTCGTGTGAAGTAACAGTAATCGAAAGTGCACGCACGAATGCGAAGCAAGAAGCTTAGCTCACTAATTCTGAACATGTTGGGCTTAGATGAGCTCAGGCGTAATGTAGAGACCCAGAACAGCTGATCCACCCACTGTGACGTCAGCGAAAATGAACCGATTCTCTATAGTATGTTCATGTTCAATGGAGTGAGGATAAGTGATTCTGCTGGTAAGGGACCAATTTTCTTTTAATGTAATATTCTTCTCAAAAAAAATCTGCCACGTCATGAACCTCATTAGTCGTACGCGATGCGGGCTCTCGAACAAATACGATTTTTTGATAACATTCACTGATTCAGGTTCTATGAAAACAAAATTAAACGCAGTCCTTATCCTTTGCTGTAAATGTAAGTTTTCCTTAGTAGGTACTTAAAATAGCAAACAGAATCTCAATATTTCCTCGTTTTTTAAGACAAATAAAAGATCAAATAAGATAAAATAAAATACAAAAATTAAAAATCAAATAATTAATAAATAAATCAACATAAAAAATATAAAAAAAATAAAATGAATTTCTGGTATACATAAAATTGTCTAAATAATAAAAAAGTATATCCTTAGAATAAGTTCATCAGAATATTAACAATTATTATAATCTTTATTTGGATGACTTTTCTTTTTCTACTACTTTAAATTTTGAGGTTATTATTTTTCACTTTTGTCGCGGAAAGTATCTAACTATCGATTTATCAAATACCTATTCATTATTTTAAAATATAATAAAAAAGAAATCTTCGCAGCGCAACGTTAGTTTGTCGCTTTTTCCTTCCAAATTCACTAAAATCGCTCCATATATTCTCCATTCGCTCTTCATATTATCGCCTCGGTCAGACTTTCGAGTATGCAATAATTTTCCAGGCGGAACACGGGGAAGTGAATAGAGACCCGACTGTCATTGAAATCCCCTCGGATTTATGGCTACGACAGAAAGGAGGAGGGAAGACTGCTTTGTGGAGGAAGGGGGAGAGAAGTCGGACATTGAGGACTAATTAGAGAGGAAACTTGTTCCGGCTGGTCGGCGCCGCGGTCCGGCTGTCCTCATAGGCCAAAGTTAAATTTGAGGCTCGTGTTTAATTAATGAAATAATGCATTGCGAGAACATCACAATGACAACTGGGCCGCAGTTAGATCGAACATTGAGATGTAATATTCAAATGAGTTTGAATTCTTAGTTTTAATATAAAATAAAGGAACCCTGTTAGTTTGGCTACAATTTCTATCTGTCCGACCGTTCGTCCGTCTGTCTGTCTATTTTGCCTGCCAGAGCCCTATAGCACAGATTACTTAATAGTTACTTCGTAACAGATAAATCAGTCCATAGAAAATGTTCCTACCTTCGGGCTTTAATAGCCTACTGCTTCACGTCGCCAATCGCTGCGTGCGAAAATGTACCTTAACGATCGAGTGTAAAGTTGTTATTGCTTTGCAGCTGCGCGAAGTTGCGTGGGCGAGCGTCTATGTATACTTCGCGCGGCTGACGAATTTGCACTGAAATAGACCGCCGGCGGCCCGTCGGGCGGTAGGTAGTTAGCACGCGCAAGTACATAGAGTACGTGAGGCCTGCCTATAGCGCCTAAGCTGAACAATCTATAACCGTGAAATTTACACATAAGGGGTATACATTTTTTCCAAAGCCAAATGTACAGTGTAAACTTGAATTGTGCGTGTATTTCGGAGGAATCTCGGGATTCTCTTTAAAAAAATTGCACCTATTAATGTGAAATGTATTTCTTTAGAACTATTTAAGTAGATTTCGACTATATTATACTATAAATGTTATTGTGTTTAAAATGGCGCCGTAGGAGGGCCTACAAAAATAATTTATTTTAGGCGACTTTTGCCCCCTGGTGTATTTCAGAAAGTACTTAGGCTACGATTACAAAATAACATCTGGAACGATACTATTCTGATTGATGATAGGTTTCCGGAGTTATAATTAAATTGCCCCGTTGTCATTGCCGATATACATTGACAAGTATTTATGAATTGTTAATTTCTGGGTCATAACTAAAGTTATTTTCATACAGAATTAATGTATGTTGGATATAGTGGAGTTACGGAGCCCTCGCGCCTCGGTGCGCGAGTTAAACTTGGCCGGTTTTCGGATTTTTATTTTACTTCTGAACTAATTTAGTCCTAAATTTAATAAGTAATAATTATTATATTCGATCTATGTACGATGTAGCTCACGCTTCGCAAAAATATTGCGTGTTTGGCTACTCCAAACTTAAGTATTGTCTTAAGCTTGGCCGGTTTTCGGATTTTTATTTTACTTCTGAACTAATTTAGTCCTAAATTTAATAAGTAATAATTATTATATTCAATCTATGTACGATGTAGCTCACGCTTCGCAAAAATATTGCGTGTTTGGCTACTCCGAACTTAAGTATTGTCTTAAGCTTGGCCGGTTTTCGGATTTTTATTTTACTTCTGAACTAATTTAGTCCTAAATTTAATAAGTAATAATTATTATATTCAATCTATGTACGATGTAGCTCACGCTTCGCAAAAATATTGCGTGTTTGGCTACTCCAAACTTAAGTATTGTCTTAAGCTTGGCCGGTTTTCGGATTTTTATTTTACTTCTGAACTAATTTAGTCCTAAATTTAATAAGTAATAATTATTATATTCAATCTATGTACGATGTAGCTCACGCTTCGCAAAAATATTGCGTGTTTGGCTACTCCGAACTTAAGTATTGTCTTAAGCTTGGCCGGTTTTCGGATTTTTATTTTACTTCTGAACTAATTTAGTCCTAAATTTAATAAGTAATAATTATTATATTCAATCTATGTACGATGTAGCTCACGCTTCGCAAAAATATTGCGTGTTTGGCTACTCCGAACTTAAGTATTGTCTTAAGCTTGGCCGGTTTTCGGATTTTTATTTTACTTCTGAATTAGATAATTTAGTCCTAAATTTAATAAGTAATAATTATTATATTCAATCTATGTACGATGTAGCTCACGCTTCGCAAAAATATTGCGTGTTTGGCTACTCCGAACTTAAGTATTGTCTTAAGCTTGGCCGGTTTTCGGATTTTTATTTTACTTCTGAATTAGATAATTTAGTCCTAAATTTAATAAGTAATAATTATTATATTCAATCTATGTACGATGTAGCTCACGCTTCGCAAAAATATTGCGTGTTTGGCTACTCCGAACTTAAGTATTGTCTTAAGCTTGGCCGGTTTTCGGATTTTTATTTTACTTCTGAATTAGATAATTTAGTCCTAAATTTAATAAGTAATAATTATTATATTCAATCTATGTACGATGTAGCTCACGCTTCGCAAAAATATTGCGTGTTTGGCTACTCCGAACTTAAGTATTGTCTTAAGCTTGGCCGGTTTTCGGATTTTTATTTTACTTCTGAATTAGATAATTTAGTCCTAAATTTAATAAGTAATAATTATTATATTCAATCTATGTACGATGTAGCTCACGCTTCGCAAAAATATTGCGTGTTTGGCTACTCCGAACTTAAGTATTGTCTTAAGCTTGGCCGGTTTTCGGATTTTTATTTTACTTCTGAACTAATTTAGTCCTAAATTTAATAAGTAATAATTATTATATTCAATCTATGTACGATGTAGCTCACGCTTCGCAAAAATATTGCATGTTTGGCTACTCCGAACTTAAGTATTGTCATACAAGATAAGTGATGGCCTAAAACTGCACGAGAAAGACGGCCGGCGATCGCTGCTCTGTGCCTTAAACAGACTAACACTATAAAAATTGTTTTTTAAGTAATCAGGTATGGGTGGCTGAGTTAGAATAGCCAGAGCATATGCTCTAACTATCCAATATCGCCTCCGCGAATGTAGTTGCCATACCGGAGACATTCCTTTGGATTGCTGACTATACTGGACTATAGAGGAGAACACAGCCGAGGCTGCTATGCGGCCGTCTTACATCCAGTACGGTGGTGTCAACCCAGTCGGCTACAATTTGAGCCTACCACCGGAAGGAAGGGGCAAGGGATACAAATTGTTTGATAGTAGAGAAGATATATACGTACACCTAACCGGTAGCGAGTATATAAGAGCGTGTCTTTCATACACGGGTCGAATGTGTTCAATATTCATAACTGTAATTTATTCCCTGTACTAAAGTTATAGTAACTCAACATAATGTATACGTTATACGGGATATTGTACGCTGTTCAAACTCGGCCCCTCGCCCCAGACCCAATCGATTCGGGCAACAAACAATTAATTTTCTCTAGCTAGATAGAAAGTCCTAAATTCCGGAGCGTTTGAGTCCGCATGCTTTTAAACACACTGAACCTTCCACTTCGTGCTTACTTTACTTATGCCCACTTGCACCAACACGAGTTTAGAGTTAAGTAGCGAGTTATGGATTTAAACGCGGTTTAAACGCGGTTCCCACATACAACGGGTGCTAGCTTAACGAGTTAAACTGGTTTATAGTTAAATTCGTGTTGGTGCAAGTGGGCCTTAATCCGGTCTCTCAGAGGCCATTGCAACGCCTGCATTGTCTAAATTAAACGGTGCATACGAAGCGCCCTAGCAGCCGTCTCGCAGCCCAGTGCAGCGTAGCTCCAGTTCGCTTTGTATACAGGGTGTAAAAACGGCGAGTACATTAAATTTAGGAAATGATTATTGGGATCAAGAGTAACAAAAAAGTCAAATAACTTTTTTCTGAATTCCCTTTAAATAAAAAGTTACAGTTTTCATACAAACTAATTGATTATTTTAGTGTAAAAATGATCTAATCACAACAGGGTGGCGCGGAGGGGGGAAGAGCGGGTGAGACGTGAGCGCCTCGGACGGAGGTGTTGGCGGGAGGGGCGGGGGTTAGCTTTGTGAGTGGAGGACTGGAGGTCGGCAGGCGGAGGGTGCGGAGCGGCAACAACGCGTTAAATTACACTAGACGAAAACATACATTTCAAAAATTCATATCTCGAAGACTAGACACTTTAGAGAAAAACTTTATTTCCTTTTTTGTCTAGGAAAAACATGAGGATTGCGCTGGCGAAATTAATGTACTCGCCGTTTTAACACCCTGTATATGTACAGGGGGCATGTATGAACAGTAAGGCAAGAATTTTGCAAGGCAAAAACCCTTGCAAAATTCCGCTCTAAGTAAGTGAGTCTACGTGACGCAGCAAGGTCGCAGCAACGTTACAGGTTACAGGTAAAATAGTGCGGCATTTACATGCCGCGGGACATCGACATATCTATGGTGTCTTCAGACAACATGTATCGCGGCATGTTGCCGCGATACATGTACGCCTACTTGTTCTTATACCAAATTTAATGACAAATTACTTTGTTTCTTTTTTATTCTAATAAAAACGTTTATATTATTTGTTGCAAAGATTATCCTATAGTTGACATGCATAAAATAATCCCATCACTGAACAATCGTCTACGTTCTTTGTTCTGTAATTTCTCAACCATCCTCTTGAAAAATGTTATGACCCACCTAAAAACAGCTATTGTCTTTTTTGTCTTTTCATTCCTTAACTACAGTAGAGCTTGTCAGGTCACACTCGCGTGTAGTGAATAAACAACATTGTTGACAGAAAACGTCCGGGTTGCCCAAATCGAAAGGCTTTCTTCCGTGAGTGGGGCGGGTTCGCGAGTGGGCTTCACACAACTGCTACAACCTGCATGTTGAACATTTCGTATATAACAACTAGCAATCATCTCAAGTTACTACGCCAACTTACGTTCGCCAGATGCGACCTGTGGGCGAGAGAGGGGGGTTGAGAAGACGAAGGAGACTCTGTATGAATATTAAGCAACCATAATAGATTTAAAACTCAAAGCTATTCGCGCCACAAGCGCCACCTTTTTGTTGTTGACATTGGGCTTTTCAGAACCCATCGGTTCTCAAAATCCTTTCTTTGTCGCACCGCTAGGGTGTGGAACTGTCTCCCGGCGAATGTGTTTCCCGAATCCTTTAACCAGGGTATCTTCAAACGTCGTATCAACGGGCTAGACAGCCTAGCAACAGCCTCAAATCTGCTGGCATGGCGCCTCACAGCTTGGTTTCGCGAGGAGGGGTTTTTGGCTCTGTCGACTGTACCATTGGTCCCTCGACACAGGCACCCATGTTGGTTTACATTAAAAAAGCGAGTGTACAAGCATTTGTAGCGAGTGTACACATTTATTGAAATATGGTTCTGACAGTGCTCTTGTAATCGAAATAAAACCGTGTTTGTCTTCTAAAAAGTGCTCTTGTAATCGAAATAAAACCGTGTTTGTCTTCTAAAAATGTCCAATGTGATGGATGACGGTTGCGCAATTAAAAGAAAGTTTAAGGAGCAGTGTAAAGCAAAGTGCGTAGTGGTGTAGTGCCTCCTACATACAGGGGCGTGCATCCCATAAAGGCAGAAAAGCACTGCCTACCCTGACTGAAGTCCGAATTCCACCCAACCAAACAATCAAATTAAAACGTATAGAATAGAACTACTCGGCTTCACGAAAAAACTAATGATTTAAAATTTGCCGCGCGCTCCTCCCTCTCGGCGCGGCCGCTCGCGCGGACGCAGCGCCCCGCCCGTCGCGCGGGATAAGTACACAACATGACTGCCTGGTGGTCACTCACACTATTACTCAAATCCTGCGTCATATACGCTACGCTACGCTACGAATTGTGCGTGTGTATGCGTGATTCGATGCGCGATTTACTAGGCTAGGGTAGGCTTGCTTTTCACTAACACCACAACAATGCCTCGTAACGTAGGTGTAGCTGGTCTATCATCGTTCCCGCGCGCGCGCGTCGTCGGTTGGCCGGGTACTTGTCTGGTACACTTTATAAGAAAGAAGTGTTTGCACTATATTTACAAAAGGATATGCTCATTGATTTCTAAGAAAAGTAGGTACCTCTCCTCCACTCTAATTATTTCTATTTAATCTTTTTCTGTTTTTTCTTGTGATATTTAAGTCTATCTACGGCACTGTATTTGTAGATTTATTCTGTTTAAATGACACAAAAATACTTTTTTCAAAGCCACCCTGCATCTGTATTTATGACATGTGTAATTTAAATTAAATCATTTATTGGATGTCTGCGGTGGCATTAAAAAAAATCTGCTGGAACATTTCATGTGGATATATAAAGATGTGAGAGATGAAAACCGGGCTGATAATGGAAGGGTGAAGAAAGAGGAATACAATTAAACTTGTTTAGGTCTTTCATTAGTAGGTAACGATACGCTAAGGGGTGTACGTAGGTATGTGTATCAGATACTGATCACGTTCCCATGCAAATTTTTTTTTACGATATAAAAAGCCTACTCACTCCTCACATTTAATACGTGAAGTGCGCGTATTTCACCTTAATAAGTACGTTTTTTATATCGTAAAAAAATAATTGGTATGGGAATGGGAACGTGATCAGTATCTAATACACATACACCCCTTAGCGTATCGTTACCTACCATTGAAAGACCTTATATATTTTGAATTTTCATGGCTGCCTGCCTACCCAGTCTCGAATGTCTGTGCACGCCACTGCCTACATACCTTGATGATGATGTAGTCTCCGCCCGCAGCCGCACCTTCGATAGCTCAGTACTCACAGGTAAGACTGACATCCACTACGGAGGAACCGCTGAGCCCAGTTTCGTATACACATTTGGTAGATCGTGCTCTTCTGAAAATTATGATATTTGCATGTTTAATTATTAAATTTTTACTGTTTGTTTTTTTTATTATTGGGTAGAGAAACCTAAAAAGGTTTTTTGGGTGCGCTGTAGTATAAGGCCTGCTAATTAGAAAATTGCTGGTAACTGGGGCTGGTAGGTGAGGGTCTAAGGAACTATTACCAAAAAGAATTTTTTGCCGGAAATGCGTAGTTTTGGAGAAAAAAAATGTTGAAAAAAATATTTTTCATACAAAATTAATTTTAGATTTTTAATGTATTTTTTTTAATGCACCAAAACATTTATTTTGAATAGGAATTTATGCAAAAACGCCATGCCCCGCCTCAAAATTAGGTTAGGGTTAATTTATAGAAGATGCGTCGCGTAGCGACGCATCTTCTATAAATTAACCCTGGTTATTTTTTTTTTAAACCACCAAAACATTCACCCATACCACTTCCCTTGTTTTTACATACATTTATATTCAAAACCAATGTTTTGGTGCCTTAAAAAAACAAAAACAAATTTTTTATATTGTATGAAAAATTAATTTTGTATGGGAAATTTATTTTTTTCTCCGAAACTACGCATTTCCGGCAAACAATTCTTTTTGGTAATAGTTCCATAGACCCTCACCTACCAGTCCCAGCTACCAGCAATTTTCTAATTAGCAGGCCTTATACTACAGCACACCCGGTTTTTTTTTTATGGAAACTGACACCGTTAGCTACATCACCTACAACATCCGTGATGTCAGCCCATAACACCGGGTGAACTAGGTGCCATGTCATTGCTTCCCTTCGGTCCTGCCGGCTACACTGAACTGGACAGAAAACACAAACTATTTACATAGCCGTTTCGACCGACGTTTCATTCAGTGCGGTGGTACCAACCCGGGCGGGTTGAACCCTACCACCTAGTAAGGTAAGAAGGGAAGGGACCTACAGTTTTACGTGGAATCCGGACCACGGTCAGCCTTCAACGGTCGAGCGGTCACCCATCCAAGTAGTCGACTGTCTGCACCACTGAGCTACCGAGGCTGACAAATTTACATCTAATGATTACAAAACATGACGTCAAAGATATTTCGAAACATCTTCGTAATTAAGGGGTTATAAATTATAATTAATTTTGTTATTTTTAGGTCCAGATTTAATACTAAATTAACAAATTAACAAATGAATTAAACGTACGGACAACTTATAAATAAAAGATTTCCTCTATAAAATATAACATAATATCACATTTTAGAAACGTTAAATAATTTCATTACCGCGGAAACTGTTCACTCAAACTAATAGCTTGGCGCGTGTCCAGATTGTCCGTGCTCACTCGTGGCTAGCGGCTGATACAAAGGAGGGGCGAGGAGGTGGTTGCCGAGAGGGGAGGGGGGAATTTAATCAAGTAATTTGAGGTAAAAAGGACGTCGTACTTTCTAGCTCCAGCCACGTGGTTGTGGAAAATGGGAAAAATATGCAGTGGCAGAAGCTTTTCGAGCCTTCATAGCTCACAAAAATAAATTACTTCACTTAGGACAAATAATAATGCATCGCATATCTACAAGTTGGATTATTTAATGAAACTAAGAGTTAAAAAGAGGAGTTCAATGTGGAAAATACATTTTAAATTAAATGAAATAAATATAAACTTACAAATAAAATTGACAAAAAGTTTTTTTTTATGTAATCCGGTATGGGTGGCAGAGTCGGAGAGGCCAAAGCACGATGCTCCGACCAGCCAATATCACCTCTGAGAAGGTAGTTGTCATACCGGAGACTTCCTTGGATTGCTGGCTACCCTCAGCGGTAAGGCACCACTGCTTTCCGCCGACGTACTTGATGTCGTCGTCCCACCTGGCGTGTGGTCTTCCCACACTCATTTTCCTGTCCACGCGGCCACCAGTGTAGGACACGGTTACTCCAACAGTCGTCGTCTTTTCGGCTGATGTGACCAGCCCACTACCATTTCAGCTTAGCCAGGCGGTGTCCAAAATCAACAATAATCATCACCACCACGAGTCAAATAAGAAGTAAAAAATGTATATCTGGACCTGTGGGTACCGTTTGACCTTGACTGTGTATTTTTGATGTATAATTGAGTTTGAATGAACCTTTTTTAAATTAATATTTTTCACGCACTTTTTTTTCGCTTTTGCGAAATCCCCGCGCTCGGCGGAGTTAAATACGCATTTACATTTTTTAAGCGAAACAGAAAATACATTCAATAAATAAAATGTTTCGTAATTTATTCAACATTTTATAGAAAAAAAAGACGCTTTATATTTACAATATTGTATTGAAGCCGGCAATTTCTATTTTAATTTATTTTTCGCGTTTATATACTAGCATAAGAAATTTTAAGTAAAACAGTGAAAGGAAAATCGTAGATATTTGGCTAATTTCTAATAAAGTTTTTTCTTCCTTTTGGGAAGCTACGAGTACATTCATTACATATTTTAATTCGGAATCTGCTATGTTGACAGTGCCTTTTTTGGAACAAAATATATCATTATATTATAGCGATGTAAAACTTTAGCCCGCGCGACTATATGACCGTTTTTATCCTAGCTCCAGAACACGTAAAAGAATTTGAAGAATCGAATTTCAAGGGCTTCAGTTGTCAAGGTGATGTGGGCCATTTGTGTTGTTAGACATAAAGTGTGTTATTATAGCTGAAACGATACTGGCACTGTTCCATCTTTTGACAAAACGGCTAACATTTCGCAGCGTAATTGGATTTAGGTGACTTTATAAAAAAAAGCGGTCAAATTCGAATCGCATGGAGAGGCTTCCGTATCATTCCGTTTTCTGTGAGAACTGTAAGACTTAGATTGTAAGTTAAGACTTACGTCCTTCCATTCTAAGCGTCGACAATGCCATCGTCGTTCTGACCTCCTCTCGCAACTTACATATTTAGTACTTGCTTTTGCCCGCGGCTACACTCGCGTGAAATTCGTATTTGAAAAGAAGAAAGTGCCCGCTTCCGTACCTTTATTCCTGCGCGCGGAACAACTCTGATTGTATGAGAGCCACAACTTAGCCTAACCGGAACTGAATTTTATGTGAGCCTATCCTGTGTCCCGTATACATAGTAAAATGTACTTGTACTAAGTTTCATTGAATTCGGATGATTGATTTAAGAGTTATGGAGGATGCATACATACATACATACATACATACATACATACATACATACATACATACAGAAAAGATTTCTAAAAATCGTCAATTCAGTTTTAGTATCTGGTCTGGCCAAGGAGAGGAGGATAGAGGACGCACCTGGTTCCTTCAAGCGCCGGCGACTTTAAGCGTGGCCTCCTTGCTGACCCTGGTGTCCATTTACGTTTGATGGGTGGAATGGATGGCGCAGACTCGCTCCAGCGACGCACCCAGCTATGTGTCCAGGCCTGGATGTGCGGTTGTTGCGACGGTCTTGATGCCTACCGTTTGACTTTGATGGATTACCTAGCGTTACTGAGACACACTCCTGCAGCGTTGCACACGCGGACTTTCTGGTGTGCTCTCGACCGGCGTATATGCGTACCCGTGAGCTCACGGCGACAATGGCGTCGATGCGATGCACGGGCGCGCGGCAGCGTATTTTGTTGGTTCTTACTTGTGTAAGGAAGGAAGTGAAGTGGGAGGAAAAAATCGGTACGGAGAAAACTGATTTTAATGTAGGTAGAAAGAAAAGAATCTGGTCAGTCTGTCAGTTGGCGCGGAAATTCAAATGTCTACCTGATACATTATTTTATTGTATGTGTTTGGATTGATCAGTATCATACAGAAAGTCTACTAACGCGGTATGTTATAAAAAAAGTAACTTACTCCATGACCATCCCTTGAAGATTTTTTATTAGTATTGATATTGATATTGATGTGCAGCTCGTCAGCAGTCAGTGCGCGCCTGTGAAATGTGGTGTTCTACTAGCCATCTAATTACGCAATTAAAGTAATTTTCAATCTGAATAAAATATACGTAATAGAAAAACCCCACCTCACACAAACGCCCTCTCTCACAAACATTCACACACACATTATTATTACTATTACTTTTTGCATTTTATATAACTATTTTCTCTTTTTTTTTTTTCATTTTATATAATATAAAATAATGACTATTTATACGCAAGATTGGCGCCACCTAGATAGGCAGGTCCCATCTGAAAAACAGCGCAGTTGGCACTATTTTAGCAAGAGTGATAATTTGCAACATGCTGAGATGGGACCTATTGGCATGTTTACCATATGTTAAATTGTTAATTTGTAATGTGTTTTTATGTGCTAATAAATGAATTTTCTTTCTTTCTTTCTTTCTTTCTTTCTTTCAAATTCATTATTGCACACCACTAATATAAAGTGAACAAAGGCGAACTTATCACTAGGAGTGATTTCTTACAGTCAACCGTTTTATCATTTGTCATTCGCTTGTTTTTCAGCTCCTTGATTGATTTCAGTAGGTCATTGTTCTAAAATATAATATAATATTGTCTATCTATGTACGTACGTACGTACGTGTAGGCACACAGAAAGACACATTAATATCTTACTAACAGCTCGCCCAAAAGTTTCTCATAACATATACTCGCACATAGTCTGCTGGAAGAAGAAGTTCCAGAGCGGAGGTCCCAGGAGAAGATTATCGCGTCTCGCCTGAATTCATGTTACTTTATTCTTATTAGAGTAGGCATATAAGAAAAAATATATATTATTTGTCAGATGGACGGAAATAAATTCATCAACACAACATACCCACAATGGCTACAGAATTCTTTATTTATTTGTGATAATGGAAAACATAGTTTAATAATCGGTGTTACTAAAACCTGTCCTGTGGCCGTGGACGAGAAAACGGAGTGTGGAAAGACTACACGCCAGGTGGTACGACAACATCAAGTACGTAGGCGGAAAGCAGTGGTTCCGTACCGCTGAAGACCAGGAGGAATGGAGGACTATTGGAGAGGAGAATGTCCAGCAGTGGACGCTTACACGCTGACTGACTGACTTGACTAAAACTAAACAATAATGTACATTACATTATTGGTCCTAAAAATTTTGTCCATACTTTTGTGTCGTATGAAAAACGGACAAAATGGTCTACGGAACCCTAACCACATCTGAAAAATTCTACGAATAGATAGCAGTTTTATTCAGAATGAAAGTATTTTGACATGAAAACCTATACCATCCTATACTTAGTGACGATACTGATAAGCCGATACCGAAGATATATTATCAAAGTAGTACCTTTAGTTACTGTCGACGTTTGTGACAGATCGAACGTCAGCGGCACTTTACAGCCAATATCATTCCTTACCCGTGAAGCCGACTATATTCAGCTGTTTAGGCGTCAGCCAATACTTTGAAGGGAAATCATAATTATGTCTATGAACGTTTTAGCTACTTGGTACAAGTATAGACATTTCTGAAAATAATATTTAATGAGAGTTTTGCATGTAGAAACAAAATCAAATGCATAGGTATTAAATAAATTAAGCTAAATACTAAAACGAAAGTACGTTTTATTTTGTTTTTTTTTTATATATATAGCAAGTGCGTATTAATGTATATGTATGTGGCGCCGACCCACCCAGAACGTGTCTAACGACGACGACGGTCATTGTATTTTTGTACAAATTTTCAAAAGGGGCGTGGAAATGCTAGTCAGGCCAGCATGGTATGCACAATCCCCGTGCATCACATACCATCAATCGACATCGCTAGAGACCTAATTGTAGGAGAAAAGGGTACAGTGGAATAATTTTACACTTTATTTTTTTAGATTTAAGTTCAGAAAATTATAACGTCGGGAGACAAAACATTATTACGGACAAATTGTAAGATAAACGTAATTAGGTTAATATAACTGGACCAGGCGTACTTGCTTGACATTTTTTGTTGATTTATTTTCAATGTTATTCAACTTCTATACTCCACTATCCTATTACTTTAAGTGAGCTAAACTTTGCTTATATATATATATAATTGGTTTCTCGGAAACGGCTCTAACGATTTGGATGAAATTTTGTATTTAGATAATGTTATTTTTTAACCCCCGACGAAAAAAACGGAGGGGTGTTATAAGTTTGACGTGTGTGTGTGTGTGTGTGTGTGTGTGTGTGTGTGTCTGTCTGTGGCATCGTAGCTCCCAAACGGATGGACCGATTTGGATGCGGTTTTTTTTATTAGGAAGCCTGTTTAATCGGGATGGTTCTTAGCTATGTTTGTAATCAAGTAATTAAGTAATTAAGTAATAAAAAAAATTATTATCTTCAAAAGTGGACCGATTTGCATGCGGTTTTTTTTAAAAAGCTTGAAATAAAAGTTAAATTACAAATTTAAAAAACCCCCGACTCTTAAAAAGTCAAAAATAATTTCCGTTTACTTACTTAAAGGAGTCGGGGGACCGCTAAGTAAATTAAATATAAAGACTCAAAAGTTGCGCGGGAATTTACTTAGCGGTCTACCGACTCCTTTAAGTAAGTAAACGGAAATTATTTTTGACTTTTTAAGAGTCGGGGGTTTTTTAAATTTGTAATTTAATTAAGTTTATCTAGATAGGTGGAGACGCCGAGCGAAGCTCGGTCGCCCAGGTACTTCTTATAAAACAGTGGTTTAGATGACCTTATACTTAAGAATGCATATCTCTAGCCCTCTAACTTTGCCATTTTTAGGGTTCCGTATCCGTCGTATGGGACCCTATTACTAAGTCTACGCCGTCTGTCTGTCCGAGGGCTGTATCTCTTGAACCGTAATAGGTAGTCCGTTGAAATTTTAACTTTTTCAAATATGTGTTATTATGGCCGATATAACAACAAATAATAAAAATAAGGAAAAGTTAAAAATTCACGGGGCCCCTTACAAGAAACTAAAAAGTGTATGCGCGCCATCTACCGAAAACAGTATGAAGCAGCGCTGACCATGACATAGCTATACGGAACCCTCGGTGCGCGAGTTTAACTCGCACTTGGCCGGTTTTTTTTTTAATTCCGCTCGGAATCTTCTGACTCTTACGCCGAGAGAGCTCAACTAAGTGTTATCGCAGATTGAATAACTACGATGTCATCTCCAAATATCATACGATTGAGCACGCTACTACATATAACTCGCTCGTCCAACAGGATTCAGTGGAGTAACCTTATTTAACAAGCCAATAATTTTGTATGTAAATGTGTATGTGTACACAGGGTGTTTCAGCATAGGCTTGAGAAACTTCAGGAATAAAAAGTACTCATTGTTAGAAGAAAAAAATCCCTATCACTCAAATCGAAATTCAGTATTTTCTTCTTTCATACAAACATTAAAAAATTGTAATAAAAACTCGATGGACAGTGAGTATGGGGAGATTTCGCAATAGTGCTGTCTAGGTCTGGGGAGTGCAATGACCTAGACCAGTCTCCTTTTTTCTTTTGATTTACCTATATGCACTTTAATTCTACTATTTTAAGCATGTAAGTTAGTCATTTTATTTTTAATATTTAAGGCGGATGTTAACCGTCCACCAAATCTCGATGAAACAATTTTCACCAAAAATTACTATAAAATGGCCGAATCTGGGAAAAAGTTTCAGAGCTTGTCGTCTTCAAATATGGACCCCTTTCGAACCCTGAATTTACGAAACCCTACCCTCATACACCCTGTATATGTGTGTATCATTGGGTATGGCCGCTGCTCTGACGAACTTGTTTTTATTCCTTCATCCCGCCTCCTATTCGCCTTCGCCAAACCCGCCATACTCTCGCGGAACATCCATTTGTAGTAGATAGGTCTTCGAACTGCACGATTTTCTAACTAAATCGTTCATGTGTCCCACTGCAAAGGTGTGGAACGGGCTTCCGGGGAATATCTTTCCCTAATCCCACAATCCACGGATCTTCAAATTGCCGGTTAATAGCCTCTCCCCAGCGACATTAGTCCACCTCCAAGCCGGACTGCCACCTCCTCGGGGGTGAAATTGGCTGCGCCTGAGGCTTCGACCACGGGCACAGCCGCCCAGTTCGGAATCCCTTAGTCGCCTCTTACGACATGCACGGGGAGACATGCAGTGGGGCTATACTTTTTAAGTACCGGACCGATTTTTTTTTTCAAGTACACATAATGTTTGAAATTGCCACGAGGCGCGAATGTCGTTCTGCAGTCGTTTCACAAAGATGAAGTTCCAAAACGTTGTAAACGATTGTTTCGTTCAGTGAGCTACATATATAGTCACTCCGACCCGTGGTCTAGCGTTTATATATTCTGAAAGTTTTGTATGATAGCATTGATTTAGCATTGATTGATTTGATTTAGCATGTATGATAGTAATCAAAATAAAAGTTATCCTCAACATACAAATTATTACACAATTTAGTTCATAAAAATTTCTGCCAGTTCGTTATTTAAGTAAAGTTATTACGATCATGCCCTTTGAACTTTATTAGCAAAATATTTTATCAGAGCAAATTAAACCAAGGGCGGATAAATCAATTATTCAATTCATTTTCTTGCGTCATTAGGTATGTATTTATTACTTAATTAAGAACCATCTCGTCCGGGCAGTCTCCGCGACCACTATTTCCTGTTATGTAAATTTACATTAGTGTTCTAAATTTATTTAATTACCGCGAAGATTTCTGGTTGGTTCAAAAATATTTCAATATTTATTTTCATCACAGTAACGCATTGACTTAAAAAAAAACTTATGCTTTAGGTTATTTCTATGCAGTAACGTAATAGTATCTGTGGTAATATAATAATGACATAATATATATTCAATGCGCCACCTAGCGTAATGAAACGTTACCTCGAGCAGTGCTTTCAGGCAGCGCTCCGATGTCCTCGCTCGCTAGAAATGGTTGGTTTCCAAGCTAGCATTAGTTTTGTCGCCACCCGCTAGATGGCGCCATTATTTGGAGAATCAACATTTTTATATACCTACCGGCTACCACAGGGAAATCGGTGACGATGAAAACAACCAACTGCACTAATATTGCTCAATTTGGCACTTCCCATTATAGTAACAAAAACTGGAAAAAACTAGCCAAAGTGTTCACTGTTTTTCAACTCAGTTAACAAACTATTACGTTTTCAATAAAAATTGCAAAGGTTGTTTTGCAGATGTGCGAATGTATGGACACATCTGTACGAAGTTTCCGGCTAACTCAACTAGATGGCGCTCGACGTTGTACGTTTTTCGTAACGATGCTACGGCGCGGCGGCACGGCGTAGAGATTGCTACGGCGCGTAGAGGTTGCTACGCGTGCGTAGCCACATCGACCGCAGCGAGCATGCTTGATTGCTTCTCGACAGCATAAATTATGTGGTCAGATTATAGCGACTCTGCTAAGCGAAGATACAACTTTCTTACAAGCATTTCCAATTTAAATTAGGAACAATGAGTTGAGAATATTATTTTCACAAATGTATTTTTAGGTTACGTACCTCAAAGAGGTGAAATGGGAACCTAATGGTATATGACTCATGAGGCCGTCCGTCTGTTCGTCTGTCACAGGTTCATAACTTTTAAATGGTTGATTGTACCAAGTTGAAATTTAGTACGAAATTAGAGAATATTATTATGCATAAACTCTAGAAGACATTTTCAAAATGTAATAAAAATTGCCCGGATTGGTTTGGCAGTCGGAGTCGAATTTAATATTGAAATAATACAAATATTATGGTAAGTGACACATCCTTGGAACCAAGTTGACTATTAGAATCCAAAAAAAAAAAATTAATATGTATGTAAAAAACAGTTAACGAAATATCACGAGCGGTACGGAACCTGTGTGCGCGAGTCCGGCTCGCACTTGACCGCTTATAAATATAACTGTAAGCTATAACTATTATGTGGCTAGTCACTATGAAATGTCTGAAATGTACATAGGCTGTTCCGAAAATTGTTAGTGAAATTAAAAATAGTTAGAATATGAAAAAAAATTATTTACAGCTTTTCAAAATATTTCCCTCCAATCCCTATGCACTTATGCATTCGGGTGAACCAGGTTTCAAAACATTTAAAAAACGTATCTTGCGGGAGGTCGAAAAATAACCGCCGAAATTCTTGGACGGCCTCGTCTGCAGTGTTGAATTTTCACCCGCGAAGCATTTTTTTTACCGTGGGAAATTAAAAAAAAAGTCGGCAAGTGCGAGTTGGACTCGCGCACCGAGGGTTCCGTATCATCAGCATCACTCATTATATTTGTAGGTATTATGTATGTACAAAAACAATTGTTTTGGAAAATCACGAACCGCCTAAATAAACACTACAGCAATGGTTTTTGACTGTGCGGCGTTCGTGAAGTTGAAATATACAAAAATATATTTCTTATATGACATAACGACATATCCTTTTCGGATTTTATCTTTACTTGTGAGACCTTGCTTCTTGCCAAATTTCATTACTCTAGCTAGGTCAACGGTAAGTACCCTATAGGTTTTCATTTCATTTGAGTGAGTTTGCAATTATTAAAATTTCCCATAAATAAATAGCCGTATCTTTTGATTATATTGATTTAGAAGCTTTCATTTTCTATAGCTCGAAGGGATCGCAGACGTTAGTATTTCATATTAATTTAAATTTGATATCTTGACTCGTTAATGAGAAAAAGGGTCCTTGACATACAAAACAAACAAAAAATTTTTATGTCAACAACTACAATTTTACAATTTTCGGATTTTTTCCTTTACTTGTGCTGTAAGACCTTGCTTCTTACCAAATTTTATGATTCTATGTTAACAGGAAATACCCTATAGGTTTTGATTTGTTTTGAGTGAGTTTGCGAGTATGAAATATGACATAGATGGCCGTATCTTTTGATTGCGTTGATTTAGAAGCTTTAATATTCTACACCTTAAAGAGATCGTAGATCTTAGTATTTTTTATTAATTTTAATTTGTTATCTTGATCCTTTCCTGAGAAAAAGGGACCTTGACATACAAAACAAACAAAATTTTTTTTAATGTCACATAGCTATAAATTTACAATTTTCGATTTTTTCCTTTACTTGTGCTATGAGACCTTGCTTCTTACCAAATTTCATTATTCTAGGTTAACGGGAAGTACTCTATAGGTTTTGATTTGGTTTGCCGGTAGCAAAATATGTGACTTAAATGGGCGTATCTAGTGATTGCGTTGACCTAGAAGCTTAACTTTTTTACACCTCCGAGGAAACGTAGACCTTAGTATTTGATATTAATTTCAACTTTATACCTCTACCCGTTCCTGAGAAAAGAGGTCTTGACAGACAGACAGACACCCAGCCAGCCAGACAGACAGACAGACAGACGGACAACAAAGTGATTCTATAAGGGTTCCGTTTTTTCCTCCTTTGAGGTACGGAACCCTAAAAAATCGCATGGAGCTAAATCTGGGCTGTACGGAGGATGGGATAACCTTTGTACCCCCGAAGTTGTCAAATATTCCATGTTTCTACCGGTGTGTGAGCGGGCGCGTTATCTTGGTGAAAAAGAATGCCACGGACGCCGCTCCTTGGGCGCTCGCTATTCAACTCCCCGAAAGCTTGAGGCAGACAAACTTCGCAATACCAATCTTCAGTTCAGCCTGAATCTCCCGATGTGTAATGTGTCTATTCTCCCGCAATAGCCAGTCTACCCTGATGACGTTTTCATGAGTGACTGCAGTTGATGGTCGGCCGGCTCTGAGGTCATCGTTTAGGTTCTCTCGACCCCGTTTAAATTCACGAAACCAATAAGTAACTGTTGCTAACGCAGGAGCAGACTCCCCAAAAGCAGCTTGCAAATTTTCGTGAGATTCCTTGAAGGTTAACCCTAGTTTATAAGCATAGAAGCATAAGCATAGTTGCAAATAAAATATGAGTGACGGATAACCGTTAAAAATATTTAAAAAAAGAACTACACATAGGTGGCCAATAATTTTCATCAAGGAGATTTGTATTTAAATTTGCCGTCAAATCAAAATAGTTTCAGGAAAAAAAAAATGTATTTATTCTGTGCCTAACAATTTTCGGAACAGCCCACGTATACTGCGATGTTTCGTAGCTGTATTCTAAGATATATTTTTTTTAATATTACTTTTCTACATTATCACATGAATTCTAAATACTCAAGTAGAATAAATGTATTATATCTAAACCGTCATTTAAATACCATTAACACTTTGATGTTTTTTGGAATATTGATTTCTGCAGAACTACATAATTAGCTGATTGCTCAAGCACTTTACATTGATTCCGTGAAAAACATTTATTCATTCTAATCAAACTTTGGTACACATTCGTGAATAAATGTAATGGAGCTTTAAAAAGTAATCAGCCCCGGTGGCCATTTTAAATCCGGCTCTAATCGAATATACAATTACCTTGCCTTCATCGGCAATTAAGCCGGTGTGTCCCCAAATTATCCTGAAATCCTGAAAAATTCAGTGTACAAAATTCAAATGTATATCTTTCGCGGTAGAGACTATTATCGCCCGTCTGAGCTTTTTTATATTTTTTCACAGGTGTGTAAATTACGTTATCTATTTTTAGAATCGAGTTTGTGAGAATATGTATTAGACGGTATGTACGTATACTTTGTTCTTTGTTCAAAAGCTCGGAATTAAATCGAACCGTTTTTCTTTAATAAAATGTGTTATGTGGTAGTAAACAAGCTTTTGCATTGAAGTAAAGAATGCTTTACTTAGCGAAAATTCCCGCGTACTTACATAACCGAATGCCTGAGTCATGATTCTTCTATAGTATTTTTTTCTTTTATAATTTTTCTTTCAATATTATATCCTGCATTGCCATGACATGGTTCCTTTTATAAAATTTGGTACTAACCGTCGTTTGTACATAAACTCATATTGTCATATACGCCAGTAACACATCAGTACATTATTTAGACTACCTACCTATTAACATTACTTACTTTGCACGACCGAAGGGAAGCACTGACGTGGCACCAAGTTTACCCGGTGTTATGGGCTGACATCACGGATGTTATAGGTGATGTAGGCAGCCGTGTCAGTTTCCATAAAAAATAATGGGGATATGTGACCGCGATTCAAAATGTTATCGGAACAAAATCGCAAGAAACCCCTAGTACATGTCGCAGCTCTACTTGTGAATGTCAAATAGTAATTATAGTAAATAGTTGTCAATACACGTACGATGTTGGCGGTGGTGGGAGCGGGGTACTACGGTGCGGTAAGCGACACGGCCGCGAGCCGCCGCCGCAGCCACCCATGAATAAATAGTGGACGCCCCACTCATGAATACGTGAGCCTGCGAAACGCCTCGTGTCACCGGCACGTTCTCTCGCACCCCTTTCACCCATCGGTGCCCTATTCCATTACCCTGCGACAAGCCGTGTCATTATTTTGGTAGTTGTTTAAACCTCTGCGCGCCGATTCGCCCACGCAAAGATCAGTTTAAAAAAATATATATTTTCTAAGTCAGCAAGTTAGCCAGCACCATTCCAAATTTTAAATCAATAGGTGATCTTCTGTAACTTTACTGACAATATACGTCCCTTCCTTATAAGCCACCTTATTTGGCGATATAGGGCTAAGCCCAGCCGGATTAATATCACTACACTGAAAGGTGGGTGGACCCGACTATGAAATTTTTTTTTCTGCCATTTCAGTGTAACCGACACGACAAAGTGGAGTTTTCACTAACGTATTCTGGCACGTCTAAGCATGATTATAGACTTTTTTATGTAATTCGATATGGGTGGCTGATTCGGAGATGCCAAAGCACCTGCTCCGACCAGCCATTATCACCTCCGAGAAGGTAGTTGCCATACCCGAGACTTCCCTGGATTTCTGACTATACTGGACTAGACGAGAACACAACCGAGGCTGCTATGCGGCCATCGGCTACAATTTCAGCCTACCACCTAGTAAGGGGCAAGGGAAGGGACCTGCTCAGTTTTACACCGGTTTCGAACGTTGAAGCAGCAGGTGTAGTTATTGCGCCACCGCGAAGTGAAGCCGCGAATTATTTCTTTGCGCTCTCATTTAACTGTCTTTTTTTTTCTCTTCTTTGGTAACTTGACAAATGCTTGTGCGTCACTAACGTAGGTATTGCTTCACAAACATTGTCAATTTTATACACATTCGTGTATATCTTCGTAGATATCGCCTATCATTATACTTACCACTTCGTCGCCGGTTACATACCTAATTAACTTAAATTATTTACTCTTTATAACTACTACATGTATGTAACTGTTTGTGATTCCTGAATAAACAAATAAATAATTAAAAATAAATACAATCTTACGCGCGGGCTCTGATTAGTGTTTTAATTTCGCGCGCCTGAGCTAACATGAGACCTGAGAAAAATATCTCAAATTGGCTCACCCGCCAAGAAATCTCTGCACAAAGCAAAACTTTTGTTTGATCGCTGGATATGTGGTGCGTTAGAGGTGTTATTGCCAAAGCATATTTTAGCGTAGGTATCTCTCACAGCACTCTAATTTTTTTTTATTGTTCGACAATTAACTAGTCAATATAATTCAATAAAAATAAAACACCGCTCTAATTATGTTGTGGGAGTAATCGCGCCTGAAAGTTTTTCAATTTAGTTTAAGGCCTGAATGTCAAAGGCAATGACCAACTTTTGTGAGTTTTAATTTTAAATGGGTTCCTTGTTAAGTTTTCGATTATTCTTATATTATTTATGATTTTTGTTTTTTTTTTTATGGAAACTGACACGGTTGGCTACATCACCTACAACATCCGTAATGTCAGCCCATAACACCGGGTGAACTAGGTGCCAAGTCAGTGCTTCCCTTCGGTAGTGCCGGCTACACTGAACTGGACGGAAAACACAAACTATTTACATAGCCGTTTTGACCGACCTTTCATTCAGTGCGGTGGTACCAACCCGGGCGGGTTGAACCCTACCACCTAGTAAGGTAAGATGGGAAGGGACCTACAGTTTTATGTGGGATCCGAACCACGGCCAGCCTCCAACGGTCGAGCGGTCACCCATCCAAGTACTGACCGGTCCAGCGTTGCTTAACCATCAGTGCCGGCGACACTGAACTGGACGGATGTTAAAGAAAAATATAAAATGATACCTAGTCAGATATGGACGTCCAGGTATCATTTCGCCTTAGCGGCTAAGAGCAGTCGCTCGTAAGCACAGAATACAGGGCCGATTTCGGAACGGATGACATAAATGTGAAATATGCCACGGAACTAGACTATAAATTCGGTTACTAGCTTGTTCATATTTTTCCTATAAAAGAGTAAGCAGCTAGAAGATAAAAGTAGAAATTGTAAGTAGGCCTGAAAATGTATTAGTTTTCATGATTAAAAATTATTATATATATATTTCAAAATTCGCCGCAACGTGTATACATAATAATGTTACATACTCAAAGTGTTGTGTGCAAGGTCGACGAGAAGAAATTGCATTCGGCACATTTCCAAATTTCATCCTCTATGTGCACCACATAAATCAACATAACAACAAAATCAGTAACGAAACTAAACCAAACTTGATATGATATTAACTATGGTAATGAATGATAAACGTTCTAAGACAAAAAAAAATCGAGAATTTTAAAGTTTTGCTGTATTGCAAAATCGAAATCAGAGGATAAGTCTGCTACACTTAATTATTGGTACCACCGCACTGAATAAAACGTCGCGTCGGTCGAAACGGCTATGTAAATAGTTCGTGTTTTCTGTCCAGTTCGGTGTAGCCGACATAAAATGAAGGGAAGCACTGACATGGCACCTAGTTCACCCGGTGTTATAGGCTGACATCACGAATGTTGTAAATGAAGTAAAGTAGCCAACCGTGTCAGCTTACATAAAAAAAAAATGGAAATGCACAGTTCCAGTGCCAATTCTCTGAAAAAGCAACACTGTAGGCATAGCTGCACTGTAGGGGATCACGAGCAAATTTGCTCGGATCTGCATAACAAAGAGTGCGCTTAGTTTTTTTTTATTTTTTTTTTATTTTAAATCTGAGCTGCCACGCTCCGCTGGGGTGCGTTGCAACTTGCAGTGCATTCACGTAGCTAGTGGAGTGGGGTGGGCGAGGGGCATGGAAGGGGAAGAACCAAAGAACACACAAACGAGTAGAAATAGCACGATATGACTTATTTGTAAAATAACACTAGTGTAAGCAAACTCCCAACTCCGTATACACAATATGTGAGGTTTTGATACCTTTAAGTTAGATTTTTTTTATGTAAACCAGAATGGGTAGCTGTGCCGAGAGACCAATGGTGCAGTCGACAGAGCCAAAATCACGTCTCCTCGCGAAACCACGCTCAGTTAG
The DNA here is from genome assembly GCA_946902875.1 of Nematopogon swammerdamellus. Classification (NCBI taxonomy): domain Eukaryota; kingdom Metazoa; phylum Arthropoda; class Insecta; order Lepidoptera; family Adelidae; genus Nematopogon; species Nematopogon swammerdamellus. Next base: position 7,820,970 of record OX336340.1, on the reverse strand, counting down.
GTGCCATGCCAGCAGATTTGCGGACTGCTGCTAGGCTGTCTAGCCCGTTAATACGACGCTTGAAGACACCCAGGTTAAAGGATTCAGGAAATACACTCGCCGGAAGACAGTTCCACACTCTAGCTAGATAAATTCTTTGTACGGCTATCGTTTTTAACCGGATCCACACGTTGGCTAAGCAAGGCAAACGTTTTAGTTTCATCTCTCTTTAATTGCTTAGTTAGAATGAGGTAGAGCTAAAATGTTTGCCTTACTTGGCCAACGTGTGGATGCTGGACAGTGACGAAAGGGGAGTGAAGTGCTCGGTATTATGCTTACTTGTGATACGCGGATACCTCCCACTTGCTATTTCTATTAGTTTTTATGTTCTGTGGGTAGAACTGTTCCTCTATTTGTCTGTATATATATGTAGAGGAGGAGAGGAGCCGTGTAGTCTGTATTCCTGTCGGGGGCAAAGTTGGTCAACTGAGAGTGGAACAATGTTCCTGTGCCACAATGTTGATAGAGCGAATTATGCTCCCGTATCTACATTAGGCTTGCCAGGTGACCGGGATTTCCGGGATTATCCCGGGCTAGGCTACAATGTCCCGTGTCCCGGGCGAAGGGACATTTACTCCCGGGAAGAGTACAGATGCTGTTATAGTGCTCAAATTAGCTATTTCCTTCTTTCATTTTATTGTAGTGTTGCTTACTAAAGTTGATCGCGCTAAAAGTTCGCCATTAAAATTATAGCAGAAAAATATTGATCTTTTCTTTCTCCACCATATTTATGAAGAACTGCAGTGGCAGATATGTCCCTGGAAGGCTAACATCAGATTTGGCAAGCCTAATCTACATACATAGACTAATTCTCCGGTGGAACGACAAACGGACAGACAAAGACTTTATGAGATGTACAGACGATTCGTATGTATCTTATAATCTACTTGTGTCAAGTGTACCTATACATTTCGGCGACCGATTGTACATTTAAACGCTTGCCTAGGCCGACTGATATCGATAAGTTTAGGTTTAATTAGGTCAGCTTATTACATATGAGGAAAAATTACTTACTAATTGACTGATTGCAAAAATTATGCGACATCATTCATGAAGGTGCAATAGGTCGAAAATTTGGAGATAATAATTATTTAACGGCCCGGTGGTGTAGTTGGTTATCGCGTTGGCGGCTCAAGCCAGAGACCCATGTTCAATTCAACGTTTTGGGATTTAACATTTTGCGAATTCAACATGATAAGAATTCAACATTTTGCAAATTCAACATTATGGTCCGGAAGGTTCAAATCCTGGTCGGGATGTATTTATTCCAATGATTTTCGATTAGCATTTTTTCTAATTAAAAATATATATAAAGCGAGTACGTACTTAGTACTAACATAAACATAAAATATTACTTACTAATCGTTGTTATAATTTAATTTATTTTTTAATCACCTAGGTGTGTTCAAAGCTTCTAATTACGTACACAATTCATTTGTAATTCTGTAAGTATATAAATGTAAGTATACTTTTATCAACCTAAGAACTTTACCAAAATACAAATTGGTCGAAGTGTTCCGATCCGGCAGGTATCGGGGCTATCGCGCGTGGCGTCCCCCGCTCGGTGATGTTGGCGGGAGTCGCGGCGGAGGCTCGGCAGGGAGGAAGGGGGGTGGCGGCGCCGCCGCCGTGTACCGGAAGCGAGGCCTCCGACGCGGCCGCAGCGCCACACGCCCACTGTGCGCTATGGGCGGGGACGGGCAATGTGCATTTAACGTCAGTGCAACGTCAGATGTGTTCTTCAGCCCGTGCATCCCTACTTTATTTTATTTTTTAAGCTTTTGCCGGCGGCTTCGCTTTGCGTGACCTTTTTCTCAAAAACTCAGGCCGCCATGGTTTAAAATTTTGAAGATAATAATATACTCACTCAAGTGTACATATGGTACCTAAGACGGAAATGAATAAATGAAATGAAATGAAATACAAATACAAATTTCATACAAACACTACATTTCATTTATTAGTTTATTAAACGATTTACACAGACCGACTGCTGAAGAATAAGAAGAAATAAGCACCTGCTTTCAAACACAGAAATGAAACGAAATAAAGTATTTACAATTAAAATTAAGCTATCTGTGGAGGGTGCTGCTACCTAAGTAAACTAACCCGTAGCACAACTTAGTTCTCGCTGCGTGTGACTTAGCCTAGGTGGTAATTCTATCCATACAAGTCAATACCTGAAAAAGGATCAGATTATCAAACAAGTGAAAGATTCGTGCACTAGATTACTGGTATAGGTCATAGGTTGTGATGGTGGTGACAAAAGAAACTCATTTTCTTGAGTACTATTTGATAATGTTTATTGTAAGTATTTTTTTTTTTATGGAATTTTTTTTTTTTAAGTATTTACTACAATAATGTTTTAAAGGTTTCCTCGATGTTTGTCAAATAAGTTTTTTTTATTCTGCTCGCAGGTTAATTACTCCAGATTTACTACATTTCACGTGAAAATTAATATCCGAAACCTGGTTTTTTCCACCCGAAAGTTTTAGAATCCGTCAAACTTTAATATAACTCGGAGTCTTGATTGACATTTAGTGGTTTCATAAATAATCCAAGTCTCGTGACGGACTGATCATCAATAAGGAAAATAAGGAAATTCATGATTGATGGTCACAATTTAGCACTTTCTTATTACATTCACTTATTTATCCACACATTGTTTTGTATTGGACTCACATCTGTGTCGATTTGTAGAATCTATGAACTGTTAACTCTATCGGGTAGTTCCGAATGATGGATTATGGCATTCAAACATATTTAATGGTGATGTTACTTGTCAAAATAAACAGTTTTCCTGTGAGTTTTTATGAAAACTTCAAACAATATTTCACCTCTTATACATAGTGCTCTTACTTACTCTAATAGCATAATGAAATGATATGGTTAAAAATAAAAGTTATTATTTATTGTTGAGTAAAGAATCAATTTTTATTCATTCAAAAAAATCAAAAATATTAGCACTTCAAAAATTATTTATACAACTATGTACGTACATTAATAAATGTCGTAGCTACCTGCTCCGCCGAGACCCACATTTCAACCGTTGCAGTAATTCCGAGAGTCACTCGAAGAAGTCCACCGTGGCCGAGCGGAGCAGCCCCCGGCGCGCTGCCCTCGCGACCTGTTGTGGAAAAACAGACCTTGTTTGTATATGGTATAGATTTCGATATTAACATCAAGTGGTGAGACACATAGGCCGTTATGGTTACGGTTGGATTCGGTGGAGGTTCGGTCGACGTCCGCTGCAGAGCGGAGGAGGGAGCGATGACGTCACGGGGCGCTTGTGACGTCAGTGCACAGGCCCCCTCGCCCCCGCGCACCGCCCCCGCCGGCGGCTCCAACCCGCGCCGCGCCCCCAGCGCGCTGCTCTACCTCGATAACGTGTTTGATCGCAATTTTTGAAAATGTAGAGATTTCGACGTATTTAATTTTCACGTTAGGCACGTAACGTCAAACAAGCGGGTTGCCGTGTGATGTCTCGGGGCCGCGCGCCGCTCACCGCACAGTTGAAATGCCGCCCGAAACGTATCTGATATTTTTTCCTTTGATCGTGAGCGTTATTTTGTAAAAAAAATGTTCGTTCGTACTGAAAATCAATCTTCTTATAGGTTCCATCCAGTAACGTTTGCCATAAGTACCCAGTTGTGATATTAATTGGAGCAATCGGTTCGACGACCTCAATTTATTACTAATCCGTAACTACTATGCCTGCCTTGATTAAGTGTAGCAGGTGTAGCGCGTAAGTGTAGTAATAATATTGTCAGAGTACAAGAGTGGCAATTTCGAATAGTATTTTTTGACGATATAACATTTTCTTAATCCACATTTTTCTTCTTTCCAGGTGAGTATCTGGACACATCGCTGCTCCACTTGATGTTGCTAGGCCGCGCAAGCATAACACGAGGTAATTCGTTTCTACCTTATTGTGTTTTTATTTCATTTATTTTATTTGGTTATTTACAATCAAGCGGAAAAAATACCATAAGAGTTCCTTTGTACTATTTTTGGTACGGAACCCTAACATATTCGTAAGAACGTTTAATTATTTGGTTATAGATATTTGAATTTTCGTAAGACTTTGTTTCGGTATGCAATACCCAGATTGCAATACCGAAACACAGTATTTTGTCAAACGCCAGGCAATTGTGCCGACGCATTTTAATATCTGGTGTTAGCTAAAAGTACATACCTAGCTAATTATCATCTTTCTACTCCTACATCTGTCATAACATCGTGATATTCGTCAGTGTTAGAAGCATTCTTACGTAGAGTAAGAATGCTTCTAACAGATGCGGCTACTACGAAAAAGATATTCGTTTTACCACCTTACAAATTGTTCGTGGGGTTAGTTTCCAAGTTGCTCCCTCGAGGCTACCCTCTTCTCTCCACACACCCGCAACCACCCGCCTCAACACAATAGCCGGAGGCAAAACTTTTTCCGGCCGCTTGTAGTCTTTCTTGTGGGTCCCTTTGAAATGTCCTCTTTGTATTTTTTAATTATTCGACCGTTATCTCGTAATGAACATGGAACACAACCTGGCTCTTCGATTTTTGAACAATTTGTTTTAGCTTACGTCATTATTAAATGAAGAATTAAGCAAGTCTTCGTAACTCATCCGAGGTGGCGTTTTCCCAACATAACATTTCACTTTAAGTCAATGTTACACATGAAACCAGTCGGTCTGTATTTCGGATTATTACATGAAAAAGGAAACACTGAAACGTATGAATATGTATATATAATTTAATTAACGCGTACATGAATATGTATGTAAAATTTAGTTCAGCGTATGTATGAATATTTATATTTTTGGAGCACCAAGTAAACAGCCACTAGAGGTAAGTACCAGAAACTGAACACTTTAATTTATGAATATATATATATAAATTGTCAATTTATGGACACACTGTTTTTTTTTTTGTAAATAATAGTGATGAACCCCGGTTTCCATTTGAACTGCGAGTATATTTTCCACATTTGTTTAATTGCACAGGAGAGTGGTTCCTTACTTCCGTACTTGACCCAAATAGCGAGAGTACCCGGCTGTCCCCGCCTCCCCATTCCCTACTCCCCAGAACTAGGCTCATCTCCATTTCTGGCGATACATATTTTACTCGGGCTGTGCGAAAGCATTAACGGGTACACTTAAGCGCGCCACAGAAGATGAAGATACGGTTAAGTTCCAATTTTTTTTTTTTGTGATACCTATACAATATCATAAGTGGCTACTGGGCAGGTAATCAGTACCGCAGGATTGATGCAGACCTATAAAACCCACTATTTCATACAAATCAAAATAAAAGATTTGCTCGAAAATAGCTTCTCCGTCATTTTGTCACATGCGCCTTGAGACTATTCCATCCCGCTTCTTAAAGAGGAAACTGTATCGCGCTCTCTTTGTCCACTGGCTGCCTTGTCCCCGCTGAATGAGGAATGAGGATTCCGCTGAGCGCATTACGTCCTATGGAGGCCTAAGTGTGTTCTATCGTCTATGTCACGGGGAGTATTCGGAGCAGCCGTTTAACGCGATTCCGTCGTCCCCATTCCACCTCCGCACTACGAGTACTTATAGCCTGGGGTTTTTCAAAAGGGTCGTGAAAAGGCTCCTGTCAGGCCGGCATGGCATTCGCAATCCTCGTGGATCACAGAATGTCCATGGGCAACGATGCCACATGTCGCGACAATGAACACGAAGTTTGTGCATGAATTCTTTCTAAATATTTGATTAAATTACCACTCTTTCTCCACTTTGTACACCGCCGCCCGCATCGCGCGTCGCTTCGCTCGCACGTGCTCCCATAGACACTAGCTCTGATCCTGCAGCTTCCACAGAAGGCTGTGACCGAAGAGCCGGTTGGGTGGGAGGGGCGGGGGAGGCGGTGTAACTATCTCGCTGGCTACAGAACCCTTCAACCCGCGCCGAGCGGCCGAAGTGACGGCTTTCACTCAACGTACAGTTGGGTAAATTGTCTAAAGGGACAACACTTTTCGGCAGTTACCTTTATTCTCTTACTTACCACCAATCTTTTAAACCTATTTCTGCACATTTAAAAACTATTCATTATTCAAGTTTTTACTTTTAGCTTTTTTAGACAATTGCGTTTTGTTTACAAGTAATAATATGTCAATTCTCCATTATCTCGCCTATTAAATAAATTTAATGTTAAATTTTAAATAAATTACAAGCCATAAAACTAAATAAAAATACGTAAGAATACCTTTAAAATAGGACGTAAGTTTCATTTAGTTGCTAGCTGTACGCAATGTTCAGAGCCATCGAATCGACCGAAATGCCTTGTAGGCTTCTCTGCTCGTCTCTCACCCATACAGACTCGTAGGTACATACATCTGCATAACTTGTACGTACATATCTGCCACAGCCGTTTGGCTTCATTGAAAGGACTCACTCTCATGGAAATAGATCCCACTAACTAATGTTTCTATATTTTTGCCATAGTTTGAATAAATTTAGAGGTAGTTTTAATAATAAGGAGGCTGTGACTAGTTCAGAATGAATAATGATAATTATGAAAGTAATGATGAATATATATTTATAAATATTAAAAAAAATGGCATAAGCTGTATATTTGTATTAATTATAAGTACTATTTTTATATTGTTTTTGAATTAGTTTTATCTTGATACATTGTATCAGAAGACAGACATAGACATGAATCGCCTACATTTGATATAGTTTTTTATATAATTAGTTTAATTATGTATACCTATTATTTAAGATTGTTTCGAAATGGGCAATTTTTTTTAGCTATACTGTTTAACTAACAAAATAATGTCTTACAACCACGGTAATTTAAAAACCCATATAACAAATATGGAAATATAAAATGCTACAAATATGCAATAAATAATTTTGATTTTGGTTTTGATTTTTGCATACATTTGCTTTCATTACAAACACTTCACATACACTCAATTTGTATCAGACTGATTATACGTGAGTGAGTCTTCGAAAGTAAACAGTGATGCTTTTAATTTAGTATTTGTGAACTTTTCTTAGACCACCTCTACAAGTTCTAACTAGGTCTCAGATCTAGGCATTTGCATATTTCCATACCTCCGTCCCTTTAAAGCTCTTCACAAGTGGTAAACAATAAGAATGCTATCTTTACATGAACATTCTAAATCGAATCGTATTGTTGATTTTAATTACCTAGTAATGACTGACTAATATTTGTGAGGGCGAAATATATTTTTTCCCAAGAAGCTTTTCTTATTCGATCAATTTAGTTTAGCGAAACTTACAGTTTCTTGTTATCTTTTCGAAAATGCATGAATTTGTAAACATGCCAACATATTACGAATAACTTTATTCGTAACCTACATAATATGAAATGTATATATTTCTCAACTTGTGCATCCGATATATCTTTGGTTTGCGCAAGTTTGATCATATAATCTGATTTTGTAAATCGTTTCCAGTGGCTCGATGTCCGTCTTTGCAGGAATAGTAATGTCCTATCACTTATCTACTGCATACTATTCCATACGAATGCTCCTAAACACCTAAGTGATCGATTTTCCTCCCTCAGTTGCCACGGGCTATCGTTAAGGTCAAACGATAGCTTGGTGTTGAATAATTACTATTCCTTCCCATTCCACTACATCATATTCCGACTCATTCATGATACATGCACACGCAGCTCGTCTGTGGATCTAGCTCCCTGTCAATCTCTGTTTCTCTTGTTCCATTCATTCACACTTTCAAAATTTTTCTAAAGAAGCACTCCTTGTTCTCGTAACTTTCTGATTCAAAACGATGTCTCTCATGTTCAGAGTTAGTAAATATATATATTATGTAAAGATTAGGTATATTTAGTCTTACTTGTTGTGGTATACATCTGGTATATAGGTATAATCTTGCCTTTTGTGTTTCAGTACCTTTGTCATAATAGGTATATTTCTTTCCGCCACTCACCTAGCAGTTATCATACCCCAAACCAAAGGTACTCTTGTCTGAAAATGTCTAGAGACATAATTGTTACCTTTTGCCCATACTTTATTTGAGTGCAATGAATATATACAATACATATTTTTAGAGTTTTGCAGCCAACTTTCTTTTTACAATTCACACACATTTTTTTTACTTTACAACATATTATATACAATAACTTGGTAAATACGAATCAGTCAAGTTGTGTCAGTTTAAAACATCCAAAATGACGCCGAGCGATCCGCACTCCGGATGAAGAGATAAGGTTGAGGGCTGTAAGAGCAGCTCAGCCGAAACGAGGTGAGAGGGGGCGTGTCCTCTTTTCCCAAAACATTCAAAACTGTAGAAGAGACATCAACTCGTCCGGCAGCTGAAAAGTCATTTTTTGTGTGCACAACGAAATGTGTTCAACTATGGACTCACACGTCGTTATCAATGCGCGTACTTTGAGACTTCTGATACAAGTTGTATGCGTTCGTAGACGTTGGGTTGGATACCAACACAGATTAGAGAAGAAATGGCTGCATGGGCAATCGAACATCTGCCGTGTCGCTGCATTATGCTGAGGTTTACCGCTCATGTCAAAGGATATCGACATGTTTGCGCGCTATCATTGGCTGTCAATATCGACATGTGTTCGATCGCTGAGTGGCCGCAAAGTACAGTAAGCTCTATGTACATCACTGTGTGTAGATTTTTTTTTGAGTTGGTTGAAATGTTAATGACATCCTGTTCACACACAGAGCGCTCTGGGTTACAAATATGACAATTATCAGTTTATTTACACATTTAACACTTTATTGCACACTATTGAAAGAAAACTAATTATTCTATCAATTACATAAAAACAACAAAGAAAACTGACCGAAAAGTGTTCGCAGTTGACAGACTTACTATAAGTTATTTATTCCAGTTCCATCCTCTCGAACTCTTTGTCTTTTCCCTCCTTCCGGTAGCTCTGCTCAAGTTATCGCTGGAGGTCGATGACCACGCAACTTGTGCCGGCTTGACACTTTCTTTTCATATAATAAGAAGAGCATTCACTTGATTCCATTACTAGCTTTTGCCCAAGGCTTCGCTCGCGTGAGATGTACCTATCCACATACCCCCATACAATATTTAAGATTAATAATTTACCTACATAAGTTTCTTGTGAAACCTGAAATCGGTACGTTATTTTGATCCGTGACGTAATCCATGGTGACGTCATCCCGTCACACCTTCTCTCTTTGGTCATGCCACTTACACTGAACTCACCGGATACACGGTTGATGGTTTATGCGTAACAGACATACACCAACTCCATTTTATAACATTAGTTATTCCAACGAGAGCTTTTATGTAGGTGAACCTTTAGTGATACTAAACCTAATGAAACTGTGGGAATATGTGTACAGTAAAACTTGGGGTTACTAAATTTATGGTCCCTAGCGTAAGTACTTACATAATATATTCGTATGTATGCTAGAACCTAACTCTATGTATTTGCGAACTTAACTTAACATGGAATCTTCGTTTTGTCGTGTTTTTATTTAATGTTTTTTTTTTACAGCCGGCACTATAAGCATTTATTTTGAAAACTTAAGAAATAATTCTATTTCTATTAATTTATACTAAATAAATTACAACTAAAAAATGTTAATAACTAAAAAAAATATTAAAAAAATTTAAAGATAAGGATAAATAAATTTCGAAAGTTGCCCAAAATGGAAGGTCAAACAGCCAATACGACCACTCCTCGCGAAACCACGTTAACACATTCCTTTCCTTCTTTTACTTCTTCTGCAAATATATATCTAATGTTCTATTATTTTATTATGTGCATCTCTATCTCTCTCTACTTTTTATAAAGGGGAACGTCGTCGCTGTGTGTATGTATGTTTAAAGTAAACTCCGGAACCACTTAACATATTTTGATGTGATTTGCACCAATGGAAAGAGTAGCTCTTGAGGCTGCTATAGGCTATACACCATCGCGCTAAATAGTCTTAGAGCTGAGTAATTTCAAAAAGTAAAATATAGACGGAATTTAGTGCGTTAGCAGTTCTGTTGCGTTGCGTTGCAGTATTTTATAGCGTATGGGCGTAACCACGGGCAAAAGCTAGTTGACTAATAAAGCATCAATGTACAGAAACACGAAACAATTCTCCCTGCATATTTTGTCCCTTCGGGGAACGGACCCCCAGACGAGTACCTCAAGTGTCAATGGGAGCGAGTGAAGTGACGGTGTCAATGTCCCACGTTAGGGTCCTCCTTTCCTCTCAGAGCCTTAGGACCATCTTCCGGGATTTTCTGCGTGACCCAGAGATGTTGCCAGTTGTCAACGTATGTCAGTATTTCTTCATTAGATAGATAGATGCAAAGCCGAAAAAAAGATAAAAAATACGTCCCGAACAGGATTGGAACCTGGACCTCGGCGCGACACGTTACCAATTTCTCCATGGGTCGATGAGTATGCTCTCCTTATATAGTGTGATGCAAGCTCCTGCATTCGTGTTAGTATAATATCACATAAGTTACACGAACTCGTAAAATTCTAGCACAGTATGTATAGTACTGTATGTGGGTGCGTGCGTAAATGCTGTTGCTGTGTTAATAAAATGAAACAAAGTGTTAATCGAGGTGTTAATTTACATCGAAGAGGCGAAAGAAACAGTAATCCCTCGACGACGTCGCCGGCTCAGGATGCCTATCCTTTGGAAAACCGCAGGTTGTTAGGGCGAGTAATGGGAGAAGTCAAAAATCGATTACGTCCCTCCGGAGCGCGAGGTCCGCTCTCGAGGGCCCTCGGCGCTCGTTTTTGAGATGGATTCCACTTTACCTCCACATCCGGGATTCATTAGCGGGCGGGTGCGCATGCGCGGCGCGGCGGCACGTGACGTCAGAGCGGGGGGAGCGGGCGCGGGAGGGGGCCGGCGCGGCGGGAGGAGGCGCGGCGCCCCGGGAGCGCGCCGCCCGCTCAGTGAGTCCCGCGAGCTCGCCGCCTGCCCCTCGCGGAACCGGCGCATCCTCCGCGACTCAGCAGCGCGCGCCACGCGCCACGCCGCACCACGCCACGCGCGCCACGCGCCACACGCGCACACGCCACCCACTCGGCCGTGCCGCGCCGGTCGCCCTCTCACGGGCCCCTAGACCGGAAGCGAAACGACGAGCCTATCCACGTGACCGGAAAAGGTTTTGTTGTGCATCGGAGGCAGTCACCGCTCCGCACCCACGTACACCCTTCCGTAAACGCCACCCGTAGAATGCATCCCTTTTGCTACCGTTCTTAGCGTGCAGCACCTCTCTGCTTGGCGGCTGCGAATGCGTTGTTCCGTTCGTTTGTTTAGGTAGAGCAGACGCTCCGCGCCGCGCATGGACGTAGTACTCGGCTTATTATTGGTTATGTTTGCAGAATTATCTACAACATATGAGTCTGCTGATTCGATGATTTATGTTTTTCTTTTATGCTCCTCGCAGTTACTGTTTACATTATTTGCAGTAGGTAACCGCATTATTTTCAATAAGTTGGTATTAGTTTTCAGTTTCAGTGAGCTAATCAGGTTTTCAGTAGAGTAGACGGATAGTACAGTCGGCTCTATCAGTAGACACACGTCATGTAGAACCCTGTCATGCGAGCCTTCACTCGTCAAATAAACTAGTGTTTATTTTAAGAGTAGTATAATTTATTCGTTTCCACATGCATGCGGGTATCTACTTTTAGAGCTGACTATAAAGTAAGTATTTACAGGTAGCCTAGAAGTTAGATTTCATTCATACACAGTAATTTAATAGTAAGGCAGACAGTGTACGTATAGGTACAGAAGTAAGCGCTTGCTGAAATGATCAAGTTGCGTCTCTTTCTTGCACCGTACAGCGATGAGATAAAACTATATAATTTACGGTCACTGCAGCATTCTACCTTTCTTGCTTTGTATGTAAACAAACGAAAACCTTAATGGTTATGTGGTTTCTGGTTGAATTCTTCATCCACCATCATAGAATTAAATGCCTTTCACACGTCAGTGTTAAGTCAGTAGCTAAAAAAATCCTTTAAGGCCCTGTCAACCCTATTCACCCGTACTCCTCTTTCAAGGCGCCGCTTTCGCTGGTTGGAGTCGGATACAAATAAATCAATCAATTTTAGCGCAAGCGAAAATTAGGTTTTTATTTTTTTATTCAAAAACTACGGATCGAAAGATAAATTACGCCTTAAATACGTTTTTATAACTAAATTCAGAGGCTTGTATATGATTTTTTTCTATCGAGCGAAGTTAATCAAATCGTGTTTTCAAAAAGCTATCGATCTGCGCTGATAGATAAAGTTTTACATATATTAAAACTGAATCTGTCAGGTGAGTAATATTGGTGGTATACTTCTTGAAATTCGAGTCAGACGCAGCCTCACATGACCTTAAGTGGACAAATATTTATGTATATACATGGTATTATATATTATAGAAACTGTAATTCAAATGTATTCATTTATACTTTTTAATTAACAAGCTTGTAGTATATTATAGTTATGTTCCATAGATTATATTTTACATACCCACAATCAAGTCTTTTGCTACTACCGTGGACGAAAATATACTTGTATTTTTCGTCCTACTATATTTGGAACATACGACTCTCAAACTTCCAAAGGTTGATTGGAAGAAATCCCTGTAAGGGATAAGTCCGCCTTTGTCCCTCACGTAAACTATGTATAATGCTTGTTTCTGTAAAATGTTTTGGAGCAAGAAAGTATTATCATAGAACAATAATTCTATGATGAATAATTATTTTATTATCTATAATAAAATCGTAAAGGTAAGAAAGTCTGTACATTGAATGTATTCTGTAAAAAACTAACCAGGGTGGCTTAAAATGAGATACTGAACATGTTAGAACAGTTTTTAAAATTTTTGTTTGTTTGTTTGTTTGTTTGTCTGTACGCGCATCACGCAAAAACCACTGAACAGAATTAGACGAAACGTTGTATAGTGGCAGTTTATATGCCGGGTTAACATAATACGTAAAAAAAAATAACAAAAAAAAATAAATAAACAATTATAAACATTATTGCGCGTTTAAAATCACATAGTCCAAAGTACATAATTATGTCTTGAGAACTGGCAGAAAATAGAATTTGAATAAAATATTCATTCGAAATTTAAAAATAAGTAGATACAACGAAAATGACAGTTCTTCTTTTTTATAACTTGAACACAATTAGTCTATACATATCTATTCTTTCTATACATTTAATAAAATCGTAAATGCAAAAATGCCTATTTGTACGCGCATCTCGCAAGAACCACTGAACGGAATTTGACGAAACTTTTTATAGGGACAGTGTATATCCCGGATTAACATAATAATTAAAAAATATAATAAAAATCACGAACCTAATCCAAAGTAAAGGTAAAAAACAATTTTATATGTCATGTTGACAACGGAGAAATGTCATCTCGACGTGAGCTGGCCGGTGACAAATTGTTTGATAAATAAAAAAAATAATTGAAAGTCGAAGTTATGTCGCTGTCAATGGTGCAATAAAATTTATATATCTGTTGCCCGCGGCTTCGCTCGCGTGAAATTCGTATTTCAAAAAAAGAAAGTAAGTAACTAAAGGCGGGCCCGAAGGCGGATCTGCGCTCACGTAAACGATGTTATTTCTCGATGAAAGTAACTAAGGGCGAGGCGGAAGGCGGAGCTGAGTTCAGGAAGAAGAAAAACATTCTTGAAGAAAGTAAGTGACTAAGGGCGAGGCCGAAGGCTGAGCTGCGTTCAGGAAGAAGATAAACCATCTTGAAGAAAGTAAGTAACTAAGGCGAGGCCGAAGGCCGAGCTACGTTCTGATAATTGAAAAACCATCTCGAAGAAAGCAAGTAAGGGAATCTTCAAAAGGCGTGTTAATAAATTAGACAACAACCTCTTTGTCCGCCTTGTAGCTGGCATGGCGCCTCTCTGAGCGTGGTTTCGCGAGGAGTGGGGTTATTGGCTGTGTGTTAATCGTTCTTAGAACTTTTGGGCACAGCCACCCGTGCCGGTAGTCTATAAAAAAAAAAAAAAAAAAAAGTAACTAAGGGCGAGGCCGAAGGCCGAGCTGCGATCAGGAAGAAGCTAAACCATCTTGAAGAAAGTAAGTAACTAAGGGCGAGGCCGAAAGCCGTGCTCTATTCGGGAAGACCATCTCGAAGAAAGCAAGTAACTAAGGGCGAGGCCGTAGGCCGAGCTGCGTTCAGGAAGAAGGTTTTTTCTCTTCCTGAACGCAGATCGGCCTTCGGCCTCACCCATAGTTTATACTTACTTTCACCGAGATGGTTTATAGATTTCCTGAACGCAGCTCGGCCTTCGGCCTCGCCCTCAGTTACTTACTTTCTTTGAGAAGGTTTATCGTCTTCCTGCACGCAGCTCGGCCTTCGGTCTCGCCCTTTGTTACTTACTTTCTTCGAGCAGGGTTTATAGTCTTCCTGAACGCAGCGCGGCCTTCGGCCTCGCCCTCAGTTACTTACTTTCTTCGAGAAGTTTTACCCTCTTCCTGAACGCAGCTCCACCTTCGTCTTCGCCTATAGTTACTTCCTGTCTTGCAGTATGTTTATCGTCTTCCTGAACGCAGCTCGGCCTTTGGCCTCGCCCTTTGTTCCTTATTTTCTTCGAGAAGGTTTATAGTCTGCCTGAACGCAGCTCGGCCTTCGGCCTCGCCCTCAGTTGCTTACTTTCTTCGAGAAGGTTTATGGTCTTCCTGAATGTAGCTCGGCCTTCGGCCTCGGCCTTGATTACTTACTTTCTTAGATAAGGTTTATCGTCTTCCTGAACGCAGCTCGGCCTTCGGCCTCGCCCTTTGTTACTTCCTTTCTTCAAGAAGGTTTATAGTCTTCCTGAACGCATCTCGGCCTTCGGCCTCGCTCTTAGTTACTTACTGTCTTCTTTGAAATACGAATTTCACGCGAGCGGAGCCGCGGGCTCAGCTAGTTATAAATAAAACAATAAACATACAAAATATTATTATTCAAACGATTGCGAAATGGTGTCCATGATGAAAATAAAGAAAATATTTACATGTTTGCACAAATAAGCATTGCAAACCTCAAAATATTACATACTACTTATTTTTGTTTTAGTGTCCAAGAATGCTGGACAATAGAGAAACTGAAGAACTGCCTAGCCGTGCTAAAGTATTTTTGGTTCAAAATTGACCGGAAGCAATTGCATTCTGTAATAAGTCGGCCATTGTACTGCAAATACTCTATTAATACATAAAGGCATGACGTACCTGCTGCCGTGCGTATTTTGATAACGTCAGCACGAACAAGGTATCTTATGAGATATATTTCAGGCCGACCTGGCATTCGCAGCCCCCGTATTAGACCGAATGTCAATGGGCGTCGCTAGACACCTTTTGGATGGCTCGGCGCCATATGTCGCGCTTACTATAAAAAAAATATATCTATGCTATGTATCTATACTATGGCTATGTAAATAGTTCGTGTTTTCCATCCAGTTCAGTGTAGCCGGCACGACCGAAGGGAAGCACTGACGTGGCACCAAGTTCACCCGGTGTTATGGGCTGACATCACGGATGTTGTAGGTGATGTAGCCAACTGTGTCAGTTTCCATAAAAAAAAAATATGTATACTATAAATATACTATAAATCTCTGTAATGGGAATCCCTGTAAGTCCGCCTTTGCGTTAATTTAATTATTATTTTTTTTTTTTTTAATGTGCGACATGTTTCCTCGTTACACCTACGAGTAGGTGTCTAACGATGCCCACCGTAAATTACATATCGTGCTCTTTGCTATAAAATATTTTGTTATCAATAAAGTATTTTCTATCTGTCTATCAAACGGCAGACATAATATATGAGTTGTACGCCCGTCGTCGTTATAATTCAAAAAGCCGTAGCGGCAGTTTTGAAAAGGCAAACTCTATCAGATTCCGCTATACAATGACAATGACGGGCGTTGACAACTGCCGGACGATCCTTTTCAGGCACAACCTGTACCGTGCTCCCCTAGAGTGTATTCTTTCCATTCAAAACTGTTTGTACTTCCTTTTAAACATCCCGAACCGTCTACAGCCCAGCCAGTATGTCATCCATTGTATTGAGAAGTTATGCGAAGAGGGTAACATTTGTTGGGTTTGAAAGTTCCAAAGTTGGGCCTAAATATCGAGCTCCCAAAATTATTTAGAAGCGGTTCAACTAATCCTTGTGTGAAACTTAATTAAATGTTGACCGTGCTTATATATATATCTCGCTGCTGGTCTAGCACCGTATAGAGCCCTGCCTCGTTTGCGATAAACAGATTCGACCCAGCGCATAAAATAACATCATTTATTTCTAATTCAGAATGTGTGCATTTTGTTTACGTAATTTGACACGGTTTGCTACATCCGTGATGTCAGCCTTGGTGAACTAGGTGCCATCTCAGTGCTTCCCTTCGGTAGTGCCAGCTACACTGAACTGGGCGGAAACACATTTACATAGGAATTAATTAATTTAAATATCATTTAATAACAATATGTTTCTCAATGGTTTGGATTCCATGTAAAACTGTAAGGCCCTTCCTTCCCTGACCGCACTATGTGATTAAACCTGTCCGGATTGGTACCACCGCACGCACCGAATGAAGGTCACGCCGTTGTTCGGATTTTCAAATAATTTAGTTGCATAATATATTATGTTCATAATATATGTTCATCGCTCCGGTGTACGGTGTAAGTAGGTATGTACACTAACAATGTGTTATTTATAATTTTGAGCCGAACCGCAGAACAGTATGCAAATACAAAGTCCGACCGAATCCCGAAGTATAAGTCCCGCTGCAGCTTCAGTCAGCCCTGCTGCGCACGGTAGCGCGGGACGAGCGGCGAGCGCCTGAAGGGTTCATCTCACCGACTTACATTAGCATATTTAATTTTTCCGCTATTACTTCGCGGCTGCGCCCCCTGAATTATTAATTCCCAGCGATTCTCATAATATTTAAATTCGCCTTCTTTATCTTTCGTTGCCGGAACAAGGCCGCAGTAGGCGCCTCACAAATGAAAAGGAATTTCAATGTGTTTAAGAATGTATAAACACCGCTATTGTAATTTGACGTCTTATCTGTCGAATATTATTAATTAAAGTCTGTGAAATAGCTCCCAATGTAATTTTCGTTTTTGTAAATAAATGTTCCATTGATTGTCCGGAATACTAATTCCACACATGAAAACACCAGAATGATAAATTCACTGAAGGTAAATTACATTTTAATACGGTGTGAAATAAAATGCCTGAATGATTATGTGCATCATGCATTTTACATTTTTAAGTTTTTATAAAAGAAATATTCCGTATGTCCTTATAGAAAACATCACGTTATTCTAATATGTAAGTGTTCCAAGAAAAATCTCTCTAAATATAGGAGAAGAGTCAATACAGATATTGTCAATAAATACGAGTACCTACTTATGTATGGAACCTATCAACTGTCACGACAAACATATTTACAAACAAAATCCATTTAGTTCATGTAATCATAGCAGCAGCATAACATTATTTTTTTAAAAGCAATAAAACACTTTTCATGAAGCAGATATATATATATTTTTTATAATGTAGGTAGACCTACATTATAAAAAATATATATTACCACTGTCTCCCGGCGAGTGTGTTTCCCGAATCCTTTAACCTGGGTGTCTTCAAACGTCGATCAACGGGCTAGACAGCCTAGAACAGTCCGCAAATCTGCTGGCACGGCACCTCACTGAGCGTGGTTTCGCGAGGAGAGGGGTTTTTGGCTCTATCGACTGTACCATTGGTCCCTCGAAACAGCCACCCATGTTGGTTTGTATAAAAAAAATATAAAGTTTGATTTTACATGCTTTAGAAAATCATATCTCGTAGGTGATTGTCTCAAGTATTCTAGGGTCCTTTGGGCGGCTGGCGTAAATCTCAAGGGGCCAATTACTGAGGGAACGCGCTGGCCACTCCAAATCGCCTCTCAGTAAGGTAAGGCGTCCTGGGAAGTGTTCCCTCAAAATAGCCATCGACGCCCTTGAAGTGTGAGCCGTTGCACCGTCCTGTTGAAACCATATGTCCCCTAAGACCATTTCATCAAGTCGTGGCAAAAAAATTCTCAAGCATGTTCACATAACGGTATGAATTGACGGTGACTGTGACCTCATTTTATTCAAAAACACCCATGTACTCACAATCCGAACTGAGGAAATCGCACACCAAACAGTGAATTTTGACTAATCCAAAGATAGAGTTCTGGAGACAGCCAATAAAACCACTCCTCGCGAAACCACGCTCAGAGAAGCGCCATGCCAGCTACAAGGCGGACAAAAAGGTCATTGTCTAATTTATTAACACGCCTTAAATAATATTATCGAATGCAAGCTCCACGCCTCTATTATTGTTTTCCTAGAAGGATGCAACGTAGGTTTCATTAAGTAGGCATCTGAACGATTTTATTACTTGACTATCATTTATTTTACTATTATGTAAAACGATTAAAATTTATTGAGCCTAACCACATTAGGTACTCTTTTTATTAAACGGTTTTATTTAGCTTGACTTCGTATATTTGTTTGTTTGTTTGTTACTATCTTTGTTTCAAATCTTGCGACAACTTTTTCAACTACTTCTACTGAACCGATTTTTATGAAACTTTGCACACACATTGAGTTCTCGTGACAATACAATATTATGATAATTTCAACTTGGTAACGAGGGTCTGATGATGGAGTCAGGAGAAGGACAGTGGAACTCTTCAACCGTTACTAGTAACCCCCTCGAGTTTGGGCTCATATGGTTGGTTTGGACGAGTGTTCCATACTTCTACCAATACACTTGGTGACGAGGGTCTGATGATGGAGTCAGGAGGTGGACAGTGGAACTCTTCAACCGTTACTAGTAACCCCCTCGAGTTTGGGCTCATATGGTTGGTTTGGAAGAGTGTCCCATACTTCTACCAATACACTTGGTGACGAGGGTCTGATGATGGAGTCAGGAGGTGTACAGTGGAACTCTTCAACCGTTACTAGTAACCCCCTCGAGTTTAGGCTCATTTGGTTGGTTTGGACGAGTGTCCCATACTTCTACCAATACACTTGGTGACGAGAGTCTGATGATGGAGTCAGGAGGTGTACAGTGGAACTCTTCAACCGTTACTAGTAACCCCCTCGAGTTTGGGCTCATTTGGTTGGTTTGGACGAGTGTCCCATAGTTCTACCAATATACTTGGTGACGAGGGTCTGATGATGAAGTCAGGAGGTGTACTCTTCAACCGTTACTAGTAACCCCCTCGAGTTTGGGCTCATTTGGTTGGTTTGGACCAGTGTCCCATACTTCTACCAATACGCTTGGTGACGAGGGTCTGATGATGGAATCAGGAGGTGTACAGTGGAACTCTTCAACCGTTACTAGTAACCCCCTCGAGTATGAGCTCATTTGGTTTGTTTGAACGAGTGTCCTATACTTCTACCAATACACTTGGTGACGAGGGTCTGATGTTGGAGTCAGGAGGTGAACAGTGGAACTCTTCAACCGTTACTAGTAACCCCCTCGAGTTTTGGCTCATTTGGTTAGTTTGGACGAGTGTTCCATACTTCTACCAATACACTTGGTGACGAGGGTCTGATGATGGAGTCAGCAGGTGTACAGTGGAACTCTTCAAGCGTTACTAGTAACCCCCTCGAGTTTGGGCTCATTTGGTTGGTTTGGACGAGTGTCCCTTACTTCTACCAATACACTTGGTCACGAGGGTCTGATGATGGAGTCAGGAGGTGTACAGTGGAACTCTTCAACCGTTACTAGTGACCCCCTCGAGTTTGGGCTCATATGAATGGTTTGGACGAGTGTCCCTTACTTCTACCAATACACTTGGTGACGAGGGTCTGATGATGGAGTCAGGAGGTGTACAGTGGAACTCTTCAACCGTTACTAGTAACCGCCTAGAGTTTGGGCTCATATGGTTGGTTTGGACGAGTGTCCCATACTTTTACTAATACACTTGGTGACGAGGGTCTGATGATGGAGTCAGGAGGTGTACAGTGGAACTCTTCAACCGTTACTAGTAATCCCCTCGAGTTTGGGCTCATTTGGTTGGTTTGGACGAGTGTCCCATACTTCTACCAATACACTTGGTGACGAGGGTCTGATGATGGAGTCAGGAGGTGTACAGTTGAACTCTTCAACCTTTACTAGTAACCCCCTTGAGTTTGGGCTCATTTGGTTTGTTTGAACGAGTGTCCTATCCCATACTTCTACCAATACACTTGGTGACGAGGGTCTGATGATGGAGTCAGGAGGTGTACAGTGGAACTCTTCAACCGTTACTAGTAACCCCCTCGAGTTAGGGGCTCATATGGTTGGTTTGGACGAGTGTCCCATACTTCTACCAATACACTTGGTGACGAGGGTCTGATGATGGAGTCAGCAGGTGTACAGTGGAACTCTTCAAGCGTTACTAGTAACCCCCTCGAGTTTGGGCTCATTTGGTTGGTTTGGACGAGTGTCCCTTACTTCTACCAATACACTTGGTCACGAGGGTCTGATGATGGAGTCAGGAGGTGTACAGTGGAACTCTTCAACCGTTACTAGTGACCCCCTCGAGTTTGGGCTCATATGAATGGTTTGGACGAGTGTCCCTTACTTCTACCAATACACTTGGTGACGAGGGTCTGATGATGGAGTCAGGAGGTGTACAGTGGAACTCTTCAACCGTTACTAGTAACCGCCTAGAGTTTGGGCTCATATGGTTGGTTTGGACGAGTGTCCCATACTTTTACTAATACACTTGGTGACGAGGGTCTGATGATGGAGTCAGGAGGTGTACAGTGGAACTCTTCAACCGTTACTAGTAATCCCCTCGAGTTTGGGCTCATTTGGTTGGTTTGGACGAGTGTCCCATACTTCTACCAATACACTTGGTGACGAGGGTCTGATGATGGAGTCAGGAGGTGTACAGTTGAACTCTTCAACCTTTACTAGTAACCCCCTTGAGTTTGGGCTCATTTGGTTTGTTTGAACGAGTGTCCTATCCCATACTTCTACCAATACACTTGGTGACGAGGGTCTGATGATGGAGTCAGGAGGTGTACAGTGGAACTCTTCAACCGTTACTAGTAACCCCCTCGAGTTAGGGGCTCATATGGTTGGTTTGGACGAGTGTCCCATACTTCTACCAATACACTTGGTGACGAGGGTCTGATGATGGAGTCAGGAGGTGTACAGTGGAACTCTTCAACCGTTACTAGTAACCCCCTCGAGTTTGGGCTTATTTGGTTTGTTTGGACGAGTGTCCCATACTTGTCGAACGCAAAAGTATGAAACAGACATACCATCTGTTCAAATTGATTTTGAAAGAGACGGCGGACACCATATCCATCCTAAAGCCATACAGTTTCCAGCAAAGTTTAATTATGGAACAGCTGAGAGACGGATGTTACCGTTAATTTTGTCATGGGCCTCCACTTTCCATAAAATGCAGGGCAGTACTGTTGACCGTGCTGTCGTGTATTTGGGCTCCAGACTATTTGAGGAGGGTCAAGCGTATGTTGCATTGAGTCGCGTAAAGTCTTTAGAAGGGTTATGTATTGAGGAGCTTGATTGTGAGTAATTGACAGGTAAGAAACCGAGTAACAAAGATGCAATGAGAGAGTTGGAAAGGATGATGTGTTTACGCAATGAATGATACGAGCCAAAAATCAAACTAAAAACGAGTAAATAAAAAAATAGGTAAAAAAACTTTTAAGTTAAACGGTTTTATTAAAAACAAGCTGTGCCCGCGGCTCCGCCCGCTCTCATATTTCACTTCATTGCTAACCTCATAAGCTATTTAGCGTGATAGTAAGTAGCCTATAGTTGATGGGAAGAATCAAGCTATCCGTAGAATTTTGTTTTATTAAAATCGGTTCAGTGGTTCTCGAGTTATAAGCGGACAGACAGACACTCAGACATACAGAAAGCAGACGTTGGATTTTATTATAGGTAAGGATAAAAAACCTAGAAAAAAAAGAGCTGTACAAAAAACTAGAAAATAATAAGGACACACGCCTGGGCCTTCTTAAGATTTTACGTCTGGGTAAGAAATCGTGCAATACTAGCGTGCTGTCTTCTCATGTCGGATGCCAAAGGGCACATTGTGTCGCTGCGTCAGCGGAATAAGTAATAAATTGAGACTTTTAACAGACTAATATAAAAACGTGGGGCGTTTAATTAATATAATATGCGTAATAAATAACATGCGCCCCACGTTTTTATATTAGTCTGTTAAAAGTCTCAATTTATTACTTATTCCGCTGACGCAGCGACACAATGTGCCCTTTGGCATCCGACATGAGAAGACAGCACGCTAGTATTGCACGATTTCTTACCCAGACGTAAAATCTTAAGAAGGCCCAGGCGTGTGTCCTTATTATTTTCTAGTTTTTTGTACAGCTGTTTTTTTTTCTAGGTTTTTTATTTTTAATAAAACCGTTTAACTTAAAAGTTTTTTTACCTCGATTCGTAGTCGGATGAAAAGGCGCGACGTTTCGCCCGCCGAAGGCTACTTGAGACGGAGCGGGAATATGAAGCGATCTGCGGTAATATTTTGTCTCCTAAGGGCCGATAATGTGTGTTCTGCTCCATCTCTTATCGCGAGCGTGATCTTAATATGATATCTCAGGGGAGCTAATACACCACTCGAGCTGTGTGAGCACACGACCGCGCGCGAGGCTAATACTTTGATGTGGGTGAATGGAAATGTAGAGTCGCGTACTGTGTGGTAACTTGAAAGAGTTTTGATGACATTTTGAATAGCGAAATATTATATTACTTTATTTGATAACAAAATTTATGGTCGTTCTAAACCGAACATAAATTTTATGTACGTTCTAAACCGAATGCTTTTGGGCGTCGTCGGCTCAACAATCCATGCTGACGGCCGGCGGCGGCGCCAAATGTTTCGCGTATCCATAAAAAATTATTTTTTTTATATTAAAAAATATAAACCAAAAATAATAAAAAAAAAAATCGGCCAATACCGAGTCGGACTCGCGCACCGAGGCTTCCTTACCAGCACATTTTTGGCCGGTTTTTTTATTTGTTGTTTTATTTTAGAGTTTGCACAGAATATGATCTTTGGAGTTTGCCGTATTACCGTTTTTACCATAGATAGAGCAAAAACAAGAAAAATTTGAAAAAACAAATTTCTTCTGGACCCGTAAATTTTTTACTTTTTGTTATTTTTATTATTTGTTAGTAAACCGCCATATTAACACATATTCTGTGACAATGTTACCTATTACGGTTCAAAAGATACAGCCCTTTAAAAGTAGGACACACATACGGACATACGGACGGCGTAACCGTAGTAATACTTTTCCGTACGGGGTATGGATCCCTAAAAACTAGCATAACCTAAAATAAAGAAAATATCAACAATAAACTTTGAATTAATGAAACCAATATTCTTCAAAAATATAACCAGGCGCTAATGTTGAAATAGCGCATTACATTGCATTATTAAATAAACATCTAATAAAATATTTCGTATTAGTCCTTTTACGGTGATTAGCTCCTACTACGGGCGCGTCTAAAGTTAGACAGCTACGAGTACGTCGGCTCTGCAAAGCGTGTCGCCAATCAACAGAAGTTCACCAGCCGCATAGCTGAGTGGCTGTGGATCTAACAGCGTAACTCCGCAATGGGTTAGCCTTGCTCTCTGAAATTTTAATCTAGTTGTTTCTGTCTCTGGAAGGCATCCAAGGTTATGCTCTTTCATTTATCTTCGGATGCGACATCGTCTTTAGAAAAGTCTGGCAAAGGGGTTATTACGAAAACGTGACTGGAACACGCCCGATAGAAAATTGTTGCTGTTAAACTCTATAAAAAGACTTCAAAGGAAAACATTCTTATTTAAGGACGCGAAATGAATGAATAAACTAAAATTATAAAATTAAGTGCGTACACCTAAAAAAAATCCGTTTCTTAGAGGCCGCGAGGGCGAATTTTAAAAGATGAAACAACAATAAATCTAAAAGATAAGACAATGGAGAGTACTAACCGTCCAAATCTATTAGACGCATGGCAATTGTCTTAGTGAGATAGTATAATACTGATTGCGCCAGCTATGCGCGCGCATGTATTACGCGCACTGTGAGTAAATCTATGATTAGGCGGATGGCTTTCAGAACAAATAATTGTGTACAGAATTAATGTAGAAAAAAACTATGTTACTAAAATTTAGTAACATAGTTTTTTTCTACATTTTTTAGTCCTTCGCCCATTTTGACAGATCGCATCGTATTTGGTCGCTCGAAACAAGGTTCGCTTTCCGCTAGAATAATCGAAAATCTGTAAACGTTTGACATGTTTTTTTTTCAATCAATTTTACCTAATATCCCTTTCCTGGCCCAATTCCTCAGAGGACGAGTTTTTGAGCAATCTGCTCAATCGCCGTTCCTTAATGTGTCTTTTGATCAACTTCCAGAAGACACGAATTCGAAGAAACGACTTTTATTGAAGAAAGAAAAGTTTTGTAATGTTAGGAAATAAAATAAATATTGTTTTTAATGAACCATTCCAGGCAATTTGTGTACAAACTCCAAAATTTTTACAAGGAGACGGCACCTACATTAATATTCCCAAATAAATAAAAAAAATCAGTACCTACATATTTCAGTATATAATTAGGTAAATCTAAAAAAATGGAAGGCTTAAAATACTTTTTGTATAATGCTATTAATTAATATATCGTATAAGTATTAATAATGGTATGTATGTATACATATATATTTTTTTATTTGTATTATTTCCCGCTTTAAAAAATATAATTATATAACAAGTAGGTATGTATATTTAGTATAAACTCCCTTTTTTAGTTTTCGTATTTGCTATTGTGAGTCCCC
This sequence comes from Nematopogon swammerdamellus, assembly GCA_946902875.1. Lineage (NCBI taxonomy): Eukaryota > Metazoa > Arthropoda > Insecta > Lepidoptera > Adelidae > Nematopogon > Nematopogon swammerdamellus. Next base: position 7,796,121 of record OX336340.1, on the reverse strand, counting down.
ACCCGTCGATGGCACCCGAGCGATAAGGAACTCGGAAACCGTTCAACATCTAAATCGCACGGAGTCTGCTATCGACAGGAATAAAAGTTTCGAATCCGTCAAACTTGTAATGGAATAAGGGAACATATCTGAATATTGAGAAAACTGCCTCAGGAATATGGGATCCGCACGGGTGAAATGTGGAAATTGAAAAGTTTCAGGAGGTCCTCAGCTCTAGTTGGACCTCGCTGTCGTGGTCCGCGTGGACCAAGCAATAAAGACAATGTAGCTATGTCGAAAGAATAATAATTTTTAATCGACTTCCTCTCTCACGCAAAATAACAACATGCGCCCTGTGAAAAATAAGGAACATATATTTGATTCGGTTATTTAAACCATGCCAACCATGCATGCGAAACACTGTGAAGAAATCTGTACATACAGTGTACACTCACAGGTTATTTGTAACAAAGTGTTGTTGAGAACATTCATGGTTGACTTAAAAAAAGTCGGCAAGTGCGAGTTGGGCTCGCGCACCGAGGGTTCCGTATTATCAGCATCACTCAATATATTTGTATTATGTAGGTATGTACAAAAACAATTGTTTTGGAAAATCACGAAGGCCTAAATAAACACTACAGCAATGGTTTGACTGTGCGGCATTCGTGAAGTTATACAAAAATATATTTCTTATATTATGACTATGACATAACGACATAATATCTAAAATTTTCGGATTTTTTCTTTACTTGTGATGTGAGACCATGCTTCTTGCCAAATTTCATTACTCCAGGTCAACGTAAGTACCCTATAGGTTTTGATTTCATTTGAATGAGTTTGCAAGTATTACAATTTGCCATAAATAGCCGTATGTTTTGATTATATTGATTTAGAAGCTTTCATTTTATATAACTCGAAGGGATCGCAGACGTTAGTATTCCATATTAATTTCAATTTGATATCTTGACTCGTTACTGAGAAAAAGGGTCTTGACTTGCCACACAAAACAATAATTTTTTTTTTAATATCCTAACTACAAGTTTACAATTTTAGGATTTTTTCCTTTACTTGTGCTGTAAGACCTTGCTTCTTACCAAATTTTATGATTCTAGGTTGACGGGAAATACCCTATAGGTTTTGATTTGTTTGGAGTGAGTTTGCGAGTATGAAATCTGACATAGATGGCCGTATCTTTTGATTGCGTTGATTTAGAAGCTTGCATTTTCTATACCGTAAAGAGATCGTAGCTCTTAGTATTTCGTATTAATTTCAATTTGTTATCTTGATCCGTTCCTGAGAAAGGGGGTCCTTGACATACAAAACAATATTTTTTTTTTAATGTCAATAACTACAATTTTACAATTTTCGGATTTTTTCCTTTACTTGTGCTGTAAGACCTTGCTTCTTACCAAATTTTATGATTCTATGTTAACGGGAAATACCCTATAGGTTTTGATTTGTTTTGAGTGAGTTTGCGAGTATGAAATATGACATAGATGGCCGTATCTTTTGATTGCGTTGATTTAGAAGCTTTGGTATTCTACACCTTAAAGAGACCGTAGATCTTAGTATTTCGCATTAATTTCAATTTGTTATCTTGATCCGTTCCTGAGAAAAAGGGACCTTGACATAGAAAACAAACAAACCATTTTTTTAATGTCACATAACTATAAATTTACAATTTTAGATTTTTTCCTTTACTTGTGCTGTGAGACCTTGCTTCTTACCAAATTTCATGATTCTAGGTTAACGGGAAGTACTCTATAGGTTTTGATTTGATTTGCCGGTAGCAAAATATGTGACTTAAATGGGCGTATCTAGTGATTCCGTTGACCTAGAAGCTTGCATTTTCTACACCTCAAAGGTTTCGTAGACCTTAGTATTTGATATTAATTTCAACTTGATACGTCTACCTGTTCCTGAGAAAAAAGGTCTTGACAGACAGACAGACAGACGGACAACAAAGTGATCCTATAAGGGTTCCGTTTTTTCCTCCTTTGAGGTACGGAACCCTAAAAATAACATTCTATATTTATTACTTTATGTGCACTACACAACTTAATTCATTACATAAGTAAATCTTGTTTGTCGGGGTCTATGGCATATTATATTACACGATTTGGCAGCTTATCGATGTGTAAATATTTATTTTATAGTTTTATAGCTGTCCTGTACGTGAAAAATATGCTATAGGCATCCTTAGATGATACGTCAGTGAAAACCCCACATGAATCAACTGAGTAATTCTCTAGTTATAAGCGAACATGGAATGATCCGCGCGCGCGTCGTGTCGGTTGGTCCTACGGATATTGCACTTATGTAATACTCGTAGATCGCGCGCGTCATTAAAAGTTCAATGGTGTAGTCCAGTGGCGCCCAAACGGTCGATCGCAAGAGGCTTTTAGATCGCTGAAAATATGTAGAACAAGAATTGACTTGTAGAAACATTAAAGAATTCATAATATTTGATGTGACAAACATTTTCCGGGTGATGTCTGTCGTCGTCCACAAGGACCGCAATAGTAACAAATATAAAGGTTGTAATCAACATAGTTTTCGATTCAAACAAAAATTACTGCAAATTATTTAACAACGAAAACCTTTGGTACAAGTGTCGTTCTCAGAACCTTTAATTTTTTGTAGGTAGATCTTCATAGAAAAAAGTATGGGCACCACTGGTGTAGTCCCTCTCCCCCAATCGTCTCCCGGGCGGCACTTCGACGAGAACATTTTCAGTTCATATTATGTGTGTTTGCAAACTTATCGCTGTTTTGGAAGTCCGCTGAAACCCTCGGGGCTCCAATTGTGTTCGTCTCTCCGTCCGGCTGTCCGTTCGTACGGCCGAACAGAGCATGTAAATTATGTATGAGTAGAGATATCTCCAACACTGCAGATACACCGGCCACGTGGGGGGCACTCATACACACGATAGTAAATTTAAATTGAAATTTTCATGTAAGTTTGCACCACGGAACTACCGGGCCGACGTGACACAAGCCTTATCGGCCTCAGCTCGGTGGTGCAATTGATCGGCGTGCGATCTCGAACATTAGGCACACCCGGGCGTGGTCAGAACTTGGATACATGACCATTGACCGTTGAGGCTGGCCGTGGTTCGCATTCCACGTAAAACTGCAGGGCCCTGGCCTTACTATGTGGTAGGTAGGATTTGAGTGGAGCGGGCTGGTACCACCGCACTGACTGAAAAGTCGGTCGAAGCGGTTATGTAAATAGTAGTTTTTCGTAAAGTTCAGCATAGCCGGCACGACCAAAGAGAAACACTGACATGGCACTTAACTCATCAAGGTGTCTATAGGCTGAAATCACGGGTGTATTAAGTTGGTGGTGTAACAAAACATATCAGATCCATGAAGGTATTTCTATTGATTTTGAAATGTGTGTCGTTTTCAGGAAATTTGTCTACGGTGCATAAGACGGTATTATTTGAGAATTTAATTTCCTCTAGGTAAAATATTTACCTGTCAGGCCGGCATGGCACTCGCAGCCCCCGCATACGATCGAATGTACATGGGCGTCGCTAGACACCTTATGGGTGACTCGGCGCCACATGTCGCGCTTACTATAAAAAAAGGTGCAATTTGTTAAATAAAATTACCTACATAAATATTACAACTTTTTTTCGAGAATAACGTAGACGTACGTGGACAAATGTATTGAACATTAATTATATCGTGGTAAATCGATTTCTAGGCACAATGTCACATGCACATTAAATACTTCTCTGGCTTATATCAGTCAGCTACTTCCATACTTACTTCCATTTGGCGTTGTGTCCAGTCACGATCATTACATAAATATAACCTACACAGCTTTTCCATAAGCCATCACCCGCGCGTTAGCCGTTCCGCGACACGGGTGTCCCGCGTAGAGGTATGTAAGACAATCAGCGGCCTATGTACTGTCAAAATGTACAAAATTTTTGTGACCCCTCAAATAAAATATAACACCATTTGCAATCTAAAAATTATTTTATTTTATTGTCATGCATAATATCTCATTTAAAACGTACCTATTCATATTGAACAACAATTTTATTTAAAAAACCGGTCAAGTGCGAGTCGACTCGCCCACCGACGTTTCCGTACCACCATTTAAATGGTCAGTTTTTATTGTTATTTTACTTTAGAGTCGCACTCGCAAGTATCTCTTTTATCACGCCATCTATCGGTGAACGTTCATACTTTTGTTGTTAAAATGTTTGGATAATTCGGTAGATGGCGCTTTTCTGCAAATTATTACGTGTATGTTCTTTTTAACCCCCGACGAAAAAAACGGAGGGGTGTTATAAGTTTGACGTGTGTGTGTGTGTGTGTGTGTGTGTGTGTGTGTGTCTGTCTGTGGCATCGTAGCTCCCAAACGGATGGACCGATTTGGATGCGGTTTTTTTTATTAGGAAGCCTGTTTAATCGGGATGGTTCTTAGCTATGTTTGTAATCAAGTAATTAAGTAATTAAGTAATAAAAAAAATTATTATCTTCAAAAGTGGACCGATTTGCATGCGGTTTTTTTTTAAAAGCTTGAAATAAAAGTTAAATTACAAATTTAAAAAACCCCCGACTCTTAAAAAGTCAAAAATAATTTCCGTTTACTTACTTAAAGGAGTCGGGGGACCGCTAAGTAAATTAAATATAAAGACTCAAAAGTTGCGCGGGAATTTACTTAGCGGTCTACCGACTCCTTTAAGTAAGTAAACGGAAATTATTTTTGACTTTTTAAGAGTCGGGGGTTTTTTAAATTTGTAATTTAATTATTATAATTTTTTACGATATCTGCCATAATAAATAACACATACTCTGTAAAAATTCACCCGGCTACCTATTACGGTTCCTAAGATACAACCATCGGACGGACAGACAGGCGGCGTAGGCTTAGTAATAGGATTCCGTACGGAATACGGAACCGAACCTGACCTAAAAAGGAAATAAACAAGTATTTGAAACTATCAACAAAAACCATTTTATAAGCTAAATTAATATGCAAACTAAAAATTAATTACGATATATATCATAAATAATTTAGGTAAAATGGGCTAGGTCGCTTAAACGGACAGACATCGACATTTTATAATTAGTATAATATGTGCTGATCTATAGTCGACTACGCCCATGATGCTAGTCCATCGCACCTCGATGAACCAGGTGCCAATTCAGTGCTTCCCTTTGGTCGTGCCGGCTACACAAATTATCTACACAGCCGTTCATTCAGTCCGGTGGTATCAATTTGGATTGTTTAAATGCTACCACCTAGTAGGGTAAGGGAAGGGACCATTACGTGGAATCGCATCCACGGCCAGTCTCAACGTTTGGACGATCACTCATTCAAATACTTAAACTTATTATCCTACTATGCTACTTAAAGATCAAATAAAATACTTTATTTATACAATATAAAAAATAATAAATTTGAATTTTGAAGAATAATAATTAAAACAATATATTATTATATTCTAAACTAAGAACAAAAAAATAATAAATAGTTATAATAATAAAAACAATATATTATAATATTCTAAACTAAGAACGGTTTCCTTACCATACTTACTTGTACTCAAATACTTAGAAAAATTATTAAATGAAAGGGCACCTCCAATCGTTCATGCCTCAATGCCTCGATGTTGTCGCTTGCGTCCTGTGCCTGAGTCGTATGAAACCGGCCATGTCATCGTTGCGGGTGGTAACGATACTTCTTACTCTTGAAACGACAATATTAGTAAATGGAATATCGTGGTAGGAGGTTGCTAGCGCTACTACCCTACCACGCCTCGGTCCATTAGGCAATTCTAAATGCAACTGACATGTCGAACTGACATAGTACTCGTGGAATTGAAATTGAATTGTTACAGATAATGGGCTATGCTAACTGAGCCTAACTGAGCGTGGCATCGCTTCGCTATCGCTATCGACTGCACCATTGGTATCTCGGCACAGACACCCATGTTGGTTTACATTTGTTCAAACCTCATCGAGTGGGATATCGTTTATCGGGGAATTGGTTATCAAAAACTTTGAAACGCGATTTACTAAATATACCACGCAGCACAACACCGATTACTCTGCTTACCCCTATTGTCGGGATTCAGCGTGTGTGATATGTATGTATGTATGTGTGTATATGCCACGCTTAATGGTTCAGAATTGAAGATAATTAAATAAAAAATTAAATTAAAATTAAGCAAAATCTGACTAAAGAAATAATACACGGAAAGTTGATGTTGAGGCGCCTAGTAACGCCACATGTGGATTTTTGAAGAAGTAGCCCGTGATAACTAGACCAATCTAAAGGATAAAACTACTGCAAAATTGAGAACAATTCTTTGTCTATCGATCACACGTTTTTGGTTGTAAAATTTTATCATTTTCTATACAAACTATAAGGTAACCAAATGTCAATTTTTTCTACCACGTGAACTTTGAAGACTTGATCTCAGGAACATATCTAATAAATAAGTACATGTTTTTCTTGATGATGAACCCTCTTGAATATTGTATCTTTATGGTAAAATAAACAAATGGATGGAAATAATCTCTTATAATAATTTTTATATCCCTATATATATGTTGATCCCTGAACCCGCTCAGATTCTGATTTCTGGTTTATAGTATAAATGCTTTTATTAGACCTCGTAACTAAATTTCGCTTTACTTAGGTACATACATTCCACATTAATTACAAGTCAGAGCAGAAGATGAGAACTAAGGTCCTAGCACAGTTAGAATATAAGTGATCAATATATAGGTTTTCTGAATATTAGTTTTAGATTAGTTTTAGTGTATTAGTGTATGGTTGTATTTACTTTATATACTTATTATATTTTGTTGATACTCTATGAATAAAGTGTTCTCTAAAATTTTCTTTAAATAGTGATCAACATTAACATCAATTTTCTGAACTGGTAAGATAACTCTACGATTAGCACTGGGACCTACCACCCAAGAAACCACTCTTCTTCATCGCCCACTGTTGGACATTATTTAAACAATGCCAATTTCTTCAGTCTTCCGCTTTCCGAAACAAACAACCCATTGGTTTTTGTATGTATAGGTACTATGTGTTTTTAGACAAAGAGTTTTAGCATTGTTTGCTTACAAATACTAAATATTCTTTTCCGTCTTATTGCAGACTCTGCTTATTGCGCTAGGCTTAGTCAGTAAAACTTTTTAATGACTAAGCCTAGCATAATACTGAGCTTATTTTGCGCAACGTAAATTGAGATATGTTACATTGTGCTGAATGCAAATTTGTACTGCGCACCACACCGAGCGCGCAATATGTTGTAAGTACAAATTTTTACCCCCATTCACACAGGGGCTGCTTAATCAGTTTAGAAGCACAAGAAAAGAAAATATAAGCTACGTACAGGTAGTGATCCACCGGAGTGTAGCACAAGTGCCGCACAGTCATGCACAAAATGTACAGTCAAAAAGACAAACTAAGAGTGCAGCTCAGTTCGCGAGTCCTGCACAGATGTTCGCTCACACGCGTGTGCTGCACACAATTTTAGGTGATCATTACCTTAATATTACCAACAAAGATAGGTATAATTCAGCATATTATACTATGTTAATTGTTGATTTACATAATTTTGATCTAATTGTTTTAATTTTTGAAATTTTCTAACATTTAAAACATGTTTACACACTTGAAACACACGGCATGTGTGATGCCGCAATTGTCGTATTATATGTGTCTAGGCCATGGATAAACCAGGTCTAGGCCCTCTTTATTCAAGTCGGATACCAATAATGGAAATGTGTATGTAATATGTAAATAAAATTACCTACCATACATTTAGCAAACAATATCATTTGTACTTCTACATATTCAGTTATACCTACTATTTGAACCTAAAAATTATATTGTGTTTTCACGTTAAACATTCTGGCATTTAAAGCTCTTACGTATGGACCAAAATTCCTGACCTTATTCGAAGTACCTAGTGAAGTAATAAATTTTTTTCTGTAAACGCAGCATTTATTGAGGTATTAACAATAGCATTGATTTCGCACGCAAAATGTATCGAAGTATAATCAGGCATGCCATCACTACCTACGGGGCGCGCCCTTGTTGATATCTGCTATTCTCCTCACTCTTGCTGGCATTCCTTAGCTGCCATGGAGGTAGAACAAGCGTTCTAGTATAGCTATTGTTATTTGCTACCTCGCTCCCTCTTCACTAAATGTTGCCGCCGCGTCGCCGCCGCTTCGCCCATGGAACTTTTAAGACATTGTTTAATGAAACTAAAAATACAACAATGTTTTATTTAATTTCACCGTACAGCAAAGTGACAGAGCAGTGTAAAGGTTAGTCGGTCGTCAAAATTCAAAATATCATCATCATCATGTAGGTAGGTAAAAAATTTTATTCTATGTATATGTTATCTGTTTAAAGAAACTGTCTGTTCACTATTTGGTATTTCTGTAAATCCTATTATGGTTCTTCCATGACGCTTAACCCTTTGGCTCTGGAAGCATTAACCAAAACAATCCTTCTGCTACACCAGGTGGCGCGCCGCGATCGGCGCCGGCGACTCTCGAAAAAAAATTATTTTGGAAGATTTTTCCATGAAACTTCATGAACTAACATATGGATTGTATTTACAGATAAATATTCTAGCTATAAATAGTATTTTTTTATATATATTGCATATTATTATTTTGTAAAGTTGTGTTATATGAAAATCGCGACCTGTCTCAGATTTTTTATTTTTATAAATTTATTAGACCGGAAATCGGTCACATAGTATTTTTATTATAAACACTAATAAATAACGGACCTCATCATACCTTTCTTGTGTATCAGCAGCCCCCGTGTCAACCACAATAAAATTTTGAATTCGCAAAAAATGTTGGCAAAAAAAACACTTTCACCAAGTTTCTAGGCGAAACCTAGGTCACAAAAATGGCTCATTTCTCGTAAATTTACGACATGCAAGCACTAAGCGGCACATATTATTCAACTAGAAGAACTAAGGAACATTTCTGTCACCTCACTTTCTCCAAAAAACCGATTTATTTTGAGAAAACCTACGACGCACGACGTGCATCGCAGGCAATGGTACCTAATACAAAATTCAATGTATAAAATCAATTTAAGGTTGCATTTCTTACTACAAATCAAATGCCGACAATGCAGATTTTTTTTATGGAAACTGACATGGTTAGCTACATCACCTACAACATCCATGATGTCAGCCCATAACACCGGGTGAACTAGGTGCCATGTCAGTGCTTCCTTTCGATCGTGCCGGCTACACTGAACTGGACTGAAAACACAAACTATTTACATAGCCGTTTCGACCGACTTCTAATTCAATGCGGTGGTACCAACCCGGGAGGGTTGAACCCTACCACCGAGTAAGGTAGGAAATGAAGGGACCTACTGTTTTACGTGGAATCCGAACCACAGTCAGCCTACAACGGTCGAGCGGTCACCCATCCAAGTACTGACCGAGCCCAGCGTTGCTTAACAATCAATAGCAACAGTCGACTGTCTGCACCACTGAGCTATCGAGGCTGACAAGATAGGTGTGTGATATGTGAGCACTTACAACCCTTCCGCTACGTTACGGCGTACCGATTAAGTATGGCCGATTGTACGAAAAATATATGAATATTTATGATTTTCACATGTTTGAAATGTTAAAACACAAAATAAGAACGTGTGGTTGTAGAGAAAACTATTCTCTGTATTTCTGTCAGTCTTGTATTTAAATTATGTATGATTTTCAAGAGAATTCAATTTTAAAATGCATGCATTGCTTATTTTTTTTAAATTATTTAACACCTTTTCAAAACATATTTTAAACAGCAAAATTTCTTCGTTCCAATGCAAGCGAAATTAAAGCGGCGGGTGGCCGAGTGGTTTGGGCATCAGCTTCTCATGCGGGAGGTCCGAGGTTCAAATCCGGCCGGCGTGTACCAATGAGTTTTTTCTGACGAAAAAATTTACGTGCATACCTACACCTGCTGCTTCACCGTTCGGAACCGGTGTAAAACTGTAGGTCCCTTCCCTTGCCCCTTACTAGGTGGTAGGCTCAAATTGTAGCCGACTGGGTTGGTACCACCGTACTGGATGTAAGATGGCCGCATAGCAGCCTCGGTTGTGTTCTCCTCTAGTCCAGTATAGCCAGCAATCCAGGGAAGTCTCCGGTATGGCACCTACCTTCTCGGAGGTAAAATTGGCTGGTCGGAGCATGCGCTTTGGCCCTTCCGACTCAGCCATCCATACCGGATTAAATAAAAAAAAAATTCATTACATATATATATTTTACAGATTGTTTAAAAAATCTTTCGTTTATTCCCAGTAGTTCCGCGGTACAGTTCCGTGGCGAAACTACTGGGAGGATTTTTTCCCATTTGTTCCGCGGAACAAATGATACACATAATTTAGTCCCATTAGTTCAGTTGATCGAGAGTACAGTCCTATAGTAAAATAAAAAATATGGTCAGATTTGCAATTCGCCAGAATTTCAAATGGTCAGAGAATTAAACACATAATCTGAAATTAATATTTTACAAAATCTTTTAAATGATACAGCTAGTCGAAATCTTATTGGTGACTTCATGTTTTTTAATGTTTTTTAATCATGGCCTTTCTCTCGCCTTCGATGAATGAATAAATCTTGGCACCTATTATTCGGCAGTTCCCAGTAGTCTTACCGAGTAGTCTTACCAGTTGTACTACTGGGAATTTTCATCCCAGTGGTCTTACTATAAAAATCACGGAGAATTGTGTTCCCAGTAGACCTACCAGTAAAACTCGATTTTAGACCTATTAATATTATCGGTCGGGCGACTAGGCAACCTCAGGATTTCTTTTTGCCTAGAGGGTTACAAAAATGACGATACTTTACGAATAAATCGTTCCTCAGCGCCGAGAAACTATTGTAAATGAAGATTACTTACCCTTCCATCGTTTTTCACAAAGAAAACACCAAAAATTCCACAAAAAACCACTAAAAACACGAGGCGCACACGTCACCGTCCGCGAACGCAAAGAGACCGACTGAAGATCGCTAGGCAATAATGCAATAGTGCAAATTTAAATTTTGCGCTAATAAGCGTGTTTATTTAGTTTTTTAACTATAATTTTTTTTATGTTGGAGTGTTATTTCCGCCTTCAGAGAAATACATATTGCGTGCGGGTTTAATTATTCATTTTTGTGAACTAGGTGCCATGTCAGTGCTTCCTTTGGTCGTACAGGCTACACTGGACTGGACGGTCACACATTCATAACTGGTTCGACCGACCTTTCATTCAGTGCTGTGGTAATAACTGGAATTGAGAATGGCCCTCTTTATTGAAGTTGGGTACCAAATAAAGGGTTTTATTTTCTTTTACAGTAGAGCCTCGATAATCCGAACGCCTAAAAACACAGAGGTGTTGGAATGTTCAGATTATAGCATGGAACTTTTTTTATTTCAGTGAATAAATAAAACAAGGCAATTTTCATATGTTTCGTTTATTTTAGTCATAGGTAGGTACACGAAATTCAAAGAGTTTTCTAGCTTATTTTTGTTTATTTTGTTTGGTTTGGAAGTGTTTGTTTCTAGGCATCGTTCAGTGCAGCTAATAAACTCTAAGAACTGTTAAATTTTTCTTTTTTATCATGTCGGTGAGTTGCTTTCCCAATCCCGAATTTCTTCACAATGTATATTTGACGCGTGAAGTCAATGTTACATGTTTACGAGTACCTAACCATGATCTAGATGACATATCCATAGCATGCGAACAGAATTAACATTACTCATAAAATATGCGGTTGTCACACGGGGTTGCGGTTGCGCAAGGTTGTGGATTTCGAGAGGGAGTTTTCGACTGTTCGCATTACCGTGATCATTGGATTAGGCCGTGTTCGGACTAGCGGGGCTCTACTGTACACCAATTGGCTGTACGTGTTTACAAAGAACAAATTGCAAATTTTCCCAAATACATGTGACCTATCCTTTTTATTAGGTATACAACTTCACCTATGTTTACCTACATCAAAACAAAATCATTTGCAATGATTATTATTAAATCTAAATTATAATACTACATAATCGGAACATTGTATTTACAGCTTTAAAACGAAAATACATTTTTATACAAATACATAGATATAAACACATATCATATACATATACAATACATAGTGAAATAAATCCTCAACAACATTCATTCAAGCAAGGATTACCTGTCTCAAAATATGAACCTAGTTCAAATAGGTACATATTTAAGTTGGTTTTACTTTCTCTTGAAACCTGAGTTGAAAGTCAAATCTTCATTAAGTCTAGAAACATAATAATAAGCTTAAGATTTATGGAATGACCATAATATTAACTGCACTTATTGCGTATTATAAATTATGCATGCCCCCCATAGGAAAGAACTTAGGTCTTTGAAGTAATGTTCCTGTTTAAATTTCGCTAGCATGCAGTGTTTTTTTGTTGTTGTTGAATTATAATACCAATATCTCGCGTACAAGTTCATATAATGTATGAACTTGTAATCAGAAGGTATGGCAGAAAAACTCACAATTATTTGCAGAATATTAAACTATCTCATTTAGTGAGCATTTAAATAATTCAACATAAAAAATATCTCATTTTTATGTTTTACCTACATGTGGGTGGATTTCTTCCATATGGACGCAGTATAGATTTGTTACTTCTCAAGGGAACTCTATCCAATCAATGTGAGGATTGTTAAAACAATAACTATAAACACAACAACACAAAATGGGGTTCTGTGTAAGTGATTCATTAACGGGTCACTGACACATTTCAAAACAAATTCCTGCTGTAGGAGAATATGCAAGTTTAAATTTAAAACCATGTGAAGAGAAACATCACAAACCTATCAAATAGTGCTGGGACAGTAGTGTAATGAAAAATATGATTATAAAAGTGACACCAAGAATTATTTCATGCTGCCACCCCTCGTGTGATGTCCACAAAAGTTTAGAGTTGTTTTTGTCTGGGAGCCACATGTGCCACTTTCAGTATGTAGCCAGTACATCATAATAATTTTTATTTATTCATATTGATATATGTTGTGCAGCCAATGCAACTTATATAAGTTTGCTACTGGGGTTAATTTATATTTTTACACAAATGCAATACAATTTCTTCTTCGGCTAAAATAAAGCTGTCGGTTAACTTCTTTAAAATGTGTGACAAATGTCACTTTAAAGGTGGCATTCCGTACGGAGTGGCCTGCGGCGTGCCTCGATTACGGCTTACTATTAACATTGCAGTGTATGGAAGCCTATCGGAGTGACGCGTTATCACCGCAAGCTACGATATGCTCCCATAGTAATCAGAGCCGCTTTGGCCGCGAGTCGCTTCGCTCGTAAGCCCCGCTTGACGGACAAATTACTGTTGGACTAGACTCAACCAGAGGTGGTGAAAGCAGCCATTACAAGAATAACTCAAATTGACTTTCTCACACAAGCCATCGGCAATAAATAAATAAACCTGTTTCAATATATTAACAAAGTAAGAAAACATTGTTAAAACATGACTTGCTTCCACTACTTCTGGTATACTGGAATGGGGATTTATATTACTACTACTCAAAACATCACCAAGAAATTAATATCTTGGCAAATGAAAGCAGTATTTAAGCTTGATTTCCCATTCTCACTTTGGAGGTCATGTAGATACCGACAATCAACCCGAACAGACCTATAGCAGAACCAAAGATCTCAATGATCAAGATTTTGACAAACAGCGCCGAGTTAGCGGCATCTGCGAGTGCCGCTCCAGAGCCCACGATGCCCACTGCAATGCCGCAGAACAGGTTCACGAATCCCACTGCGAGGCCCGCACCGAACATCACATAGCCCGCCATCCAGTTCTGGTTGCGGATCTCAGCGGTGAGTGTGGATTCCGTGTACTGTTCCAGCAGGCCGGACAGGACGATCGCCGTGATTAGACCGTATATGGCGACAGCTTCGCAAAAGATGACAGAGATCAAGTTCTTGGTCTTGATGCGAGGGGCCTTAACTCCCCCGCCGACTATGCTTACGCCGGTCGTGTAGATCCCCAACGCAGCACCCACCACAGACAGGGCGACCGACATCGCGATGCCGAGCGTTCCCCACATGTACGGCGAGGAATATTCCAGGAACCAGCCGATGCTGATGCGCTCGCCCTCCCCGCTCAGCAGATAGTAAAGTGCGATGATCGGAATGACGATCAACAGCAGGAGCGCGAATACGTAAGTCAGGAAGTACCTCATGATGGGTCAGGTGAGCCGATGTGGAGCGGCAGTAGTGCGAAGAATTATACTTGGAGAAATCGAGACAAGAATTAATTTCTGACAGGCAGGTCTTGTGATCACAATATATTGGTAATTTTTTTTTTTTTTTTGGCAACTCGCGCTGACGCGCGAACTTTGCCATTGTCAAGTGTGATAGGATTACAACAACGGTATAAAAAGTTTTACAAATCAAAACAAATTGGTAATCTGTGAGTGCCTGCCTGACGACACGAGACGAGGACGAGTGCTGCCAACTTTACGACATAAATCAACCATAGATAATATAAGGCAGTTCTCATACTTCTCATCTCAAAAATAATGTTAAACAGGCTAATTACACGGTGGTATGAAGTCCTCCGTGCGACTCGCGTCCGACAAGCACTTGGCCGGTCCTGCAAGGATAAGTAACCTTAAAATAAATGAGAATTTTTTAGGAGGATGTAAATTTTCTAGCAGACTTTAAGAGTTTTTGGAAGTCAATCTAGGAGAAATTCAAAATTTGAGTTGGCAACACGGATGCCGGCAGGTCTGTGAACGGTCCGCCACCTGAAAGACCTGCTCGATCCTGCAACCTACTCCTTTAACTGCTTTCGGCAAACTTCGGCTCGAAGGAGGAATGTGTGGTATTTATTACACTAGTCAACCAGGAGTTTTGATGTATGGAGACCCATACATTAATTCCTCAGTCAATGAAACTTTGATAATATCTTTGATAATACAAATAATCCAACATTTTTTTTTTACGGGAAGTTGGGTATATTCAAAGAAAAGTTAAAATTTAATATAACTCCTATAGACAAATTGCTCCGTCCAAAGTTACTTCGCCATAGGGTAGGTATTATTTATATGAATAAGTACGTAAATAAATCCAACATTTTTTGTATATGGAAATAGTGAATACAAAACAAAATGTGTTTTTTTACTATATTTTTCTCGGCAAAATTGCTCAGTCGGTTCTTTAATCTGAATATACCTTAGTATTATTATGTACATCAATAAGCATAAGAATCTAACAACTTTTTTATTTGCATCATTTTTTTTCAAGGTGACGACCGAAACTCTGTTCCGGAAAATTCCTCCGTCCGTTGTTATTGTTCAATTATGAATAAGAATTTTGAAGAAAATTATTTGGAAAAGAATCCAACAAAAAATCCATCGGCAAGTTTAAAAAACAAGCGGGCCAAGACGGGCGCGGTGCGCAGAGGAGCAGCCGGCCGCGGGAGGCGAGAGACGCGGCATTTTCTCCTCCTCTGCGCCCATGCCGCGCCGCGCTGGCCCTGGCGCGCCGCTGAAGTTCGCGTGCGGTGTGTGCTAACCAGGGACTGAAAACCGGTTCGAAATGGGGTTCCGGTCCTCCGAACCGGTTCGAAGAACCTTTTTAACTAGCGAACCGGTTTGGTCGCGAACCGGTTCAAAAAACCCCGAACCTGAAGCCTAAAAACCTGTTCAGAACCGGTTTGGACCTCTAATATTAACCGGCTCGCAGCAGGGTACGAAATGGGGTGGAAACCAAGGTCTTTCAAAATTTTCAGAAATTTATTTTTTTTCCAAAAAAAAATTTTTTTTATTTAAAATGTAAAAAAAAAATTTTTCTTCATCGTTTCAGTTTCATGCTAGGAACAAAAAAGTCTTCCAACACAGATCTCTTTCTTTCAGAAATTATGAAAAACCACAATTTTAATTTTATTAGTATGGAATAGAAATAATTTTTTTTATGAATAAATTTTTTTACCAACTTACACGTGTTACATCATAATGGTAATGAAGACTTTTTTGTTACTGTTATGAAACTGAATCGATTAGGCTATAAAAATCAACCACCTATTTTTTTATTTAAATACATTAAAAAAAATTTACATAAAAAAAGGCCAAGGTCCAAAAAATTTTATATAGGTTTTACTCCCTGATGATACAGAACCCCCTCTTAGCGTACTATGAACTAATTTTGAAAGACCTTATATACATTTTTTTGGACTTTGGGCTTCTTTTTTAATGTAAAATATTTTTTTATGTATTTAATTAAATAAAAAAATAGGTTTTTAAGTTTACACTGTTATTAATTATATTCATTTTTAAGTTTACGGATTAAAAGTAGGTTTAGAGAGTTTGACGTCTGGTACAACGGACACCAGACGTCGGCTCCAGGAACTCCCGCAGTTCCTGATGAAGCCCGTGACGTAGCGGGCGAAACGTCGACTTAATATGTAAGTCTCTAAACATACTGTTAATCCGTAAACTTAAAAATGAATATAAAAAAATAGGTGGTTGATTTTTATAGCCTAATCGATTCAGTTTCATAACAGTAACAAAAAAGTCTTTATTATCATTATGACATAACACGTGTAAGTTGGTAAAAAAAATCAAATTCTTTCTATTCCGTACTAATAAAACTAAAATTGTGGTTTTTCACAATTTCTGAAAGGAAGGCATCTATGTGTTGGAAGACTTTTTTGTTCCTGGCATGAAACTGAAATGATTAAGAAATTTTTTTTTTTACATTTTACATAAAAACAAATTTTTTGTGCAAACAAAAATTTTTTGTTCTTCAAAAGAGATCTATTTCCGATACAGAACCCTCCCTTAGCGTACTATTAATTAATTTTGAAAGACCTTATATAAGGTGCTTCGTTATTCATCTCAAGTAAACACGTTACGCAAAAAAAAATTATATGTTTTTAGCATAACTTTTCGAGAAATTTAACAAAACATGTTTGCTACCTAAACATTAAAACGATCAACCTGTGTGTAACAGTAGGTAGCTTGCATTGTACGGGGACAATGACCGTACTATGTTCAAACGCAGAACAGCTGTTTATTGTAAGTAAGTCACAAGGTCACTAGACCTGTGTGTAACAGTAGGTAGCTTGCATTGGACGGGGTCAATGACCGTAGTATGTCCAAACGCAGAACAGCTGTTTGTTGTAAGTAAGTCACAAGGTCACTAGACCTGTGTGCGTAACAGTAGGTAGCTTGCATTGTACGGGGTCAATGACCGTACTATGTTCAAACGCAGAACAGGTGTTTGTTGTAAGTAAGTCACACACAAGGTCACTAGGCCGCCGCCGCTCTAAAACTAGCTACCTACCTACCTACCTACGTGTGCGGTGTGTGTGCCTACGTTTCGTGTTTGCAAGGGTCTATAGCATGATTGGTTTTTACAGCTATTTGATTTAATTTTTGACGTGATAACGTCTTATAAATTAATGAAACACGGGCTGCACGCACGAATATCACGTCACGTTGCGTCACGTTGATCACAGGTCACGTTGCGTCACGTTGATCACAGATTACCAATACGTTGATATTCACGTTGATATTCAAAGTTACCATGGAAACGTCCTCGGCCCAAGCGGCAGTGACGGTAATTGCCGTAATTCTTATAGCTGTGTTTCTTTATGACGTTATCACGTAAAACTATCGTCCGTAAACCGACTTTACAGACAACCAATTTTTTTTGTGTTAGGAGATGTTAGGAGAAAAAATGCTCTTATAATTGCATGTTTTTTTTTGTTGCGTAAAGTGTTTGTTTGAGCGCGTATGTAACCCTCCCGAAGTTATTGACATAAATAACGAAGCACCTTATACAGGGAGTTAAAGCTGTTCGCGTCTGTGACACCTCATGGTCCTTAAGTCATACGTGCCTCCTGGGTGGTGCCAAATGAACAGCAGTTAGCGTGTGGGAGATCTTCGGATCGAATGGGTTCGCCACCACACCCTGGGAGAATCAATTGTACCGCCATAACAGTTCACTGTGTTCCGGTGTACCTCCCGGGGACCCAGTAGCAGGTAGGGATGGCTGTGGTGAGGAGTAGGTCAGTGATCCCGACGCGGATTCGCTGTTCAGACGTGATGCATCGACACGGTTGACAGGGAGACCCGGTGAAACGGTTATTCCGCTGGCCGCCCGCCGGTAGTACAGGGGCCCAATCGCGTCTAACCAACGCGAGAGGCTGCCCTGGTCAACCGGCGCATAATCCTGGAGTGGTCCGTCGTGCCGGTTGGTGAACGGAGTAGGGGTCCCGGCGGCCACTTCGGGGGGGGGGGGGGGGCGCGGGGGTTAGGGACCGGAGGCCCTTCCGTCTTCCGTGTCGGCGCACCACTAACCTAAGCAGTAAGCGAATAAGCTAGGGTCCACGCTTTGCCCGTGAATCACCACAGCCACACTTCACGCTCTTCCCCCCCCCCCCCCCCCCCCTCTTACTAAACCATGGCAGACCGCCCTGCCGACCCTTTTTACCTGCACCACCCCGGCTACACCCTGGATGAAGCCTTCCGCTGGCGAGCCGGGGTCTGCCTGTTTGTCAGGGCTGATATTTCCTGTCGTCGCCTGCGCTGCATTGAGGACTCCGAGCTCTCAATACTCTGGCCCCACGTGGATCTGGGAACTGTGTCGCGGGTCGCAACAGGTCGCACTCTGGCAATGCGGAGACAGCTCGGTTATTCGAGTACCTGAGTGGAGCGGTAGACAAAGTCCAAGAGCGGTTCCCCACCGCGGATTTGGGTTTCCTTGGAGACTTCAATGCCCATCACGAGGCATGGCTAGGCTCCAGGAGAACTGACTTTGCGGGGAGAGCCGCCTACGACTTCGCCCTGACGCATGGCCTGTCTCAACTGGTGGACCAGCCCACCAGGCTGCCAGATATAGACTTTCATGGACCCTCTCTGCTGGATCTTCCGCTGACGACGAACCCCACTGGATATATTTTTAATTTTTGGTGATTTTAACATTAGGAATGCGTCTTGGTTGCCATCAGGCGACCAAGGCGGTGCTATGAAAATCGCGAATCCATCAGATGACACATTAATTTTAGCTTTATCTACATTTTTGAACTTTACTGATTTCCGTCAATTCAACAACCAATTTAATATAAATCAACGTGCCCTTGATTTAGTAATTTCAAATTATAACTGTGGGGTTAGCGCCTGCACATCACCACTCGTTCCCGAGGATGAACATCACAAGTCTTTAGAAATCGTAGTGCGAGTGTCAGATGAGTGCCCCCTCGCCCCGCCCCGCACCCGCACCGTCCGGCTATTCCACTCCGCCGACTACGCGGCGGTGTGCGAGTCACTCGATCGTATCGATTGGCAATCTGAAATAAATACAATTGACAATATTGACGGAATGGTATCTAGTTTTTATTTATTATTAAACAGTATTATTGAACAACACGTCCCCATTAAGATTTTAAAAGGCGACTCTAAGTATCCACCTTGGTTTAGTTCCTCATTGATAAAAGTTACAAAAGAAAAATTGAAATTCCGCAAAAGGTGGAAAAAATTCGGTCATCTGGAGGATTATGATACATTTGCACTATTAAGAACGCGACAAAAAAGGGTCCAAAAGGCTTGTTATGACAACTTTATCTCTAAAGCGGAGCGCCATATTAAATCAAATTGTAAAAATTTTTGGTCTTTTGTTAAATCTAAGCAAAATACAACAGGCATTCCTACCAATATGTTTCATGGCACACGGCACGCTTCAGGTGGACAAGAAATATCAGACATTTTTAACAATTATTTTCAGTCGGTCTTTGAACCGCCAGTTAATATACCTTCTCGACTTATTTCCAGTAACTGCAACAGCGTCAACCTTGGTAGTATATACATATCTGTCGAGAAGACTGAGCGCTATCTGAAGTGTATAAATCCTAATAAAGGTACTGGCCCGGACGGCCTACATCCACTATTTATCCAGCGTTGTGCTAAATCATTATCTCTCCCTGTTAGCATGTTATTTAAAAAGTCCCTTAATTCTGGAGTTTTCCCGAGTCAATGGAAGCGTACTTACATAACACCCGTTTTCAAAAAAGGCGATAAGCACGATATATCTAATTATCGACCTATCAGCAAACTATGCACTTTAGGTAAAACTTTTGAAAAAATTATCTTTGACGTTATTTTTCCAATCATAAAGCCACATCTAATAGAAAACCAACATGGTTTTGTCAGTAAGAAGTCGACTGAGACCAACCTCGCCGAATTTATCGATATAGCTCTTGGGGCAATGGATCACGGGTATCAGGTAGATGTCGTGTATACTGATTATTCGAAATGTTTCGACAAAATTCCACATAACCTATTATTACAAAAAATTGAATCAATTGGTATACACGGCGACCTACTTCGGTGGCTGACTTCCTACCTACAGAATAGATCCCAAGCGGTCATAGTTAGCGGTTTTTGCTCCTCTTTCGTTCCTGTTACTTCTGGGGTCCCTCAGGGTTCCCACCTCGGACCTCTGATGTTTAACATATTCATTAATGACGTAACAAATTTTGTCAAAAACTCAATTTTATTACTATACGCGGATGACAAAAAGATTATTAAGGTAATAAAATCACTTCTTGATTGTCATGATTTGCAAAAAGATTTGAATAACTTGGTAACTTATTGTAAAAACAATTACCTCCATTTAAATGTTGACAAATGCGCTACCATTTCCTTCTCTCGTAAGCAAAATACCGTTCACTTCAATTATAATCTCTCTAATAGATTAATCAATAGAGTTACCGAAGTCAGAGACCTAGGAGTTCTGCTTGACAGTAAATTAATTTTTAAATCACATATTGATACAATAACATTGAAAGCATATAAACTACTCGGTTTTATATTTAGGACTTGCAATGTATTCAAAAATGTCTCCACTTTCATAACCCTATACTCCTCGTTTGTCAGACCTATTATTGAATATGCCTCCATAGTATGGAACCCGCAGTATGCAGTCTATATAACTGACATAGAAAAAATTCAAAAAAAGTTTTTAAAATATGTTGGCTATAGAACTCGTCGGGGAAGTGAGAGCGACGATAACACATTTGAAATAATGTCTCTCGAGAAAAGAAGGCAGATCAAGGATATTACTTTCATATACAAGTTGATCCATCATTACATAGATTCTCCTTATTTGTTAAGTAAGTTAAGTTTTCGTTGCCCTACTAAGGCAACGAGATGTCTTAACACTTTTCATATCGCCAAAGTGAGTACCAATTATAGTAAAAATTCTTTTACTAACCGGAGTTGTGCTACTTATGACAACTTCTTCTCCTGTCTTGATATATTTCATGTATCACTCAGCCATCTCAAAAGGTCAGCGATCGAAACAGTAAATGATGAAACAGGTGTTAAAGCGGGCAGATGAGAATTGTGTGAGGGTAGGTTGGGTTGGTTTTCTTGCTAGGTACATGGTAGGTATGTACTTCTGATCAATGTATCTCCTATGGTTAAGTAATTGGTTGATTTTCGTGTGTTGGTATTAGTTAGCTTTTGATGTTTTCTTTCTTTTAGGTTAATTTATTAATCATGAACGCACTTAATACGGATAACTTTATGTAGAAAACTTTACTGGTCTCTGTGTAATTAATGTTAGTACTTACTCCTTTTTACGATGACTGTATGTTTTCCCAATAAAATAAAATAAAAATAAAAATAATATAAAGTCTCAGTGAGAGCCCCGCCGGGTTCTTCTGATCATTGTTTAGTGGGGTCCACGGTGTCATCTTCGCCTCCACAGTCCCGTACTGGAGGAACGCGTCGAATTTGGCACTACGCGTCAGCAGATTGGGATGAGATGCGAGAACACTTCGCATACTACCCTTGGAGAGAGATCTGCTTCAGTTCGGACGATCCGTCAAAATGCGCTAATACCGTTGCCGAGGTGGTTCTGGGGGCAAAGGAAATGTTTATTCCCAGCGCCTCTGTCCACCTCGGTGGTAAAAGCCAAACATCGTACAGCCGCGACTGTCCTGATGCTGTCGCAGCTAAATGCGCAGCTTATCGTGCATGGTCGCGCGCCCGTGCCGGACGAGAATCAAACGTATCCGAACTGACGATGGAATACAACCGCCTCTCCAGATCCTGTAAAAGGGTTATTGCCAGGGCCAAATTTGACTACATCGGCGACAGACTGAACCAGCACCCAACTGGGAGCTGTGAGTTCTGGTCTCTCGCCAAATCTGTCGAGTCGAATTTCTGCCGCTCCTCTCTTCCACCTCTGCAGTGTCCTGGAGGCTCACTTGCCCACTCCGCAAAGGAGAAAGCCGACTTACTGGTATCTCTCTTTGCGGAGAACTCCAACCTGGACGATGGGGGTGCCACTCCCCCATCCATACCAAGGTGTGAGAACTCCATGTCGGAAGTGCAGTATCGATAACGGACTGTACTGGCAGGTCGTTTTGGCCGGAAGCCGTATTGCCGGTCACTGATGAGTTCATTCGTCTTTAGGTACTTCATGAGCTGCGCATTGATAATGCGCTCCATCACCTTACAGAGAAGGGAGGTTATCCCTATAGGTCGGTAGTTTGACGGGTTTGAGCGGTCACCCTTTTTGGGGACCGCTTGCACAAACGCAGATTTCCCGTCCCCTTTCCACCTTCGCACCACGCGCACTGGGCAGGGATTGCATCCCTACACGCTGGACTTACCGCGGATGCGTACCAATCGATTCTGTAGATCTTTCCTCTACAGAACCGGTAAACTCTGGAACGCTCTCCCTATACTATTTTCTATAATATATACTATAATATTTTATATTATATATTTTATATTAAATATAATATTTACTATAATATTTCCCCCCAAGTACAGTCTCGGGTCCTTCAAGAGGGCCGTGAATGGGCACCAGTCAGGCCGGCATGGCATTCGCATACGACCGAATGTCCATGGGCGTCGTTAGACACCTTATGGGTGGCTCGGCGCCATACGACGCGCTGTCAATAAAAAAAAATTTTTTGGGATCCGCTTGCACAAACGCAGATTTCCAGACCGCCGGCACACGGCCATTGGAGTAGGCGAGACGGAATAGGCGCGTCAGCACTGGAGCCAGCTCGAGAGCACACTATTTTAACACCAGTGCAGGAATTCTATCCGGCCCACTCGCTTTCCTGACGTCTAGGGAGAGAAGCTCCGCCCGTACAGTTCGTTGTCGAAACTGCACTTCCGGCATGGAGTTCTCACACCAAGGTATGGATGGGGGAGTGGCACCCCCATCGTCCAGGTTGGAGTTCCCCGCAAAGAGAGATACCAGTAAGTCGGCTTTCTCCTTTGCGGAGTGAGAAATTGAGCCTCCAGGAGAGGTGGAAGAAGGGAGCGGCAGGAATTCGACTCGACACATTTGGCGAGAGACCAGAACTCACAGCTCCCAGTTGGGTGCTGGTTCAGTCTGTCGCCGATGTAGTCAAATTTGGCCCTGGCAATAACGCTTTTGCAGGATCTGGAGAGGCGGTTGTATTCCTTCGTCAGTTCGGATACGTTTGATTCACGTCCGGCACGGGCGCGCGACCATGCACGATAATCTGCGCATTTAGCTGCGACAGCATCAGCACAGTCGCGGCTGTACCATGGTTGGATTTTACCACCGAGGTGGACAGAGGCGCTGGGAATAAACATTTCCATTCTCGCCAGAACCACCTCGGCAACGGTATTTGCACATTGCGACGGATCATCCGAACTGAAGCAAATCTCTCTCCAAGGGTAGGATGCGAAGTGTTCTCGCATCCCATCCCAATCTGCTGACGCAGAAGAACTCTCTCTCTCAGAAGAACACAGCGGGGCTCTCACTGCGACCTTATATCCAGTGGGGTTCGTTGTCAGCAGAAAATCCAGCAGAGAGGGTTCATGACCGTCTATATCTGGCAGCCTGGTGGGCTGGTCTACCATTTGAGACAGGTCATCCGTCAGGGCGATGTCGTAGGCGGCTCTCCTTGCAAAGTCAGATCTCCTGGAGCCTAGCCATGCCTCGTGATTGGCATTGAAGTCTCCAAGGAGAACCAAATCCGCGGTGGGGAACCGCTCTTGGACTTTGTCTACCGCTCCACTCAGGTACTCGAATAACCGAGCTGTCTCCGCATTGCCAGAGTGCGACCTGTAGAGACAGGCGTGCACCCGCGACATCGTTCCCAGATCCACGTGGGCCCAGAGTATTGAGAGCCTCAATGCAGCGCAGGTGACGACAGCAAATATCCGCCCTGACAAACAGGCAGACTCCGGCTCGCGAGCGGAAGGCTTCTTCCAGGGTGTAGCCGGGGTGGTGCAGGTAAGAAGTGTCGGCAGGGCGAGATATTTTCGTTTTCGTCAGAAAAAGCAAGGCCGGCTTCATCGTCTCCAGGTGGTGATGGACGGCATTAAGATTGGTGTGCAACCCCCGCACGTTGGTCGAGTCGACGCTAAATAGTGGTGTAGCGGTGTCCCCAAAAAGGGTGACCGCTCAAACCCGTCAAACTATCGACCTATAGTGATTACCTCCCTTCTCTGTAAGGTGATGGAGCGCATTATCAATGCGCAGCTCATGAAGTACCTAGTCGCATGTCCTCATCAGCGATCGGCAATACGGCTTCCGGCCAAAACGATCTGCTGGTGATCTCCTAGCGTGCGTCACTCACCTTTGGGGGGGAATCGCTTGAAGGTCATGGTGAATACTTGGCAATTGGTCTTGATATTGCCAAGGCATTTGACCGGGTTTGGCACAAGTCGCTCTTGGAAAAATTGCCGGCTTACGGACTTCCTTCTGGCCTCTGTAACTGGGTCACCGACTTCCTACATGGGCGTAGCATTCATTTAGCAAACGTCCACTACGGTTGCTCGTCGGACGCCATGTCAGTGAACGCCGACGCTGTTTCTTCTGCATGTCAATGATATGCTGTCTCTGGGCAACATACAATGATATGCAGGTGCCAGTACGGCACACGGATCCTACACCAGTCAACCTTCAGCCAGTCGGGATGTTGTGGATGAGAAGAACCACCTCGGCAACGGTATTAGCGCATTTTGACGCATCGTCCGAACTGAAGCAGATCTCTCTCCAAGGGTAGGATGCGAAGTGTTCTCGCATCTCATCCCAATCTGCTGACGCGTAGTGCCAAATTCGACGTGTTCCTCCAGTATTCCTCCAGAGTGCGACCTGTTGGGAACCGCGACACCGTTCCCAGATCCACGTGGGGCCAGGGTATTGAGAGCTCGGAGTCCTCAATGCAGCGCAGGCGACGACAGGAAATATCAGCCCTGGCAAACAGGCAGACCCCGGCTCGCCAGCGGAAGGCTTGATCCAGGGTGTAGCCGGGGTGGTGCAGGTAAGAAGTGTCGGCAGGGCGAGATATTTGCGTTTCCGTCAGAAATAGCAAGACCGGCTTCATCGTCTTCACGTGGTGATTGACGGCAATAAGATTGGTGTGCAACCCCCGCAAATTGGTCAAGTCAACGCTAAATAGTGATGTAGGGGTGTGCACAGCTGATTGAAAGTTGTCTTTGTACTTCCATGGTTGTAGTAAGAGGGGGGGAAAGAGCGTGAAGGGTGGCTGTGGTGATTCACGGGCAAAGCGTGGACCCTAGCTTATTCGCTTACTGCTCAGGTTAGTGGTGCGCCGACACGGAAGACGGAAGGGCCCACGCCCCCCCCCCCTCCCGGAAGTGGCCGCCGGGACCCCTACAATAAATAAAAGTAGTCGTAATCTAGGCTACTTTTAACCCCCGACGCAAAAAGAGGGGTGTTATAAGTTTAACGTGTGTGTGTATGTGTGTGTCTGTCTCCGGCATCGTAGCTCCCAAACAGATGGACCGATTTGGATGCGGTTTTTTTTTTAGAAAGCTGGTTTAATCGGGATAGTTCTTAGCTGTTTTTAATCAAGTAATCGAGTAATTAAGTAATCAAAAAATTTATTATCTTAAAAAGGAAGACCGATTTGCATGCGGTTTTTTTTTAAAAAGCTTGAAATAAAAGTTATATTATGTAGCTTTTAACGGTATATCACTCAACTTATTAGAACAATATACAACTGTCCCAAAACTCAACGTCAAGCGGGAACCAGGGAGTAGGCTAGTTTATGACTACCCAGGGAAAAATGAGAAAAAAATCGGAATCATTTGTTTTTTCAGAAAAAAAATTGACTGAATATTTTTTTGTGATAAAACTATGAGCAGTTTGGTTTTTATTGGGATACTGATAAATAGCAGAGTTATTTAGGCTCCAATAAAAAAAAATTACAATTATATTTGCTTTGTAGTCGTAATAAGTACCTAAAAATGTTGTACGAGAGTGTTTCTTAAAAAATGCTCATATTATAAAAAACAAATGACTCCGCTTTTTTTCTTATTTTTCCCCGCGTAGTTATAAACTGGCCTACTCCCTGGTTCCCGCTTGACGTTGAGTTTTGGGACACGTTGTATATACATACATAGCACACGCTGTATCCCGACAATCAGGGTAAGCAGAGTAATCGGTGTTGGAGGAAGGACTCTGGTAAATTACAGCACAACACTTACAATATTTATATTACGTGGCTTGACGTTTCGGGCTAAACGTATGGCCCCTCCTCATGAGCACTCTGCCGCCAGCGCGACCGTCACAGAGAACTGAGAACATTTAATAATGTTTAACAATCATGCGGTAATTTAAAAATCAATATTTGTATTTTCCATTATTTTAAAATAGGCTCCATTTTATTATAGTATAATTTCACTATACTTTATTTCCTACGTCATATCCGTTGATCGAATCTAGAGTATGCCACCCTATAGTCACTTCATACGAACCCAAACCTAAGACGTTACCTACTTCACGTCAAAATAACTGAAATACCTCCTACCGTAGACAGAAGATCGAAGCCTTCTACTTATACTGAGCTGAGGTAATGTTAGAGTCTAGCTAGATATATAAGTCTAGCTAAATAATTATCTTCATTCATGAAGATTCACAGTATCTATAATAGTAGCTAGTCGTAGACGGAAAAAATAGTTCTGGACTTCGCACTTCATACTCTTCATACTTCAATTATTACTAAAACGAGACACCGTGGTTATGGTAGTGTGCGTATCGCGTAATACAGGACCGACCATCTCAAGAGATCGCAGCGATATTGTGTCATCCTTTTTCCACGCGCAGTAATCCCGTATCGCTTGCCTGCACGCTCCACGCAAACAATTACCTGTTCCAAAACAAGCGAATGTCGCACGTAGTCGATCGATAAATTGCCGCTTGCTTCAACGGCTCAAAACTATGGAGGTGGCTTTTTAATTTTTATTATGAAATTATATAATAAAAACATTTATTGCAATTTTTTTTCGTTTATTTGTGAAAGAAAACCTATGGACGATGAGTGAATTATTTTATAAAAATTTCAAACACATTTGTCAATGTTTGTCGAGTTTAGACGTGTCTTATATCACTTGTAACTAAAATCACCCAAAATTTGACAGATGTGCTTAAATTAAGATTCTTAAATAATTCGTTCATCTCCTGTCTTTCTTTCTCAAAATGACAATCATGACAGGAATATCTCAATTTAAGCTTAATAGTGTGAAGTGTCTACTAGAAATAAAGCCAATATGTTACTAACATTAAAAACACAGACCAACCCACAAACCGAAGGTTCCGCACAAATACGATGGGGGCGTAGCTTTGAAGTGGGGAAGTTTGCTAGCAAATTGCTAGTAAGCTTATTATGTAGACCGAGTAAAAAAAGAAATTTTCGTGAAATAATGTTTTGCCGGCGTAGTTTATTTCGTTTACTGAAAAAAAGAAACAGATTCCAGAATAAAATTCCAGAACTTGTACCGTGTGGGGCCGGTACTTTAAAAGAATAGCCCCACTGCATCTCTCCCCGTGTATGTCGTAAAAGGCGACTAAGGGATATGACTCCCTTCTTATATTACTAGGTGGTAGGGTTTAACCCGCCCGGGTTGGTACCACTGCACTGAATGAAAGATCGGTCGAAACGGCTATGTAAATAGTTTGTGTTTTCCGTCCAGTTCAGTGTAGCCGGCACGACCGAAGGGGCTCTGACGTGGCACCAAGTTCACCCGGTGTTATGGGCTGACATCACGGATGTTGTAGGTGATGTAGCCAACCGTGTCAGTTTCCATAAAAAAAAAAAAAAAAATACAACTTAAAATTTTTAATTTTTCATGCAAAATTAAAACTTTACTTTTTTTTAACAATTTATTTTGAATAGACATGTATGCAAAAACGACACGGGCTGCCTCGACATGGTCCCTATTAGGTTACGGTTAATTTATAAAAGATGCGGAGCGTAGTGACGCATCTTTTATAAATTAACCCTGATAAAAAATGTTAAACCACCAAACTGGTTATTTTGTGATACATAAATATATTACAAACAAACTTAATTTTGCGGTCAACCTAAATAATAATTTCTCACTAACTACTTAAACGAGACCAGTTTTTCATATTTTCGTATTCCTCCCTTTGAAGTTAACTTTTTTGAACCACTTTGTCATATACCTTTCATAAAGCAAATAAATATTATATTCAAAATCTGTAAGAATCAAACAAAAACCAACCAAGAAAGAAACACGTAAATTTCTTGTGCACGTAAGTCCTTTTACACAAATCGCAGATCAGGTCATGCTTGGAGTCCTGCTTGCACCTGTGGGATGGCTCTGCCAAATATCAGCTTTTAAAAGGTAAATTGTTTGAAAAGAGGAATCTGTTAAAAAGGATTGCATCCCCACACGCTGGACTTACCGTGGATGCGTACTAACCTCTCCTGCAGATTTTTCCTCTATAGAACCGGTAAACTCTGGGACGCTTTCCTGTCTATATATTTCCTCCCAAGTACAGTCTCGGGTCCTTCAAGAGGGGCGGAATAGGCACCTGTCGGGCCGGCATGGCATTCGCAACCCCCGCATACGACCAAATGTCCATGGGCGTCTTTAGACATCTTATGGGTGCGTCGGCGCCACATGTCGCGCTTTCAATAAAAAAAACAAAGAAAACACAATAAAAAATCTGTAAATAAGAATCATGTTTAAGAGTTCTGGTATTTTGTTGATTTTATTGTAGCTTTTCAAATTGCCATCTAATATACTAAAATATATATATTATAAAATAATTCTTTTGGGAATCCAGTGTTACCGTTTTCAAAGGTGGTGAGGTAAAAAAATATAATTTAAAGAAGCCATCTCCACTTTATCCAAACGCATTAAATGTATGAAGTGAAAATTTTTACTTTTTCTTATAAAATATTGTATTTGAAGGGGTTTTCACTCTTGAAATATAATGCCAGATGCACTCGTATGCTATGCAGAGGCTTCAAGCCGGCATTTGTGTAATATATTCGACGCTGAATTGACGCTGAAGCAACTCCTCTCGCGCTGGCGGTCGATGGCAGAATGAGCGGGCGATGCATGTATTATTTGAATTGCATGTAGTTTTGGTGGGGCACGATTCGGACTGACTTGCGGAATCTTAATATTTTTTATGATCGAAGTAGCTAGTGGACGAGCGTGGAACTTCTCGACTCATTGCGCGAGACGAACGCTAGATGGCGTTTGGTTCCATCCGCTTTTACATTTATGATAAAATTATTTTCGTACCTGCGCGACAGCGACATTGGTTGCGCGACGACTAACATTTTCTTTGAAAATATTATCATATTTTATTAGACTTGCCCGAAGAGATTCAGTCCCGACGGTATTTTCGCATCGAACTAAATAATATAATTAGGTTTTAGTCACATAGACCCATTGAGTTATGGATGACGTGCGTAGACCTCTGCCGGCACTCGGCGACAAACTTCCGGCGCGCTGTCAGATAGATATCAGAGTTGAGGCGCGCGAAACTATTTCAAGCACGCTGCGGCTTGATATTGTTAACACCTAGTTATGTCATAAATAAATTTATGTTTACCAATAACGGCTCGTCGTGGAAGATTGAAGTCTCGGCAGTTGCGCGCGTTTAATATTGTAGAGGCAAGGCTACATACAAAGTAAAATTCCGCTTCGGAGATATTTACCATCAGAATTACTCACTTGACTTATTCAGTTTTAATATATGTAAAACTGAATCTATCAGGGCAGATGGGTAGCTTTTTGAAAACACGATTTGATTAACTTCGCTCGATTTTTTTTATATAATCCGGTATGAGTGGCTGAGTCGGAGGGGCCAAAGCATATGCTCCGACCAGCCAATATCACCTCCGAGCTGCTGTATAGGCTGACCGTGGTTCGGATTCCACGTAAAACTGTAGGTCCCTTTCCTTCTTACCTTACTATGTGGTAGGGTTTATCCTGTCTGGGTTGATACCACCGCACTGAATGACACGTCGGTCTAACGGCTATATAAATAGTTCGTGTTTTCCGTCCAGTTCAGTGTAGCCGACATGAAATGAAGGGAAGCACTGATATGGCACCTAGTTCACCCGGTGTTATGGGCTGACATCAAGGATGTTGCAGGTGATGTAGACAACCATGTCAGTTTCTATAGGTCTAACTTAAAAAAAATTACCTTCAATAGACATTTTAATCCTCTGTTTAATTCCCTTAGGGGATGCATTTTCAAAATTCTTTCTTAGTGCTCACCTACGTTATATATAAGAAAGCAAAACAGCTTCCAGATCCACCGGTTTAGGCTGTGCGATGTCTGTCAGTCAGTGTTAAGAATTTTATTAAGCGTAAAGAGGTTCACCTATGATTAAGCAGATATAGTTATAGATTTTACTCACCTTAGTATTTGTATAAAGCTGTCGAGTTTTCAGCTCAGGGTAAACATTTAACCTCAGACTATTGATTATTCTATTAGACCTATAATTTGCCTCCTCGTCCTACTTTTCGTGACGACATAAACATTGGCAAATAAATCACGTGACATAGGGAGCCAATCACGTAATAATGCTCTATCTATGTATATGACCTCACGTAGGCAGCTCATTTAGGCGTGACGTCATAGTACGCATACACACTCACATTCACCGTTATGTGGCTGAGCTGTGTGTGTGTGTGACAGATAAATTGAAAGATCGAAACGGAAGCTAGGCTTGCGCCAAATATAAGTTTTATTTTTGTTTCTAGGAAATATATAGGTATATATTTATAACAACACACATAACACGTATTCGTACTATATTTTGATTGGGATGGCCTCTATAACTTGTCTAGTCGTTTAAACGTAAAAGGGTAAAACAAATAAATTTTAAAAACCGCCTTCAAAAATATATGAAATAAAAAAATAAAAATCGAACCCTAGAGTTCGAGGCGGTCGGTTATTTTTGCTTTCTTTAGCACCACCGCCTTCAACTCTAGGGTTCCATTTTTATTTTTTTATTTCATACATTTTTGAAGGCGGTTTTTATATTTTTTTAAATAGTTTTTTATTTCACAGTTTTTTTAGTAATTTTTATTTGCTATTAATGTACTCGGCGGAATCGCTCGGCTTTCGGCCTCGCGATTCCGCCTCGCTTTCCAATCCGATCTTGACCAAAAAAAAAATGGGACCACCTTGGAGCTAGACTGAACCGAACACAAAAAGAATCATCGAAATCGGTTCACAATTAGGGATGATATTGCTGAACATACAGAAAAAAAAAATACATACAGCCGAACATAGAACCTCCTCCTTTTTTGAAGTCGGTTAAAAATGCACGCTGCTAAAACTTTCATCTTATGTATGCATTGTATTTTTCGACAGTTATAGCTTGTACATAAGAACAATTTAAGCACAATCTAATCAATGTCAATCACAGGTTTTATCACTGTATTTTCCTTCACCGGAGTTACAGAAATGTGCACGTAATTGGTTTGAATATACGAACTCATTGAATTTAATTGTCCGAACTCTCGCATGAGACGCCCCCGCCCCGGCCTCAGACCAGCCAA
Source organism: Nematopogon swammerdamellus (assembly GCA_946902875.1). Taxonomy (NCBI): domain Eukaryota; kingdom Metazoa; phylum Arthropoda; class Insecta; order Lepidoptera; family Adelidae; genus Nematopogon; species Nematopogon swammerdamellus. Next base: position 7,764,273 of record OX336340.1, on the reverse strand, counting down.
AACCAAAAAAATCTTCAAAATACTTTTTTGAGCAAATGTCGGAATCTATACGGAAAAACACAATAGGTATATTAAAAAATATTGCAATTCGTTTTAATTATCGATCCAACTCTTTTCAAAGTGCTACTTGCAATTAAATTATAAATTAAAATAGACTTGATTGCATATTATGGAGTGACAAAAGGCGGACTTAAAGCCTAAAGGTATTCTCCACCAGCTATGCCTGGGATCAGCAATAATATACGTACTTTGTATTTAACTTACAATTAATTACATATTTACAAGTTCATAGGTACATACAGATACCCATCACATCTGCTACTTACGTTGTCATAAATTAACCAACACGAAATAGGCGAAATAAAAACATTATATACTGTTCATATTAAATTATGCTCTTATTGATCTTAGAAAACTTGATCTTAAAAAATGTAGGTAATAAATTTTAATATCACATGACCTTTCGCTATTAGTAAAATGTCAAATTATTTGAAGTGAAGAGATAAGTGGGCGCAGCTTTGAATTTTCAAAGTTGCTGCTTGAAGGTTGTAATTTCACATAAAACAATTTAAAGGTTCCCCTTAGCCCTATCCGTCTGATTATAATTAATAATGGACGACAAACACAAATTATTGTGCCAATCTGCTATAAATGTAAGGTCGTATTAAAAAAAAATCGGCCAAATGCGAGTCGGACTCGCGCACCGAGGGTTCCGTACCACCTCGTAATTGGCCGGTTTTTATTACCTGTTGTTTTACTTTAGAGTTAGTAATACTATAATGGCACCAAGTTTGACGCTTGTATATGTATTACCGTTATTACGATAGAGCAAAAACAAACAAAACATCTTGAAAAAAAAACACGTTTCTTATATGGGGACCACCTTAATGTTTTATCTTGTGTTTGTTTTTATTATTTGTTAGGAAATCCGCCGTTTTGCCGTTCTAAAGCGCATTACCGACACGATCTTATCTTAATGCATATTTGTTGCACCCACAGAGGGTTGCACCCAATATTTCATGTTAGGGCATCTGAATATAAAATATAAACCAACATAGATAGAAATACTGAAAGCATGAGATAACACAATCGTCACAAGTATCAACAGTTAACTGCAACTTATGTATTTGTTCTACATAGAGTTGTACTGTACTGTGGTACGAGCTGGCGAGACAGTACGACGGACGCCTCTATGTATCTCCGCGCTGTATTGTATCTTCTGTATGCAGTGCAGACTTGCGCCTAGGCTTCTGTATATTTACATAGTGATATCGTTCATGTAGTGCATGGTCATACTAGTATTATATGTACTTAGTATTTTGCTTTTGTTAAGGCTGCATTCAAAGTGAAATTCCTCTCTCTTTGAGAGCTCCATCCGTACCATCTATATTACTCACCTGATATATTCTGCTTTAATATATGTAAAACTGTATCTATCAGGGGAGATAAGTAGGTTTTTGAATAGGTACGCGATTTGATTAACTTGAATATTTGACTATGAATTTACTTATAAAACGTATTGGACATAACTTGATCAAAGCAAGATTTAAAAAAAAGAATTTTATTCGTTGACTAAATTATTAATTTCGGTACTGTTCCTTTTTTGTTTCAATTCGTAGTTTTGCATTAAACAGGTTAATTTGAACTTTCGCTTATGCTAAAAAAATTCCGTGCGATGCATCCTACTCCAACCCGAAAAAGCGACATGTCGCCATCCTGCTCACACCCGCGAATTTCGAACCGTGTTGCTTGTATACCCTGTATGGAGCCTTATGATAAAGCTTTCCTCAGATGCATGTTTCCAAAGTATATGTTAGTTAGAGTATCAGTAGTTAGAGTGTCAGCCTCGATAGCTCAGTGGGGCAGACAGTCAACTGTCGCTTTTGAATGTTAAGCAACGCTGGGTGCGGTCAGTACTTGGATGGGTGACCGCTGACCGTTGGAGGCTGACCGAGGTTCGGATTCCTCGTAAAACTGTAGGTCCCTTCCCTCCTAATATTACTTAGTGGTAGGGTTTAACCCGCCCGGGTTGGTACCACCGCACTGAATGAAACGTCGGTCAAAACGGCTATGTAAATAGTTTGTGTTTTCCGACCAGTTCAGTGTAGCCGGCACGATCAAAGGGGGAAGCACTGACATGGCACCTAGTTCACCCGGTGCTATGGGCTGACATCACGGACGTTGTAGGTGATGTAGTCAACCGTGTCAGTTTCCATAAAAAAAAAAAAAAAAAGTATCATCATCATCATCATCGTCAGCCTGTATCGGTCCACTGCTGGACATAGGCCTCTCCCTATTGAGGCCTATGTCCAGCAGTTAGAGTATAAGGAAGTGCAAAATGCAGCTTGTTAAATGCAATGATCGGACGAGCGGTGAGGTGGCGTGCGCGGAATTACACTCATACATTTATACAGGAAAGAAAAATTGTCATACATTAAATAGAAAAATCGCCTGGAATCATCCAAGCGATAGAATCAGCTATTAATCTTGATCACAGACCACTGAAGTATCGAACGCGAAGAAAGAGGAGCAAGACGGAGGAAGTGCAATTGTCGTCGAATTTAAATAATTTATTACATAATTCAAATATCCAACTGGAACGTAGAGTTAAAGCAAGAGTGGCGTGGCGAGTGGATACGTTGGAATGTTCAGTTGAACAAGGCTATCACAACTGAGCAGCTGCTGCAGAAGCAGGAGGGCTCAAGAAGTAAAGAAGGAGAAGAGAGCAGAGTTATCGTCGCGTCGAGCGGTGCGCGTGCGGTCCCGCCCTAGCGCGGGCGGCCGGGGCGAGTAAGCTGGGCGGGTGGCGCGGCGCGCGGAGGCCGGCCGGCGCTCTGGGCGGCGGCGGCTCGCGCGGCGCGGGATGTAATGCGATGGGACAGGACTGGTGCTTCCGGCGCAAGAGGAAGCGCAGCAGCGGCTGCTGTCCCCCGCCGCCGCGGCACCGCGCCGCCCGGTAACTATACATACTTTTTGTATTCACTTTTATATATTTAAGTGTAAGCACTAAACAGTCATTTAGAGTACTATTTTTTTTTTTGGAAACTGACACGGTTGGCTACATCACCTACAACGTCCGTGATGTCAGCCCATAACACCGGGTGAACTAGGTTCCATGTCAGTGCTTCCCCCTTTGATCGTGCCGGCTACACTGAACTGGTCGGAAAACACAAACTATTTACATAGCCGTTTAGACCGACGTTTCATTCAGTGCGGTGGTACCAACCCGGGCGGGTTAAACCCTACCACCAAGTAAGATTAGGAGGGAAGGGACCTACAGTTTTACGAGGAATCCGAAACCTCGGTCAGCCTCCAACGGTCAGCGGTCACCCATCCAAGTACTGACCGCACCCAGCGTTGCTTAACATTCAATAGCGACAGTTGACTGTCTGCACCACTGAGCTATCGAGGTTGACAGTACGAGGTACTAGTAATGCAGTTACGTCACTCCGTGTTTACTTATTTACATCTTACCGTAGGTGGAATAGTTACTATATGATAAGGTAAAATCCGATATCCTACCTAATGAAGATCGGCTTCTTGACACAGTTTATTGACACGATTATTGTCGCAACTAGGTGCTATCAAGGATATTTGGAAGATCTATGCTCGCTGGGTGCTATGCTACTTCCTCCAATACAAACACATTTAATCTTCGCACCTAGCAAGATAACGGTAGATATCTACCTGTTTTACTTGAAACGGAATCATAAAAAACTCGTGATAGAAATGTACTTATTGAACACAACATAAGTAATAGATTATTTATTGAAACTTAAACAATTTGACAGTAAAATTATACACAATTTATAAATTAAAATTATTAAATAAACTATAACTACCTATCAAATAAAATGTAAAGACAAATATAACTAATTAAAAAACTATAACTAAAAAACACTAAAAACTAAAAACTAACTTATAAATTATATATTTCCTCAAGTAAGTAATTGATGAGACTTCAACGAATTCGAACCCGGTGTTTTTTATAATCGAGGCGACGACGACGCCTTCAGAGGTCGGCCAGGAGGCGCTCCACTGTGCAGTTGTAGCTGTGTGGATACAGTGAATCTTCAAGTGCGCCTGACGCCGCGTACGGAGAGCAGAGGACGCGGGTCGCGGGTCGCGGGCAGCGCTCTAACCGACCGCATTTCCGGCCACTCTCCTTGGCTTTGTGGCAGCGGTGAGCGGTGGCTCTCCGCGCGCCTCGAGAGCTTTCCTAATTAGAAACTTCAGCCTGGAGGAAAAACGAGGCAACATGCGAGGAGGAGAGGTGAGGCATCTGACGTGGACAAATATTAGGCGCAACATGCGATTGGAAGTGAATATGAGTTACATGTGCTGGTTTGGTGCAACACTCGAAGGGAAGAAATATTAGGAGGATATTGTACGTACTTTTTAGATTTTATCGGCAGCATCGCTCGTACGAACCGATTAGTGTATTTCCTAAGTCGTAACGCCAGATAATCTTATGTAAAAGTGAACATTTTTAAGGTGATCTGTATTGCTAGCACGAGAGTAACAAATATACGTCGAACAAACATACACACTCTGAATTACATACCTATTTATAGTGAAGACAGTACAGCGGAGAATATTATATAGTTTTAGTTGGATGAATAAAGCGCTATCTAAAAATTTTGGCGGGTTTATATTGTCTTTTTATTTTCGGCTTAGAATACTAATATAGAATAAAATCGGCGGGTAGGCGAGTGGTTTGGGCATCGGCTTCTCATGCGATAGGTCCGAGGTGCGAATCCGGTCGGCGTGTACCAATGAGTTTTTTCTGACGAAAAAAATTACGTGCATACCTACTACACCTGCTGCTTAACCGTTCGGAACCGGTGTAAAACTGTATGTAGGTCCCTTCCCTTGCCCCTTACTAGGTTTTTTTTTATGTAATCCGGTATGGGTGGCTGAGTCGGAGGGGCCAAAGCGCATGCTCCGACTAGCCAATATCACCTCCGAGAAGGTAGGTGCCATACCGGAGACTTCCCTGGATTGCTGGCTATACTGGACTAGAGGAGAACACAACCGAGGCTGCTATGCGGCCATCTTACATCCAGTACGGTGGTACCAACCCAGTCGGCTACAATTTGAGCCTACCACCTAGTAAGGGGCAAGGGAAGGGACCTGTAGTTTTACACCGGTTCCGAACGGTGAAGCAGCAGGTGTAGGTAGCAGAACGGTGAAGCAGTAGGTGGCAGCTCGGGTGGTAGGCTCAAATTGTAGCCGACTGGGTTGGTACCACCGTACTGGATTTAAGATGGCCGCATAGCAGCCTCGGTTGTGTTCTCCTCTAGTCCAGTATAGCCAGCAATCCAGGGAAGTCTCCGGTATGGCTCGGAGGTCTCGGAAAAAAAGAACCCGTACTTTATTTAAGGCAATGACAGCCACCTCCAAAATCATTAATAACAACACTCATCATCAGATTCATTAACTACCTCCGAGGGGTTAGTCACTAGAGCAAAAAACACCAGATTACCTGTAGGCAAGATTACCAGGATTATATTGTGATTTCCAGATTCCGAAGGATTCAAAGATTCCTAGGGATTTCCATGATTATTTAAGGACGACCAAAGATTTCTAAGGGATTACCAAAGATTTCTAAGGGATTACCAAAGATTTCTAGGATTACCAAAGATTCCAGGATTTCGTAAGATTTCTAAGGACTACCACAGATTCCTACGGATTACCAAAGATTCCTAGAGGATAACCTAAGATTACCGGCGGGATTATTAAAAGCGGCGGGTGGCCGAGTGGTTTGAGCTGGAATGGCTTCTCATGCTGCTCATGAGGTTTGAATCCGGTCGGCGTGTACCAATGAGTTTTTTCTGACGGAAAAATTTACGTGCATACCTTCACCTGCTGCTTCACTGTTCGGAACCAGTGTAAAACTGTAGATCCCTTCCCTTGCCCCTTACTAGATGGTAGGCTCAAATTGCAGCCGACTGGGTTGGTACCACCATACTGGATGTAAGATGGCCGCATAGCAACCTCGGTTGTGTTCTCCTCTAGTCCAGTATAGCCAACAATCCAGGGAAGTCTCCGGTATGGCACTTACCTTCTCAGAGGTTATAATGGCTAGTCAGAGCTTTGGCCCCTCTGACTCAGCCACCCATACCGGATTACATAAAAAAAAATCCAAGATTTTGATCGGATTGCCAATGATTTCTTTGGGATTCCTAGATTCCCTGGGATTTTTAGATTCCCTGGGATTACTCGAGACTGCCTAAGATTGCTAGATTCCTCGGACTCTCACCTAAGGTTACCTGAGATTACCAAACAATTGTACACCAGATTTCCTAAGTGACTGGCCCCTCGACTACCTCACTACAAGCTCCTCTTCACACAGTGCCAAGCTGGAGCACGTAGGTTATGTATATACTTAGGTTCTACGTGTGTAGCCCCACTTTAAGAGCCTATACTACACGTCCCATACCAGATTGACCCAAGGCCGGGCCGGCGGCGGCGGCGCGGCGCACGCTGGCCGTACAAGACAATAATTGGCTATCAGAGATGCAAATTATTCACTTCTCCGCTCCGCCGCGCTCCGTCACGTCTTAATCTCGTTTGATCTTACAATGGGTCACTGATGCAAGCGCCGCCGTCCGAAGCCATTTTGGATTTACTGAAGCGACGCATCAATACAGATGGCCATCCACATGAAGGATAGCTCGTGGACGCTTCAGGCGCCTAGGTATCTAGGTATCATGCGAGCGGGATTACGGATGCTCGAAACTTGGGTGTAATGTTTGTATACTGATCAGTTGCTAGTTATTTCCAAGAATTTATATGCACGACGAAACATTGTCACGAATAATTCGAAAAGTGTTGTGTTTTACAGGAAGAAATTGCATACTGCAAGAAGCCCACTTTTTAATATACCATTGTATTGTAATTTGTTTGTACTATACAAATTACTTACCTTTTCTATAATGACACCATTGACGTAGAAACACAAATTATTTCCAATATGTTTTAATTACACATTGAAAAATTAATGCGACCCTTCATGTGCGCCGCGGCGCGCCGCATCACCGCGCCTCCGCGCCTCCGCCGCCCCCGCCTCCATCGCATCGCCGCCGGTCATAATCACCGTAATTAGATGACGTAGGTACTCGCATAGTGTGACGTACGTCACGAATGTCGGCCAAGCGAGTGTCGGGTCGGCGGCGCGGCGGCCGTGTCGACACAAGGTCACTGGGCACGTGCTTCGACGACAGAGTTCAAGTTCCAGCGCTGACATGATTGCAAGTACAAATGAACATACATTGATGGTGATTATAACGGGCGATTTGTTTGTCCTATCGTTGATATTTAACTGTTGAGCCACTTAGATCACACCAATAACAGATTTAAGTATCATTATCACAAAACGGCCGTAGATATTGATAACATAATCGCAAACTATCGATCTGTCATCTCATCATAATCTACAGTTCTTGTATACAACTAAACAAAGTATGTCAACCAAAGCAAAACGACTGCCACCGAAGTCAATATGTCCATCTACGTCCGATGGCAGGCTTGCGAAAAAGATATTTACGGACCATTACCGGGACCAACACCTCCTGTCGACAACTTTACGTAGAGACAAATGAAGCGTAACAACCATTCCTACAGGACCCCACCGGTGCCGGGGATGGCGGCAGCTATAACCTGCCTCCCGCTCGAGTCGAGTTCGTCTCTTGTCTCCTCCACCGCGTCTCCACCGTGGCGCCGCCGCCCATCGCACCGCCACCACACCGCCACCGCACCGCCCGCGCCGGCGGGGGCGCCGCTGAGGGCACTCTCTCCGACCATCTTCGCCCGCACGCTCCGCAGACTTCTCAACCTATAGATCACCAAATTGAAATCTAAGTATTTGCCGATACGCGGTGAGCTTCACCGGACACGCAAACGTTATCCGTTTGACCTATAATTCACCACGGAAGGCAACCTTACGACTTCCAAGAACCTGACGCGCCATCGCGATAGAGTCGCATTTCGCGCGGCGCACGCTCGCACTTGCGACTTTTCCGGAGCGCGGGGGTGCGTGCCGCCTGCACGCATGCGGCTCGCCCCCGTTCGACCCCCGGCAAAATGGCGGCTCCAATATGGCCGCCGGACGGATGCGGAGCGCGCGCGGTGTGTACTCGCCGCACCGCCACACTCGAGCGAGACGCCCGCACGAGCTGCGGCGCCCGCAGTCACACGCGAGCTCGTCGCGCGCGTCGAGCCGTTCTTCCAGCGCCCGGCGGCCGAGGCGCCGGCCGACACCTGCGCGCCTCCGCGCCGCTCCATCCGCGTGTGCAACAAGTGATAACCTCTCGATGTGCATCGCACGCCTGCGTCGCAGCTCCTGTGAAATTTGATCGGTGTGAAGTTTTTCAGCGGTGCGACCTAGTTTACTTGCGGCGCGATTTGAAGGCGAGACGCTCGTAAATATAGGCGCGAGTGACGCGGTTGGCGTTGGAGCGACCCGCGTCATAGTGTTGGGCGCCAAAGTGCCGCGCGGCAAATGTCAACATCGGATTCGGAAGGCCGATCTGGTTAGCCGGGCCCCGCGCGCGATCCCTCGCCACTGTCGCACCGACACTGGCGGGACATGAGCTTGCGATCCGAGACGTCACGAGGTGTGACCGGCCGGCGCGCGGGCGGGCGGCTACACGCGGCGCGCCACGACCTACGTTACAGTTCGTAAACAAAGATCGCTCGAACCCTCGAGTATCACCGTCTACTTAAACTAAATATACCGGAAATCTGAGTAAAACTGAAGATATTGAGGATGAAACGAATTGTGAATCGCAATTTAAAAATATTTTGAATGTTGAATAGAAAAATCCCTGCTGAGCTTAAGTAATTTTGGTCCATTCTTGTCGTACCTACCTATAGTGGAAGAAAGCAAATGAAATTTTTTTTAAATAAAAAGAATATTGTGAAATATTAATATTTTTCATTTCTTTTTTCAATGTAGACGCCGATAAATCAGGATAGATTTTCCATTCATACTGAAGTAATCTACTGATCCAGTCTTCATAATCCAGTTCCAATCAGATTATCGTATTAATTCCCGGATGTCTACTTATGGAAAAAATAATTGAATTCCTATAAATCTAATAATTACATGCCAAACGTACCGTATCTACCTAACACCTGATACATAATTAGTGACGTCAGAAACACCTACGCTCGATATGACTGGTAAATCTTATCCAGCAAATAATAATATAGCAAACAATACGCTGTAGATAACGACGTCTGTCTACACGTGGATGATTTCATTAGCGATTGCATAAGTTATCGGGTGAGTATCTCGCGAATACGCGAACATGAGCGTCGCGTCGTGCGAGCGCGCCGCCGCCGGCGCCCGTCATTACAAATATGTGCACCACGTGGGAGCGACGCGCAGTTGACTCGCGTGCTCATCAGATCTCATCTGCACGTCGCTTCACGTGAAATCGCGTCGATCGAAAGCTGGGTGTAGTGTAACGTAGTCAGTTTACTTTCGCTCGTGACGTAGCTTCGACTCGACCCGCCAGAGATGCATCCGGTAACGTAGCTCTTTCGGCAGTCGAAGGAGAATGTTCTCGAGTATGGTGACGTACCTCGACGATTGCACTCGGATCAAGCTGCTCCGATACTGCGGACCTATTAAATAATCACAAGTCGAGCGGAGTGTCGCCCGTGTGAAGCAGTGGGAAGAGAGCGATGAGGCGCCGGAGACAAGTGGTGTGAAGTGAGGTGCAGGTGTGCGATGAGCGTGGTGCACGTGGAGCGATGCTGACGTTCGTGTACCTGCTGTGGAGCGTGGTGCGCGCGCTGGGCTGGGTGAGCGCCGCGGCCGGCGGAGGCGGCGACAGCGAGGACACGCCGCCGACGCCGGACGAGGGACCGGCGTCGTGGCCGCGGCTGCGCGCCGCGCGCGCGTCCAGCGACCTCTCCACCTTGAGCGCTACGAGCTCTTCCACCCCCGCCAGCAACTCCAGCGAACCCAGCAAGAGGTCCCCCCTCCCTCACCCCCCGAACTCCTCCAAGTTTACAAGATCTGATTTGAGTTGCGCTCGCTCAGAGGCGACCGGGTGCGTGGCTTATTTTCCGTAGCGGCTCTTCTAAACTTGGTGGCCGAGTAGGGCCTCCCACTGCACGAGCGAGTTCAACTCTTCGTTGATGAATAGTAATTCTGCAGGAAGTTCAGAACTTTTTTCATTCAAGACTTGGCCTTCATACACAAAACGGTAATAGTGTAATCAAATTAATAACTGATCTAATAATGTAAATGTATCTATGAATAGTTGAACTCTAGTAATGACAACCCTCTAAGTGTGCACTTACAAAAAAAATAACAATTTCAACATTACATCACTCTACACTTCATCGGTTGTATGGAGATGTTTATTCATTATATAACAGTGAATTGTCACAAAAATTACAACAAACTCTTTAGACACACGTTGCATGTTTTGATATTAACATATTATCTGGCACACTATCTTATATCACCTATTCAGAACCATTTCATTTGAAGAAATCCTTAGAATTACAAAAATTCATAAACAATTCATCCAGGCAACTTTCCTCTCTGATTAGCATAATAATGTAATATTCATGATTTGCGTACATACATACACAGTGTGCCTGAATGTGCCGCTCCGAGGGTTGTCGTTACTCGTGCGAGAGAATCCGAAGAATGCCACAACAGCAGCGAACAGCGAACCAACCGACATTCCCCAAGTTATCGTGTAGCGCTAACATTTATTCTCTTGATCCAGCTTATATAATAAGCTTACTACTAACAAACACATTTTCCTCTCGTCAAAGGAAGATTTGGAAATATAATACAGAAGCAGACGGTTTCTAGTTACAAACGTAAGCAAAGTCAACATTAATATTATCGTCACGAACGGCTATAGAGATTACTTTAATGACACGTTCTGCAAGGCCGTACGCATTGTCGTACGTGTAGGTAATTGCGGTGTCCTTTTTACGACTTCTTAATTAGTGTTGTTATAACCATCACAATGGGAGATGCATGATTGCGAATTTTCTCTTTGTTATCGGACGATAAATTGAATCTTTATAATGCTACCGTTTAGGTATGCGTAGTAATTCACTACAAGAACCTCGATGTCAGTCTAATACAAAAAGTAGATGCAATCTCTCTTCAACATTATTAAACTGCACAGACCGTATGTGCTGTCAGATGGAAGTTCATTATTAACCCAAAAAATGTGCCTGAAAACAACTTCGAGTTCCATCTAAAAGTCTTCACCTGTCAAGTCAAGCACGAATCCTGCCAAAGTTGGCCAAACCTTGTTGGTCCCATGCTACTTACCGAGACGTGGGAAACCGTATCATATGTCACGCTTCCTATACAAATACATATGAAAAATCTATTGCAGCGACGAGGGCACAGATCAAATCAACTCCATATTACTTCCCCCGAGCAATATCTCACGGTTCAGATGATATCGTACAATGTGAACAGATTTTAATCTAGTTACCCACAGATCCGCTATTATAAAATCCAAAGCGCTCTCTCTCTTACGAGCAGCGCGATCTTTTTACGGAGCAAAATTACCCCAGGAAGCTACATCAAAGCTGGAATATTGCTTCGACGTCAGACAATTTCCGGAGAGCATTATTGAACAAATTGAATAACATAGCAGAAGCCGTGTCGGGGCCTTCGGGCTGGGACGAGACTTGCGAATCCACTGTTCACTCAAAGCTCCGGCCACATCTTTCACTCCGTCTCCTCTCAGACGCATATCCACTGCTGGGCTTCAACTTTCATTTAAAACTTTGATTGGCTCCCTTACGTTCGTTCCTGAGTCTTCGTGCATTTTGTTATTAAGAATAGATTTGCCTTTTGTTTCGGTGTAGAAACATATTCTCATTCTATATTATTATAATATAGAAAAAACTGAAACGGGCTTTTCGGGCAATCTTGATAACCAAGAAATTGTTTTTTTAAGAACATGGCTGTAAATTTCTTAGATGTTGTTATGCATTATTAAACAAGGCTCTGAGGATAAACGCTGCCTATTTCAAATTTCGCATATTTTCTGGGTCCCATTTTACGTCTTGTCTCGTAATTAAAAACCGTTCTATTAAATTGTTATTCTCGCTGTCTTTGGGTAAACTTTCAAATACATACTTAAATCCCAGTTCCGTGAAATCTTCTCCAGCTTCAATAAAATGTTTAGAGTTTTATGTACCTCTTACCTTTCACGACGTTTTAGGTCCCGACATTTTTACTTGAGTTCACTCCAAGTTGCCTTCCTCTTGAGTGAGTAATAAATGGAAGTCGAGGCAGTCGAGCCGCATTGTCATTCCAACGCCTTCGGATACAATGTGGCGTCTCAAGTGGCAATGAAACATCTCACCTTCTCCACTACATGTTGAAGCTTTATTGGGAGAATTACTTGTACATTCTTGTGCGATAGACTTTGTCGTGTTGTATTGAAAGGTTTTGTATTTTCTTTGCTTTCGAAGCCTCGTATCGCAAAGTGTTTTCATATAAATTTTCAAATAGATAGGGAATACTTTCGTCTTTTGGAAGGTGGCGTTTTCTTAGTTATTAAATGTATCACTAAGATTTATAATCAGAACTGCTATTTTATTTATTCCATGGTTACACATTTGCAATATCAATGCTAAGAACTGGTCACACCGTAACTCTTTATGTATATTTTTTTCATGGATTTACTGAATTTATCACCGATTCAATCTATGAAAACATTTTATTTTTACTTTAATCGCGCATTGTGTAATAAAATATATGAGTTCTTTATAAAATGACGGCTTTTCATTCCAACACAGAAGGCTTCATTCTATTCAGTTTCACAACAATGGTCAATCAACCCCTCTTGTCCCACCCAGCACCGCGCCGTGGGGAGAGGGAAGGGCGTGGTACCGTAGTTGCCACCACCGCCCTGATATCAAAGGGGTCACATTCGGACTATACTTTGAACTCGAAGTCGATATTTGAATCTACATACATTTCCGAATGTAATGTATTATGATGATAGTGAAAAGACAATTTTGTTTACGGAACCTGACATTATTGTCTGCATCATCGATATCTATGTCTGCATCACTATTATGTTTGTGATGTCAAACTATTACATAATGCTTCTTTTATTCATAATATACAATTTCCCACTTCGAAAATATTGTGAGAATCATTGTTGATCCAATTTTAATCACATTGTTATATTGTGCTATATATTTTTTCTATGGCGTACACATTTTAATCAAAATTTAGGGTAAGTAACCGTGCGAATTAAACAAATATCAAAATACTAAAAGTATAAGTATAAAAATATCATCTCAACCAGAATTATTTGTTATTCAAGGTACAGTTTAAACAATTATAATAATGTCTCGCGAGGTTACCGATCTGTGGCCCGTTGGTTCAACGATCGTTGTGGCCATAGTCCTGCTCGTTTCTGTCTCGACCATCAACTTAGGCTCTCGCTAGCTAGATGGTTGGATCGAGGCCCAGCTGCAGGAGGCGGTCTTGCTCGACACCGCTCGAATTGTCCAGAGTTTTCTCTCTCTTGGATCTGACCACCACCACCGGTTGCTTGGGCTCGCTCGCTGCCGCCGTCTCCGCCGCCCCCGCTGGTGGAAAATCACCTTTATTTTATTAATTTTGTATAATTATAGATATTTCGTGAATAATTGTATTTAACATTTATGGAGATTAAAGTGTGATAAATGTGTATATTAATAAATATTAGACTCCCCTCCCCTCATGGGCTGACTTTTGGCCTTGGGCAATTAGTTCCAGTCGGTCCGGCCAAAAATAGACATAAATATTTAAAAGTCGTGAATGTCCGTGCAGCCGTTTTTCCGTTCTGACGGCAATCCGTGCCATGGAGAAGCACCCTAAAATCTCTGTATCGTCGCGCTATATGCTTTTTTAATATAAAATACATCCGTTCAAGCGTGAATGAGCTTCACGCGCCTCTCAAAAACTAATGAAAATCTTTCTTGGCTATAGTTTCTTGTACCCCTTACCACTTTCTTTCTTTTCTCGATTTCCTTTATCTTGGATTCTTTGCCAGACGTAAATTTGTAATTTTGTCGCATGGAAATTGGTTGTCTGTCCGTTTAAAATGTTTGCAATCCGACACATTGTAGGTATTTACATTTCCGAGTACAAGGCACGGATTTTTTTCGTGTAAAAGTACACCTAAAATAATATGTTAACATCGAAATTGTGAATTTTCATGTGTAATGCTTCCATAGAAGCTTTAATCGTTCAAGAATTTCAACATTTGAACTTGAAATAGTTTTCATGCACTGAAGGCTAAATGTGTGATGAATTTAGATTTATATTTCGGAATAATCACCTCGGACAACTGACCGATTTGATAAGGGTCCCTGCCAGCTCCGCTGGCTACGGAACCCTAAAAAGGCAAACATTTAACTTTAGCTCGCTCTAATTAAGAAATTAAAAGGAGATCAAACTTACATGTTTGCCATTTTCGGGCAATGCGTTCGGGCTTAACAATCCATTCGATCAAAAGCACAAACAAATTAAACAATATGTCTTTTAGCCGCATAAATAGTACCTAATTGGTCCTACCCACGGGTCCTACCTACGTCACCCTAATTCTGTTATTTGACTGTCTAAAAGCCTCGTGTCTCATTCATTCACTATCGATCTGCGCCTCAGGTAATCACAACTTTATATTGTGCAATCGGCATCGAAAATGGAGATACGTACAACTGTTTAGTACTAGCTTTTGCCCGCGGCTTCGCTCACGTGAAATTCGTTTTTAAAAAGAAGAAAGTGAGTAAACCCCCTACCGTACCTTTATTTCGGAGCGCGGAATAATTCGGTTTGTATGAGAGCCACATCTTAGGGTAACCGGAACTGAATTTTATTTCTTGTGTCTCCTGTGGCTCGAATAGGTAAATGTGCGTGTACTAAGTTTCATCGAATTCGGATGATCGGTTTAAGAGTTATGGACAAACATACAACATACAGAAAAACAGAAAACAGGCTAAATAAAATTAAGTTCCGGTTACGCTAAGATGTGGCACTCATAGAACCGAATTGTTCCCGCGCGCCGCAATAAAATTACGGTAGCGGGCTTACTTACTTTCTTCTTTTTAAATAGGAATTTCACGCGAGCGAAGCTGCGGTAAAAAGCTGGTTGTATAAAAACACTCCAAAATAAAACAATAGAATATTAAGATTTGTGTAACTTCAGGCTTGCTTACTTTTTAAATACCTACACCGCGCGGCGTGTGGAATCGCGTATGACAAGGTGGAGATACACCTGTGTAAGAACACATGTGTATCTCCACGTTTGGCGACGACTGTACGCTGGATCACCGACCTCTTTCGGAAGCCTTATGGATAAAAGCAAGGCTTGATGTAATCACGAGGGCCTAGTCGCCTAAGGACATTTATGTAGAATATACATATTATACATATTATGGTTTCGCCTATTTTTGGACGAATCCATCCCTACATATTATAAGATTCTACATCTGCCATCTGTGTGTATGTTCGCTTATGTAACTCATAAACGGCTTATCCTATTCGCTTGCGGTTTTTCCTAAGTAATGCGACTTATAGGTCTTTCAAAATTAGTTCAGAGAACGGTAAGGGGGGGTTCTGTATCGGAAATAGATCACTTTTGAAGAACAAAGTATTTTTTTTTTACAAAAAAAACATTTTTTTTGTAAAATGTAAAAAAAAATTTTTAGTAATGCTTTCAGTTTCATGCCAGGAACAAAAAAGTCTTCCAACACATAGATCTCTTTCTTTCAGAAATTGGGAAAAACCACAATTTTAGTTTAAGTTTTATTAATATTTATTTCTCCTATTAGTTAAGGTCAATTTATTTTTGTTTAATTAATTATTTAATTTTAGTTTTATTAGTATGGAGTAGAAAGAATTTGATTTTTTTACCAACTTACACGTGTTAGATCATAATAGTGATAAAGACTTTTTTGTTACTGTTATGAAACTGAATCGATTAGGCTATAAAAATCAACCACCTATTTTTTTATTTAAATATGTAAATAAAAAAATATTTTACATAAAAAAAAAGCCCAAGGTCCAAAAAATTGTATATAGGTTTTACTCCCTATATGATACAGAACCCCCCCTTAGCGTACTCTGAACTAATTTTGAAAGACCTTATATAGTATCACGCCATTATTCATATGAGCTGAGCAGTAGAGTCGAAAGTAAACGCTGTCGGAAAAATATCCCAATTCGATTAGCTTTCATACGATTTAATGGAAAACTACTCAACCTTTTACTTAGGTACTCTATTTCCATATAATTTTGGCCGACTTTACCGCGAACGGAGCCGCACAGCGATGCGCGCGATGTCATCCAGGCCTTAGGAGATCGTTGGGGAAATTCCGACGAGATAAATATGCAATACTTAAATCTTAAAAAATTACAATTATATTGGAAATGTGTTTAAGTACCACGTCCTTCGTAAAGCTGGCAACAAAAAAAGCTTAAATAAATTTTCATTTCGAATCTAAATGTGTTTGCCAAAATGTGTTTTACTTTGAATTCTGTACACGGTACAAAAACTGATTTCGTAAATTAATTTCGTTATTGTGCGCGAGGAAACACTGCTTTTGTGTCGCTGAAAAATAACAGCGCCACCTGTTGGTTAATATTTCTATTATCACTTCCCTCCCGCTCCTGCGTTTTATTCGCTCTGCGTTTCTCGTAGTTCCGTTGATTGCTCACAGGTGGCGCGCTCACATCTGTTTGTAATCGCGTCAAAGATATTAGTACATGTATTTACACACTTATCATCAATATCAATACTAATAAATAATAAATCTATAAGGGATGGTCATGGAGTAAGTTACTTTATTTTATGAGTACATACTGCGTTTGTGGACTCTAAGTATGATACTAAAACTAAATTGACGATTTTTAGAAATATTTTCTGTATGTATGTATGTATGTATGTTTAATTTTATTGCGCCTATCCTGTGTGACGTATAGCTAAATGTGCTTCTACTAAGTTTCATCGAATTCAGATGATCGGTTTACGAGTTATGGATGAACATCAGTATCACACATACATAGAGTCCACAAACGCAGTATCTCATAAAACAAAGTACCTAACTTACTCCGTGACCATCCCTTACAGATTATTATTAGTATTGATGAGGATTGATGATGATTGACAAATATCCATCACGCCATATATCGGTCACTTTTGACGTTTGTAGTTGATATTTTGGTTAAATTAATTAAATAACATTCGGTAAATGGCGCGGTTCTACCGAATCCGATATAAGTATACGATCTATTAATGTATGGGTAACCCCAAATTTTTTTACTTTTGCTTTTTTATTATTTGTTAGGATATCTGCCATAATAACAAATATTCTGTGAAAATTTCAACTGGCTACCTATTACGGTTCACATACAGCCCTAGGACGGACGGACGGATTTCTTTTTAAATACGAATTTCACGCGAGCGAAGCTAGTACAAAATAAAGCTGTGCCGAACGCGAGATACGTGCGAGTGCGACAAGGAATGCTCGCTTACGTGCACATATGGCTACAGAACCCTCTGTATGTCAACAACGTTCTCACTTGACAGATTTTTTCTTAAAATCATCCATCTCTTACCGTCCGCGTCGTAGTCTCTTTGAAATGCGCTTAGAAAATAAACGAAATAATATAAAAATCAAAATCAAAAGGAGGAATGTTGGTTCGCTGCTCGGTGGTGTTGGGTTGGGTGAGGGAGCCGCTGGGTCTGGGTTGACCTGAGTTTCGCGCGGCAGGTGGGGCGAAGCGCCCCCGCCGCGGCGGTGGAGCGCCCGGGGCGCCGCGCGACGCCCGCTACGGAGAGGACCTGTATCCGTCAGGAGACGCACCACTGGCAGGTAACTACTTCTGTTGGAGGTTTCCGATAACCATTGCAGGAAAGATGTAATCTATTACATGGCTACCTGCTCTACCCTAATTACGAGATTTAACCTACTACGCTACGCCCCGTGTTCTCCGCATCATTTTGTATGGAGAAACGGAGGAGCGCCTCTCATACATTGTTTTGTTGTACAAGTTATTTCTCTGCTATTAGATTTAAGTGAATTTTTTAAAGTTGCTGATTCAATTTATCTATTTTACCATACGAGCCGTACATAGTTATTAAATAATTAATTTTAAATTAAATTAAAGTGTCAATTTGAAATTAATTTCACTTCGTTGCACTTGACTGTTTACTATTTAGTTAGTAGTTCGTGTCGTGTCGTTATCGCTCTTCAAAGATGTCACGTCTGTCTATGCGTTCATAATTTTCTGTACAAACCTTTTATCTTAGATTATTAATTGGTCTCAGCGCTCGGAGACCAATTAATTAATCTAAGCCTTTTATGTTCTTGACAATACTGCTATTAGCGACGAAAATGAAAACCAGACTTTTTCCTTCGAATTTTATTGACATCGTGACCAAAGAATATCACAAGTTAGAAAAATAAACACTAAATAATATTATTACTGGCCAGTTCGGCACATCGTCCCTCTTTTTTTGGTAAAACTAAACATTAAATTTACACAAATCAAATTTTAATTAAGTTCCATTAGTCACATATAGATACAGGTAATAAAATCAATTTCTTGGTAGGCCTACGCAAGATACCTACTACCGTTTCTACGTCGGCCACCCTAACTACTTTGTCCTGGCCTGCGTACACCGCCTTCACCCTGCCTCTTGGCCAAGTTCCACGCGGCAAGGTGCCGTCCACTATCAGAACTAAATCGCCTACAGCCAAGTTGTTGTTTGAAGCGCGCTTTCTGCCTCTCGTCTGAAGTGTCGGTAGGTATTCTGATATCCAACGGCTCCAGAAATGATCGGCGAGTCTTAGGGCTTTCTTGTAATCACAGCGTCTGATCATATCGCTATCATCTAACTTGATAGGAAGAGGAGCTCCTGAAGAGGTACCGATGATAAAGTGAAAAGGAGTTAACGCTTCTGGGTCTGATGGGTCAACTGAGACGTGCGTCAGGGGTCTGGAGTTAATTATAGCTTCAGCTTCTGCTATCAGAGTTGTAAAAACTTCTTCTTTGGGAAATCTCTCGTTCAGTGTGGTAGATAAAGCCACTTTTACACTTCTAACCAACCTTTCCCAAGCACCTCCCATAAACGGTGCAGCTGGTGGAATAAATTTCCATTCGATGCCCTTGTTTGCAGCAAAGTTAGTAATGGATTCGGCATATATCTTAGTTAGCTCGTTGTTCGCACCAGTGAAAGCTGTGCCGTTGTCCGAGAGTATCCTTGTTGGTGTACCTCTTCTTGCTATAAAACGGCGAAGGCTCATCACAGCGGAATCCGTGGACAAACTGTTGACAACTTCAAGGTGGATGGCACGTGTTGTCATGCACGTATATAAAGCCACGTAGCGTTTTTCGTGTCTTCGGCCGACAGAGACTTGCAGAGGGCCCAGGTAATCAAGACCCACATACGTGAAAGGTCTGTGGTGGTGAGATAACCTTTCTATAGGAAGATCGCCCATAGGTGGTTCCAGGGGGACAGCTTTTTTGATTTTGCAGAATTGGCTGTCATATGCAACCTTTCTTACAGTACTTCGTAATTTAATAATCCAAAACCTTTGTCTCAGTTCATTAATTATCGTTTCGTTATTAGCATGCGCTGCATTCTTGTGATAGTGAAGAACTAGAAGTCGTACAGAGGGGTGAGTTCCTTGAAGAATTATGGGACATTTTACTTCTTCGGGGATACCACGAGCTGCAACGATTCGGCCCTTCAATCTCAGCAAACCATCTTGAGTTACGGTAGGGGCAAATTTGTAGAGCTTACTGCGATGAGGGACAGACTGTCGCGTACGCAGGCATGCTATCTCAGGACCAAACGTTTCTTCTTGGCCTCCGCGTAGAATATGAATCTCAGCTAAACCTAAGTCTTGTGCGCTTAGAGGTTCTAAATTCAGCGGTTTAGAGATTGATTGCCGAGACAAAGTTGTCAGAGAGCGTCTGGCCAATGTTTTCTGTATGCGAACGCGTAATGGACAAGCTATTACTTGGTCGTTTAAATTTGAATCAGAAATCGTAACGCTCGATTTACGAGTATCGAGGACGTCGTTCTCTGGCGCCTTTTGGTGATCAGTTACGTCTGTAGAAGATTCAAAAGGAGCAAAAGAACATATGTGACCCGGCATCAAGTTACCTACGTCTACTCCCCGATTTTTCAAACTACGAATTCGAAGAAGTCTAATGAACTGATGAGCGCGTGCGGTAGCACGTACCATTCGCAACCAATTACTGAAACGTTTTGGATTGGCGGAGAGCGGTAAATGATGTGGATCTACGGAATGTTGATAATGAATCGCTACTTTGGCACTTGGCTTCAACTCGTCTTGGTTCATTCGTTGGGTACTTACTGGTTCTTCGGGAAATATATTTTCTAAACCAAGTAAAAATTCGGGACCCGATATCCATCTGGACGTAGCATCTAGACCGCCAGATTTTATTCGAGTAGCATCATCGGCAACATTTAGACTGCTTGGGATCCATCGCCATTCCCGAATGTTCGTTATTTCTATTATTTCTCCAACTCTATGAGCCACAAAGGGCTTATACATTCGGGCGTCACTACGAATCCATGCAAGAACAGTCATTGAATCACACCAAAATATGCGTTTTGAAGGCTTATTTCGATGGCTTTCGCAGATAGTTGAAGCAAAACGAGCTGCAATCAGTGCACCTTGAAGTTCTAGGCGAGGTATGGAAACTGGCTTTAGTGGGGATACTCTTACTTTACTTCCAATCAACGCGAGCTGCACGCTTTCATCCGAGTAAACAAACCGCCAATATGCAACACATGCGTAAGCCAGTTCACTGGCGTCACAAAACACATGTAGCTCGCGTTCTACAGGATCAGACTTGTACAAGTACCAACGTGGAATTTTGAGGCTAGCTATAGAACTTAAGTCTTTGAACCATTCTTTCCATCTCATGGAATCGTCTTGTGGGAGATGCTGATCCCAATCTACGCCACTACGCCACGCTTGCTGAAACATAATGCGCCCTCTCACGATTATAGCACCTAAAAGTCCCATGGGATCATAAATTTTCATGATTAGAGAGAGCACAATACGTTTGGTGAGTACGGTTGGCAGCGTTTTTACTATATCATTACTAAAACTGATCACGTCTGATTCCGGCTGCCAAACCACACCCAAAGTACGTACAAACAGTAAGGAGTTACCCAAATCAACATCTATGTTTGGTTTAATGTTCAAAAGGAGGTCTGGTGGAAGAAGCGATAGCGTGGACGGATCGTTTGATATCCATCCCCGCATTTCAAATCCTCCCTTTTTGTGAACGGTGACTATATCTGCAGCCAATTGTGCGGCTTCCTCACTACAATCTAAGCTGCCGATAAAGTCGTCCATATAATGGTCCTTGACTATGGACGCCGCCGCTGCAGGGTACTGATCTTGAAAATCGAATGCATTTTTGTTTTTTACGTACAATGCCGTACATGGGCTCGAGGCAGCACCAAAAATCATCGAGGACATTCGATAAGTCATAACCGGGAGTTCAGGACTATCGCGCCATAAAAAGCGCTGTGCGTCTCTATCCGCTTCCCTAATTTTAATTTGAGGAAACATCTCACATATATCGGCAATTAAAGCAACTCGGCCTTCTCGGAAACGGAATAATATACCTAATAGTGACTGGAGGAGATCAGGACCAGGTAATAGCATAGAGTTGAGACTCACCCCTTTACATTTAGCCGCAGCGTCGTGAACTACTCGCAGCTTACCTGGTTTGTGAGGGTGAGTTACCCCAAAATGTGGTAAGTACCACTGAATTCGAGTCAGTGGCATCTGCTTGTCACATATTTCTGCGTAGCCCTTACTTATCATTGCATGAACCTTTTCCTTATACTGACGCGCGTATTCCTTATCTTTTGACAGTTTACTTTCCAAAGTTTTGAGGCGAGACATAGCAAGATCAAAACTATTCGGCACAATCAAATTATCTTCCTTCCACAAAAGTCCTGCTTCAAAGCGTGTCGAGGGTAAGCGATGGACAGTATCTTCTAGAATTTTGATAGCTCGTTCGTCGCTTACACTCCTTGTTTCCGTTTTAGTTATGCCTATAGAATCAAGTTTATATTGTTCCTTTATAAGAGTTTCTAGTGATTCCTGATTACGGTTTTCAGTTGAAGGTGAATCAAAAATGGCAGTGTGATTTATGAATGCAACCGGCTTGCTCTTGCTACACCCGAAACCATACAAAACCCAGCCTAAAGCAGTGAGGGAAGCCACCGGTTCGGAGCGTGAGCCTTTTCGTGTAACCTTAGCATACGTGAGGAAACAGTCCGCGCTACTCAATAGCACTGTTGGCTTTGCATCCTCGTACGAGAGCTCTTCGGCTATGTCGGTTAGGTGTGAACAGCGTTCTATGTCCTCACGTCGGGCAGATTGTTGTGCAAGACCAAGAGAAGGAATGGAGCGGGCATTTTGCACCATATACACATCTTCACTGTTTCGCCCACGAATATAAAAATTTACATACCGCACTTTTGTTTCTGTTGTCATTCCTCCTACACCATTTACAGTCATACGTCCCTCGGGACCCGTCGCTCCGACAAGATTTGCCGTCTCCTCGTCGATGAGAGTGGCAGTAGACCCGTCGTCAAGCAGAGCGTATGTTTCTACTTGACCCGCTGGTCCGCTCACCACTACAGGAATAACCTTGAGAAGCACGCGATGTAGTGAAGGACGTGTCGCGGTGGAGGATCCATCGACCGATATATTGGACACAGTCACCTCTACATCGCGAACATCTTCGTGTGATGTTTCCCCCGTACTCGAGGGTGCAGTCGAGTTATTTTGAGGTCCGTCGGAAGTGAACATACATTTAGCAGAAGGTCGCGGTGCAGCGACAGGAAACGTTCCACCATGTAGCAAGGCATGGTGACGCAAGTTACAGTTGTCGCGATCGCATCGTTTTGCCTTACATGTCTTCCACTGATGCGAGTGACCCTTGAGACATCGGTAACATATCTTTGCTTTACGAACCCAGCTCCATCTATCGTCCACAGCGAGTGACTTGAATTTGTTACAAACATGTATATTATGCTGCTCGTCACAATAAGGACAACATATGGAAGTATGCGTGGAAGCCGAGGTGAGGTGAACTTTCTCACGTCGTGTTCCCTTATCAGAGTCGACTTGTGGCAAGGCAACTAATCCGAACGTTGACTGTCGTTCGGATTCACGATACAGAAAATCAGCTAATAATTCTAGTTTTACCTTATGCGGCTGCTCCGCTGCGTAGTCGGTCCACTTGCCTCGCATCCACGGTGACAGCTTGCCGAGTAAAGTGTCAAACAATTCCGGCGATTGTAAATATTCATCTTTATTTAACAGTTTAATTGTTTCAACACAGTTACGAACTTTACAAGTAAACACATTTAAATCTTTATTTTCATTCAATTTTGGAAGCGCTCGTAGTGTTGACAGTTCATTCATAACAATAAATTCAGGACGAGCGAAACGAAGCTCGAGAGCTCGCAGGATGTCGTCCGGCTCGCGCGCCGACACGAGCAGCGACGCGACCGCCTCGCGCGCGTCGCCGCGCAGCGCGTGGCGCAGCCGCGCTACGTTCTCCGTCGCTGTGTATGACGCCCTCGTGTCCTCGAACGTTCGTTTGAACGCGAGCCATTCAGTAGAGTTACCCGAGTAGGGCATCAACTCAATGTACCATGGCTTTTTAACTCGACTTTGTGAGTTCGACGCCAAAGCGGCTATAGCCGAGGCGAGTTGAGAAATTTCAGATGATTTTTCGTTATAGATTGTTTGTGTTACCTTAGCGATGTCGTTTACTTGACCACTGTTGTCCGGCCGTGGCGGACGCGCCGTAACCCCGCTCGGCCCTAGCGGTGGCCGTACAGGGATGCTCGGAGAGTGTAGATTGAGCGGAGAAACCGCTAACTCCCGCTCTACACCCGCAGCCTGCGGTATCACCGTCTGTGGTGTAGAATTATTGTTGGAATAATGTGTATTCTCTTCCAAATTGACTATATGATCGGCAACCTGTACTGAGTCCGAGTCGTTTAAGTCGTTGACCCAGTCGATTGTTCGCATACTTCTGGATGTGTGAGCGCTGCCGCTGTGTGTGCTCTCGCTCTCGGCATCGATCGCAGCCAGCTCCGCCCGTAGCTCCAGCTCAGCCACTAGGCGCTCACGCTCGGCAGCCAGGCGCTCACGCTCGGCCTCACGCTCGGCGGTCTGACGCTCGAGCTCTAGAAGCCGGCGTGCGTGAAGCGCCTCCGCCGATAGCTTGCGCGCGACGAGCGAAGATGTTGAGCGTGTGGAGCGCGCGTGGCCAGTGGAGCGCGAGTGGCCTGCGCTGCGGTGCTGCTGCTCACCTGCAACATGATCACGGTCACTCATTGGATTCACGCTACCTTCGCCGCCACCTCGGGGCGCGTAAGCGACCGGCGCGCGAGGAGCATGGTGCACGACCGAGTTCTCCGATACAGAAGATGAACTCGTATGAGGTCGTGCACGCTCCGCGCCGGGCGCTCCCGAGTCAGACGAAGGGCGTTCGTGTGAACCCGTTCCCTTCGACTCTTGTCTCGAGGAAGCCCTGGTCTCCATTCTTGCTATACTGGAAATATAAATCCAGGCTCGAAGAACCAAATATTAGCGACGAAAATGAAAACCAGACTTTTTCCTTCGAATTTTATTGACATCGTGACCAAAGAATATCACATGTTAGAAAAATAAACACTAAATAATATTATTACTGGCCAGTTCGGCACAACTGCCTCGATGCAGTGCAGTGCGAACGAGAGCTTCATTCAATCTCAAAATTTGCAAGAATCCGAAACCGAAGCTCGAAACTCGAAAACGATAAAAATCGTTTCTACAAGAAAAATATTTCATAACATTGCCCCGAATAGTTGATAAAGGGTCACAAGGGTAGGAATGCGGGCCGAGGGCCTTCGGTCACCCGGACAACTCGAGCAACTCTCCGGGTCAACATTCACCGGCCGGAGAACGGAAGGCATTAGCCGGGACATCGCGGCCGCCATCACTCCGGCCCGAAGGGAAACTTTGAAAATTTCATTTTTCGGTCGGACGGATTTCATGACATTTCCGGATTTGACGTAGCGGATCCGCTCCCGACAGCGGAACGCGAGCACGAAACTCGGAAGCCTGTGCTTGAAGCGCTTACTGACACGACATGGTTATTTTCATTTGATTGACATGATATAATTTCGCCATGAGACGATTGAAGAATTCTGAATATGTTATTTGTTTGTTCCTTCACGAAGTAGTATTTTATTTATATTTACTATTTTTAGTCACCGGTTTGTCAATATGAGTTACACCAGCGGCAGTACGACAATAAGAGTGTGTTTCCTAGCCTGGGATCTTGAAAAGGCGTGCTAATATATTAGACAACCTACCTTTTTGTCCGCCTTGTATCTGGCATGGCGCCTCTCTGAGCTGTGTCTGATCTTCTTTTGAACTTCTGGGCACAGCCACCCGTGCCGGTTGCCCATAAAAGAAATTAAATATGACGACAATTTAGTAAAATCTTCCATTGTTCTTAGACAAATTGTAGCCTCAGCATCAGTAGGTACCTACAAGTAAGTACCGCTACAACGTAGCGAGTGAGCGGAATTTTATATTTTACTGAAACCAAGCAAAGAATTCTAAATTAAATGTGCCGACCGCAACAATGTCATAATGGATACTGGTAATGTTTAATCACATAATTACTATTGATTTTATTACGTAGAAATAAAATATGTCGAATGTTTCTTCATGGAGATGTTTCCCCAATTTCTAGCTATTGTCAAAAAGTCTGGTTGTTACCTACCTACTCGGATCATCATCAGTAATATTCGGGAATGTGTATCAACCTATATTGTTAATACCATTTAACCATTTGTTTCAACTGGTTTGCTATTAGCATTCATTAGAATATATTTTCATAGATATAGACTTGGTGATCTGTCTGTCTGTCACATCTTGTATTATGTTATATTTATCCGAATATTAAAAAAAAAACTATACAAATTCCAACCCAATCCGATCTCATATTTATTCAAGACAATTTTTTATCTTATAAGACTAAAGGTGCTTGAGGACTTCTGGCCTAACTACGAGGGGTCTCTGGTAGAGCCACCTGTTTTGAGGTTCGGTTCAGCGAGGCTTGATAGCGCACAGATGCCACTGCCAACTTGTTAGTTTGTGCACAGATGTGTCACAGAGCTGGCAGACGCGTTACATATTTCCATATCGATATGGCCGCCTGTCTGCCTGTAAACTGTATACAAATAATTTGAAAATTTCTCAAGCTTGTCGCTTTCGGAGCATTGACTTATATATTACTAACGTATTTCGGAGAGACAGAGGCATTCAGACAGCCATCCCGTTATTTGTGTAAATACGCGTTCGAAGAATTCTTTTAAATGTCGACAGTTTTGTTGGATTTCTTTGGCTGACGAAAATGACGTTTTTAACTACCTCAAATAAAAAATCAGAGAGAGGTCGCGATTTTCACTTATAACAACTTTACAAAATAATTTTGTTACATAGAATATGTAATATATATAAAAAAATGTCATTATAGCTAGAATATTTATCTGTTAATACAATTCATTCGTTAGTTCATAAAGTTTCATGGAAAAATCTTCCAAAATGATTTTTTTTTCATACTACACCAGGTGGCGGCCTTTCGCGGCCGCCACCCTGGAGTAGGTGAAGGAATCGTTTTAAAAATTTTTGCTCCCAAACTGGAAGGGTTAAGGATAGTGTTCCCTTTCATGTGAGTGCATATTTTGAATTTATTCCGATCCATATGAACGTAAAATTGTAATTAATTAATTAGACCCATGCGACAATATTATGATACGCTACTTAACAGTCAATACTTTCGCGAATTTCGCGCTTCGGGTTTGACCATGGCGTTGCTAAGGCAAAGCTGATTATACGTATTTTCTACACTAATTTTCCTTGTCTTGTTTGTGTAATGAATTACCTACGGTAGAGCAGAGCTGTAAATGCGATCCAGAAGTATTTCATGATGCAGCATATTAATTATAATGTTGACTTTTCCTGCGAGCTCACATTTAGAATTCTCGTTTATAATTATTATAGGTTCTGTGTTTTCCTAGGGCATTTATACTTCCGCTACTGTTTTAATTGAATAATTATTTTTATTTCATATCCTTTCCTGTCAGTTCAACTGTAGAATTCGTTTAATTAATAAAATTATATAGCTATAGTCTTCACTCTCTAAACCCAGCTAAAAGCTATAAAAGCAATAACTCATTGTTACCGGTAAGATTGGTCATAATATGATACTTGTCCTACGTCTACTGCAGTAAATTTCTGGTTTAGCATAAGTTAAAAATATCACATTTTATAAATCAACAATACCAAAGAATAAAACAATATAGTTCATCATTTTATGGCTTTGGGTTAGGATTAGATGACGAAGACTATACCAAGCTTCTCTTTACACAAATTCATGATTAAGCTATTTTATTCGCTCAACGCGCGAGCATCAATAAGCAAAAACTTAGGCATGATCACCAAACCAGGTAGAGCGATTAGAAGTTGATTCGATATTACAACTAAGCAGATTAGACACTTGATAACATTGGTTATCATAACATAAGCGTTCATTATCGTTTAATCATATTTATAAGAGGTGCTGAGAAT